>JANHMN010000005.1:62647849-62768955 GCA_030674055.1 Rhabdomys pumilio | reverse complement strand
GAGTTCATATTGAGTTTTAAGATTTTCAATCTGGAGGATCACATTTGCATAAAATTGTGGCCAAATACATTTGTTATGCTTTTCTCTTCTTTGTTCTTTGTTATAGGAAAGTCAGCCATCACTGTTTCAGATGATCTTGAAAGAGCGCAATCTCTTTTTGTGCTTCCAAATTTCTGATTACCAAAATATATCACTGATCAAACAGGGAAAAATAAGTAGAATATTCTTGTCATCAGAATCTCTCTGGTTTTGCTCCCCAACTCCCGAGTCCAGAGAAAGGGCTGGGAAGATGGACTGGGTAGTAAAGTGTTTGGTGTACAAGTGAGAACCTGTTTGGGCTCTCAACACCCATATAAAAACTGGTTGTGATAGAATGCTTCTGTAATTCTACCACTCAGGGAGAAGAAGGCAGAGGCAGGGGACCTCTGGACCCTTCTGAGCAGCTAATCAGTGAACTCTGGGCTCAGAGCAGAACCTGTCTCAAAAGAAATAACATAGAGAAACGAAGACATCTGGCATGCCTACACACAGAAGTGGAGGGGAGATTGAGACAGCAGGCATGACGTATAATGTAGAATATAGGCAGAATTTATTACAGAGTAAAGTGTGTTACAGTTAATGGGTGGGAGTACATCAAGGCCAAGGAGACCATTATGTTGATTTACATTATAGGCAAGTTTTCTGCTAGTTCAGAAATTTCTGAAACAGATGGCTTTCCTGAGGGGTATTTTTCTTGCCCATGTGATTGTCAGGCCTATTTACATCAATTGTTCCACAAGGGTCAATGTATGACCTTGTGCATTATCAGAGAGTCTCCTCCTATCTTACAAGGTTCAGGACTCCTGGAGTCAGGCTTAGTTTCAACTAATGATATTCTGGGAAGGTCAGGATGTCACACCTCCTCCCAGGATGGGAACTATGACTCAGGAGCCATTCTTCTAACCAGTAATTAAGAGCCCCACAGTTCCAACACTTGGTTTTCCCTGATGTTGATTATGAGGGAGGGTTCCAGACCTAGTGTCCTCTCATTCTGCTAATAGCTAACTAGTTGCATAATAGCTTGACTGTAGTTCACTCTCGTTTCAATTCCATCTTGATAGGAGAGATCTAAGAACACAAAGAGAAATCTAAGCAGGAGAGATATTCACGTTAGAAAGAGCAACAGAGCAGGCAAACAAAGATCAGTGCTGATTACTGATTAACAAGGAAAGCAGCCAACAGGATTTTGCCTGTCACAAGTGCCTCTGGAAACCATCTGATTAGTAAATACATTCAAAGTGAATTCTGAGGACTTTTGAAACGTGAGGATAATTTTCAAACTCTCTGAGCAAACCTAACAATCACTGAATGACATGAAATCCAGGGCCATGGAAAAAAAGGCTTAAGAGGATCTAAGAAAACAAAAAAGTTTCGGGGTGGACCAGACCTCCATTGTTCTCTTCATTTTACAAGCTTGGATTCCCGTCAGCTCTGTAGGAAGGAAGAGCTGGACACATGTTTCAAAACTCCAGTCCATATTTTTAAAGTTCTTACCTCTTAATTATAGCACATAGACTTTAGTTAGAAATAATGCATGTGACTGTCACTCAAGAGAATTTTAAGGTGTCTGTAGAAATATTTTACCATTTAGAGTCCCAAGTTTAAGAAGTCCTTCAGGAACTTTTATGTAGAGATATCTGGGACAGTTGCCTCTTGCCTTATTTTATCAGGTTAAACCAGATGATATTCAAACACAACCAAAGCAACTAACCTCAACATTATATCTTTCAGGATAGGCTAATTTCTTGCCAGATCAGTTGTACTCCAGGTTACCCATGTTCTTTTCATTGTACTGTAAGCATTCAGTATAAAATGTCTTTGTGCATATTTTTAGGTTTTCTAGAGCGAGAATCTTTTCTTTCTTTTTTTTTTAGCTAAATTATTTTATTATTTACAGTTCAAATGTTGCCCACCTTCCCAGTCCCCCCCACTCAGAGTTCTTTATCTATCTCCCCACCCCTTTGCCTCTGAGAGGATGCTTCTCCCACATTCCGCTTACCCATTCACTCCCCAATCTCAAGTCTCTCCCCACATCCTTCTTCCCTGGGGCATCAAGTCTCTATAGGATTAGGTGCATCCTCTCCCACAGAGACAAGACAAAGCAGTCAGTCCTCTGCTACCTACATGTGGGGACTGGCCCTGGGGGCGGTTGCAGTGGGTGGGGAGTGCTGAACCAGGAGAGTGCAGAACCAGAACCAAACTATGTATGCTCTTTGGTTAGTTGGCTTAATCTCTGGAAGCTTCCAGGGATCCAGGTTAGTTGATACTGTTGTTCTTTCTATGGAGTTGCCATCCCCTTCAGTTCCTTCAGTCCTTCAATTGGATTCCTGACCTCAATCCAGTTGTTGGCTGTCTCAATCAGCTGCTGGTAGAGCCTCTTAAAATCTCACTTGCTACTCAAAAACTGCTTTTGGAAAGTAGTGCTACTTTGATACTGTAATACACTTACTGCAAAAGGAGAGTGCTCCCTTTCTAGGCACATGCTTCCAACACAAAGGAATGTGCAGATATACCATTACTATCCTCCCCACTAACTTTCATCTCCCTAGTCAATTCCATCACTGGCAATCCCTTGTTTATCCGTCTGCATAGGTCCCTTTTTAGACATCTAGTAGAGTGGTTGTCACAAGTAACTTAGCTTTTCTCCATTTTGTTTCTCTGATTTTTATATTTAAAAATTAATTTTTTTTATTAAAACATCATTTTCCACTCCCATCAGCTGCCCAAGGCCTCCGAAGAGGGCAAAGATTCATGCAATTGCTATCAGTTATGGAGTAGGTCTGCTTTGTGCATCTCATCTGTGCATAACAATGGAGAGTACATGGAGTCAAAATCGAAGTTTAAAGATACAGAAAATAATGCATTAGACTTTAGAGGGCTTCAGAGTGGAAAGAAGATGAGGACTAATAGGCAGGAAATGGCTTTTCATCAAAAGGTTAACCAGAAGAACTCAGACTTAAGTGAGTGGGGCTCACAGGGGCTCACAGAAACTGAAGCAGTAATTGAGAGTCTGTGGATCTGACCGAGTCCCTCTGCATATATGCTGTGCGAGTTGGCTTGGTGTTTGGGGGACCCCTGAGAGGAGTGAGATGTCTCTCATTCTTTTGCCTGCTTTTGGGACCCTTTTTATTCTGCTAGGTTGCCTTGCCCGGCCTTGATGTGAGAATTTGTTCCTGATCTTACTGTATCTTGTGCTGTGTTCCTTTGATGTCCCTGGGAGACCTGCTCATTTTTAGGGGGAGAAGAAGATCAGGAATCTGGACTGGGAGTGGGGGTGGGAGGTGGATCTGGGGGAGAGAGAAGGTGGGGGTACTGAGAGGAGTGGAGGGAGAGGAAGTTCAGTCTGTATGTATTATATGAAAGAAAACCAAACATTTTAAAATATCATTTCCCTCTTTCTTTTCTGCCCTGCTACTCCAGTGATTCTCAATCTGTGGGTCATGACCTCTTTTTTTAGGGTGGGGGGGGTCAAATGACATTTTCACAGGGGTCACATTCCAGATATCCTGCATGTCAGAGATGTCCTTTACCATTCATAACAGTAGCAAGATTATGGTTATAAAATAGCAACAAAAGTAAATTTTTTGGTTGGTGGTCACCACAAGTGTCTGCAGCATAAGGAAGGTTGAGAAGCATGGCTCTAATCTCTCCCATTTACCCTTTGCTTTCTCTAATTTATAGAATCTTTTTCTATGCAGTTATATAGATGAGAGATAGATAGATAGATAGATAGATAGATAGATAGATAGATAGATAGATATTCCTAAATATATAAATACAATCTGCTCAGCATATCATTACTTGTATGTATATGATTTCAGGGCTCATCACTTGATATTCCCTGGGGAAGAGTATTTCTCCTACTTCCAGCATTCCTTAGTTGTCTGTAGTTCTTTGTCTAGGGTTGAGGCCATGAGATTTTTCCCCTCCTACATTAACATGTCTCATTGGTGTCTAAAAATTTTATGCAAATTTTGTATATTTTAAACATAATCACCTTCCCTCCATTAACACTTCTCAGATCCAACCTCTGCCTTCCCTTCCCAACCAATTTTGTGTCCTTTTGATTTTCTTCCCATTGAAGGCAATTCAAGCTCTAAATGTTCTTGCATGGCTTTCTACTAGAGTATAATCAACTTATCAGGGACTACACTCTTAGAGCAACCTGCCCCTTCTACACTAACTACAACCAGTAGCCCCTAAACTAGAGGTGGAACTTCATACCCCTATGCTTTTTATTCTGTGATTTGGTCTAGTTTGGACTTGCACAAGTACTGTCTACGCCATCACAATCTCTGTGAATTCATATGTGCAACTGCCCTGCTGTGTTCAGAAGACACGGTTTCCTTATAGTCATTCATCAATTCTAGTGTTTTCAGTTCCCTCCTCCACAGTGATTCCTGAGCCTTGGGAGGAGGGGGTAGAGTTTTGCTTATGGCTGAATGTTCTGCAGAGTCTTATTCTTTGCACTTTGGCTTCTGATTCTCAGAAGCTTCTTTGGTAAGGGTTGAAGGATGGCTGAATCTATGAGTATAATGCTGAATAATCAGGAGTTGGTTTACTATTGTGTCTATTCAGCAGTGTAATTGTAAAAGGTTCTCCCCTGGGGCATATAACTTGTCTATTCATTGGTTCCTGATCCAATTTTGGTGCCAGGCATGGAGTTGATCTTGTGGACTGGCCCTTAAACCCAATCAGGATGTTACTAGTTACTTACACAACATTCACTGCTGGTGGGCGTGAAGTCTAGTGCAGCTGCTATGGGAATCAGTGTGATGGTTTTTCAAAAACCAGAAACAAGATCTACTACATATATTAGTTACTTTTCTATTGCTATGATAAAGCTCCATGACCAAGCTAGCCCCTAAGAACTAACTTTCTTCAGCAAGGCCACACCTCCCAAGACTTCACAACAGCACTTCCAATTTGAGAACAAGTACTCAAGTGCCAGAGACTGTAGAGGATACTTCATTCAAACCACAACACACACAGTTCTTTTATTTCCACATAGTGTCAAGAACTGTCAAAAAAGCCTTTCCTTTTTCTCCCTTAATAGTTCCACTCATAGGTTGTGGAAAACCCAGAACCAAATATAGCATAAGATCATTTATAGAGAGAAAACATTCATGTCAAAGTAAAATGAAATATTGAGATCAATTCTAAGCTACACGAATGTGTTCACAGGGATACTTACTGAACATAAACAATGGTATCTCAAGCGTCACTCATTTTTTCTAACTAAATTTACTTCTCCCCAAGCACCAAAGTTCAAAACAAAGAAATACTCTTTTTGTGTAAGGGAGTTGTCTTGTTTTCATTCATCTATTTGGGAAGCTATAGAGCTTTCCACTGCAACGGCATGGAATTTCACATTTTTAATGCAATGATTTGCATTTATGGCCTAGCAAAGAACACTTCCATCACTTAGAGCATTATTCTTATGAGAAAGGAAATACATTTCAAAAATTTTATGTAAATTGAATGTGGAAAACATAATGGGCTCACACATTCAATAGCCCAACATTAAGTTTTACATTCAAGTATAGAAAATGAAGCTATTCCACTCACATGTACAACTGGGAAATGATTGATCACATCCTCTCAATGACTTTATCTCAAACCTGGACCATGTCCTAGGGATAGAAAATATAAGGCATAGGCAGAAGCAGCAATGATCCCTTTACACACTGCTTTATTTGAGTTTCACCGGAACTGTACTCTTCCCTAGAATCCTTTAGTAGCTCTTATGACAAAGCACCATGTGATTCTTCCAGTGTCTGAATCTTCCTCGTTTCAATGGGTTAGTAAGCCTAATTTTCTGAGACTACAGCCTTATTATGAATAGTTTGGGGCTGAAACACAGTTCATCAATGTTTTCCATTGGTGCAGGGAACTGAATGTTCTTCAACATCTAAGGACACAAAGTACATGGTTTCCTAGGTAAAAAGTCACATTAGTTTTCTATTATAGTCTAAATTACTGGAGGTCAAAATTAGCTCAGTCGTACTGTGGAAATGCTGTTCACAGTAATTAAATAAGAGACGCTGATAAAATGTCAAAGATCTGCTGCAATGTAAACAATTTAATCAGAGTTAAATGGCCATGTGTTGACAGAAAATGTCAATACTTCAGTGACAAAGATTTGGGAACAGAAATTACAGAGAGTCATGAGAAAAAAATTACTTCTGCATTCTAAAACTTCAGTGTGGGACCAAATTGGTATAAAGATTGTCTAACCCCAATTTTGATTCTCAAAACTTCATCCTTCTGCTAATATTAAAAAACTCTCTCAAACCCTTTCATCTATAGCCCATAATGTATTTGTGCCAAATGCATTTAAATCACAAATGTGGTGTTCAGAAATTCTCCATGGAGTATAAGAAATTAAAACCTAGCTGCAAAGATCAGGAAGTAAACATAGATCAAATAAGGCACAAGGTGAGCTTGTATGTAATTATGCACAGAACTGTTCATACTAAATACACTATTTGAATATTTTTTTGACTAAGAGTTTGAACCAGGGGGAAGTGAGTATAGCCTGAAGGAAGTGACTGAGCTGAGAAAGAAATGATTGAAAAGATATGAGTAGAAGACGGATTTGACTTTCCTACTTTAAATTTTTTCAGCAGGAAATTTCTTGAGAAGCCTTCCTTCCTCTAGTAAACTAATGTAAGAATTACATTTACTTAGAGGCTCCAGTGGCCATGTTCCTTACTCCTAACAATTTCATTAAGTTGTATGGTCATTAGTACAACACATGAGATATATCTTCACTTATCTTGATTTTATTCATAATTATGTGTGCATTTATGCAGGTGCACACAATGTCACATGTAGAGGTAACAGGACAACTCAGTAGATTCAGTCCTCTTCCTCCACTATGTGGACTCTGGAGATCCACCTCAGTTCACTTGGTTTGTTGGTAAGTGATAGCTCCGAAGAGATTATATTTTCACAAACCCATTTCATATGACTCAGCATAACACTGTGAGGTACGTAAAGATTATTATGATTGCCATTACAATTTCACAAATGATGTGTCTTGGCATCAAATTGGTCAAGTAATTCTACCCATATTTCAGGGGTAGGAAATGGAAAACTAAGACTGGGTCATGTGTTCATAAAGGTAGTATTCCTTGCTAGATCATCTAGCAGCTTTTTTTTTTTAAAAATTCACATCTTTTTTCTACAGATTGAAGTTCCATTATAGTCACTTCTTAAAAGTCCATTTTTAAGAAAGGAAGTTTATTTATCTATTCATTCTACTATAAGATAGTATCCAAAACTTGGGAGCAAGATAAGCATGTCTTTTTTGCATTGCCATTCGATAGCAAGGACCACTTAAAGATCATTTACAAACATGAACCTTGTTCACCTTCCTCTTTGGTATTGATCAGAAGCTCCAGACATAGTAAAGCTACACACAGAAGTATAGATATTTGTGTAATGGAAAAACAGATTGTTTCTGCTGCTTGGATGGTTGATACTAAGGATTACACTTTGTGGCTATGTCAAATCCTATCCATTTCAACCATCCTTTGAAAATGTCTGATCTATAAGTAGCTCCTTAAACAAATAGTTTTTCAGCATCTTAGATGAAACTGTTTTGGTATCTTATTGAAGACAAAGGGGTTTGGCCTTACAGCTAGGAGCATGTTGAATGAGTCTTACCCTATGTGATCTCTTGATATTTGTGTCTGGCAGATCCTTAGCATTTATCTTTCTTTAGAAGTTGTTGCTGCTTGACTTATTCTACATAGTCACATATTTCACATTGAACAAAGCAGAAATCTGTGTCCACAATTTCAGATTCATCTGCTTTCTTCAGCTACAGCAATGCTACTCTAATACAGATAAGTCACGTTCATCCTTTACCTCCAGTATACTGACATCATCTTAACTGCTGTCATTGTCAGTTATTTTTTTTTTTCATTTTTTTTGATTCTTCTAAAACGGGTATCACTGTTTTTTCTTAAATAGTGTTGAACCATTTTTAAGAGATAAGGTTCAAATCCATTACCCAAATGTTCTACAGCACCTGGCCTCTACCTATTATCCAGCCTCATCTTTCTGCCACACTTTTTTCATACTTTAGCTGCCACAATACACAAGGAACACTAAGGTATGTCACTTAGGTTGTGATGTTCAGAGTTGATCCTTGCCAGCCCTAACAAGCTAGGCTCTATCCCCCATACTCAAAAGGCCACTTAAAGGAGTAAGTAAAAGGAGAAATCAGAGCAAAAAAATATATTCAATATGGCTACATTAGGTAAACAAACAAATAAATGAAAATGTCCTGTAATCTGTACCCCCAAGTCTGTCTTTGCCTTCTTGATATGATATTTAGATTTAAATAGAAGGCAAAAAGTATGCATGGCTAAGCATTCCAGGCCAAGGTATGGTCTCAATGTCTAGGTTCCAGTCTCTGGTGCAAGGAGGTCAGACAAGTTATCAGAACTGTGTAAAATTTTGTTTCCTTTGGTTGGCACCAGGTTTTTTTGCCTTTTCTTTTTTCCACCATGAGACTCCTAAGTTCCAGTTTCTTGGAATCTATTGTTTCAATAGTCTAATAGTAAAAAGGAAAGACATGAGGTTCTCTTTAAAATATCTTCATTCCTGTCAGGTCAGTTACTGTTATTTCAAGTATCCAAAGATGTTCTCTCAAACAGAAATGCCTTTGTACTTACTTTTCCCTTATTTATAACTCATTTATTTTTTAGTTTGGTACATTTCTTGTTACCTTTAGCAAAAACTGTAAATATTTTTGTCTTCTTCACAAAGTATGCATGCCTTGAAGACTTCTTGTGTCTTTTTATATAAGAGCATTGAAATATCTAGACATTGAACAAATACTAGGAAGCATACAAAATACAGTTAGCAAGAAATCTTAACTTTATTTAAAATAATACTATTGCATCCAATACAGAGAAAAAGTAAAATGATTGTGCAAGCATTTCAAACCCTTTTAGCCAACTACTAATTCTAATGCCAACTTTTGCATGTATTACTGTGGTGTATATAAATCTTGGCATACTGCTGCTTTATTATCAACTATGGAGAGTTAATTTTATCTTTAAATGCTAAAAATACTATGTATATGGAGATTTGAATCTCATCAAGATGTTATAAATAGTGAAAAAATAGCAAAATCCCATCAACTGTTCTTCTTAAGAATTCAGTAGCTAACTAGATATTTTTTGCCACAAAATGAAATTTCTACTGCCAAGAATGGACTATATCTAATTGAGTGTTTAGCAATGGGTCACCATGGAGACCCACAAACAACCCAGACTATTGCCAAAGCTATTAGTTGTTCTTCACAAACTAATGGCAAGGTCCTATGACTGAAGACAACACCTACACAATTCATTGAACATGGAGAAATTGAGCTGGTATCTACTTACATAGAGCCTCAACTCCTACTGACTAGGGTTTATGGTACAGGAAGGTACTAAAGGAGAAAGGTAAACACCAACCCAGCTAAACTCTTTGATTTCTAATGTTGACCTGAAATAGTGGATTGTGGGAGTAACCAAACGCTTTCTGATTGGATTTATGGCCAACTCCATGGAAACACATGGAAGAACATAGCAATGCCATCCGGAAATACTCATATCTTGCTCAGCTATCATCACAGAAGCTTCTTCCTGTGGCAGATGGGAATCAATACAGAGAACCACAGCTGGACAATGTGCAGAGTATGAGAGGCTTTGGAACACTCACTACTAAATGGGATGCCATCATTAGATCCCTCCCCTCGGGGCTCAGGGAACTCTGAAAGAGGAAGCAGAAAGATTGTAGGAGCCAGTGGGAATGGAAGATAGCAAAGAAACAATGTCTTCCTCACACAATAGGGCTATGCACACGTAAATTCACAAAGACTGTGGCAGCACGCACAAGACCTGCACAGGTTCAAACCAGATAGCATCCTAGCAGTGAGTAGATTAAGTGGACACAATCCTCATCCCCAACTAAGCTACTCTGTAATTGATACTCACTCTCACAAACTACACTTAACAGCAAGCCCCACGCCAGTGGTGAATGGCTAACACAAAACTAACTCAATGGTATGTTTGGAGATTATTTTTGTCTCATATTGCTTTGTTTAGACTTTTTATTTTTTTGTCTTTTGTTTATATATTATGGCTTCTCAATTTTTGTTTTTAATATGCTTTGCTTTTGTGATTTAAAACTTTTTAGTTTTTCTCTTTCTGTTTTCTTTTTTTATTTTTTTTAAAGATTTATTTATTTATTGTATATGAATACACTGTAGCTGTCTTCAGACACACCAGAAGAAGGCATCAGATCTTATTACAGATGGTTGGGAGCGACCATGTGGTTGCTGGGAATTGAACTCAGGACCTCTGGAAGAGCAAGCAGTCAGTGCTCTTAACCTCTGAGCCATCTCTCCAGCCCCTCTTTCTGTTTTCTAAAGAGAGAGAGAAAGAAGATATGGAGTTGAACAGTTGGGGAGGTGGGAAGAATCTGGGAGGAAATGAGAGAGAGGCAACCATGATCAGAATATGTAGTATAAATTTTTATTTAAAAAAAGAATTTCAGAACTACATTTTGATTTATTTCTTCTAATTATAAAATGTTACCTCTTAAGATCTTTTTTTTTCAGATAACAAATTAAACTAATGAATCTTCTAATACTAAATATGGTTTTGTATGAAAAGAAATTGAGAAGAAGCATATTTTAAAGGAAGAAACATGGTGGACAAGGCCCTCAGGCTTTGCCTTTTCATCTGTTTCTACTGCTGTCACCTAGTGTTTTGTTTATTTTGGGGATTCACTTTCATCACACTGTATCTCTGAATGCCATTATAGAAAGGAACTTGGAGATTCTCATTTGTACTGAACATGTACTGAAATGACCATATATAAGAAATGCAACTCCCAGCTTTGAAGATCTTGGTAGTTTGTTAACTTTTTCTACTCATTTGCCATTTCCAAAGATGTTTACTGACAACAAGGATCCTGTGACTAGAATTCTCTACATTAAATAATCACAAAATATGAGCACCAGAAAGGCTACTAAAGTACACAGAACAAACTACCACAGGTAAATGGATGAAGACGGAACCAATCATTCTGATTGAGGTAATCTAGGACCAGAACAGCAAATGTCTCATGTTTTCTCTGGTTTATAAATAAATGCTAGCTTTGAATTTTCAGATATATGTATCTAATTTAGAATATCCATAGAGGTCAGAAGATTAGTAAGAAGATCAGTAAGAGTTGATGGAAGTGACTTTTAGGAAAGGGAAAAGAGACAATGGTATAAAGCTTTAAAGAGTAACAAAGAAATAGGAAAGGTTGAATAGGAGATAGGGTAGAGGAGGGATTATTCAGAGGGATAACTAACATTAAAGACCTTTCAAAAATCCCATGTGGAAACCTACTACTGTAGAAACTTTCTACAATATACACACATATAAAAATAATCTCAATTCAATTAATCTCTAACCTCAATTGAATTGCCATGTAATGGAGCAGCAATGTCTACTAGATATCACAGGCAATCAAAAAACAAACAAACAAAAAAGCCCAGAGTTCCAAATGGGTTATCTCTTTTAGAGCTGTCATCTAGGGAGATCTTACAGACCTCCCCAAATAGTATAGGCTATTTGTCAATGTTCTTGTTTACACTCCAGAACTTGATGGAAAGACCATTTTGCCAAAGACATCACATATTTAAGTCAAACAACATGAAAGAATAAAGCTGGGATTCACCTTAAAGTTTCTCCCGTACTGGCTAGCTTTCATACTGCTGGAAGTTGTTAATGTATGGTACCAGCAAAGAAAAGTTATCATCACTCTTACCAAAAGGTGAACTCTACAAGCTACAGTAATGACCATCCTGGCAAGATATGGCCACTTGTGCAAAAATGATACTAATGTTATAGGAGTAACCAATCACGTTTTAATTGAATTTAATGCCTGTTCCACAAAAAGGAACTCATGGTTGGTACCATTAGGGGAGCCAAGAGCCTGAAGCTAGGTAGATAGTAGACCCTATTTAACATAGTGTTAAAGCAACTCCTAAAACTTAACATTACACCCACAGGTAAATGCATATCTCAGCACTCATCAGAGAAACGTTCTTATGCAATAGATGGTGATTAACAAAGAGATCAACAGCCAGTCAATGTGCAGAAAATAAAGAACTGCAGAATGCTTAGCTCTAAATGGGACATCTATATTATATACACTCTTCCAAGTCTTGCGGATCATTGTGGAATAAAACATTGTTTTTTGGATACAATAAGGCAACTGCACATAAGAACTCATAGCAATTGTGACATTATGCACAAGACCTGCGAAGGCTCAAGCCAGGCATAATCTCAGCGTGGGAAGAGAGAGTATACACGAGTTCCCGCCCCTAATGAAGGGACTATCAGAACAAACGAGAGAGTGAGAACGAGAGAGAGACAGAGACAGAGAGAGAGAGAGACAGAGAGAGAGAGAGAGAGAGAGAGAGAGAGAGAGAGAAAGCAAGCGAGCAAAAGAGCGAGAAAGAGAGCAAGAGAGTGAGAAAGCGCGAGAGAGCGAGTGCAAGAGAGAGAGAGAGAGAGAGAGAGAGAGAGAGAGAGAGAGAGAGAGAGAGAGAGAGAGAGAGCTAGAGAGCACTGTGAGCCTTGAAAAAAGACACTAGTTCTCTAGCTACTCAAGCTCATGGGGAGCAGGGAAGAAAATACTAAGCGTGCTGGCTGTGGGGCTGTTGGAGTGGTCCAGTGGTAGAAGTGTTGTATAAACACAGAAGGTTCTGGGTTCCATCCCCAGAGCTACAACAGAAGCCACTGAGAAAAAAAATAAAGACATTCTGCCTCAGCATCCTTATTTTCAACATGCTAGACAAACTGCTTTCAGTAACAGCTGAAAAGAAGGATCAGCCTATCTCTGTGGGTGGCTATGTTTGGCAGTTCTTTTGAGTCTTAAAGCTAGGCAATAATGCCTACTATTTCTGCCTGGTATCAGTCTTCTTTGTCCTGCCTTGATGTCTGTTTTTGTTTCTGCCTCCTCACTCCCTGAGAACCCCTGCTTTTGTTTGCACTTTCTAGTTACTATGACAAAACCTGGTTAAAGAAAAAGAGCATTCCATGGGTGCAAGTGGTAAATTCATGGGCCTTAAGAAAGGAAGGAGAGTTAGAGGTAGAGGTAGAAGTGGTAGAGGCAGAGGCAGAGAGGCAGAGAGGCAGAAGAGGTAGATGTAGATATGCTATAACATGTACAAGACTTATACAAAATCAACCTATACAAAATTCTAATATGAAAGGGGTGGTAGTCAGGGAGTCCAAAGTCCAGCTAAGGAGCTATGTGTAATTGATGGCTAATGGGAAGAAGAGTCAGTTTTCTACAGAGGTACAGCCCCTGAGAAGCTACTCATGCTTCAGGAAGTAATTGGCCATATATTTATGCACATTCTGGCAGTAATAAATAGACTTCATAGATTTGAAAAAATACAAAAGCACATAAAATTTGGAGAAAATAATTGTGATGAGAATAGAGGAGGAGATGGAAGGGAGGGATTTGGGGGATGGACTTGATTGAAATAAATTATATGCATGTATGTATGTACACATGTATGCATGTATGTATGTATGTATACCATTCTCGATTAAATTTTTTAAAGAGCAATGCTGGACATAGTAGTTTATTATGGTGAACACTACCCCATCTAGTCCTCCATAATCTACAATCCACTTTACATAAGCAATCCTGTTTCCTCACCCTGGGCTACTCTGCCCTTTAGACCACACTGCATTTTATTCCTAATGGTCTTGCTGGGGCTAACTTGTGTTGCTAAGCCATGCTTAGTTCTAAAAGGTAATAAGACTATACTCTAGGCTGCTATGCTTAATTCTGGAGCCAGCTCTCTGGTCCTAACAGGTTCCCTTTCAGCATTGTGACTGTTGCCTTTTCATTTGCCACACCTGGGCAATGAAAAGACCCAATGCAGAGTAGACAGTCTCTATTCCCTGTATATGTTCTTTCAAGGGACAAAAAAATGTACATGGAATACTTTGGGGGGATAATACCCACCCATATTCTGGCTTCTGAAACATTTTAGCTGCACTTACTGTCTTACGAGTTATGTCTTCTGTGAACTGTTGATCAGGCTTCAAAGTTTCCCAGAATTCTGTTAATGCAGCATTTACATTTCTATTCATTTTCCCCTAAGAACAACAAATTGGAATGGATCTTACTTCACTTGCTCTTGAGTGACCCTCAAGGCCATTTATTCTTGATCAGTATTCCACCTTATGAATCAAGTTTACATGGTGAGCTAAGTCATCTAGATCCACAAAACCCTCTCCTCAATCATAAAGATGGCACCCAACCTTGGGGTTCAGCAATGCAACTAAAGCCAAACACCAGTCCTGAGGCTAGTACTGAAACGGAACCATGTGTAACCTAGGCTACTCAAGATCCCACACATGCATCAGGAATTACATGTTCTTTAGTCCATCGGCCAAGTGGAGACATACCCATATTTGCATGGCAGTCCCCATTTACCATATTTCCATACCATGAGGACTATGGTTCTGGGATTCTCTTGAATGACATTGTACTTTTAGATGGCTTGCGCTTGGCTGCATATTTTATTATTCATCATAGGAAGTATTAACAACACCCCTCCAGGTTACATCAGCAATAACAATTGGTAAAGAGACAAGACTCTCCAATCAGCCGAGATGCCTGCAATTTGTTCAAGGAGGGGTGGTTGTATAGACCCCATTATGAGCGATGAGACAGGAAACTAATTCTGACCTGTGAGAGCTTAGAGTATCTCTAGAGACAATCCTGATATGGCTATCTTTCCCCAGGTGGTAGGAAATGGTATGCCTTCCTGTTAGTCATGACAGCTGATGTGCCCTGTGATGAATGACAGAAAATGTGAAACCACTCCTTCCTTTGATTCTCTTGGTCCCTGTTTATGGCTAAACTTTCTGTGTGACTTTTCTCAGAGGGATGTGAACAAATGGGATTCACCCAAGATAGCACACCAACAGACCGAAGAAGGAATTTCATCCAAGTCTAGCTCAGTCCTCAGTGCTTTATTGAGGTTACTTACCGGAAGCTTGAATGACTCAAACACAGATGCATCCTGCAAAGCCCATCCCAGCACAAATGATGGCTAATGAAACCCACAGCCCCAGAGCTCCTTGTACAACTTGCAGGCAGCTCAACTGATTGGAGAGTCTTGTATTCTGACCAATTGTTATTGCTGTCTTAACCTTCTGGACCTGTGTTGTTAATCAAGAGTCAGAAGCATCCTGAGCTTTATTTCACTTACTTCCTGATTCTAATAAACCTCCTTCCTCCCTCCAGGAAGGTTTCAATTAAGAAGAAAGAGCTACACAACAAAGAACAAAACAGTTGCATCAAGAGAATTTTTTTCTTTCAACATTGGATATATTTCTCTCTTTTATTAAATTAATTTTCCATATTAAAATCTCTGAAGCAATGTTTGACAGAGACAGTGAAAGTTGAAATCCTATTTAGAGATTCCCTGCTTGTAAAAGTAAAACATTCAACTGTTCATAAATAAGTGCAATGTTAGTTATGGGTTTTTCAAGTGCCAGTTATCAGCTTCTAAGAGTTGTTTGCTGCAAGCTTTTATTGTCCATGGCATTGCATTTGGTCAAATGCTTTTCTTGAATCTAATGGCATGAACATGGCATGAACATGTTGATTTCATTTCATTTCATTTTATTAATATTGATTTTGAGACTTATGCCACCTGCTTTTGATGAAAATAGAGGAAATTTGTCAGGCAGATAGATCTTCATAGCCAGAAGGTCTGCTTCTTGTCTTTGACAAGCAGCTCTAATCTGGCCAGAAGTGTCATTGGTCCTGTGTGCAGTTCTGTCCTGGCCATCAGCCAGAAGTGCATCTGCTAGATTCACTTTTTGTTTTCTTCCTTAGCATAGCAACCTAATGAGCACAGCTGCCTGAAAGCTATGTGTGAACAAATACTTCATTGGCCCTCAGAGTTGTGCATCAGAACAGTACTCCATTCACTGGGATGGAGAGGTTAGTGGATACTTTGTGGAGATCTGTGGTTGGACCAGCTGGACTAGCCAGGTCACCTCTCCTTATTTCAGCTAAGTCATTTGAAATACCAATTTGCTTTCTTAGTAAAAAGCCTTCTGATCCCCCAGACAAAGCCCCTCAGAGACAACCCTCTCTTGGGAAACCTCTCACACAGTAGCTTGCTTGCTTTCTCTCTGCAATTAATCCTTCTTTTAAAAGCCTTTACTCTATGGTAAAACTCCTTTTAAAACTGCTGTCAAAAATTCATTTCTCAAGTTCACAAGACAAAGGATTCAGAGTTATTCACTCAGTGGCAGTTTTGATGACCATGGACATCTGGCACTTTAGCCAGGGTTTCAGACACCGGAGATGAGAATGTCTCTATTGTTCTCAAAGACAACCACTTAGCCCCCATCTCTCTGAGGACAAGTCTTACTTGTGTATAGCTTTTTACATTATTAGATTTGGTTTAGGTTTGTCAGTACTTTAGTTGATTTTTTTTCATGTATCTGTATTTAAGACAAATATTATTGTGTAGTTTTCTTATGATATTTTATCAGACTCAGTTGTCATTGTAATACAGGCGTAACAGAATTTGTTGAAATTTTTAAAAAAAATTCTGTAACAATTTACCAAAGATTACTATTGATTTTCCTTTAAATATTTGTTAAAAGTTACCAGTGACAACATATTAAACTGAGATTTTGTTTTTGAGAAAAAATAATGTGCTAATTTAATCATTTTACTTGTATAGTTCTAACCAGTATCTCTCTTTTTTATTTTGGCAGTTTGTGACTTCCTATAAACATGTCTTTTATGAATTTTATCTAATTTAACTGCATGCTGATCATTTTAGACATTTCCCCTCCCCTAAATTCAATGTCTAGCTTCTATTCTCTCATATGTTTCAGAAGCTATAGCCTTTAGGAAGCAAAACTTGGGTGATATCAAAAGGATAAGTGATTGCTATTGGTGTCCTTACAGGAGACATCAAATCTTAGTATTTGTGTCTCTCTCCATCTAGACATACACTCGTCCTCCCGGGACAAGATTTAGAAGAAAGCAGTCTAGCTAGCATTTTGATCTTTGACATCTAGTCTGTGGACAGTGAGAAATCTCATTTCAATTGTTCAAGCTACTCAGTCTGTTCATAGTATTTCCTAACAATCCTTTTGATTTCTTGTGAGGTAGGTTATGGTATTTATTTTATATTCTTGATTTTAATGAGTTCATTTTTTTTCCTCTTATTTTCCTCACTGATGTAGTGCACATTTGCCTGATATTGCTGATATTTCTGGAGACATTTTTTAATTTCAATGTATTCACAGCAGTTTTCTAAATTTCATTTCATTTTAGCTGTCTCATTGCTGTCATTTTCCTTGGCTTACTTTGAGCTCTATGTATTTTTTATCTTCTATACTTACAGTTTTCGAGATCTCTAATAATAATTTTTATCTTAAAGCCTACTTTGGCTTATTTCACTACTCCTTTCTCCTTTGCTTGCTATTTGCACTCTCTTGCTGTCTCTTTGTATCTTTGATTTAAAAAAATATCTCATATACACTGCATAGAACTGGATTTTTAAATCTTTTTAGGTTTTACGTATACGAGAAATTTGTTCGCATGTATGTGTTGTGTCCCATGCATGCTTGGTGCCCTTGAAAATCAGAAGTGGGGATCAAACCCCAGAACTGGAATTACAAATGGTTGTGGTCTGGGAATCAAATCTGGCTCCTCTGGAAGAGCAACAAGTGCTCTTAACTGCTCTTGTTTTCCAAAAAAAATTGTTAAAATTTATTGATTATATTATTTGGTTCATTCACATTTGATATTAATATTTATATGGATTAATTTCCCTTTGCCATATGTTTTCATTTTTATAACTTGTATTTATTTTGTTATTGGCAACCCTGAGCAGTGTCACCCTCTTCCCAACCCGGAGGCTAGACATTTGATACTGTTAATTGCTTGGTTATGTATTTTGTAACTAGCTAGATGACTTTACTGAAAAAATTTCTCTCCTAATTAAGAGACTCAGTTTCCTCCTGAATGTAGTTCAGTCTGTGGCATGCCCACAGTCACCCCAGCAAATCAGTCCTTTGGCAGAGGTCTCTTCTACCTCTGGCTATATTTTAAAATCCATTAATTAAGGGAATCAATCACACTTAAAATGAATCCAATAAAAACTGCCCTCTTCCCTGACCTTTCCTGTCCCTGCCAACAAATATATTCACCATTCTCCACAATCTCTTTGTTTTGAGACACCATATATAGGTCAGCCCATGACCACAGTGCCTAACTACTGTCATAGGCTCAAGTTTCCATTGTCTTTAAGATGGTTTTTAGACTTGATGGCAATACTTACTGCCTCTAGGATGAGATTAGTCTTTTACTGAAAAAGTTTCTCTCTGGTTTCTCCCCAACCCCAGGCAAAATCTGTGAGTCAAGGCTCTGGAATGTCAAACCTCTGGGTAAAAGACTCCCCCACCCCCACTTTGTGGGAGCCGAGCATTTAGTCTGGGTAGAGCAGTAGCTGAGGTTTCGATCATGGTGTGTAAATATTTCATGAGCTGTGGCAAAGGTTATCAGGGCTGGCATCTGAGGCACTAGCAGGAAGACAGAATTTCAGTTTATGCATTGAGCAGTGCCCAAGGCCCAGGGTTATTGATATATCCTCCAACAAGGAAGAAAATGTGTTTTGGGAGGGAGCTTAAACAACAGATTTTCATTTACCTTAATGAATTTTCATAGTTTTTTTTACATGGTTTTTGTCTATTTACTGTTTGCCCTTTGGGCCTTTTCCAGCATCTCTTAGTGATTTTGAAAATATTTTTCATAAGTTTCACCAAGAAGTAAGTCATTGGAGTTCTCATTGCTATGGCATTAATTTCCAGTTACCTTATACTATTGCATTTGATAAGCTTTTTCTTAAAACACTTCTCCCAAACACTTCAGTAGAGAGATTTGCCTTCACATAAGTTGCTTTAACCCAGACATGGTGCTTACCAAGCTTCTGAGCATGAGGAGCCTTCAGAAGCAATTCACTTTACAGATTAAGAAGATACAAAATAAACAAGCAAGAAAGGTCAAAAAATAGAACATGGAGCCTCATAGAAGTTAATGTTCAATTTCAACTTTGTACAGATAATGACAACTGGAACCAAGGAAAACAAGAAGAGACTTGGCAAGAGAGACCTAGCAAAGCCAGGTTCTCTGAACACCCCCAGTCCCTACCTGTTACAGGGCTTGGTTGGTACACCCCATCCTCTGCCCTGAACTTTCCAGCTGAGGAGCTGAGCTGTGCCTCCCCCAGAAGCTCCTCCCTATATGATGAAGATATTTTGTTCTCTCCCTCTCTCTTCCTCTCTCTGCATTTGCTCTCTTGCTGTGTGTGCACCTTCTTTCTATCCTTCTCATCCTCCTCCCTCGTGTCTCCCTGCCCCTGCCTTGTTCCTTGGAAATAATGAACCTGCCTCCTGAGAGCAGCTTCTCAATACATCTGCCTTTATATACTAAACAAACAAACAAACAAAAAACAAAAACAAAACAAAACAAACAAAAAAACAAACAAAAAAACAAGCCCACAGCCTTTGTTAAGATCCAAGAAGAAATCTTACTGTTTATTTCCAGTGAGAGATTTTTTTTTAACAATTTTGCTTTCCTATGCAAGTTCTTCATCTGTAAATGGAGCTAATGATAAATGACTTTCTAATAAAGAGAAGCTTATTATGTTAAGTAATAGAATGATTCTGACATTAAAATGCTACAGGTTAACACTAATACATGTAAATACCCCATTCTCATCCATTCCACAACAAAAATACAAAAAAACACACCTCAGGAGCTTCTCTCTTATTTCCAGTGATTTAGATGTGAGGCTGCTCTTTGGGAACTAACAACAAGCAAACGCTGAATATTTTTCACTCTTTGATATCTTCTCAAACTCGCTGGCCTCTCTTTTCTGAGATGAATCTTAGAGTGACCTTAAAGTATTTTTACTTAATCTTTCCTTCCCCTGGCCTCTCTCAGGGGCACTAAGGATTAGAATTTCTCCAGGAAATCTCATGCTGGGGAAGGAGGAAAGGCCACCAAAGGGAGCCTAGGTAACAAGAAAGGAGTTTGTTTCCCAGTGAAATCTACACATTCCAATACGCTAGTTTCATCTTGCCTGTATCACTAAGGGCAAGACTGAATTTCTTTTGGCCAAGTTCTGGCTAAAACTGTAAAATAACCATCTGTTCCCATCAATTTTTAATCTCCTAATTGTTAAGAGAAATGTGAGCAACAATCTTTAAAGTTGGCAATGAGAGTATTTCCATCTAAAGATACACCATGAAACATACAGGGCAGAGCACAGAATAGTATCTAACTACAGCACCAAGAACAGAAAATTTCTAAGTTGTATTCTACTAATGCAAGCATTGATAGGTTTAGAAGGGAAACTGTGGTACCATGAAATAAGATATAACCAAATACAACTAAAACAGTCTTGGAGGTTTTAAAAATCCCATTGCAAATCTGGGCTAGCGGTGCATCTCTTTAATCCCAGCACAATGAAAGCAGAGGTAGGAAGATCTCTGTCACTTCCAGGCCAGCCTGGTCTATACAGAGTTCTAGGACAGCTGGGGATATGTAGACAAACTATGTCTCTAAACAACAACAAATAATAAATATGCATTGCAAAACCTCATTAACTGATGTTGATAAAGTTAGCAAGCATGAGTCCTTATAGCATAAATATTTGAAAATTTCCCAGTCATTCATATATATCCAGAACTGTTAATGTGATTCAGGGGTTCAGTTTACTTTATCTACAGGTCTAATCAAATTCCTACTGATTACCACCAGTGGCCAGTGTTAAGTAGAAAAAAGTCATTACAATGACTGCAAGTTGTAAAATGCGAGATAGGGTTGGTCATAGTAGCACAAGCCTTTAATCCCAGAATTTGGGAGGCAAAAGGAGGCGGATCTCTGTGGGTTTGTGGCCAGCCTGGTCTACACAGCAAGTTCCAGGACAGCCAGGGCACAGAGAAACCTTGTCTCAAAAACAAAATAAACAAAATCTTGTTTTGATTCTGGGACAAAATTTTAAATATGAGGTTATGGAGAGAGAGAGGAGGGGGTTAAATATAAGTAAAAAGAAAAAATTGGGGGTAGCTCAAGGAAAAAAATCTTAAGCCCAGGGAATAGAATAGTAAATCATAAAACCTTTTTTTTGGGGGGGTATTTTCTAAGAACTTTTATCTGAAAATCACATGACCTATTAGATGAAAAGAAGTTTCAAGTTTGCACTGGCAAAAGTCCATATAGTGTGCAAGGTAGTAAGAACTGGTATTCAGCCTAACATAGTGTAAAGCACACTTGTACATACAACTTTCACTATTTAACTCATTTCTCTACAAGTTCTTACACTTTCTAGAGCATTCAGTTTTGCACACAACTGTATTAATACAGACTAAAACATCATTGATTTTTAAAATGTTTTTAACTTCATTGATTGTTACACACTTAACTTAGTATCCTTAAGATAAATGGGTTAGTTAACATGCAAATGTTTTCATGATCATTATTTCCTTAGCAGTAAATTACTCATGGTAAAGAATTTAGAAAAATACTTTGGCCTCTGATGTGTGAGACAGACTTGCAATAACAACAACAAAAATAAGTCAATAGTCACATTGCTAAATTTCAAGACAGGGAGGACATCTACAGAAAACTAGAAACCCACTCATGTGCATGAAGCTTGTCTTGGGTCCAGAGATTGGGCTGCTGAAACCACTTAGGCTACAGAGTGTTAGGATTTAACTTCCAAGTTAATTCTTCACAGTGGCAAAGGCTAATGTAGTGGTTCTCAACCTGTGAGCCACGACCCCTTTGAAGGTCACATATCAGATATCCTGCATATCACACATTTATGATTCATAGCAGTAGCAAAATTACAGTTATGAAGTAGTAAAGAAGATAATGTCATGGTTGGGAATCATCACGATGTGAGGAACTGTAATGAAAGGTTTGCAGCATTGGGAAGGTTGAGAACCACTGCTCTAAAGAAAAAAGATCATTTACAAAGATGAAGTCAGCTGTTATTTGGGCTGACATCATAGCTTGACAACTCTTTTCTTAAAGCTCTATTAATTTCTTGTTCTTCCAACACTGATGCTTTACTAAAATATGAGTGTGCACTACTACTGATCGCTTCTCTTTCAGAATCCAAGGCCTTATCACATTTCCTCTACTGTTCCTCCTCTCACTAAGCACACTCTATTGGCCATACTTGAATGTAGTATCCATACATACCAGAGCTCCAAAATAAGTCAGCCTTATGTACCCAGCTTTTCCCATTTTACAGGGAATGGACCTTTATCCTGAACCTGAGGGGACTCTTTTTCTCTTAGCTCTGTCAGATCATTTTTATAGTATAATGAAATGACACTGTCCGGCACACTCTAGTTACCAAGGAATGGAGAAGAGAGCACCACACAGTACATCCTGAGTGTGAAGATTCACTCCAGACATATTTCTCATGAGCTCCATGAACAGTGTGGACACAACAGCATCAGAAATATCAGTAACAATCTCATGACTCACGTCTTCGTACATGGCATCAGACCCTGTAACCGCAATGTCTCCAAAGTAGAAAGAACCCAGAAGACACATCTCAGTGAACATCCTCATTAAAAATATGATCCATATGCTCACTTTGGCAGCACATGTACTAAAACTGGGACCAAAAGCAAACAAAGTTCGCTTTAGGTGATAACTTATATGCATGAATTAAGAGCCTCTGTTTTATAGCAGTTAGAAAAGAAGCCAACAGAAACAACACTAGAAGTAGGTATCCTGGATGAATCAAGTTTTTTTGTTTCTTTTCTTTTCTTTTTTCTTTTCTTTTCTTTCTTTCTTTCTTTTTTTTTTTTTTTTTGAGACGGTTTTTCCGTGTATCTGACTGTCCTGGAACAACTCACTCTGTAGATCAGACTGGCCTCGAACTCAGGGATCCACCTGCCTCTGCTGCCTCTCTAGTGCTGGGATTAAAGGCGTGTGTAACTACTGCTTGCCCTGATGAATCAAGGCTGTTTGATTTACTTATTCGCTACAATGTCCCTAGACAAATTACTTGATTTTACTGAAACTCATTTTTCTCATTTGAAAAAAATGAGAGTCGACAGATAGTCTTTCCGGTGATTAAGACTATATTTGAGGAATAAATTTCGTGAACTCTAAAGCTCTTTTAAAAAATTACAGTGCTTAAAACACAGAAGGTACAGATGAACAATCCTAGGGAGGTACAGTCCAGTACAGGCCACAAGCACCAGCTGGTAAATATTATATAGGAAGAACGTCTTCACACAACTCCAGAGCAAGAACGTGATTTAGTCCCTGACAATTTTGAGTTGAACAATTAGAAATATGTGATAAAATATTTAGTAACTAAAACTGTGAAGGACAAGATATGTTATGAGGTCAGACTAAAACAAATAACAGTTATGCTTTTTGTGTACAAGAGTGGCTCTCATTGATAAATTAAAACTTAACATGTGGAAACAATCCAGAACTATCAGCACTTCATTATTGACATTTTAAATGCACAATACCCAAGGGTAACAACATCTCCTGTTAAAATGTCTAATACACAATTTGGAAAGCATATTTCATTGAAACTGACATTTTGTCAAACAAAAATCTAGAAACACCTTATGACAAGTTTTCTCTCCACGAAGTGCTTGACAGAGTACACAAAATTCCTAGTACAAATTATGTGCTACCATACAATTTAAACAGGACAAAAATGAACCACAAAACACCACTAAAAATGAATAAAATATTTATCAATGTTAATTGCTTGTATCAAATGATTTGAAATGGTTTATTTCTTAAAATGTTTATGAGAAACTTTATAAAATTGGAAATTCTAAGGGCACTGAGCAGGCATTAAGTAGAATCTGACAAATTAATGAACACATAATAGCATGACAGAGTTTTGAAAGTCCTTAATATATGTTGAAAGATTAGTATGCTAACACTTTTGCTGTAATTAGCTACTAGATGTTTATATTCTGCAGGTGAGAAGTAACTTTATTAAGTTAGGTACTATAGATGGCAAAGGAAAGGTAACTAAAAAGTTACAAAATGAAAAAAGTCACTCCAAATTTAGGGGGAAAAATAATACCATAAAATATTCATTTTATTTAATGTTATATTTGGTCTACCAGCATAATGCATCATAAGTACTTATATAAAAATCTTGAGACAGGAAATGAGTTTAAATACAGCACCAAAAATCCCATTTAAAAATTAACTCACACACTCAAACGTATTAGTTTCAATTTATTTTGTGCATTTTTGGAAAGTAGCTTTAAGGAGTAAGTGGTAAATAATATAGAGAGAAAGCAAAGGGGACTCTTCCCTCTTGATCTTCTCAATGAGGCAAACAATCTTCTGAATACTTCAATAAAGTTTTGTCATAAAAATTCTTTAATTTTTCTATTTAAGAAATCTAGCAGGTAAAGAAAATACGAAAGCCTTCTAACAAAGAATTTTTAATGTAACATATTCACATAGTAAAAGAGGGTTATTTTAAAGCAGTCAAACAGCTAAACAAAAATAACACAAATATACCCTGACCTCAATCTGGGTATTGTGAAAACTGGGCTGTCAGTCAATAGATCAAATGCCAGAAGAGAGGTGAACTATTCTAAGAGTCTTCTCAATTCTAAGAACACAAAACAGACAAGCTACATATAAAAGATGCAGACCAGTCTTTTGGAAGCTTATTAATCATGAATTCTTGACACTGGGAGAAAACTTGTGGGTATAGACTTAAGGCCAAGGATGAGTGTTCCTGGTAAAACATTCAGACCCCAGCTCACTTCATTTCTCTCCCTCCTAGATTTACATCAAGTTAAAGCACCACTTATAATAAATTCATAGTCAACAGGCAATTTAACCTCAAATAAAAAACACTGGGTATCCATAGCGCAGCTGTCAAAATTTAACAGTTAAGTATATTAGAAATCTAGCCACCTCAAGAAGCTCTCTGCAGAATCAAGAGCTCACGAGTGCTTGGGACTGCTATTTAAGGCACCAAGCAGCCCACATTTTAAAGTGTTACCATCATATTGATTACCTAAAGGTGATCCAAAAAAATTTCAGCAAGAATAGGAAACATCTTTTCTTTCATAAGAAGCAACTCAGATTCTAAGAATTAAAAAATGATAATAAAATATCTTATGACAAGACCCACAGATTACATGACACAATCTCTAAAGCTGGATAGTTAGAAAGGTTAACTTCGTAGCTCTTATTCTTTTGTCATGTTAATTTATCTCTAGTATGAATTAAGGCATAAAGCAGCGAGAGTGCAACTGATTCCAAACAACTTGGAATTTTATTGTAAACATCCCATAAAGAATGGCAACAAATTTAGTCCAGTATTTTTTGTCTTTGAAAGTAATTGCTTATAATGACCAACAACTGCCAAACAAAACATCTTTTATAAACCAAGCCAGTTTTGTTTACCTTTCTTCCCCACTGAATTTTAGTTTAATGGACATTCTGCCCATACACAACAGCACATCAACTATTAACTGAATGTTTTTCCATTTTAAAATTTATGGACACTAAGAACAAACATAAAGTACAGTTTTGTTAATACTGTGTAAAGGATTACAAAAAACATGGATGATAAGTTACAGAACAAAGAAATAAATTACTGATTGCCATCACCACGGTATTGTTTAAAAAATTAACATTTGTAGTACTGCCTAATGTATATTTGGTGACATATGCAAAGACACGTTTTCCAACTGGGTTTCTAGATATTTCAATATGGGATTTTTAAAAGTAAATTATTAATGGAGATCTCAATATGTAGCAATAATTTTATTTTTTTTTTAGAAAATAATTACCATGCTTTTATATGTCTAAGTCCCATATTCTAGATTTAATTAAGATAGGTATAAGAATAAGAAATGGGCATACATATAAATAAACACATCTTAACTATAAACTGTAGGGCCTTTCTATTTTTTCTCTCAGAAATGAATGTGAAATTTCCAGTCTGATTGAAGTATGTTGAGTGCAGTATTCATTGTGAAAAAGAGGAAGATATAAGAGGAAGCCCGAGAGGAAAGATGACAAAAGAAATACTTAAGGAGTATAAGACCATAGTAAGGAATAAATATCAAGAATCCTGAGTGCTCTCCATGTTCCATAAAATACAGCACCATAAAAACATTTCACTTTAATTGGATTTTAACCCAAACTTTGTAAATATGGTAAATTAACACTTGGGTGTTAAGAGATGTAAAGAAAAAAAAAACCAGCATGCAAATATTTCACCATAAATTTTAAAAAGAAGCCTTAGAAATGATCTTAGAATATTTTCAGTAACATTCATAAAGCCTTGCATGCCACCAAGATGTTGGTGAATGTGGTTAGCATTTAAAATAAAGGACTTTAAATGTCAAAAGTCCTATTCCTTCCCCCAGAACTATTTTCAAATGTTATTGTAATTGTTTAAAAGGCTTGAATAACAAATTGTAGTGAAAATCACATGTTTTAAGACTCCTTTTTAAAGGCATGGAAATGCAGCTTTAAAGAAGTACCAGTTAGCAAATGTGCATAAAATGATTCCATATATCCTAAAGGGGTGTATCATTACCACAAACTTACACATTTTGAAAAATGCTCCAAAAAGTTTTATTCAAAAGTTAGAAATGGCATTCACATCTTTCTCTTTTAATCACTGTATTGTCTGATGACAATCTACATGATTAAAACAAAAGATAAATCACTCTAATTTACAATATCTGAAAGCCAATTTAGGTGTAGGAGAACTAAAGTGTGTAGAAGGAAACTTAGGAATTTAACTCAGTTCCTTGGCCTCTGTGGGAAACAGAGCACCATAGGAACAATTTCTAGAATAAACCTGGTTTCTGGGGAGGGAAAGAGAAAATACAAACAAATGAAAGACCAAATTAAATTAAAAAGAGGGACACAAATACATGACAAAACCAGAATTGTCATCTCGAAGACAAAATGACATGGATGATTAAATGTTAATAAATGCACAGACTGAGCTCTAAAGAGGCAAATAATTGGTAGACAGTATCCTCCATAGAAAATAGTCTCTTTTTTTAATGTCTGGGATAAGGTATGTCAAACTGGAAAAAAGCTACATACATACAAGCACACAAAGACTTTTACAAAAACAAATTTAGTCCTTAGGCTAGTGGGCTTGTGCATGTTTTGGAGAGCATCCTATTGCTAGATGAGATACATACAGCAAGCCAGAGAAGAAACACATGATTCACCTTTATAAACATATACACATGCTAAGGTCATAAAGTTTGGAATCTGAACATTAGCATTCATGAGAAATATTATAGCTTACTGATTATTCAGATATAGCAGAGGATTAAACTTATACATGTGTATGCTCTCATGGGCCTAAAGATAACAGTGGTCTTCATTTGCAAAATTCTTAACTCATTCCCTACTTTCTTTGCTATGGCTGAACCCAGATCTTACTTAGGTTTAAAAGATCTCTAGAAAACTGAAATGATAAAGTATTCAATATGATACAAATTATGACACATTTGTAGGAAGTGGTATTAAAAAACTTAAAATATAAATTGGGGAAAGGGGAAGTCCAGATTAAAAAAGTAAAAATATTATTTCCCAGACTTTTATTTTCACACTTATGAAAATAATTTGCATGCAAACAGAAAAGTATCTGTTTGATTTATAATAAATGATACTATGCTCACCTAACATACCCTGGTGACTAACTCTTTAAATTCTAATGACTGAAATCAACATCACAGCAAAATGCTGTTCACTAGTATTTCACAGTATTTCACTACATATAAAATATGCTTAAAAATGTCTTTAGCCTTATTATTCTAATTATGTAAGTCTAGAAAATCTTGACATTTGGGGAATAAATGTGGCATTTTTATTTTTCAAAATAAATTATAAATAAAGCTCCAGACTGCTAATATCACACAAATGACAATTCTTCTACATTTCAAGAGGTCAGCTCCTCATGGAAGAATGTCAACAAAAATTTCATACTAAAATGGTACACATGATACACATTTGGGTATATCCAGAATTTAAGCAACTATAAGTATGTTGATTGTTGTAGGACAAAATGTTACTGACTCCAGGAAAACACAGGCACAATTTAGTCTAAATGCCCAAGAGATGAATAACTGAAATAGTATATTTTAGCAAAAAATCAAATACAGACTCTCAAATGGGAACATTTTGAATCTATACTATGGCTAAAATGGCAGTTGAGTTTATAACCAGAAAGTTTTGGTATAGTGAAGAAAAACAACAAAAAATATCAGCTTGGTCTGCTCTCTAGCAACAGACATTAGTGCCATTAACAGTTCATTATATTTTCTTAAAGCCTGAACATCATTTCTACTGCAAGTGAAAATTGCTTAAGGGTATTAGTTCAAGAATAAAGCCCCTAGCCCCACCAAAAAGCAAAGTTATGTGTGTACTCCTTCCTCTGCACTTAACAGATTTTCAGATGCATGAAATGATTAAAAGCATGAGACAAACACGTCAGCTTAAGAAATATCCTGGACTACCAGGCATACATTAAGAAAATGTTTTATCACACAAGTTTGATCTAAGTGTAACAAAACTGCTGTTACAAAAGCAGAGATCAATTATTATCCCCCCTCCCACTTCAAGAATTTATGTAACAAAGTAGCACATCTGCTATCTCAAATCTGAGGAATAATATTGATCTTGGAACTGAAGCTCACTTGTGGAACCACGTGCACTCTATTGCTGTAAACAAGACCATACATGATTTTATAGGGTTTTTGTTTGTTTGTTTGTTTGTTTGTTTTTCAACTATAAAATAATGATTCAAAATATCTGTTTGCAGTGCAATGAGGCTCTTTTCTGGAAGTCTAGAACAGAAGAACCCTTTGGAATGAGAACAGAAGAACCTATTAAAGTTGCTTCCAAGTATTAGCTAGCCAAAATATTCCAGCTCAAGTTAGGTACTCTGATACTATTTAAGATTCAAATGAAAACCAGCAACTCACAGCTGTTAAATAGTAAGTGGTAGCAGAGATATATATGCAGTAGAGCAAGTCTACTTACACAGATATGTTCTATAAAAGCCTAGAGCATGTAACACTTAGGAAATCTTGTTAATTACAACTATCAATTTGAGAGCCAATATGATTATTGAAAATTCTCAGCTTATAACTTAGGAGTATTCATCCCTACCAAGCTTGTTCTATTTCTCCTTAGTAATGAGTAACAGCATCTATTTTCCTTAGCATTTCCAGTAGTTGTAGTTAATAGAGGTAGCTGAGCTACTGTTCAAGGAAGTTATTCTTTGTGGATGAGGATTGTTTTCAAATGTTTAAGTTACATTTAAGCTACACAAGTTCTATTAATGCAATAAAATATAACAGGAAAAGAAAAATGGATGCAAGAAACTTTTGCATTTGGCACCTTGTCTAGATTGATACCTCAAGTATTCTCTTTTAATAAAGTTAATGCACACATCAGGACACACCACAATGATTTGCTACATATTTACAAGGCACCAACCCTTTCTCACCTTAAACGTGAATTAAGCAAATCAATGAAAAGCATATCAAGATACCCCCCACCCCACCCCAAAACTGCAGTATAAATATATACTTCAGTTCAGTACAGTTCGTGAAAGTTTGGCCTGGGAAGAGTAAAATAATCCAGATCGTTCTTACAATATAGAAACTGTAAACATTTAATAGCTGCCTTTAGGATTGGTGTATTGTGCAAAAGTTATTATTACTGGGTATAGGAATCAAAATGGCAAAAACAAACTATATAAAACTCTGTAAGAAGGTGCTATACTTCTGTGATACAAAAGCAAAGAGGGATATCTTATTGAGATAAAAATGTCATGCTACTCTTAAGAAGCAGAATGCTCCTTTAATGTAGTAAATCTGTAGTGTGTCTGTGGTGTGTATGTGTGTATGTGTGTGTGTGTATGTATGTATGTATGTGTGCGCGCAAGTGAGCGCATGTCCGTGCATGTGTATGTGCACACACGTATATGTGTGGGCAAAATTTGTTTTAATTTAAGGCCTAATGAGTAAGGCTTGTTTGAACAAATGAAGTGTGGAGATTTAAAGTCTTGAAACAAATGTATACTGGCATAATGGAAAAGCACCAATGTGAAAGGAAGCAGAAGTCCCCACACAACTTGCTTTGTAGATTTTCTGATAAATTCCCTGCAGTAGAAGGCCAGTGATTTTATTTTTAAAAATTATTTTAAAATCTTAACTGTTAATAATTCCATCCCATGAGATGGCTAACCCTGGCTTTTTCGGTCATTTTACGTACTCTGCCTGATCTGGATGTACCAAGATTCAGAGGATCCTCAGTGGACACAAAGTTGTCATTATCTGAATCATCATTATATAAAACAGTTCTCCTGCCTTGGTTTCTTGTTTTGATCCGTGGAAGTCTACTGAAACGTCCTGAAAACATCGTATCAAATTCATCATCTGCAACTCGTGCTCGTTTGGCTCTGCTCGATCCTCTAGAGGCACCTCTTCCTCCTCTCCCTCGTCCTCTCCCTCTCCCCCCACCTCCACCTCTTCCTCGACCCCCCCTCCCCCTGCCACCTCTCCCTCTGCCTCCTCTACTCCATCTACCCCATCTTCCCCATCTGCCTCTTCCTCCTGTGCCTCTCGTCTTCCAGTTTCTTTTTCCATTGGCATGCTGTTTTCTGAGTTTTCTTTTAGGTCTGGTTTGTATGAATTTGCTATAGTCATGGTCTCCGTCAACATAATCTTGATCTGTTCTGGATGTGGATTCAGAGTCAGAGTCAGAGCCAGAGGTACTTTCTGAACTTAAACTGGATCCTAACTCTCCACTCTCGGAGGAGGATAAATGTGCTTTTTCTTTTGCTTCTTTCATTTCTTTTTCTTCTCCTCCCATGCTTTCATCTTCTTCTGAAGCACTGAGTAGTTTTCTTTTGGCTCCTGTCCGGGGCTCTCTGCCATCAGAATTTGTAAGAGGCCCATCAAGAGAGTGATCTAAAGCAAAATGAATCATTTTTAAAAATTAGGTCTTGACACTGTAAGATAGTCATTGAGATTAAAAATCAAAACCATGTATTAAACTGATTGGACAGATTCATTTAAAGTATTAGAAAAGATACTTAGATCTATTTCAAATGAAAGATATTAAAGTTTGATTCTTGTTTCACTGCTTCCTTTGGAGTTAGTAAAAAAGATACTGAAGGATTGTGGGGTTATCTGGACAGAAATTTTAGCATTAAACTTAAGAATTAAAAGGAAACATAAATTACAAGTTTCATTCATTCATTCACTTAACAAATACTTTGCAGTAACTAGTATGGAGCAGGTATTAGATGGAGGTTGGAACTTGATGAATGAGAAATTACTTGCTATCATAGTTCATACTACTGAGGATAACGTGACTAAAAAAATGCAATGTTAAGTAGAGATGAGTGTTAACGATGGCTGTGTCTAGGGCATGCTATTTAGAAAGGATGGAACATTTAAAGAAGCAATTATTGAAGTGACTGGAGAAAGATACTGATTTACATTTAAAAAAATTCCTGCTGTTATATAGAGAACAGATTGTAGGAGGTAGTTAAATAGAAGTGGATATCAGCTGAATTCTGAAGTTAGTAGTTTAGGTAAGACACAATGAGATGCTAAGAAGTGATGTCCATAATCTACTCAAAGGTTTTGTCCTAGAAGGCCAACCAGAATAAATCCTTTATTTCAAAGGTGGAACAGAATGGGATCTGTTGAGAATGGTTGATGTCAAACACTAAGAACAAAACATAGTGTATATCCTAGATTTTACAGTGTAAGAAACTGGGTAGAAGTATTTGCTAAGTTGGGGAAAACTGAAGACTCAACAAGTTTGGGCAGTGTGCTAAGAAAAAGTCAGTAGAAGTATTAAAAAAAAGACATGAAATAATCAGAGGTTAAGAGGGTAGCTCAATGGTAATATGCTTAGCATGCATGAGAGCCTGAGTTCAGCTCCTGATAAACCTTGCATATGTACATATCTTAAGCATAGCCCAAAATAAGTGAAGACATTATATAGGTATATATATATAAGCTGGATCTCATAAGATTATGGAGCTAGAGAGAGAATGAAATTTCAGTCCAGGGAGAGCAAATAAAGGGCAAGAAAATGGATGAAGAAAGCAAGCTATATTAACTTAACATTTACAGATAAAGAAAAAGCAGCAGTTAGGTAATAGGGAAGAAATAGCCAGTGAGACAGGAAAAAAAAAACAGGAAAGGAAACCAGAAGGAGAGAAGACTGGTGATTACAAGTATAACATTAATTTACTAGGTTGGGGTTTGTTCGGACTGAATTGTGTGCCTTCAAAATTCTTATGTTGAGGGTCTAACTCTGAAAGTGCTTGTGGATCCTGGAGCCTTGTATGAAGTAATGAAGGTCGATAGAGATCTAAACTATTAGAGAAAAAGGAATAAAACTTAACGTTGAACATTTCTAACTTTCCCTCTCTCCATAACACACACACACACACACACACACACACACTGTATCTCCTATACAATATATAGATACACACTGTATCACCCCAAAGCAGTGGGGCCAGAGAAAGAGTAACAGAGAAATATAAAGCCAGACATATGGTCTTAAGGGATACAACTTAAATGTATTCTCTAAGCCTGGGGAAAATAAAGGTCTTTTCAGATAGTAATCTCTGTGCACTTTGGGACTCCAGAACTGTGGGAAAATGAAGTCTTGTTTCAGCTGCTCACTCTGGAGTCTTACTACAGCTGTCAGAAGTGACTAATACACTCCACTACAGACTTAAGTGGGTATCACAAAATAGCAGGAGATAAGATATTTCAGCAAAGAGTTATAGAAGGACTACAGAGATGGCCAGGGGGGGCCTGCTGTTCTTGCAGAGGTCAGTTCCCAGCACCCACATGGGTAGCTCAAAACTGCCTATATGTCCAGCTCCAGGGGTGTGTACACTGTATTAACATGCACAAACTCACAAACACAAACATATGCACATAATTACAAATAAAACATTTAAAAGAATGATAGAATTAACAAGACTTTACAACTCTGTGCTGTGACAGATAAACAGAGAGTTAAAATTCCTGAGTGCTAATTTACACTGCCTTGAACTTCAGTATTATGGACATTAATTCACGAAGATAAAAAAAAAATCTAAGGTAAGCTTAGACTACACAGTGATATAATACCTTTAAAAATAAGAGATTGAAGTTGAATGAAAATGATGAGTTTTGAGACACAAAGATAGTGAACATGGATGAAATTCACTTTTAAGAAGCACCTGGAAACACTGGTGAAATGAGAAGATGCTTGAGCTGATACATCAGGAAGAATGGTTTAAGCCAGGAACGGTAGCATACACTTTTAACTCCAGTACTCATGAGGCAGAGGCAGTCAGGTCTCTGAGTTTGTTGTGGATAACCTGGTCTACAGAGTGAGTTCTAGACTAAGAACTACACAGTGAGTCTCTGCGCTAAATATGATAACTGGCTTAGTCAACAGATTATCAGTAGATTTCTTTATTTGCAGGAGCCAAAAACATCTAGTGAGCTAAACAGGAAAAAACTCTTCAGAACAAGTAAAGCAAAGCAAAGCAAAGCAAAGCAAAAGAATTCTATAGAAATATCAGTAGAGGCTACAAGTCAGCAAATAGCTAATAAAGGAGGAGTAAACAGTGTCCAGTGTCTTAAGTACTAAGAAAAGGAGCATAGAGAAAGTAATAGAAAGTCTGTATTACTGGTGATTTGGGCAGAAGAGCTTTCTGGAGAGTGGCTGGGGTATAAAAGACAAAGGGATCCTGTATAAAAGAGGGAGGAAATACAGGCTACTCTGTCTATAAGATTTTCATATGAAGGATTTGTGGCATAAGTATGTATGCAATAGAATCAGAAAAAAAACCCAAAATTATGAAATGGAAAACAAAAGCACATTTTAAAGTACTATGTTTCAACTACTTGTCAGTCTTTTACCTGAGATCAATTACAACATGTTTCAATATTTGTCATATAATCGGCAATATATTTATAAAATTTATAAAGTAACTTGGTGGTTATAAATCACTGCATATAAAAATTAACATCTAGTTATATATATATAGTCATATATAGTCATATATATATATATATATATATATATATATATATATATATATATAGTTAAAATAATAATCTAGTAACATACTTATAAAAGACAATTAAGTATTTTTATAAACTCAAATAGTTGAACATAGAACTTTCTTTGAGCATGCTAAGGGTATGTGCAGTACTTTGTATAATAGCTTCTCAACAATAGTAAACTTCATATGATCATGAATTAAGTCAATGATTTCTGTAAGCACTGTATTTTTTTTCTTCAAATAAAAAGTTACTGGAACAGCTCACAAGTTTAAGACCTTTAAAAATAGGACATTTGAGTCTATTTCATTTTTTATTGACTTGGTGTAATATATGAAAAATCATAAATGTGTTCAAAGTCTGGTTCTTATGCACTTGAGAGATAAATTCTTCATTTCATTTTTTTTCTCCTATTCATTCCATTTTACACTTTTTTTTAAAGTAGTTATTAGACGTTTGTTCCTAATTGTTCTAAAGTCCCCTTTGACTTAAACTCGAGCATAGTGCAATTCTTACTAAGTGCTAGGACACAACAATTGTACTACTCTAACATACCAGCTAATGACTCATTATCCATTGTAAGAAAATAGAGAATATGTTACCTCTCTCATATTCAATTTCCTACCTTGTTTAGCTGGTAAAACTCTATTACGAAACGATTTGGCTTTCCCTGGGTCATGGCTATTTCCACTTCTACTATATCCACTGAAACTTGATGGAGAAAAAGGCCCATCTCCTTCATCATCAAGCAGATACAGTGAAACACCTTCAGCAGCATCTGAAACTTACATTTTAAGAGATTTTAACATTAACAAAGTTTCATTTGTTTCTCAGGAGAGTTAATACGAGCTGCTGTACTATAAAATTCAAAGTTGCTTTACAACTGGTAAGACACCTATACTTCCCAAGTTTTGAAAACTCAGATAGGAGGACAGTAAGTTGAAGATCTACCTTGGCTATTTTAGCAAGACTTTAAAACCCACCGTCAAAGTAAAAATAATATTTGACGACAAGAGAACAAATAGTTTATCATCACTAAACTTTCAAACAAACTGCCGAAAACAAAACAAGGAAACACTTCTATCACACACTTCTATCACATGTTTAATCTTCAAGTCTTATGTTGACAACTATATTGTACAAATCCTCTTGAGTTCTTATAAATACAGTTGCAGACTTTCAAAGGGACATTAAAATTCCTCTAGTCAGGGGTAAGAGATGGCTCAGCATTTAAGAACATTGGCTGTTCTTCTAGAGATTTCAACTTGGATTCCCAGCACCCATATGGCAGCTTTCAAGCATCTGTAATTCTGATTCCAGGGCACTTGACACTTGCTTTTGGACTCTGCGGTTATCGTGCATACACATGGTATACAAAGTACACATAGGCAAAATACTAAAACACAAAATAAATGCCTTAGAAGGGATTTTCCAAATTACCTAGTCAAACAAAGAAACCAAATCACTTGACTTAATGTCTTACTGGAAGGCCATATAAATAGCAAGTCAAATGATATAAAATGCATTTTTAATCCAAATTGATTGCTTTTTGCACTCTCTTTGGTGGTACCACTTCTATATCCTTGAATAAGTATCAAACTATAAAAGACAAAAAGCAAAAATATACTTACCAGGAGAAGAAAAAGGAGAGCTAGTCCTGGCATAAGCCACTGAGGTATTCTGGTCATTTTTAGGCTGTAACTTCATTTGCTTCTGTTTCCCTTTTGGACTGGAAAAAAAAAAAAACACCATCTTTCTGTTAGTAATACAGTATAATAAATAATATGACAGAAAATTCTTAAGGTGACCAAAAATGAAAACTACCTAAAATCAAGTGATATATTTAAAATTGGTGATCTGACAAAGTTAAATGTCAATAACTAAAAAGATGAAAAAATAAAAGTAAAAAAATAAACCTTAAAGGCATAGGAATATCCACATAAACAATAGCTTAGGTTCCAAACTCTAGCTTTATATAAGAACAAGAGTTCTTGAATCTATTGAGACTTCTGGAACTTATTCATGAACTTTCACAAATGAAGAGAAGGGCACAAAAGGCTTTAAAGCATCAAATGCTGCACAGACGTGCTCTACCTGGGAGCTCTGCTGCCCGATAGCGAGCTGCTGCTGCTTCTCAGCCGCTTTCTGTACCGTGGTGCTCTTCTCCTCTTCTGACTCTGGATCGCTGACTTATATTCCGAGATGATATTTTTGATGTGATTTTCAAATAAGGCAGACAATCTCAGCGTCATGCTATAGATCTGGAAAGGTGGAAAGTACAGCCTTGCTTTAGCACTTACTTTAGTTTTAAGAAAAGTATGAGCATATCTGGACTAATATGAACATCATCTTTCCAGATGCAAAACACATACTATCTACTTGAAAAATTCTTGAGGAATTAAGATGTCATTTTCATTAAAAAATAAAATAATAAAAGCTTTAAAAGATAATATTTAGTTCTGTGAACGACATGAACAAATCCTCATATAATAGGAAATTTTTACTGAAACCATATTCTGTAAGACAGTTTATAATATATACCATAAAAATTTAAAGATACAGCTATCCTTTGGCTAATAATTTTACTGCTGGTAATCTGTTGTAAGGAACCATCAAGGGACTGTACACACATGAAAAGATGCTCAAGGATATTAAAGACATTACCAATAGTCATTATTTGTATAGAGTGAAAAATGATTTCTTTAAAAATCAAATTTTCTAGCAACAGGATACTAGTAAAAAACAAAACAAAACTCTAATAAACTATGACATGATCACATAAAAGAAAATTTCAAATATCTTGTTTTAAACAACCATAATACAGACTAGAGCATCTGCCAACCCTCAGAGAAACATTTTCCTTGAAGTAAATAGCATACTTAATGTTGAGACCCCCAACTGATCAATGTGCAGAAAAAAAAAAAAAAGAGCAAAAAACGTGCTCAGCCACAGTCTCTCCAAGGCTCAGGAATCTCCAAGGAAGAAAGGGGAGAAAGATTTTAAGAGTCAGAGGTAGTGGATGACTTCAGAGAAACAGTGTTTTGTAGACATAGCAGGACAGATGTTCATAGGGACCCAGAGACTGCGAAAGCATGCATAAGAACTACACAAGTTCCAGACAGACAAAATCCCAGCAATAGAGGACAGGAAGGTTAATACGCAATCCTACCAGTTGCTGAGGAGCTAAAGCATTTAATGGCTTGTAATAAAGAGCATGAAAGTTGGGGTTTTTTGTTTTGTTTTGAGTGATATAACCTCTGGTAGGCTGACTTCATAACAGAAGAGGCACCAATCAAAAGACTATCTGGGCAACACAAATTGGCTTGATGAGTAATGATTTTTTTTAAAAAAAAGAAAGGATATTTCAAAGCTGGGTGGGAAGGAATGGGAGGTTTGACAGAGTACTAAGTAAGTATGTTTAAAATATAGTGTTATGAAATTCTCCATTAGTAAAATTTATTTTAAGTCATAATACGTATGTAACAAGACTTGAAATGCAAAATCAAATGTTGTAAAAGTATGTGAATGTTAAGTATTAGTATAGATTGTCCTAGAAGTAAGCACATTAAATATTGCCTATAAATAAAAATGTTGAGAAAGTTTGAGAGTTTAAAAAATATTTTTCTATATTTTTAAACTTTCTACAGAGATTATATTACTCTAAAATTTATGATGAAAGGAGAAAAAGTAAATGAATACTACAATGAAAGGAAGAAAACCAAAACTTATGCCTAGGGAAATTAGTGAAAATTCACTATATGTAAAGAAGCTGAAGCAGGTAAATATACACCTACCATACAACTAGTCTGACACTTAGTTGGATACGAGTGACTCCAAAAGAAAATAGTACTATAAGTATTTCTTGTTCTCCAGATATTTTCAGTTTTGATAATACATAAGAAAATATTTTATGTAAGTATGAAAAAGGTGGACCTTCCCAATAGGGTTCACTAGTTACAATAGTAATGGGAATATCCACATTAAAAACTAATTAAAAGATTTTATATAAATTGATACTGTCAACTACCTTTATTTTTAGATTCATTTACAGGGGAATTGAGTATTTAAGTCATTAACTTTCTTTGTCGTTATTCTGAAAAATGTTAATTATCATTAAAGAATAAAGAAGAGTTAGATGGAAAAGGAAAAGCTGCCTAATTTCAGAATAATTACTCTAAAAGCATATTTCCACATGCCTTGAAAAAAAATCCAGAATTCAGAAAAGATACTGAGAATCAAACTTCAGTAATTGTATCAAATACTAGGCTAGAATATATTTGTTTACAAATCTTAAAAACTGTGGAAGAAAAACTGCCTGATATATATAACTGTCCATTTAATATTAGTTTCATACCCTTGACTTTTTATTAGAAGTATAAGCTTTGGAGTTGCTGAATATTTGGCGAACATCTTTATAAAATTCCAGAGGACTATCATAATTTCCTGATTCCAAAGTTTCTTTCACAGTGCTGAAGTCCATAGGTGTGTCTATAACATCTTGATAATCCTACAAATGATAATGTGTTATATTTAAATACTCAAATTGCAAAACAATTCTAAATAAAATAGCATGGAGAATGACATTACCCAGTGATGCTAGTTACTCTTACTAGTTACTCTTATTAGTTACACAAATGCCACCTATATGTCTACCAATTTATTCTCACTCACAAACAAATTCCTTTGTTTCTGAAAATAATGAGTTTAAAAGGTCAGAAAAGTCAAAGTTATTCATTGACTTGAAGTGATTGATACCTTGTCAAGTTATCTAATGACAGATGATGAGATTATTCATGCACAATTACATAAGTCCACTCCACAAATTACCTACATATTTCCAAGATTCTAAGTTATGACATTTCATGTATATTATCATTAGCTGAAGTCAAAATTAACTGGTCATGCTTGTGCTCCACACCCCTTTTCTTGGTGTCTGTATGCAACTGAAGCTGACTTTAGACTTAAGGTTCGTCCAGCTTAGCCTCCCAAGTACTAGGGTTATATTTCTGCACCATTACATTTGGCTTCTCTTTTTAAATTTTCATTTCATCTAAAGTCTTCAGTCGTACTGATTCAGAACTTAGTTTGATTTTAATTAGGAGAAAAAAATGCATTTTAACGTAAATCTTTCAAGTCTAAAGCTATCATATAGGATAATATCTGAAACAGACATATATATTACTACCCTGATTACAGGAATTTGAGTAAAATCCATAGTAATGTATTCAGTCACTCATGCTACTTAGAATCATTAAGAAGTAAAACCATCACATTTTCTCTGAGAAAACAAAAAGCAAAGTACCAAAAGTGGCAGAGAAAAGTTATTATAATAAAGAAAAATCTTTTCCAAAGTATGAAAAAAAACCCTACAATTTCTTTAAATAGATTTCCATAAGTTTTAAAAACACCAAAAGTATATTCCAACAGGTTTTCAGAGGAAATAATGTCGGAACATAAATAATAAGACAAAAAAATCAAAATATTCAGCTGACTATCTAAGGAAACCCCAGTGAGAATTATCATCTGTGATACAGAAATAATAGAGCACACTGCATGTTCTCTGCTTTGATGCATGGCTTTATATCTACGTCTACAAGTAACAACTATGACTTCATGAAGAACAACTGTGAAAACATGCTGACTCAAAAAAATAAACAAACAAAAGAATAAAAATGACCAAAAACTAAATAAAGGTCTAAAAAGAAACTAAGTGAAGTTGCAAAGGGTGGCTGAGCAAATTGAACATAATTCGTGTGCATTATGAAAAATTTTAAATGTAATATCACAAAAATAACCAGTCTAAGCCTACCTCAGAAAGAGATGGATCTTGTCTATCTGGAGGAACTGATTCTGACGATTCTCCTTCTTGTTGTTCAGCCTATTAGGGTAAATAACATAGACTGTTTCCACATCACCATGACATAGAACAAGACTTTTAATGAAACTATGAATCAAGGATTAAATAACCACAAATAAAAATTATATTTTACTTGAAAGAAGTCTGTATTCATCATATTCTGCTATGAAAAACCCAAGCTTAAAAGTACCCAACTCATACTTCCTACTAACAAATCAAACTTTGTTGAATATAATATTGGTTTTCATTTTCCTTTCCAAAACATACAAATATATATTACCAAGTATTTCCAGTATTTGGAGTTGTCACATATGTGTGTAAAAAAAATCCTAGACATGGGGCTGAGTGGTGCATGCTTTTAATCCTAGCATTTGAGAAGCCAGGCGGAACATGAACACAAGATCAGCTTAGGTATAAAGTAAGTCCCACACCAGTGAGAAGACCCTTACTTAAAAGGAAAATGTAACTCTATATTCTAAATTGTTGTTAAGGTTATCTTTGTTGAAAAGTAATTTTGGTATATGGATTAATCTAAGTAGCCATACTGATGATAAATTTACTATGAATTAAAAAGGTTTGTCATATATATTATTACCAAGTCTATAGTGTATAGTGGTGTCATTAAAAGTTAGCAGAATATACTAAACAAAGCATGAAAGAACAGAAAAGGAGTTTTTTTGTTTGTTTGTTTGTTTGTTGTGTTTTAGACAGGGTCTCAATAGGCAGTCCTGGATGGCCTGGATTTCTGTGAAGATCAGACCACCTTCTAACTCCCAGTTATCCATCGGCCTCTGTTTGGGATTGAAGGCATGTGCCACCACATCCAGATGACTTGAGTTTCTTTTAGAAACTACATAATTTTTATACTGAGTCCACGACAACTTAAAAAGTTATCACAAAAGGGAAAGAATTGGGGAAATTGTTCATGAACATAAACTAATGAATATTAAGGATAAATTGTCCTGTTGGCAATTAAACAATGGTGTGCTTACTGGGTACGAATGAGGATCCGCTGGCTGTCGAAATGGTTCTGAGTCTTCCCGTTCATAAATGAGGCTCAGTAGCTCTTTGCATTGCTTTTTCCAAGCATCAGGATTACATTTGAGAGACTGTCGTCTGCCTCGACATTTGGCCTACAGATTTAACATAATTACATCTTTAACTATTCCTTGATCTTCTCATAAAAGCCTAATGTTATCAAAGTTGAGCTGCAATGACTGAGCTAACATATCTGTCATTCTAACATCAGTCGTTTGTATAAAACACAGCAACCACTACACTTTTATGTTTCTTAGTTTAAGTCATCATTCTGTCTGGCCAAAAATAAACCAAAGCTAATGCCAACAATTCTGCTATACTAAAATTTCATTTTAGGAAAATCGAAACTGCAAATAAACTACAGACAAGCAACCATTTCCCCACTCCCCTTGCACAGAAGGAGAACTTGAAGTAAAATGCTGTTGGCCTGTGGCCTGTATTCGGGAGCCTTATCTGTTTCTTGGATTGTAAAGACTGTTTATTTAAAGAGTATAAACAACATAATCTATGCAGGCTGCCTGCTTTCCTTGTGGGAATCTGGAACCAAGGTATGGGTTAGTCACAAGGCGCCTACATAACCAAGTTTCTAATGAAAGTCTTGGTAACTGAGTCACGAATCACATACATGTTTTTTTTGCTTTTCATTGCTGGGGAAACAATGGGCTCTGTGGCCCCTCACAGGAGACAGAACATATAGAAATTTATGTCATCCAGACTCTCCTTTCAGGTGAATGGGCTGTATACTGTACTGCTGTGTAATAAATCTAAAACATGTGTAAGCTATGTATTTGCTTCCAAGAGTCCTAGCTACTTTCAAAAATTGGGGTAAGAGACTTTAGGATCTCTGACTCAGGAGACCTGGAAATGCTTTGTTCTCAGCAAGTCACATCTACTCACCCTCCTTCCAGATGAAGTGCCAGGACCATCTGAATCTAAGTCAACCATTTCTGTGTCCTAAATTAAAGGTGAGGGGTGGGGGGGGGGGAGAGGATGAGAGATGTTAAGTTACATTCAAAGTGTTACAAAGTAGATGTACATGCCTGAGGAACTGGCAAAGATAATGACAGCTAACTTTGCTTCATTGGATGAGACAGCAGAGCAAATGTGGGAGGGAGATTCACTCTAACTGTTGGCAATATGCTGTGTCCAGGTTAGAAAATATACTTGGAGAAGAACTGAATAGGCATTCTTTTTAAACTAGAATAGGGAATGAGGAAAAAATGTGAAACTTTGTATTTAAATACATGTGAGCATTTACAAAAACCTTATTGTATGTGAATTCAATGTGACTCATTCATATGTTACACTATAATAATAAAATACTCCCAATGAAACATTACTATTTCAAGAATTAGTTCCCTACAGGAAATAGACATTTATACTAATTCAGTTAAGTATGTCTCTGAAAAATAGGTTTGATATCACAGCATAGAGACTCAGGTACAACTAGTGAAGGGAAAAACAACTGCACAATGGATAGGGGAAACCAAGCTGTTAACATTCGCCTAAACTTTTAATTCAAAGCAAAGCAGTAGTACTAGTCTGTACAGAAATTCTTATTACATCAAATCCTAAATTAAAATATATTTATGGTAAAGGTTATAAAAAGTATAAGGAAAAGTGAATAATTATGCTTGGATTTTAATAGATTAATATCTAACTCCTATATCATACTGTCCTTATTATTTATATAAATGGCATTTAGGTACATTAAAATAGATTATTTTCTAGTCAGATAAGCTAGTTAGATAAGTTTTCACCAAGAAAAATAACCAAATGAAATAAAATTCTGAGTGCTTTGTCTTTTTTTTTTTTTTTTTAAGGCTAAAAGTCAGTACTGATTTTTGATCATCTAAATGTACTGAGTTTCAAGGGATGATTGGTACTTGTCTCTCACTACACCTTGTAGACAGCACTATTACATTTTTGGTATGTAACATTGGAATCCAGGTCAATAGAGCTTAATATATTAGATTTCAATGTTCGGCCACCTTCCAAAAGTTTTCACTATTTATAACCAATTACAGTATTTAACACTAACACTTACTATGCCTCAAAGACCAGAAAAGAAATACACTGAGAATGATCAAGCTGTGATCCTTACCTCCTCCAGATCGCTGCTGTTTGGATCTTCTGCTTTGATTTTATTGTAAGTATCCAAAATATCAGTACAGCTTTGATCCCTAAGAAATAAGATAAGTAAGGCTAACTACATCCCATATTTAAGAAATAGGATGTTAGTCTCTATAGAAGATGACATTGCTTCTTACCCAATAAACCGAAGTAGGACATCAGTCACAATTTTGGCTGCTTTAACTATAGGACTATCTGGCTCATTGAAAGTCCTAGCATTATGTTCAATATAGCGTACCTCCCACATTAATGCTGATATTCTCCTATGAAATAAAAAAAAATCTTGTTAGTTTTGGCTTATACATTTAAATTATATTCTAAGAATATCCATTATTAGACTATGAGGCACTTTATCATGGTATATCTAAGGTATTTCAATATATGTGTAGGACATATATGTGTGTGTGTATATATTATGTGACCTGTGCAGGCTTAGAACAACAGCATGGCCCAATGGATAACCTGAGGACCAGAGTTTGATGCTCAGGATCACACAGTAGGAGAGAATCAACACATGAAAGTTGTCCTTTGACCTCTGTGTGTGTGTAGTATCACAAATGTGGCTCTTCTGTTGAACCCCCAACATTCACACACATAAATAAATACAACAAAAACAATAAAAAGTGCATTGGTAAATCAAAATCACATTTAGTTTAGGGAAAGGGGCCAAAAAAACAAAACAAAACAAAAAAAAACAACCCTACATTGTGGAAAAAAACACATTTTCATCTAGCCATGTTTGAAATATATTATCAAATGAAGTCAATACCTATTTTATAAAATATGCACATTTATCAAGTACCAGAGGTCAACTAACTAGCTCATGGAATACTGCAGTTACTTTAATGTGAACATGGCTTAACAAAGGCCCAAGAACTGACCTGCAAAGTGCTCTGATAGTAATTTCTCTCATAAGCTAAAAGAACAAAATAATTTGGCCTACTTATATATCTAGCAATTAAACTTAACTATCTATTGTGAATGCTCCAAGGAGGATTTTAAATATTCAGCATATTCATTGTAGCATCTTGATCATGAGGCATTAATATACTCCCTAATCTGCCTTTAGTACACTCAATTTAGTATAGCTATTGTGTTTCCCATAGATTTGCTACAGATGTTTTCCACTCTGTCTTCTTTGCATATAGAATTTTAGTTTGTACATGTGACAATATTTGGAGTATTTTTTGGATGACTAGATCAGACATCAAAAAGCAGATCTTAAAAGGCACAAGAACCATAAAACTATGATTTCTGTAATAAATTATAAAACAAAACAAACCTGTAAAAGCGATTTTCAAGTCTTTGTTTGATGGTATTGAGGTCAGTTGGATAAGCAACTACAGTACAATACAAGGGGTAGGCACTAAGATCCACTGGAACAGCAAAAGGGCTGGCAAAATCTGCAAAAGTCACCAAAATTTTAAAAACCTAGTTAATAAAAAGACCAACATTTCGTGGTAGTTAATATCCACATAGAAACAAGAAGGAAGAACAATATACCTAATTTTTACAACATTAATGTTTCAAATAATAAATATGTTACCTTTTCTTTGTATATAGTAACTTTGAATCATTGTGATGGTTTATATATGCTCGGCCCAGGGAGTGGCAGTATTAGAAGGTGTGGCCTTGTTGGAATAGGTGTGTCACTGTGGGTATGGGCTTTAATATCCTCATCCTAGCTGCCTGGAAGTCAGTCTTCCACTAGCAGCCTTCATATGAAGATATAGAACTCTCAGCTCTGCCTGCATCATGTCTACCTGCATGCTGCCATGTTCCCACTAGGATGATAATGGAGTACAAGCCAGCCCCAATTAAATGTTGTCCTTGATAAGCCTTGTATTGGTCATGGTGTCTGTTCACTGCAGTAAAACCCTAACTAAGACAATCATGTATAAAGTATTGGTTCAAATTTGATAAAATGAAACAAAATTAAGCAAGACACATGCCAAATTTCAGTTCTCTATGTCCTTCTTGGATAAATGCCTCTTCTGGTAATATATTTTAGAAAATAAAACTATTTATGTGGGTAAAATACATTACTCATCCTCTGTCTTACTAATAAACCTCTCCAAAGACAGACTCAGAAAATAGCTAGAGAGCCAAAAAGACTCAAGAAAGAAAAAGACACTTATGTGCTTGTCTTCGCTATTACCCCTATCCCCAGCGATGGCAAAATTTACTAGTTACTACCTTAGCCACGCATATAGAAATGTTAATATTAAACTCAAATCATTGTGTCTGTTGAAGTAAATGTCAAGTACTCTGCGATGAACTATAGCTGTTGCGCAGACTTTAAGACTCCGCTGGCCTTTCAAGTGCCTGTCTAGTCTTTTTTCATAATCACCGTACCCAGGGAGAGAAGGTCGTTGATGCCCTGAATAACTCGCTCACACTCCTCATCTCTGGAATGAGCCCCCCACTCTCCTTCCTGGGGTTTGTACAGCAATGCAGTTAGTTCTTCCTGGGACACAGGAATACCAGCACCAACTTCATCTGGAAAAGCAGCTAGGTACAGAATAAAAAAAATCCAAAACAGTAAGTTTCTAACATCAAACTGTTGCTATTTTGCTTTTCTACAAATTATAATTCATCTTTAAAGGTATATTTACTTCCATCTGGAATTGGCTCCATATCCCAGGGGCTCATCTTTTCTCTTTCATTATTGTCCCAGCTATCAACAAAAGAAGAAGATGCAAATCAGATTCCCAAGCATTTCCATTCATACAGTAACATAATTTGCATGATTTCTTGAGGGTAAAATTCAGAAAAAAAGCAACATAGTATTCATGATACTACAATTCTGCTTATAGAAAGACAGTAATGCACCACTGAGAGAGAGAACACGTTACACTAATGTAAAAGCTAAGAGGGTAGAAGCCCACTCGTCACAGTAGTTACATTTCTTTATCTAAAATTATTCCTCAGGAGAGGACACAATGATGCATTAGAAACATTTTAGATGAAAAAAACTTGATATAATGGAACATTTAGTATTTGTCAGAGGCACAAATGAACTAAACTTACTGAACACTGTAACACTGGAAAGAGCTATCAGGATATTCTGGCTGAAAAGGCTGCTGACTTTCCACAGTTCCAAACCACCAGGCATCATCTATTATACTGCGGAATCTATCACCTATAATGAATTAAAACAAACAAACAAACAAACAAACAAACAGAGAATGAGCTCTGTTGCCATTCAAATTATCACGTATTTTTAAAATATAGAAACATTGTATTTATCATCATCATACATAACTCATACATTCTATAAATCTGGCTTAGTAAGAGATTAGAAGTGATATAATAAACCATTTAAAATATAATATTATAAAATATTACAAGTTTGTGATATGGTTCCTCTTAAAGCATCCTATTGCACTACTATATTCTCCCTTCTTTTTGTGATTATGTGAGCTGGTACAGCGAGTGGAAGTGAGGTGAATAATGTAGGCCTTGTCACACTATTAGGCTACTACATAGCAGGTGCCAGAACTTAAGCACAACAATATGCAGAGCATTCAGAAGACATGGGTGAGACTAAAAAAGAGGTTCAGCTTATTCACTGGAAAAACTGACATCCCAGGCAAGAAGGAACGTGATGGTGTAAGAATTCATTATATTATTGAGAATGAGGAACAACCTAAAAATTATGAGTTATTATTTTTGGTATTTCCAATTTTGTACCTTCATTCTACAACTAGAGATAGGCAAGAAAAATCATACAAGGTGAATGAGGGACAACAATGAAGCACTTGTAAGTACCACACAATGTGTGTAACGTTACTTAACATTATGCTTATATTTGTTTGCCTTCTACATTTGACTTTTGGGAATAGGGGAGGGGCCATGTGAGAGGAGAATTGGAAAGATAGAGGTGCTGTTGGGATGTAAAGTGATTAAATAAGTAAATTAATGTGAAAAACAACAGGGTTAATACTGTAATTCAAGGTTAGTAATTATAAGTGACAATTCTATACTTACCAATCTGCCAGTTCCTTTCTTTGGCTTCATTATAAAACTGATGTAACACAAGGAAATCAATGACATCTGGCATGTCATGATACCTACACAGGAAATAAAGCACAGTAGCATCTAACACTGTAATATAATAACAGTTATCACATGTTATACTTCCAAGGATAAATATTTGACATAGCAAAATTTTGTAAACCCTGTGGTCTCCAGAATGCTTTTACTTAAATAACATATAAAGACATCGATAAAGCCTTTAAAAAGTTTACTATGAAGACCTTTATCAAAATTTAAAAAAAAAAGTGGATTGCCAGGCATGGTGGGACACACCAATAACCATGGCACTTGGGAAGCAGAGGCAGGTGGATCTCTTTCAAGGCCAGTCAGGGGTACAAAGTGAGATCCTACGTAAAAAAAAAAAAAATATGGTTTGATAATTTTTCATTCCCTTCAATCTTAAATTTAATTCCACAAACAGTCATTTACTTATTATTTGTATTATTATTAACAAAAATAACATCCATTACTATGTTTCAAGCTTTGATTCCTTCGAAAATATCAGCAGTTAAACGTGTCCATTTTACACAAGCAGATTAAGCAACTTGCTTTGCTCAGGCATCAGTTCACTCTTATGTGCATTTACTCAATTATAGTACACAGAGCAGCATGAGCTAAGCTCATATCTCTATAATTGTAAGCCATGTAGCAGTGCTTCAGTACTTTCTCCTCCCAATGTTTTTGAGGCACTAACTGAATATTAAATCCATTAGTAATGATGCACACTAAAACTCATACAAACAAACACAGAATCAGAAATAGCTACTTACTTAATGGAAAAAGACTCTCCAGTCATTTTGCCTGAAATTGGATCCAAAAATGCAAGTTTCAAGCAGCAAAGCGTAGGTGGCCCAATCTCATATTTGATTCCTACAATCTTAACAAATTCTTGCTCCTATATATAGAAACAGCAATATATTATTTTTCTATATATGATTACCTTTCATTAATATCCTTCATTATTACTCGAATAACTTAAGAATTAAAAAAAATTAAGAATTATCTGAATTCTAAACTGTTATTTAATAGTGTCTAAAATAGCACTAGCAATTATTTATTTATTTATTTATTTATTTATTTATTTTTCTTTTTCCCATCAGACTCGACAACAGAGTCCTCACGGGATTCGAACCAGCACGGGAAAGGGCATGCCCACCCTCTCCACCGCACACTCACTAATTTATTTTCATTTAAAGATATTTTACTTCTTTTATAAGGGTAGGGGTGGCTTCGAGACACGGTTTTTCTGTGTAGCCTTGGCTGTTCTGGAACACATTCTGTAAACCAGGCTGCCCTCAAATTCACAGAGGTCCATCTGCCTCTGCTTCCCAAGTACTGGGATTAAAGGCATGTATCACCACAGGCTGGTTATGATTTTATTTTTAACTAAAATTTAATTACACTACCTCCTTGCTTCCTCTTCTTCCTTTCAGCCCCTTCTATGCCCCATTCACTCTCAAACTACTTGGTTTCCTTTACTTTATTAAAGTTGAATGAATACACACACACACACACACACACACACACACACACACACATACATATATAGTGTTTGTGTGTGTTTATACACAAATACAAAAATATAACTTGCTGAATCAAAAAAAAGAAAAAAAGCCAACTAAATATCCATCAAATGATAGAAACTACACTAAGTTGAAGGTAGTCTCTTGAACCTTAATATTTAACAGTGAAGCCAGTAAGATGACTTAATGGGTAAAAGTGCTCGCTATGCAAGCCAGCAACTTCAGTTCAACCGCAGAACCAACAGTGTGTGAAAAGAAACAACTTCCAAAAGTTGTCCTCTAACTTCCCCATGTGTGCCAAGCCAGATGAATATCTAAACACACATGCACATGTGTATAGAAGCCGATTCAAATAAGAATTACAAAAAGAATACTAAACACGTTGACATTTAAGGTGGGGCTATAAACAAAACTCAGCAGCAAAATCTTTAAGGAAGCATTCCAGAATTTATGATCTTAAGTATTACCCTTAATTTATAGGTCTTGGGTACATATCAGCCAAATAGTATTAAAAAGAAAACTTCTGACATTTCTATTAGACACAAACTCACAGCAAACTCTCTGTTCCTCTGGCTCTTAGAGGCTTTCTGCCCACCTCTTCCTCAGTGATTCCTGAACCTTGGTATGAAAACTATTGTGTATGTGTCAGTTGGTAGTATGCTCTACAACTCTGCCTTTGATTAACATTTTAAAAAATTGTATAAAAGCAAAAAGGAAAAGGGGGCATGGGATAGGGGTTTTCTAGGAAAGGGAAATGGGGAAAGGGGATGGCATCTGAAATGTAAATAAAATATCCAATAAAAAAAAAAAGAATGAAAGGGGTAAAGCCCACTAGGCCTCAACCATAACAAAAGAACTTTATAGCCAATTCCTTAATGCCAAGAATAGGAGAAATAGTCTTCTCCAGGGAAAAGCATACCAATTGTATGCACACAAGATAATTCTAATTCCAAATGGTCAGCCCTGAAATCATACACATATAAGCAGCATACAAACTGAATAGACTATTTACACACACATACATACACACACCCACAGTCATACACCACAGCAATTAAAGGAAAATAAATCATGACTTTGAAAGAGAGCAAGGGGGAACATGGAAGGATTTATCAGGAAAAGAAGGGCAAAATGATGTGATTATACAATACTCTCAAAAATAAGAAAATATAGTTTTAAAAAATGAAACCGGAGGATTGTGTGACTGTGTAGTTAAAAAAAATCACCCACACTATTAGCAAAAACAATATATAATCATTCAGATATATGTACATATGTTTGAAATGACAGGCTATTTAAAGCATATGGTATTGTAATGTTACAATCCTACAGTTTATTGATGATATTTAAAAAATAAAGAACTAATCTTCCTGGATACAACAACTTAATTAAAATTATACATAAGCATATAGAAGAGGTAGAGTTGAAATTCAGGTATTATAATCCCAAAGCTTTTATATCTTATACGTATTACCCTCCCATAATTTCCTAGACTCCGAGTTATGAACAGAAATAAGACAGAAAGCTTATCCATTCCCTTGGTTGTAGGAGAGTATTCAATTCTCATCTGATTTTGGATAAGCAGGCAGTAGAGTTAATCCTAAGAAGATGACTTGATAAGATATTTTAATACCTAAAAACATTAATATTTTATCTGCAAATATCTAAACTAAATATCAAGTTGAATTTCCAGATTTTTCTTTTATTCTTCAAGACAAACAGCAAGTCTTCATTTCCCATACAAAATCATACTAAAACTGCCCTTTTTTTCTCAATTAAAAGAAAAAAACACAAAACACAAATAGGAAAGATATACACCTACACCTGCCTGTACATAATTTATATCTGACAAAGAATCAACTCACAGTAACTGACATAAAATTCTTCAACATAAAATAACTGTAATTATCTTAACTTGACATTATGAAGCAGTGTAGGTATTATATCAAAAGAGATGGTCCCCGGAATACAAGCCTTTAAGCGTCTTGTGCTTTCTGATATTTAACCTACCTACCAGAACCATGAGAATGCCTGCAGTTCACAGGCTTTACTCTGGAATGTACACAACTGTTGATAGAAAAAATACTTGAAGCTAGGAAATATACCTGCTTTTCTGAGGTTGAGGAATGGTAAAACCTAGAGGACGCAAAGCTTACAGAAAAAAATAGGGCAAATAAGAGAACACACAGCCTAAAAATTGTTTAAGCATTTATTTTCTGTGTATGCCTGCTCTGCCTGCGTGTGTGTCTGCACACTATGGAGACACCTGATGGATGAGTGTGGAGGCCAGACAAGGACATCCCCATCCCTTGGAACTGGAATTACTGATGGTGGTGAGCCATCACATGAGTAGTGGGAACTGCTTTTAACCATAGAGCGTTCTCTCTAGGCGCATGAGATATGTTTTAAAATAATGTTCTATTTTGTATTGTTTGACATTGAGTCTCGAACTATAGGTTAGGCTGCTTTGCAATGCACTCTATAGTCTAGGCTGGCTTCACTTCCTGGCAATTCTGCTTCTGTTTCCCAAGTCTGAAAATTATAGGTATGAAGCACTATATCCTAGCATACAAATTTTAATATACATATTATCCATTCTATAAATTAGCATGCAATAATTAATTTGGGATATACAACATACAACACCACCAAAATATCCATGAAACAGACAAAAAAAAAAGCTTAAAGCAATTTAATCCTCAAACTCTTTCAATTGAATTCATGCCTATTGGGCAAACTTACCCTGAGATCCATTTTGTTCCATGGCTGTTTTTGTAAATTAACACTATATATTTTTGATTTCCTTACAGCTCGCACATAAGCTTCATGTCCTTGTCTAAAGTAAATAAGCTGAAACAGAAAATGGTGTACCACAGTCATATTCTACTTCAACTCTACACATAAAATAATCACAACTAAAAAAATTTTTTTCCTGATCAAGTGATGTTCATTCAACACTCATGTCTATCTACCCGTGCGCTGTTTTTACACTGCATAAATAACATATGCAGTCTTTTTCTCCCAAGCAGCTGCAAAAGTCAACCGAAGAAAAGAGAAGCCCATGAAAGAGAAAAAACAGGTTTCAAGGAAGTGGGGAGGGCAAAAAGACACCTGTGACATTAAAGTAGAAAGATGAACGCTAAGAGTGGAAGGGTCCAAGGGGAGAATTGGGGCAGGAAGGTGTGAGAGATGAGAATGGAAGGGAGGAGTCAACCAAAACAAAACATTTGTGAAAGACCATAGGGAAAGCTATTACGTTCCATAATACTTTAAAATGTAGATATTTAGAATACTACTTATAATCTTAAACAATTTGTTGAAATGCAGCCAGTTTTCTGTACATCCATCATGATTGTTCTTTTTAATGTGAAGCTGCCTAGAAAAATGACTGCATACAATATTTAAATTTAAAAGTGAAGATAAATTGAGAGAGTTCTGTGTTAAGTGTTCATGTCAGCACTAGCCAACCACTGAGGAAAATGAATTCCCCTTTGAGTCCCTTATGGTCTTACAGTCACAGTGACAACCCTTGAGGCAAGTTCCCTTCTCCCTGTACTCCATGCAATGTACCTGAGTTGTCAGTTCTCCATTTTCAAATGCAGGGGTTGGTTGTTGCATTGAACACACACAGAGACTCACAAACACCTTCCAAGCCCTCCCCCGCTTGCCACACATACAGAGACAATCTGAGACCTTACTTGGGAAATATTATCATTGTAGATAACAATCAATCAATGAAGAGTATTTGAGCTCATAGCAGATGTAGGTGATCCCTAAACTAGTGACTGTCCAGAGAAGAAGGAAAGTCGGATATAGAGAGAACTGGAAGGAAGACTGCCATATGAAGGTAGGACAGAAACTGAAGTAATGTTGCCACAGGGTGACGAACACCAAGAACTCTGAGAACCACCAAAAGCTAGGGCAGGTTTAGATTTGGGAGAGAACACAATTTTACCAATGCCATATTTTAATAAGTTTACCTTTCAAAACGGTGGCAGAATAAATTCCTATTACATGAGCACCAAAATTACATGAACATTACTCTATTAATCAAAACAGTGAAATAATTTCAACATTACAAAAATAAAAAACATAGAAGTTAAAGACCTAAACTAAACACATTGTCATATATTCATTCTAATACTCAATATGGACAAAACATCTAAGCACAAGTTAGTGGATGAAACTGTAAAATATTAAAATGTAATATTTCCCTTTAAGGAAAAGTAATACATATATAATGCGTGCGCACCCGCACATATGCACGCATGCACATGTGCGCACGTACATACACACACGCACACGCACATGCACAGGCACACAATGTAAGTGTGAAAGTTCATATAGAAAGCAGAATGGGTAAACAAGAATTTGGCAGTTTGATTGAACATTTAAGAAGGAGCATTCTGAGGAGCAATAATTTTTATCAGTATGGTTATTCTAGGCAAAATGAAAAGACCTTAATAGTTAGAAAGAGTAGTGAGTAGTACTGTAATTAAAAAACTGATTACATGAACAGCAGACTCCTTTATAAGCCCTGGAACTGAAAGTTCTTACTGAGTAACAACATTGAATTTTATTGGGAAATTATTAAATTTTTCTTTGCCTGATTATGAATGTATATCTACACTTATTAAATCATAGGCTCAGTAATTATCATTTACCACAGGTATCCACCTTCTAGAATGTAACATCACAAATGTGTTGGACTACATTTACAGGTATTCTGACTTTGACATGCTTGCTTTAGCATATTTTCTACCAGGTTGAATTTTTTAAACAATAATAGTCCTTGAATGAAGACTCAAAATACCAGTCAACTCTATAAAGTCACAATGAAAGTCAAATCAACTGTTAAAGAACTTTAGAAATCAATCATAAATAAATTCAACTCCACCTTCATCTACCATCTACTAATGTTGACTACATTTTCTCAGGCAAAAATTAATCATATTGAGTCATGTTCTTCAAGAAATACACACCTGAACAAAGAAACAAAGATGGAACATATATAATTCTAAAAATTATAATATGAATTTCCTGGAGCAGGCAAGGTGGCTCAGTTGGCAAAGGCACTTGAGGCTGTGTGACCTGAGTTTAATCCCTAGGACCCATGTAAAAGATGGAGAGAGAAATGACTCCACAGAGCTGTCCTCTGACCTCCATATGTGCTCTATAGCATGTGTGTTCCCTCCATTATGCATACTCTTAAAAATAAGGTTGAAAAACAAAATCAATATAAGAACCCAAGATTGAATGATGTTAATTTTTCATGTTTTTTAAAAAGCAAATTTTCTATAATAGTTGTTTTATTTTATTTTATGTGCATGCATGAATGTATACTCATGTACCATGTGCATGCCTGGTGGCCACAGAGGGCAGAAGAAAGCATCAGATCATCTGGAACTGGAGTTACAGATAGTCCATGTGGGTGCTCAGAAATAAACCTGTGGGTGCTCAGAAATAAACCTAGGTCCACTGGATGAACAGTCAGTGCTCTTAACTGCTGAGCCATCTTTCAAGCCCAATGTTACTGTTCTTAAAGCTCTAAGAGGAAGGGTTTTCATTGGGCAACAATTACCTCATCTCCCATCTGTGGGACAAAAGGAGACCGTCGTGGTATGGTATCCAAGATCCACTGAGGGGCAAGCCATTCTTCATTGGGTTCGCCTGCCATAGAAACAAGTCCCCCTTTCTAAAACAAAATAAGCAAACAAAAAGCTCAATTACAGTACTTATAATCATTCTTAACAACAAAGTCACAAATAATAGTATCAAAACGGCAGGAAGAAATTACTAGCTAGCCCACAAAACTTGAAATTCTTTCTGAAAATGAAAAAATATATAAAGGAGCTGGTGTATATATAGCTCAGTAGTAGCGTGTGAAGCAGTAGGCTCAAACCCTAGTACTCAGATTTATTAAAACAGTCGATTATTCTATTAGTATATTAATACCTTTTAAATTTTATAAGAAGATAGAGTCATTTGTTAATGGCATCAGCCATTTTCAATTTAAGATACATTGGCATTTTAGAGAACTGTGATTCTTTTATAGTAGAAAGTTTAGAAATAGCATATCCTTGTTACAACATTAACATGTGATCAAATTCAAAGAAATTGTAGATTAAAACCTTATGGCCCCTATAATAAAGGATAGTAGGGGAAAGAAAGAATAGTGGAATCAGATAAAACACAAGTTCATTGAACTCTCCATTCTATGAGTAAAATGCACAAAAGAATACAAATTTCTAATTGGGTAATGACAAGGATAACCATTTTACATTATTATGGCTTATTCTCATAGAACATTGCTACATTCTAATAAGTGGTTGTCAGTGTTCTAGTTTAATAACATATTGTAAACATGACATTTAACTGCTACCTTTGATAACAAAAAATTAAATTCATTAAGGTCAATTTACATTTTATTTAACTGGTTTCCAAGACAATGTCATTTAGAGAAAAATCAAATGTTACTAACTATTAAAAATTCAAATACTAGAGGCAAAAAAATAAACAAGAAAAAATAAATAGCTTATGTATTACAAACCTTCTTTCTAGTCTGTTTAGGTTTCTTCTGTCTATCTTCTAATGACTTCAAATTTTCATCTTCAGAGCTGCTGTATATTTTCTGTGTTGCCTGTCTTGTTTGTCTTTTGGGAGGCTGCAAATTTATCCCAGCATCTGCTATCCAGTCAGAATATTCACTTGATGAATCACTGTAAATAAATCAAAATTATAAATACCTAAGTATAGAAAAGGAGTAGTCTGACCTCATAAGTGAAATAGAATCTTTAAAAAGAAAGAACAATGAGAGGATTGAAAAAGAAAGAAAACAATATAGAATTTTGATCACTTTGATTTCCATGAAATGCTTCTTGAATAAAACTTAATACCAATTTTCTTGAACAGAATTTTAAATCCCAGTTCAAAGGACAACACTTATTTAAAATAAAAATGAATCTTATTGCTAAAATGATGAAAGGAATATAGCTCTAATACTGAATTAAAAGCCAAGGCGTGGTAGCGCATGCCTCTAATTCCAGGGGCAGGCAGGATCTCTGTGAGTATGAAGTCAGTCTGGTGTACATAGTAAATTCCAGGATAGCCAGAACTACATAGTTAAGACCCTGTCTGAAAAACACAAAATCTGAAATAATTATATAAAGTTGCAAAGGAGTAGAAACACACATTTCAAAAGCTTATTTTACAGATAGAGGAAACAAAAACTCTACAGTGATATAGATGGATACAGAATGTACTGGGAGTCATGTAAAAGCATGCTATGCAGGCTTTGATTACAGAACTTCTATTATGCGGTATTACTTTATCTATGCTTTTGTCAAACTCCTACAAAATCTTAATTTCTTATTAAATGTTGAATAGTTTGGGGCTGATCAAATCCATGAAAAGTACCTGGAAGAACTTTCGCTTTGCCACTCAACAACAGGATCTTCTACGGAAGCATCACTTGTGCCAACAGTTTCATCTTCCTACAGTAAAGAGACAGCAATTCAAACACATGCTAAGGATTAGTGTAATACAGAAATAAAATCTACTTATTTATAATACTTTATTACTTCCTCAAACATTCTAGTTAAAATGCACATCATTATTTTTGTATACATCTGTCAAATTTACAAATAAGCCTACTGGCTATTTTACAAGGTCTAGCATTATACTGCTTATTGATAAAAAAACAATCTTATTTCTTTAGAAAAAATTGTTTAAATCTCAAAATACTTATAACCTTCCTAAATGCTAAAAAAAAAAATAGCTTAAAAAATATTGTATGAGTATTCTTTTAAGGTCAATATATTATTAATAGAGGAAAAGGGAAAATTACTATCAGAACCATGTAGAGCACAAGGATGAAAGTACTATATAATAACATCAATGTGAATAAATCTTTCACCATGCACCTAACAAACAGAGTTATTAAAATAACAATAGGACTGTGGAAAGAGGAACAAGAGGAAAAGAACTGTTATACTCTTTGTTCATTGTCACAATGAACACAGGTCTGAGATAATTCAGCACTCAACGATCTACAAAATAGGTAGTCAGTAATAAAAGAAAAGGGATATGTAAGCCAATTACAGAGTGAATCAATTCTGGGACTGCTTATTTCTATTATTTATGTTACAGTTCATTCCATTCCTAGAAAGATTTCCTTTAACTATCATATTACTGTCCCATGCATATGGCACCGGCATATGCTATCCAACCGTCAAGATCATCTCTTAAGTAGAAATCAGAAAAGACAACCAAAAGGGTCAAGTGGGGTAACCAAATCTATCTTAAGTGCCTTATGAATGAATAAACCTCTTTAAAAATTTCTATTCAAGAAGACTTTTCAAAGTAAATCAGAATGGATGGCACAAAATAAAAACCAACAAAAAAAGTTACACTGAATAGTAGATCTAACCTCTGAGGAGCTTTCTGAATCTTCTTGTACACCTGAAGTTTGAGATGATGCCTGTGAATTATGCTCTATATTCGACCTTGTTAGGTAAGTATGCTGTCGCTTGCGTTGTGTCCTCCGTAAAGACCTTCCACAGCTGGGCTGATAATCATTCTACAAAAAAAGAAGGAAAATATATTTTAAAAGAATAAAGAACACAAAACTGAGTATACATAAAAAACATATCTATTAGGCAGGAGACAGGGTAAAGGATGAAGATAAATTACCAAAAGTAAAGCAATATATAAATATAACTATATAATTCATCTTTTACTAATAATGACTATTATTTTGCAACCTTTGTGATTTGAACCCAGTACCCAAGAGGCAGAGACAAAGACAGTTGAATCTATGTGAGTTCAAGGCCAGACTGTTCTGTATAGCAAGATCCAGGCTCTCCAGGGTTACATCATGAGACCCTTAATAAAAGATACTTAGCTTTAACAAATACAATTTAAAGTAATATCCACATTTGTAGATTACCTAAAACCTATAAGTAGAAAACATTATTGTTGATAATGTCACATAGCAAAATTTACCCTTAATACATCACTAGAAGCAAGTAAATTTAGAAGTCTTCCAAAAGAGTCTTGAAAGGTCAGTTTCTTTTCCATATATGTAAATATTACTATATTGTCAAGACTGGCCTCAACTTTATCTTCCTATCCCAGCCCCCAAAATGTTGAGATTACAGATATGCACCACCATATCTGGTTCCTTTTCACCTTCAACATATATGAAAATGTCTAAATCCTAGCCTAAATATCTAAATGCTTATATACCTAGCCTAAAGCAGATAAATTAAACCAGATACCTAGCACTCTCGGATAAACCTGATAATTGGAAAATCATAAACCAGAAAGTAAATTTCTAATATTAGAGATTAAATAAGCTAAAAACCACAATATAAAAATTTAAAGCAGGTTTCAAAATCATGCTCAAATATTTTAAGATATTTATGATAATTACCACTGATTTTGTTCATTAATATTGAAAAATAGTTAAAATCCAGAATACGTTGCTTGGCTTTTATTTAAACAGTGAAAATCATTGTAGACTCTCCAACTGACCCACATTCTACAGAGATGTTGTGATTGGGAAGAAAAAATTTACATTCTAAAGCCTTTTAACTGGTGATTGAGAAGTATTAATAAGCTTATTAGACCTAATGCAGTACAGGCCTCCTACCCATTAGTTAGCAGGATCTACTGGGAAATGAATCCAGTACTTCCTGATGTATAGATTAGATTTTGCTTACATTATTAGGTAGGTTATACATGGGTCTGCAGTAGAGGTCAGCAAAGTTTATCTGTGGAGGGCAGGAATGTAAGCATGTCTGGTTTTCTAGGTCAGATATAACTACTCGAGTCTGTCTTTATACATAACATAAAAACAACTAAAGACAAGCTACTTGGATAACATTTAATTAACTGAAAGAGATAGGATTTCATCTATGAGCTTGTCAACCTCTTGTTTAATGGATCTATCATTTGTTTTACATTAGGATTAATGATCAATAAAGTTACAGATGCATTTAACCATATGATATTTTAAAACACACATCTTATATAATTTTGTTTCTGTAAGTAACCTTATAACTAGGTTCCATATAGGTGGACACCAACTTTAACAGCCTCTTGATGCATAATTGTTGCCTTTCAAATAACTTGTATTTGCAAACATTAGATTCCAACTTACTCTTTGGATAGGATAAGATGGCTTTTTCTTCTTTTCAACAGTATAAAGACTAACTTCTAGGTCACCTTTTGCACTTCGACATTCTTCTTGTACCCTAATAAAATATTGGAGGTGAAAATAGTAAAACTAGCCCAGTAGTTTAAACATCAAATCTCAAAACCTAATAACTTTAAAATAAAAAAAAATTAATCATTTTTATCATTTTTGCTATATATGTCAGTGGCAGTACATATGTGCCCACCCCACCTCCCTACTCACACTGGGTCTTCCCCACTCTCAAGACTGAGAACCTCTCACCTCTGTTATTATGTCTATGAATTTGTCTGCTTTATGAATTTGTTCTAAGTTAGGTGGGGTTACAGAATATTTGTTCTTTTGGGGATATCTTCTTCCACCTGGCAAGATAGTTTCAATCTTTGTTCATGTTATACGTTTTCAGACTGTGACCTCAGAAATACCACTGTGTGATTCTATCCCACTCAGTTACTGGTTGGTGTTTGATTTTTTCCACCACTTGCTCACTTTGAGTAACCTTGCAATGAAAATTAGTGTGCGAATATCTAAGACCCTGCTTTCTAGTCTACTTTCAATTAAGGAATTCCTTCAACTGTATCCCAACACTCATAAAATTAGCTGTCTTTTTTTTCTGGATTCCTACTCACAACAGACGGCAGAGGGAGAAAAAAATGGAAGCTAAATACATACACTCCTACTTTTGGGATATCTGTTAAAAATACTTGGTTAGGAGGTATGGTTAAAACAAACTTTACATGTTCTAACAGTTTACACACACACATACACACACACACACACACATTTATGTATAAATATATGAATATATATTCTATCTCTAGTTGTGATTAATTATATAGTTGTTATTATAAAAAAAGGTAGTTTTGTAAGTTAGAATAGTGATTCCAGATTTGAAATTATACCAATGAAGTGTATTTACCAATGAAGGCTATTTAAATGAGATTTTAAAGCGCATCTACATTGCACACACAAGCAACTCCAATAGTTAGCTGGTGACTTTATTTTTACAGTCACTGTTGAATACAAAATCAATATACTACTAGTTTACATATAATCTGTCATGAGTTCTTTTTTAGTATTATATTTCTTACCCTAGCTTAAATGATAACACCACACATTGACAATAGTGCACCACACTTTCAGTATATTTATCACAAAGATGAGTACACTTAAAACAATGTTTGTTACAGAATGAATGGATTAGTATTAGCTAACATGCAAAGACTAATACATGATGCAAGTTGGTTAGAATATCTTAGTTACAGGGCTAATTTAAAGGAAATCACTTGTAAATATAGAGCTTTGAATTTTCTTATGAGGGCTACCATGTCAACTCACCTACTAATGCCACTATTTAGTTCATTCACCACCACTCTCCGGCTCCAGGCCATGAGGTCTCTCTCAGTGGCCATCTGGCTCCGGGGAGCGTTATTATGCATCTGCCGAACACCTTCGATTTGACCACTACGCCGGAGGCCAATATTTGGGGAAGAAGGTATGTCCATATTTGGACTACTCAGAGCTGAAGCAAAAGCAAAGAAAAATACAATTTTCTGAGCAAAGATACCAATATTGTAGATTACAGCTCTAAACAAAATAAAAGTTTAAAGTACAGGATTTGGGGGCTGGGACTGTAACAGTGTTAGATTGCTGGCCTGGGATGTGCAAGGTCCTAGATCTGATCCGTAGCACCTGAAATAAGAGAGGACAAGAGGGGAAAGGGGAAGAGAGGAGTGCTGGAGATAGGAAAGTGACTGTTACACCTGATCCTCATTTATCTGTGTCATCCTCATGTTTTACACTGTTATAAATAAAGCAAGTACTCAATAAATGTTGAAAGTTCATATAATCCTTTTAATTCTTCCAAAGCACTGCATATCAGGTATCTGGTAAATACACAATACAAAACTGTGTCCAAAGATGATCTGAAAGATTCACTCTATGTATCAATAATAATTGAATATGTATCATTTTAAAATCTAAATTCTATCTTTGTTTAATTCATTAGGATGTTTCAGGGTAAACTAGGTGTGGGGAATTACACACCTGTCATTCTAACTCTTGGGAGCCTGAGGTAGATTGTGAGTTGCAGGCTAGCAAAGGCTACAGAGGGTGATACATTTTAAACTGTTGCAATGTTTTAGAGTAAAATTTACAAAACTTTCAAAACAAACCCTTTAAAAGTACAAGTGGGGGCTGGGGAGATAGCTCAGTCAGGAGCGTTCTCACTATGCAGGCCTGAGGACCCAAGTTTGGATCCCTAAGCACACACTTCTAGTGTCATGTGCCTAGAATCCCATCATCTGAGGAGCAGAGACAGACCATGGAGACTGCTGGCCAGCCAGTTTTGGTGAACTGGTGAGCAAGGGAAGGGGTTCAGTGAGAAACAGTCACACAAAAAAAAGAAAAGCAACTGAAGACACTTATCATTTATCTGTGACTTCTCTACGTGTATGAACACTCATGTGCATGTGCACGTGCATGTGACTACACACACAAACACACACACACACCAAACACAACAAAAAACTAAACAAACAAAAACCAGTCTCACTCTGTAACCCAGGCCATTTGAAAATTTACTACACCTGTGACCTTGAGCCTACTGTGATCCTGAGGCATTATCTACATCCAGGACAGAATTTAACACCTGAGCCACCACAGCTAGCTAACAAAACACTTTTAATATCAAAATTTACCTTCAAGATTAATAAGCAATATAAGAATGCAGTGACAGAACTTTTTATTACTCTAGTAAGCTTCCTGTTAAATTTCTTTATATTTGCAAATAAGACACAAATAGAAACTGCAATTTTCAGCTACAAAAATAAACACTTGAAAACAATCCAAACAAATGAGCATCACAAACAGAATTCAGTGGGGTTCCAGTGGCTAATGGCATTTCCAATCTACAGCAACTTAATGTTAGAGGTAGCGCTATATGTTGATTTCAGTAATGAAGGTCTAAATGAGGGATCTAAGAAACTCTGCTTCCCAAGATTGTTACTCAGGACAATTTATCTGAGTTAGATACTCCAAGAGACCCAAATGAAGAATGATTTTGTTATAATTTAGTAAAATATTATGTGTACTGCCTCTTAAGTTTAAATAATTCATTCATTTCTGGGTAACCCTACATATAATTTTATCAAAAATTACATTAATTATGTAAGTATAAAAAAATAAACAACCAGGCACAGTGGTACAGCCCTACAACTCCAGGTCCTTGGGCACGGTAAGCATAATGACTACAACTTTATGGTTACCATGGTCAACTCAGCAAGACTTATTCACAAATAAAAAATATGTGGCTCGGGATATAGTTCAGTTGTAGAGACTTTGCTACAAAAGGCACTGAGTTCAAACCCTAGCACTAAGGAAGAAATTCTCATGATTGCTTTTTAAAGTTAAAACTCATATCTTGACAAACTAGAATTTAAAATATATATATATATATATATATATATATATACACACACACACACATCACACACACACATATATATATATATATACACATACATACACACATATTAATCTTGGACGCATAGGCATATTTCACAGCAAATGAAAGACAATGTACAATAGATAATAATATTCATATTGTGGGTAGTAAAGGGAAAGGTACTCGTTCTCAAGTTTGGTGACCTGAGTCTATCCCATCTACCCATACATACACACACTTACATGCAAGGTAGGATAGAAAAAAATTTAAAAAGAATAATTATTACTAAATAAACTAATCATATAGTAACTTTTGGTTTCTGATCAAGCTGCTGTGTAAGTCTGTTCAGGAGTCATATCTGTATGCCCTAAGAGGAGGCCAGGCTTTTGTATACTGGCCTATTTTCATTCCTTTAAGAGAAATGGATGATATGCTGCTTTTTTTTCAACAAAGGGCCAATTATGGGAACAGTACTTTCTAAGCCTAAGGTGATTTAAGTTTAAAAACTTCACAGATTGGGTTCCCCAACAAGAGTTAAGACTTCTTCCAAGACTTCATTTCTAGAAATAAATGTAAGGATTTTAAATATACTGAGTCAGGGGGAATATTGTATTTAAATACACTACCTATATTTTTTAGTCACAACTAATAACAATGAGGTCACGGTACATTGGAATAGCTGATACTGTAACTATAAATTAATAAAAACGTTTCCATTGGTGTAAGTAAAGTAACTGAAATATGCCTTTATACTTTCCACAAATTACAACTACTTACCACCATTAACAGAATATGATCTATTAATTGGAAAATGCGGAACATCTCCTTCATTAATTAGTCTGAGATCTTGTTCTCTCTGTAACTCCCTGATTATTCCATCAAGAATGCTTTCTTCTTGGTCATTGGTTTGCTGCCCAATTACCTGTTCTACCACCTCACCGTCACCTTAATGAGACAGAGACACAAAGTCAGATAAACTGATTACAACTTAGTATACCTTAAAATGGTAAAAAGAAGAAAAGTAAGCTTAACTTATACATTGTGAGAGTAGTAATTAGAACTGACTTAACATGAAAAAGTATACATGAAACAACATTTTATGGGAATTAAATATATATATATATTAATAATTCAGCATTTGTATTTGATTTAATCAATAGTATTAAATGTGACATTATTATCAAGGCATTTTAACGAATAACTATAATGTTAAAGTTAAATAAGGCATTTTAAAACAAATTTTTTATATGTTACATTCTAAGGCCAAAATAGTAAATTAGAAATTTGAGTATTGGATCTTATGCTATAACCCAGCTTGGCCTGGAACTCATTATGCAGTCCTTCATGGCCTGGAGCTCATGGGAACCTTGCCCCAGCCTTCTGAGTGCTGGGATGATAGGTGTGAGCCAACATGTCTGGCATGAGTAAAGAATAAACAAGCTTAGTCATCATTACCCAAAATGTTCTATACCTTTCTTTTATGAAAATTTCGTTCGGAAAGAAGTTAAAAGTATAGTCTTTTAAATAAAAAAAATATTTTTGGTCTTTTAAGTAAATAAATATTTTAGTTAAAAATAATACTGGTGTTTAAATAAGTAGAAATATGATCAACTCAAATTCAATATTTACTTTTGAGTGAAAACTTTTAACTTTCATTTTTCTTGAATGCATCATGTCCTCTTTTTCATCTTGCCTTGTAATTAAATCGAATACTGTTTGGTAGAGTAATGAAGTAATTAGTTCTTTTAAGAAATTAGGTATGATAAATTAAAGTTTTATTTAGATTCAGTCTGATATTCCATTTATTATTCACATTTTCTCTTTGGTTAATAAATATTAAATCATTAGAGGAACCAATGCTACTTCATTTCTCTACAAATGTTTGCTCCCATTTATTCTATAAAGGTCAGCTCAAGACTTAATTCCCTAGCAAAGAAAGAAAATTCAAAAGCCAGGTGTGATGGCACATGCCTGTAATCCCTATACTAAGAAGGCTAAGTCAGATGGGAGAAAAGTGAATTCCCAGCTACCCCAAGGTACATAGTGAGATCCTGTCTCCAAAAAAAAAAAAAAAAAAGTTTTATGGAGGAAAGGAAATTCTATTTACAAATCTGTAACTTACTCTTCTATAATTAAATAAAAATTGTGAAGTACCAAAATCAATACAAAGGTATTCCATGGAAGAGGAAGCAAAAAAGACAGTATAAACAACTGAAACATCTATTTAAAGAGACTAGTCCTCTTTTCTTGGGTTCGTTAAATGGGGGCTTTCAAAATGAACTATCAATGCTATAATCAATATAATTTAACCAATTATAAAAAGCTTAATATAGCAGAGTTAGTAAGTTTAATCATTACCAGAAGTCACCATGCAGAAAAAGGTCATACATATGGTAATGGTTTCCCACTGCGGTAGGTCAACAAATTACCTCTTGGGAATGTTACTGTTTGTCTTAAACCTCTTACTTGTGCACAGCAGAGCTAAACAGTGAAAAACTACTCTGAGAAGCGGAAATATGCACATAAAAATTACTAGAAATAATATATAATGCATATTATATCTTATTCGAGAACTCAGTGAGGAACACACATCTGTGAAGCTTGCGATTTGCTTTAGGAGGTAGCATACCATTAGCCACATAGCCCAACTGTGGAATAAGCTGTTCATCTTTACAGTTTTCCCGTCCTGGTACCAGCCGTTGAAATTTTGTAGGATGAGGATTTCCATCGACATCCACCAAGAATGGGGGAGGCATGAGGTGAGGAGCTTGTTGAGTTTGTTCATCTAATACATAGTTATTGGCATCTCTGATGAGTGGCCGATAATCGGTGTGGAAGAACATCTGATCTGGAATCTTTGTGACAGATGGTTTGTTAGTGTTTAACAGAACAGAAAATGCATAGGTTGTGCCCTTATTTTTATCCCTAAAGCATCCATATTTTCTGAATCAGGTAACTTTATATTCTCTCATAGCTCTGTATTGCCATATGTTCCCTTTAGGCAGAAACAACAGATCCAGTTTTCTTGTCTATAAAATCCTATGACTTGCATTATTTTTGAGATTTCATCTTATCTATCACTACTTAGGACAAGAAATAAGACAACAGTCTATCAGAAGTTATATATTTTGATTTGACTTAAAAGAAACACACAGACCTATGTAATGAGTTCTTATTTTTATTCAAGAGTAAATGCAGCATAATACACAAGATGAGAAAGATAAGTATCAACCAAAAGAACTATATTAAAAGCTAACACAAGAATTGAGCTGACCTCAATGATAGTGAAGTCTCTTGTCACTATAATGTTCCACAATCCACCCCAGCCTCATAGCTAATAAATTACAAAGAACCAGGTGGGTCTAGTATGACATGCCTATAATCCTAGCACTTGGGAGACAGGTAGAGAGTAGCAGTAAGGTTAATGCCAGCTATTTAGCAGAAAAACTAACAGATGTGGGTGGAGGCATACACATGTGACCTAACAAAATTAAACTAAAACAAGCTAAACAATTTAAACAGATTTATAGCAAGCAACAAGCCTGAAAGAATAACAATCAGGGAAAAAAATCTCCCAACTAAAAAAACAAACTTCTGAATTCTACGAGACCATTAAAGAATTAACAACAATGCTTTCTCAGGCAATTACACAAAACAGAGAAAAGAATGCTATTAAAATCTATTTATAAAGCCATCATTACCCTGACCAAAAAAAAAAAAAAAAAAAAAAAAACAGATAAAGACAGGACAAAAATAAAATTGTAGACTGATACCCCAATGAATATAGAAGAAAAAAATGAGATACCTGCAAAACAAACTCAAGGCCACATAAAAAACATCATCCAACATGATCAAATTGGCTTCAAATCCAAAGAGATGATTCAACATACATGAATTAATAAGCCTAATGCATCACATAAATAGACTCAAGGACAGAAATTATATGATAATCTCATTTAATTCAGAAAAACTTTTGACAAATCCTAGTAGGACAAAAGCCCAGGAGAAACTGAGAATAGAAGCAGTACATCTTTGGGGTGGGAAAATATCACAGCAGTTAAAGAGTACCCACTGCTCTCTCTCAGAGGACCCAAGTCCATTTCCCAGAATGCAGAGAGATCACTCTTGCTAGCAACTTCAGCTCTAGGGACCTCTAATACCCTCTTCTACTCTCCACAGGCATTTCACTCCTGTGAACACACGCATGTGTGCATGCACACACATATAAACACACACACACACACACACACACACACACACACACACACACACACAAATATGCACATAAAAATAAAATCTTTCTTTAAAAAGAAGTATGAGCTTGAGAGGTGCATCAGTTTTCAGCACTGATTATTCTTCCAGAGGACTGGGGTTCAGTTCCCAGTACCCACAAGGTAGCTTATAATCATTTGTATTTCCAGTTCTAGGGGATCTGAATATAAATTGACTCATCTCAATATAATAAAGGTTAAATATGACAAATCTATAGCCAGCAACAAACCAAACAGACCTGCAAGTACTATCATAACAAGCAGGAATATTTCCTTCACTTTTGTTCAATACAGTACCTGAAATCTTAAAGACTAAGACAGGAGACAGATATGAACGTGATACAAACAGGAGCAAAAAAAATTGAATTATTTTCAGACAATATGGCTGTATACATATGAGAGTCTAAAGACTTCACGTGGGGCTGGGAGAGATGGCTCAGCAGTTAAAAGCAACATTGTTCTTGCAGAGGACCTGAAGTCAAGTCCCAGCTATCACAATAGGCTCACAATTATTTATAAGTCGAGTTCTAGGGGACCCTCTTCTGATTTCCATAGGTACCAGGCATGGATATCATGCAAGGAAAATACTCATAAAAATAAAATGAATAAATCTAATTTTTAAAAAAATGATTTCTACAGAAAAATTTTAGAGCTGATAAATATCTTCAGCAAGATAGCAGGATAGAAAATTAATATAAGACAATCAGCCTCTGTTTATATGAATGACAAAGACACTGTATAAGAAATCAAGACAATAATCCCACTCACAATAACCTCAGGAATAAAACACCTGTGATAAACCTAATCAAGGAATTGGAAAATTTTGTACACTGAAAACTTTAAAGCACTGAAGAAGAAAAAGATCATGTTTTCTCTAATATATGGGCCCTAGTTTTCATATAGATACAAAAACTGATCTATATATATGACATGAATGAAGAAGTGAAACTATCTGGGGGACTAACTAGAGGAGAGAAAGGGGAAGGGAGGAGAAGTGCATACACTCAATATATAGAATATGTTCGTATGAAAATCTCTGTATGCAACATAATACCACGTTTTATGAATACATACAATGAAAAAAATTATTTCTGAATGGTACAATCCCAAATTATGTGCAAGAAAAAAATTATATATACTAACCTTTTCGTAGTATTTACTGCATCCAAAGCCAAATAGCAACAAATGCCCATGAGAATCCGTGCAGGCAAAATGGTTTCCATCTGGTGAAAATTTACAATCAAACACTGCCCCATGACCTTGGCCTTCGATCTGAAATTCAGAGGAGTCTTTTAAGTCACTGTAAGAGTCTTTTGCAAATATCAAGTAAGCAACAGCTTCTCCTGGCTATTACTTTGGATTCTGACATGAATCAACATTTCAATGTACTCTCTGGGTTCTGTAGCCAGAACCCTAGAGTAAACAGTAAAACTCTGAAATATACTTATGAAGAATAACATTGTGGTGGATATAATACACAACGGCAGCCAACATAAAAACTTATGAAATAATAAATGGATGCATCATGAGAGTTAAGAGGATCTATATGTAATCAAATTGACAAAGGTGCTATTCAGCAAAGTGAAGATATTATGTTTATATCTTAAGTTATAATACAAATAAGCCTTTATATAACTACCTTAAAATTAAGCAATACTGCCTGGCAGTGGTGGCGCACGCCTTTAATCCCAGCACTTGGGAGGCATAGGCAGGTGAATTTCTGAGTTTGAGGCCAGCCTGGTCTACAGAGTGAGTTCCAGGACAGCCAGGACTACACAGAGAAACTCTGTCTCGAAAAACAAAACAAAAAAACAAACAAACAAAAAAATTAAACAATACTAACAAAGGACTTCGTATTATTAGTGATCTGGATAAGTGAGCTCAAAAGCCCATCTACAGTTTAGCATTGTTTAGTCTTAACAATTCTTAAGAAAAGGACCCTAAACATGCAGAATATGAATATGAAAGAATGCTGTTTCACTGAGAGAAATTACAGCCACTCAGTGTTTCACATAATTTGTACGAGATTTATAACATAAGCATCTATACCAATATACAAGATCCTGTGGGAAAAAGAAAAAGAAACCACAATGAGGTATGGCAGTGCACACATGTAATTCAAACACTTAAGGGGTCATACAGGGAGTGGCTCAGAAGTTAAGAACACTGACTGATCTTCCAGAGGTCCTGAGTTCAATCCCAGCAACCACATGGTGACTGATAACCATCTGTAATAGGATCCAATGCCCTCTCCTGCTGTGTCTGAAGACAGCTACAGTGTACTCACATACATAAAATATAAATCTTTAAATAAAAGAGGTAGTGCAGAAGGATGAGGAATTAAAAGTCATCACTGCTTATACTGAGAATCTGATGCATACTTGGGCTATATGAGACACCATTTCCTCCTCTTCCTCCTCCAACAACAACAGAACATGCATATATATGCAAATGTATATTTTCCAATAAGTTTGACTATGAAACTCATATAGCTGAAGTATATAGCAAAGATAGATACATGTATCACAGTCATTTTAGTAATTATAAATTAAAATTATAATGTTAATGTCAGTTTACACTTTAAATCCAATCTGACTGAAAGACTTTAGATGTAGACATCAGAATCTGAAAAATACGAAAAACCATGATAAATGACCATGCTAAAAGGTCTAACTCTGACAGGCGGTGGTGGCACACGCCTTTAATCCCAGCACTTGGGAGGCAGAGGCAGGCGGATTTCTGAGTTCGAGGCCAGCCTGGTCTACACAGTGAGTTCCAGGACAGCCAGGGCTACACAGAGAAACCCTGTCTCGAAAAACCAAAGAAAAACAAGTCTAACTCTAAGTCCCTGGGTCATTCACTGAATTATTTCATGACTTAAACACAAGATAACAAGCTGTTCCTGTGTCCTAGGCTACTAGATTATCAAAAGAAAAACAAAGTAAGATTTAATATGAAAATGTGAACTTTATATACACAGTTTGCTTACCATATTAAAGTAATTTCGTATTTTGGTCCCTCGGTCAAGGTCCCAAATAAAAATGTTCCCGTCATGACCCGCTGAAAGTATGATCCTTTGATCAAATGGATGTGCTTCTAGAACAAACACTTCATCATCATGCCCCTGTGATGAAAATCAATATTAGAAATGAAGATGCAACTCCAGATGTCTGACTTATTTGTCCAAATGTTCTTGAGCACTAGAAGTCTGGTTGAGATGAATTAAGGCATATCAGCTGAATAGAATTCACTTGTGGCTACTTTATAAATAATTATTCTAGTTAGAGGTCCTTAAATGCACAACTGCTGATTTTATAAACCTGATGTCATAGATATAAGACATAGAAAGATGATTAATGCTCACTTACTGAAATATAATTTGGAGATCTAAGACTTCACTAATTTTTTAAAAGCCACAGAAAATACAACAAACAGCATATGTACTTTTGGCAGTCAAGGCATGGATGCAGGACAATCAGAGGCCACCCTTGACTATTTGAACCCAGTTAGGAATACACAAGATAGGGTCTCAAAATAGAATAGAAGTTGCAGGACAGAGAAAGGAAAACAGACCTTTCACTTTAACATCTCTCTACTCTTACCATGATAAAAGAACTGATTGGTTTCCATCCAACATTCTCTATCAGTTGTATCTGTAGTCTCAGAACTCAAGAGGCTGAGGTAGGAAGATGATAGGTCCAACTGTATATAGCAAAAGCTTACCTCCAAAAATTACCTCAAGACTACCCAAAAATATACAGTGGTATAAGATGAATAGGTAAAATTCTATTATAGAAAATACCATCGATAACTTAAAAAGAAACAAAATTCTTCCCTACGACTACTAAAAATGTTCTTTTTATGCTGTAACTTCTTTGTTCTAGAATCTTCTGAACAGCCACTATTTCTTAGTTTCCAAAAAGTATATTCAATAAAGCATAAATTGATATTGATAATTCAAATGGTAACAGCATATCTATTTCAGAGTATATTAGTGCAAAGTCTCTCCCATATCAGATCGGATCACTATTAGAAATAAACAGTGATGCCTCTTGACCTTTTCATAATCAGCTCTTACTTGGTTAAAAGGTTTTCTCTTTTAATAAGCAACAGAAGAAAATGCTCATTAATTTTTCATTGATTTCTAATACTTAATCCAAAATTGTTCACCCAGTAGAAATCCAGGATCACTGTTTGAATAGAAGAGCTCTATGCTCCACAAAGATCATGACATAAATTGTTACAGTGGAAATGTAAGTACAGTACAAAATGAAGGAATTGAAATTTAGACCAATTGGTAGAGTTTTTCCCTAGCACCACATGCCCTGCAGAAAACCATGTGATGGCGCATGCTTACAGTCCCAGCACTTGGAATATGGAGCCAGGAAGAACAGAAAATTCAAGGTCATTATTGGCTAAATTGAAAGTTTAAGGCTAGCCTGGGCTACATGAAACTCATCTCAAATAATGAGTGAATGAATGAATGAATGAAATAAAGACAGAAAAAAGAAAATTAAGTAGCTCTCTCTGTCTGTCACAAAGACAAAGAAAATTTTTTCAATAAAATTCAGTGAAAACATATCTCTGAGTTAGCCCTAAGAGTGTCACTAAACAAGTAACTACGAAGATATTATCTCACAAGGATCTATTAAATTAACAGCTACAATTAAACCTATGAATTTAGAGAGATGGATGTGCTGTGTGTAACTCAATAAATACTACTATTTGTGGCTATTAAGCATTTTAAATATGGGTAGTGCAAACATATTTTTATATGAACACTGCATGAAAAGTGAATATCAAATGTTTTATTAGTAAATCCATTTTCGAATCCATTTTGAAATGATATATTTTGGATATATTAAGTATGTTAGTGAAATGAGATTTTTCATTTTGGCTGCTAGAAAAACTGGTATTATATTATATATAACAGCTTATTTGTTGTTTGGAGTATTGATCCAAACCAACATTACCAATTAAAGACTCGAATAAAGAATACAGGTTATTTTGTTTGTTTGCTTTTGCTCATTGACTAGTTGACTGGTGTTGAGACATGATTTTCCTGTCTAGCCCAGGTTAGCCTGGTATTCAATATGTAGATCAGGCTAGATTCCAATCTATGGCACTCCTCTACCTCAGCATCCTATGTGCTGTTAGTACAGACAGAGGTGAAGATTACCAATTAGTTGGATAGATATGAAAGCAAGGTAACTAAGAAAGTAAGTTGGGTTTCTAGTCTCAACCCTGCCACTTAATACTACATTGAAATCATAGGATAATCACTTGGACTTGTCACAGTAAAATGCTTCTAAGTTGATAACTGAAGCAGAGAGGTAAAAAAGAAGTCGACCTGTAACATGATGACCAAAAACCCCACCCACACGTATTCTGCTATTAATCCTACAGATGTGGCATTCTTCTACTATAGGAAACATAAGTAAAACAAAAAAGCACTATCATTCAACTACTACTTCCTGTTTCCTCTCTTTCTTAACATAAACTTATCACTGAAGATAGACACTGTACAATATATGTGCAAAAAAAAACCCCAGTCTTAACCCTCAATGAAGATAAATTACTGTATACTTGAAGAACTACTAACATTAAGAAATGCATAAATACTAGGCTTAGAAATAACCTTTTAAAAATTATTCACGCTCTCAGTGGCGTATCATTTATTAGTCTTATCAGGTAGATGTAACAAAGGACCCCCAAAATATTCTCCAAAGGCTAATATATCATAGAAAGGAAAGCAAAACTCAAATGTCTTTCTCCTAGAACAATTAAAATTTCATTCTTTTTTGAGACAGTGTCTCACTATATTGCCCAGACTGGTCTCAAACTCCTAGGTTCAAGTAATCTTCATGTTTCACCTTAAGCGTCAGACATATGATACACCACTGCACTAGGCTGAAATTTCTTTTTCTACGAAAAAGTAGAATACTTACAGATAAAGTATGAAGAAGCTGCCCTGTGACAGAATTCCAAACTTTCAAAAGGAAATTGTTCACTGCAGTAATAACAGTGGTGTCATACCGATCCCAAGCCACCATAGTCACCTTCAGTTTAGTGACTTTGTCTTCTGTAGATGTCAAATTATTCCTGAAACAATAATTTGAAATTTTCATAGCTTGTACATTTTAACAAAAGGAAACACAAAACAGCAAATATGACCAATTTTTTAGGAAGACGTAAATGATTAGATGTAAACAGTTGTGCTGGGAAGCTTTACGTCAGTTGGACATAACCTAGAGTCATGTGGGAAGAAGGAATCTCAATTGGGGAAATTAACTTAGTATTTAAATAATACTGTAGGGTATTTTCTTGTCTAACCATTAATGTGGGAGGGCCCAGCCCATTATTAACAGTACCACCTATAGGCAGGCGGTCCTGGGTAAGAAAGTGGCTTGACCAAACGAAGCCACAATAGAGAACAAGCCTATGTAAGCAGTGTTCCCTATGGCTTCTGCTCCAGTTCCTGCCTCCAGGTTCTTGCCTTGAGTATATTGGAGATAAATTACAATCTATGAGTTATAAGATGAAAGATGCCCTTTTCTCTCCAAGTTGTTTTTGGCTATGATATTTAATCACAGCAATAAAAACAAACCTAATACAATAGTTACTTGGAAGTACACAAATAAGTGAAACTACAAGTAAATCTATAACTTAAAAAATAAAATTCACAGTATGATCATGTTGGCTGCCAGACAATATAAAACATGTACAGTGCTCATATTATCCTCGTATTACTTTAAAAAAAAACACTAGTCTTTGTAAATAAGTATCAGAATATTTAATGACATAAATGAGTATGACATTAATTATATCCATCTATGACTATAAAGTCAGTTTACTTAATAAGGTAGTCAATTTAAAGGTCAAACATGGAGGAATTGCATTATCTCAAAGATACTGATATATCATCTCATCAACAGTAAGCTGCTGAAAGCAGGTAGCATTTAAGTGCATATATAATACTGAATATAAATGCAAACAATATGAAATTGAAGGAGTCCTTTGTAATTAGAGTAGAGGGTACGTTTATTATAGTATTTAATAAGAATAACTCAAAATAGAAGTACAGATAGTTGTAAAAAAAATGACATGAAAACTAAGCCAGAAAATAACTCCACAGGAGATAATAAAACTCAGATAACAAAGCATTACAATAGACCAGGATCTCAGACACATCAGCAATGTTCCACTCAACCAACAGCAATGTAACAGTTGCTACGAGACCAAAGGGGCAAATTTCATGCCTGGTAATTAATTCCAAACTAGTTACTTACATAAAAAGTATATTCATATAAGGAGAGGAGGAGAAGAAGGAGAGGAGAAGCTAGGTGATGAGAAGAAGAGAGGAAAAGAGAAAGAGAGAGAGAGAGAGAGAGAGAGAGAGGGAGGGAGAGAGAGAGAGAGAGGGAAAGAGAGAGGGAGAGAGAGAGAGGGAAAGAGAGAGGGAGAGGGAGAGAGAGAGAGAGAGAGAGAGAGAGAGAGAGAGAGAGAGAGAGAGAAGGGAGGGAAGGAGGGGACATGGAGGCAGATGTTCATGTGTCTCCACCAGTCAAAGATAGTTTGTATATCTAGGTTGGGTACTGGGTTACACTTCTGACTGAGCATTACCAAACTTATAAAGTCTTTGATTAACATTTTAAAAAAACAGTATAAAAGCAAAAAGGAAAAGGGGGCATGGGATAGGGGTTTTCTAGGGAGGGAAATAGGGAAAGGAATGACATCTGAAATGTAAATAAAATACCCAATTAAAAAAAAAAGAAAAGAAAAAAAAAAGAAAAAAACCCAAAAAGCATTGTGTCAAAAACCAAGACATAGCTATAATTAAAATCACATTATAGTTCCTGTTGGTTGCTAAAGCCAATCACAAGAGTTTTATCTTCAATAAATAGTACATTTAGAAAAAAAAGTATACTCATTATTAAATATGGTAGATTATAAAAGATAACATGCCATGGTAGACATCCATAAATATCTGGCAATCATGCTTACCCACTCATCTTGGTAGCCATATCGAGCACTATGCTCTTCCACTCTTGTTGTTGATACTGCCATATTCTTGCTGTTCCATCTCTACTTCCACTAACAAACCTTAAGCTGGAAGGTAAAATAACCTTGTTATTTTTTTTTTCCAAAAATTCATCACATTTTCTTGATGATAAAAGAAATAGCCTTCAGACACTACTAGGATATGTAAAACAGTACACTAATCTTAGAAAACAGTTCGGCACTTCCTAAAATGCTAAATTCAGTTACCTTTTGACCCAGCAATCGTATTCTCCAGGTACATATCCGCCAAAAGAAATGAAAACGTTAGTACATATAAAATGTGTACGTGAAGATGCATGGAACACTCAATAATCCTCAAAGCACAGACAAATGAAATGCTAGCCAATGGATAAATAAAACATGGCATTCATACAACAGAATTTTTCAGTAATGAATAATGATACATTTTTAATATGGGTGAATGTTGAATATGCAAATAAATCTAATAACAGAGAAGAACAGCTGCCCAGTGCTGGGGAAAAAGTGATGATAGGTTTAAGGATACATAAAAAAGGCAATGAGCATTTTATAAGGTGAAAAAATACGTTTGTTCTAAGAATAACTACACTGAAGGTTGCACAACCCTATAAATATACTAACATTTTTATTAATACCCTTAATAATGGTATTAATTACCTTTATTAACCTACCCTTAATAAAACATTTGTTCACTCACAAGTGTGATATTGTATTTTTTCTAATCTTTCAGACATATATTTAAACCAGGTATGCTTGCAAGCTTATGATTCCAGTAATCAAGAAGATAATCCAGGAAGATCACAAGTTCAAGGCCAGCATGAACTAAATGCTAAGAGATTGGATGAAAAAAACTAAAGCCCATTGAAACATATATAATGACCCATATTCCACTTAGAAAACTGAAACCCACCGTATACAATGCTGTCCACAACTATATTTCATAGATCTATATTTATAAGTGCCAAACTACATCAATTTCAATATTCAACTATATAGATTTATCAAAATGTACTTAATGAAATGCATCATGATCAATAATTAAAGTGTTTTTACCTTTCAGCTTTAAACCCAATGCTATAAAGAATATCTGTGTCTTTCTATAATCTTATATACTATACTGATTTAGAGCAGGTACAATTGTTTTTTTTTTTTTGGTTTTTTTCGAGCCAGGGTTTCTCTGTGTAGCCCTGGCTGTCCTGGAACTCACTGTGTAGACCAGGCTGGCCTCGAACTCAGAAATCCGCCTGCCTCTGCCTCCCAAGTGCTGGGATTAAAGGCGTGCGCCACCACCACCCAGCCAGAGCAGGTACATTTTTAAAAGGTTTTCATATGTATTACCAAATTGTTTTCTATATTTTGGAAAAAAATGAAACATGAAAAGTTTTAAGAAAGGGTCTATTAATAATATGTTGAATATTATAATTTTAATTAACATTTAATTTAAAAATTGTTAGTTGTTTTAATTTATATTATCATATTAGTATAATTGGCTGCTCTGATTAGGAAGTGTTTGTTTTTATACTAACAAAAGAAACAAGTACAAAGAATTTCAAGAATGAACAAAGTTTTACCTATGATCTTTTCTTGGAGAAACAAAATTTTAGCATTTTGAGTTTTTCACATATATGCATCTATTCATATTTAACATAATTTATATATTTTTAGATTCATATAAGATTTTTATATATAGATTGCATTTACTTTTAAAGGCTTACTAACAATGTTTCTGAAATATACATTTACAACGAGCTAAAAAATTAAAATTTCAGTTTCTTTCAGCAGAAAATTATAGTAATATGGGTACTGGATCAGTAAGAACACATGCTGCTCTTGCAGAGGATTGGAGTTTTGTTCACAGTACCCATGTCAATGTCAGGTAGTCAATAAAGGCCTGTGACTCATGTGAATACACAGACACACACACACACACACACACACACACACACACACACAGAGAGAGAGAGAGAGAGAGAGAGAGAGAGAGAGAGAGAGAGAGAGAGAGAGAGAGAATTACACCTAAAACTAAGTGCTAGAGAGAGAGCCCCATAAGAGCATGTACTGTTCTTTCAGATTGTCAGAAGATTCACAACATCCCATTAACTTCAGCTCTAGAGGATCTGACCTTTTTGATTTCCTTAGGCACCCAGTTATGTGGACACATACCCATGCACACATGCACACATGCACACATGCACACGCACACATGCACACACACAGACACACACACACACACACACACACACAAATTTAAAAGTCATTTAAGAATGGTAGTATAGTTAATTTATTCTTCTATTTTATTTTAATGTTTCACCATACTTAATATAGATAAACTGGATTATCATTACTCACTGTTCAAAAGTACCTTGAAATAAAAACAGTCACCCACAGTATTGCCATATAGGCATATAGACACAAACATGCTAATTTTATGTATTTTGTACTAAATTTTTGACCAACACAGTCTGTGACCTTTGGGGGTCAGATATTTTAGAGAGCTCACAGTTATCTGTATATAAAGTCTGACTTTACAGAGATAGGGAATGAATCTTATGGGTAGTAGAGTCCAGTGATTCACATGTTCAGAGGATGTCAAAATAAATATGAAATCTGGACATCTTAGGACAAGTTCCAAGTAGGACATGGACCTTACAACCCATATGAGACATAGATAAGATAGAATCAGGAGGGAAATGGAGGCATGGAAACAGAAAAAAAAAAGAGAGAGAAAAGGAGATGGGAGACAGGACATGCAGGAGGGAAAGGAAAAGAAGTTAAAAGGTGGGGAATGACGTTGTGGACAGGAGTAGTGTGAGGAAAGTATAAGCAAAGTAGTGGGTGAGATAATGTGAAAATATGGAATAGAAATCCATAAAGTGACTAGGAAAAATGCATAGATTCATATGAGAAAAGAATGTAGTTTTCTAAGTCAGGTTTTAACAGAGTCTGGAAATACCAGTTTGGGATTTAAAATTCATTCCAGAGCAACAGAAGAAAAATGGCAAGAAAATTTCTGAATAGAACAAATGCTTGCTTGTCAGAGCCATACTAATCAAATAAAACAATTCTTGATTAATTCAGGTGGTCAAAGAAAACATAAAAGGAAAAGTATACAACAACACAGGAACTCATGGAGCAGAAGAGCAGACAGGCTATGGTCACTGCTGAGTTAACCATTTTAAAGAGATACAGATAGCAAGGAAGACAGACACAGACTCTGAACCTAAGTGTCTAACAAAATAGCTCATTTCTGCTTCACACGTTTTCTGTAAGGTGAGAAAGAACTTCTAGCTACTTTGTCTAATGTTATCTCCCAGTGATAGCACACATCACCAGCATAGCCAGCTTCAGCCTCCAGGGACTTTACAAAACAATCTCCCTCTCCACGAATGCATCCTGTAGGTTTTATCTTTAAAAGCAGCTAAGCAATTCAAGTAACCAAGATCATCTTAAAACAAAACAAACAACAGCAATAAAAAACTTGGCAGTAAGTGAAATTAGGGTACAATGAAAGATATCCAGAACTACAGGAGGAGGGTCAAGGTACGAACTCATTTCTCAGTCTGACCTCAGTGACTGTAAATTGAGCTGATGGAGCATAACTGTGGGAAAGGGGAGGTGAAGAGATGCTTAGCCTAGAAAAGGATTTCTAAGTGAGTTTCTTGAAATGTCAATGTCTGGATATCAACTGTATTAGTTTGGAGGGAATAATAAAAAAAGTCAAATATTTCTATATACAAGTATGTACTCCATAATTACCTGTCTCCAATGTTACAGAACTGAACAGCAACAACTTTGTCCTAAAACATAGAACAACAGACTTTTGATTAAATGAACTTATGTAAAAAATAGTGTCCTTCTCCTAAATTTATAGGCAAAAGCTTTACAGGGTAGATCCTATTTTAATATAATTTTCACGTTAAAAACTCATTTTGCTTAAAAAGATAAATCGCTGAAACCCCAACCAGTGTACAAAGTAAGTTTGTGGTATTCTGAAACAAACTAAACATAAGCAAATCTGCTTATAAATCATATCAAGGGATGCACAGTTCTGCAAAGGCGCGACATCATTACATCCTCTCTGAGATAACACAGTAATAGAAGGAACTACCTTAAAACAAGTGAGTTCATTGAAAGTTCCCAATCATCTCTCTAACTTTAGAGAACTATTTACTGACTTTTATTTGCCACATGTTCTTTTAAATATGATAAAGGATTCATCTAACATTCTGTATGCCCTACAGTTTTCATGGCAGGATTTACATCTTTGTATACAATGACAACAACATTAAAACTGAAGCTATCACTTATAGTTCTTCCTTTCTTTGATAAGGAAGCTAAAATGCACCCTCAGAGTCCGCACTCATTTTCACAACACCCACTTACCAAACTGCACTTGAACTTGACTTTTAATAAAAACAAACAGCAAAACCTTCGTACTTAATGATTTTAATTTTTAAACATTACTCACATATTCATATACTTCTTCTGACTTAAATAGTTTTGCGCTTTCGATACAATATTTACTGGTAAGCTCTGAATTTTCACTGACATGAGCAATCACTAATTTTAGGTGTGCTGAAAAAATAATATAACCTTGACAACTAAAACAAGTGGGGCACCATTCATTTGAACAGGGGATTTTTACTTGATAATACTTTGCTTACCTGGGACCTTGCAAATAAAACTGCAAATCATATGTTCTTCATCAGTCCCCTCCCCCTTAATTCTTTCCTGCTCCTGTATTCTCTCTTCTCTCAGTGCTCTATGAACTAGACTGTGCTTATATACACAGTGCAAAGGGATTGCATTGTCATGCTTAGCTCAAATGGATTAGATTTAGTGGTCTCAGAATGAGATCTCTGAGTATTTCTAAGTGTTTCTCTTACACAATTTAAATAGGCTTCCAATATTTAGTATACAGAATATGAAGCATCAAGATGAGAGCAAGCTGAATTTTATATGTCTAAAACTGGACAGTTCTCAAAGAAAAAAATGCAAATGGTAATAAATATTTGAAAAGGTATTCCACATTCCTATCCATCAGGGGAATGCAAATTCAAACGACATACATTAAGATTCTATCTCACCTCAGAATAGTCAGAATGGCTATGGCAGAGAAAACAAACAAAATGTGATGGCCAGAATATGAAGAAAGAGCATCCCCTACTACACTGCTGATGAGAACGTAGTGTTAGAGGCACTATGAAAACCAGTATAGATGTCTCTTGAAAATTCAAAAATAGCCCTACCATATGACCCATGTATATGACTTGTGAAGTCACATAAATGACTCTAAATCAACCTAACACAGAGATCCTTGCACATTCATGTTTATTGTTGCATACAACTGTTACTCACAATAACTGATAAGTAGAACGATTCTACATGTCCATTAGCAGATGAATGGATAAACAAAATGTGGTACATGAATACAACAGATTATATTTTGTCAATGCATAAAGCAGAATGAAATCATGACGTTTGCAGGAAATTGGATGGAACTGGGGATCACTGTGTTTTCTAAATAAGCCAAGTATAGAATGTCAAATATATTGTCTCTCATACATGAAGTCCAGATATATATATGCTTCTATATATAATACATACATATATGTTTATGTTTATGTATGTATAGGTACGATATAAAAGTAGAAAGACTATGAGAGAGGAAAAAGAGATTTAAGTGTATGAGAGGAATAAGATAGGGTAATGGAATATATGTAAAACTAAATCAAAGGAGAGAAAGGGGAAAGCTAGAAAAAAATGGAGGTGCAGGAACGGGTCTTTAATAAGAACAAAGTATAAGATCTATGTATGAAAATGACATATTGAATTATTAATCTGAATGCTAAATAAAACACTAATAACAAAAATAAGTGAAGACTGCTATTGCTAAGGAAGATTAGATTCTACTGAACCTTTGATGATACTGTGAAAAACATATAAAGATCAGAAAGCTCAATTCATGAAAGCATTTTCCCATGAATATTCTTAACCTGCCTTTTAAGTATACAAAACCTTTTATGTACAGTCAAATAGGGCTCATCTTATATACTAGAACCATAGCAATTCCAGAATTTCACATCTGCATTCATTACTAAAAATTATCTTGAATTAAAGGTTTTAAAATTCATCTATATTAAAGAATGGTTCAGTCTAGAAAAGATAAACAAGGGAAATTTTTTTTAAAAGGCAATAAATATAAGTGTCTTATTTTGCTCTTACCGTATGTGATTCTAATTCAGCAATTTTCTCAGGTATCTCAGAACCCAAATAGTATATTCTAATAACATGATCAGTGCTCCCTGTTGTAATGAACATACCACCTGGAAGATTAAAACAAAATAAAATCCCTTGTACCAAAGCACTTCTTTAGTTGTATTTAATTTTTTACTTTATATTAGTAACAAGTCTTCAAAAAACACAGTTGTCTTATTTACAAATAATGTCATATTAATATTTCAAAGAAAAACAAATAAAATTCATGACAAACAATAGAGTTGTGTCAATTAACAGAACTATAACTCTAGCTGCTGGGGAGGTTAGACAGGAAGATTATCAACTTAAAGCTGTCCAGGGCTTCAAAGGCAGCCCGGGCAATTGAGATCTTACATCAAAATAAGAAAGAAAGGGCCAATGACACAGCTCAGTGCATAAGCCCTGTGATCTAAATTAATCCTCAAAACCCACATGGTAAAGGAAGAAACATTGTACTCTGACCTACCCAAACGTGCCATGGAACACACAGGCACATGGATACATATACAATAAATACATGTTAAAAATGAAAGCCCTCCCAGGTTAGAAAGTTAAAAATTAATAAAGAAACAGTGAAAATGAAGTCAGAAAATTGTGAAGATAGTTCGGTGATTGAATGTTTGCCTAGCAGTCTAGGTCCAACGCTCAGTGTCGTAAGAGACAAAGACACAGAAGTATTTGAGACAAATATATCCTTCACCTAACAAAATGTACCAATTATACATCAAACATTAGATTACTGATTAAAAACTATACAAGTCAAAGCTTTTAAGACTGTTATATTTTATATAAAATACTATGTCAAAACTCTAAGATTACTTATACTTAACAATAATCTTACAACATCTAATATATGGAAGCTACAACCATGATACTTTCTGTAAAGTTAAGTTTGAAATTTTGTAATAAATTTAGGAGAGTTGGGTACTATACATTTTAGTTAATGGGTTGGTTTAGGAACTATTTATTTTTTGTCAAATAAAACTAGCATTATATAAACTGTATTAAATTAAATTAAAAAATATTACTAGGCACTAATTAGTCAAACAGGTTTGTGTAGCATAACACATGGTTTACATCTTTAGGAGGTTTAACTTCAATGACGCACACTTTTTCTTCATAAAAAATTTAAATTGGTCTTTTATAGATGAATCATTTTAAGTACTGAAAGCATCCAATTTTGATACATACCAGAACTGAAAGATGAACAAGATATCTGAACTCCCGGTCTGGATCTCTCAGTAAACTTTACTGGGCGATCTCTAAAGAATAAAGTAAACATTTTCAACTCTATCAGGCTCATCTATGGGCAAAAATCTTAGCACACTTATGAATACTGATCTACTTAGCATCAATATTAGTTTTAAAAAGCTAAAGAAAAGAGGCCAATAAGGGCTATTATCATATTTTCAGTTAAAGTCTTTAAACCTTATGAATATAATTTATGACATCAAAATTTTGACAACAGTTTGCAAATATATTGTCATGTTATTTAGTAATGTTATTATAAAATGTTCAAATATATTTTATCCCACTCTTCCCTACGAATTCCATTGTCTCAACACTGATTTTATAAGAATATTTATCCTAAAATCTTTAAATAATAAAATAGGTATGGCTATAAATATGCACAAGGGCAATATTTACATGTACATACTTCAAGACTAGAACTACTATAACATCAAGGAAATGAAGACATGTGAACTTGATTTTTCACAACATTCCTAAAATGGAAACTTACCTAAACTTCATTGTTTTTACATGCCATTGCCAGAAACAAATTGTTCCATCAGCACCAGTAGAAGTGAGGTATCTAGTTGTGCCTTTAGTTGATGGACAAAACTTCAAAAGAAGAAGTTAAGGAAGATATGAAGTTTTCCCGTTCAAACAATTTTTTGTACAAATACAGCACATAAATCATTTCAGAATTTCAGTATCAGTCCAGTGAAATGGCTTTAGGGGTAATGTGTTTGCAAAAATGTGTAAGGTCCTGAATTTAGTTCACTGAAGCCAGACAACAGATGGAGAAACATACCTAATAGAACCTCCCCTGACCTTCATCTAAGTGCTGTATATAGCACATGAATGCCTGAAGCCTACAGACATACATGTACAAATACTACATAGAAAAAAAAAAAGAAAGAAAAAGACAAAAAAAAAATACCACTTAGACACAAAGAGATAATCATTTCAGTGTCAGGATTTTGTTGCTTAAATTCCATAGATAAATGAATACCTAACAAAAGATATTAAATAAAAAGCCCCGAGAAAATAGTAATTGAAGGGCTGGAGAAATGAAGGCTTGGCAGTTAAGAATGCTTGTTGCTCTTCCAGAGGACCTAGTTTTGGTTGCCAGCACCCACATTGGGTGGTTCACAACGTCTTAAAACTCCAGTTGCAAAGGATGCAATGCCTTCTTTTGGCTCCACATGCACTACCACACACACACACATATACATCACCGCTGCATACATATACACATAATAATACTAAAAATAGAATCTTAAAAATGAAAATAATACTTGAAGCTGAAATAAAATATTCCAGTGTTGTTTTAACTTAATTAACATAATACTTTTACAATATTTTAAAGGAGAAAGAATTCAGAAATCATTACTAAGGTAAATCATATCAAATACAGAAAGTATATGTACCAAAAAAAAAAGTGAATTTTTCTTTTGAGATCAGGTTTTGCTATGTAATCCTAGCTAGTTTACAGCTGGTAGACTGGCTGGTCCTGCACTTGCTGTTATCCTTCCTACCTCTGCCTCCAGAATGCTGGGATTTCAGGTTTATGTCACCAGGCCCTAGTGACTTTTATCTTTTTAAAATGTAAACCACTCTCAATTGTTTTCTTAAATAAAATTAAATATATTAAATCTTTATTAATATCACAGCAGTGTGAACAGATTAAGAAAAAACACACTTATGTGAGTTGGGAATTTAAAGAATCACGACTCTCCTAAACAGATCACAGGCTTTATAATAGTACATTTCTCTGGTTCTGACCCTGGGCATTTTATGTCTCCTCAGAAAACAATGTTAGAGAAAAAAAAGAAGAAGCCATCTGTCTCCAAGATGGCTAAGCCATGGGAAAATGTTTAAAATCAGACCAGATTTTCCAATATGGCTATGAATTTCAAAATCATAAATGAGGGGCTGGAAATACTCAGTGGTAGAATACTTGCCTAACATGCACATGGTCAAGAGTACAATCTTTAATACCAGAATAAAAAAAATCCAAAGTAGAGATAATAATTTCCACTGACATAATAATTAAGGATTAATATACGTGAGACTGATAAATATTTTGAGCTTAAATCAAAATAAATAAATTACACACACACACACACACACACACACACACACACACATTAAAGTTAATTTAATTAGTTCAATCTAAAACCTTACGTTTGAAATGAACATTGTCCATTAATAGTATCTATTAGTACCTAAACAGACTAAAACGAAATTTTATGCAGCATGCCTTTTAATAGTTTCAATCCTCAGTGGCTAAGTTTTAGAAGCTATGCTTAGTGCTTCCCATAACTTCAGTTAATTTAGTCATTCTGGATTTCTGACGGGGTTGAAGACCTATAGTCTCATAGCCAATCCTGGCTATTTACTTTGAGAGAAAAGATCTGAGTGGAGGGTTCTCAGCTGACATTCATTCTAAAGCCAAGAAAAAACCAGGTTCAAAACTAAGTGTTTTAGTCAAGAGAGATGACAGAGGTTCTGGTTAGTCAACAAAAGGATGGACTGGGTATTAAGACTATCTTGTACCTCACTGGTACAAATAGGAATAATTATGCTCTAATTGTATTCTGAGAGAAAAGCTTTATTTTAACAGGAAGGGTAATATGTAGGAGGAGCTAAGGGGAAAGGAGCACCGAGAGGAAAAGATGGAGAAAGGAGAGGAGAAGATGAAGTAGATGAGAAGCTCGGTAATGAGAGAGAAAAAGAGAGAGAAAGAGAGAGGGGGCATGGAGGCAGAAGTTCACGTGTCTCCACTAGTCAAAGATAGTTTACATAGCTAGGTTGGGTATTATGTTACACTTCTGATTGAGCATTACCATACTTATAAAGCCCTTGATTAACATTTTAAAAAAATTGTATAAAAGCAAAATGGAAAATGGGGCACGGGATAGGGGTTTTCTAGGGAGGGGAAATGGGGAAAGGGGTTGGCATCTGAAATGTAAATAAAATATCCAATAAAAAAAAGAGGTTTATAAAACAATAGTTTCAATCCTTAGATAAAGAAAACTGTATTGCGCCAGGTGGTGGTGGCACATGCCTTTAATCCCAGCACTTGGGAGGCAGAGGCAGGCGGATTTCTGAGTTCGAGGTCAGCCTGGTCTACAGAGTGAGTTCCAGGACAGCCAGGGCTACACAGAGAAACCCTGTCTCGAAAAACCAAAAAAAAAAGAAAAAAAAGAAAACTCTATTGCAAAAGCTAATCCACAATCTATATCAGGAGTAAACAAATTATGGCCCACATATGATATCCAACTTGCTGTCTTTTTTTATAAATAAAATTGAAGGGAACACAGTAACCTTATACTGTCTATGGATATTTAGTCACTTGTAAAAATAAAGTTGAGTGATTTGACAAACACTGTATGCTTTGAAAATCTGAAATATTTACTTAATTTTCTGTGAATTTGCTACTGATTAGTGATCCATAGGAGAACATGAACAACAATTTTATTGTCTCAAGAAATTTTGAAATTTAAATTTAAAGTTACGTATTTAAAACTCTTTAACAATCACATGTTGACATGCTGCTATATACTAGTTACATTATTTTATTTGACAAATAATGTTATAGCTTGTTGAAAGAAAGCAAATATATTTCTTTTTCTTTTTGAGACAGGGTCTCTCTAGTCTTGACTGTCCTGGAATCTGCTACATAGACCAAGCTGGCCTTAGACTCAGAGATCTTCCATACCTCATACCTTCTAGAATTAAAAGCATGTGCCACAATGCCTGGTATGAAAGAAAGGACATATATTTCAAACATACAAACTGATATGTAGAGAAAATTGAGCAAAAATAAACTGCATATAAAGAAAATGAAATTCTATCATTTAGTGGCAACCACTACTAATATATCATTTCATCTCAATGCTATTTATAAAAGATAGGAAATAAATTGAAGGGATAATATACTGCAAATAAAAAGACAACTAGTAAGATATAGTAAATAATATAAACTGCCAATGGATAATTATTACTGTGGACAAAATGCCATGCTAATGTGGGTGGCTAAAACTTCACAAGGCCTCTCTCTTAGACAAAGAGCTCCATGCAATCAATGGCTATTGAGGTTGGGAGAATAAATTTCTCTAGATAAGCATATATGAGCAACACTGAGCAGTCTCAGAAGATTGTATTTATACATACATGTGTGTATAGATATAATAATAAAAGAAGAGGTTCCAAATCTGACCGGGTGGTACAGGAGTAGTTGAAGAGGAAGGAAGGGGCGGAAATATTGTAAATGCATTACTTCTGTATAAAATTCAAAAAACAATAAATTTTAAAAAAAACAGTAAGAAGATACAGACTGTTAGGCTAAATAAAATGATAAAATCAGAGAGACAGTCTTCCTGAGAAGATTTGTACAGAGTACTTACAAAGTGAATGGGGCAATTATGTGACTATCTAAGAACTACTATAGAGAAAGAAAATAGGAGGAAAAAAAATCAGAAATTTCAGCCTAGCATATGACATGGAGATAGGAAGAGGAAGAAAAGAAGGAGGAGGAGAGGAGAAGAAGAAAGAAGAAAAAAAAGAGAAAGTTAAGAAGGATGACAGGAATTTATCAGCAGCTGAAACAGTAAAAAGGAAAAGCAAATAATAGTATACGTGGTCAAGGAGAGTTTAGAGGCTGAAAATGTCTATAGTCTTGCAGATCACTGTAGAATAGAAGCTAACCTGTAGAATAGAAGCTAACAAGGGCTCTGAGTACTAGTTAATGACTTAACTTCTATTTTACAATCATCTGTATACTATGTAGAATCTGAACACAGGAGAGTTCAGAGCAGGAAAATCAGAGAATTCAAGTTCAAAAATCTAGCCGCAGATGTTAGTGGCATTAAACAGCATTGTAAAGAGGTAATTCATAAAAATGTTTGAGATTCTGACTGTAATTTTCAGAGTTGAAGAAATATGACATGGGGACAGGTTAGACTAATGAAATAAGAAAAATGGAAACATTAATTACAATGAAGAAGATCATTATATATTTAGATGTTACTGTAGTTAGGATGTTGTGTGTCTCCACAAAGGTCCACATATTAAAGGTTTGGTCTGCAAGGTAGGTTATTAAAGATGATGAAACCTTTCTGAGGGTCATCCGGGGAAGTCTAGAGATTATTGAAGGTATGGCTTCAAGGGACTGTACCCACATCCAATGTGCTTCTGTGACTTCCTGCAGGGTGATTTTAGCTTTTATGCACATATGGCTCAGCCATGATTCATTTTTTTATGCTAGCATACTTCTGCCTTTATTATCTACTGCATGAAGTCATATAGACAAGGAGTAGTTGCAGAGTTTGTACTATAAATTCCAACTGTATCTCTGTTATTGTGAGCTAAATAAACCCTCTTTACTTCATAAGTAATATCTTTTCAGGTATTTTATTTGTGACCAAAAAATGACTTACACAGATGAAGAAGGCTTTGGTGGGATTAAATTTGAATAGGCAAATGAATTAAATTTTGAGTCTGTTGAGTTTGAGGTGTCTAGTAGACATTCAGGCAATGATGCTAAGTACACAGATGAATAAGCACAAATACAGCTATAAGATAAGCCCAAGATGAGGATATCTGAGTTATCAGGTTAATCAACCTTCCGGTGAAATTCAAAAGACAATGCCAAATAATGTAAATAAGTGCAGGCTTCAAAACACTGTGGTGTGGTGGTGCACGCCTTTAATCCCAGAACTTGGGAGGCAGAGGCAGGTGGATTTCTGAGTCTGAGGCCAGCCTGGTCTGCAGAGTGAGTTCCAGGACAGTCAGGGCTACACAGAGAAACCCTGACTCGAAAAACCAAAAAAACAAAAAAATAAAACAAAAAAACCCCACTCTACAGAATAACCTTAACTAATCAAAATTTTAATTTAAAGTTTTAATTCAATGCAGAATGAGCATGCTTTCTGCTAGATCCCTATAAATAAGCGATATGTTACTAAAATACCACATAACCAATATAATAAGTAATGACTTCTTTTTAAAGTATTGTCTTTTATCTATATGTAAAAGTTTAGTAAGAATTTTTGGTTTTCTCTTGAGAAAAACAGAACAGTAAAAGTACAACTTCAGGTTAGCTTTGTTAAGAGCAAGGGCTTTTAAGATATCAAGTACCAAGATCTGGTCAAAGTACTATATGGACAACTTATTTTATATATCAAGTACCAAGCTGAAACAAAAAAAAATCACTGAAACTAAAACTATAAAATTTTCATAATATTAAGACTATACACACACATTAAATCTGGCACAAGTGTTGAATTAAATAATAACAGAGTATGCCAATATTCATGTTAGAACCTGCTTATATCCTGATTAACAGGTATTAACTAGGGTGCAGGCAGGGATTTGCAAGTTTAATCCCTTCACATATACACAAAAGATAAATATGGTGTTTCATTCTGGATTTGAAGAACCTTCTTCATCATGTTTTTTTTTTTCATTTATTTCTAAAGGCACGGGTTTATATAAAAAGGAAAAAGTAATAAAAAAGGTATTTGTCTGCAGAAGAGAAACAAAGCTCTATGAGAGCATTCTTTCTGTTGCCATTCTTTGCATAATACAAATGAGAAAATTCTCAGCTTTACTAATAACATGTCAGAGAGCTTATCATTATTCTCACCTGTATGGAAGTAATAGAAGCTGAATGTCCCTGAAGGACAGCAACTGGTGCACAAGTTCGAAGACACCATACTCTCACAACTTTATCACAGCTGCCTGCAGCAATGAGAGTATTTTCATAGTTAACAGCCATGTCGGAGATTTCAGCAGAGTGCCCTCGCAGTGTGGCAAGGAGGCGTCCGTCATCTGTAGCCCAGATTTTCACCAAACAGTCATCTGAACCCTACAGGGACACAAAAGGCAATTGAAACAGAAATGCACAATTTATACCAAGAAGAGGGAAAGAACATTACAAAGGAGTAATTTTATTAAGGAAAAATATAATGTAGACACATTAGCAAATATAAGCATTGTGTAAATGACAGAACGGACTCAGTATTGCCCAAACTCACAGTGGCATTTGTGCCAAAGTCTTCAAAACTAGTAATCCTAAAAACGTTTTAAATGTTTTATGCTTATTCTTAAGTGATTAGCCATTAAGAATTTCAGCCATTGCTCCTTTCTATATGCCTAGCAGGCTTGGCTTAATTGTCTTAATAGTTTTTCTACAAATATTTCAAAATTCAGTCTACAGTGCACATTGATTTCTCTGGAAACCTGAGGCCATTAATAATCCTGAGTGAAAAAACTTTATGTTGCTCTTCCCTTTAAGAATTCCAAGTGAGCTTCAAACATGGAAGAATGAATTCTATTCTAATATGGTATAATAATTATCTATTTATTAAAAGATGACATACACCATTGTCAAGTCATCATAGCTAGGGACAGAAATCATTAGCTGAAAAGCCCATAATACAATCTAAGGAGTTATAATTTCTCAAACTATAAAACACTTCCTTTGTTGGAGGATATAAATAGAAAATGGAAATTTGCTACTTCTCTCATCTCAGCGTGATCAGCAATGAAACAATCACATTCATATTTTTAGACATATTAACATACTATAGATTTTACATAAAAGCAAAGAATATGACTTAGTAAGTAAAACTTTAAAATTGGGAAATTTTAAAAATAACCAGCCCTAAAAAAAAATCAAAGAAATATGTATAATGTAAGTGTAATCTTCAGCAATGTACATTTGAGTTCAACCATTCAATCCCAAAGGTAATGTAATCACTAAAGCGAAACTTGAAGCAAATAAATGGAAAATGTCTTTTAATAAATGCCTGTTGAATGGAAGAAAACGGTAATTTGTTTAATTCAAAGTAACCATCTTGAGTTTATATAGACTTCTAAGGACATAATTTTTTGAATTAAATTTCACAGAAGATAGTGGCTAACATAGAACACCCTCCATTTATATAAAATGAGACATTATTTTCAATTTCAACACAACTTTTCTATATCAATAAGTCCAAATAGAGTAAGTTACTTATAAAACATAATATATTGGATGGCATGGAGTCTTGCTTTAGTTGTAAATGTATAATGTTAAATATCATAAATTTTTAACTCACTGTAAAAATTCGCCTCCCGCTTCGATCAAAGGCTACACAGTAGACAGAAGATAAGTGTCCCAGAATTCTCTTATGCATCTTAATGTGCTGGTAAGCAGATGAGGGAAAAACATGGCTGAAGCGACTACATCCGGTTAATTGCCTGGCTGAGGTGATATTCACTGCAAATAAAATGAAATGCAAAGAGAATAAATCTTAAAATAGAAAAGTGAAACTTACTATATGCAATTATGACTATTAAAATAAGACAAAACAGGGTATAGCTGACATACCAATTCTACATAATAAGATGTCTAAATTTCTTTAAACATTTCATTATTTTCTAAACTTAAGAGTACTAACATTAGGTCTTGGGAATTTGATACTCTGTTTGCCTTCCTATAGTTTTATCAAGCACATTCCTTTTTCTCTTTTTATGATACTCCCTTTGAGCTTTGTTTATCAGTTCTCATCTTTTGGATTCTATCTACAAAGTGTTTTCCACCATTTATTTTTTGTTTTTTTCTTTTGTTTTCTTCTTATTTTCTTCTTTTTTTTTCCTAGACAGTGTTTCTCTGTGTAGCCCTGGCTATCCTGGAACTCACTCTATAGAGCAGGCTAGCCTGGAACTCAGAAATCCGCCTACTTTGTCTCTTAAGTGCTGGGATTAAAGGCGTACACCACCACTGTCCAGCTTTCCACCAGTTTTTATCACTGAACTTGAGGCTTTATTTACATCCTATGTGATCATTTTAATTAAAACTGCCCACAGACATAAATGAATAAATATATAAATAAGTGAATTTTTTTTTTTAAAAAATCACCAAGAATGTAACATAAGCTGAACAATTCAACAAATACTATCCAGATTCTGTTCACTTCTAAAATAGAGATCTTGGTTCTAATGTAAGGATTCTCAACCGTGTGTGTGTGTGTGTGTGTGTGTGTGTGTGTGTGTGTGTGTGTGCGTGTGCGCGTGTGCGTGTGCGTGTGCGTCTTTCCAATCTTCTCTTACACACTAAAAATACTAAGTAGCCGACATGGTTATTTTAATAATGTAGAATCTCTGTATATTGAAAATTACCCTGCGGCGAAAGGACATTTTACTACTCTACAAACACTGTATGGAACAAATAGTAACACGTCTCTGTTCAAGCACATTCAAATGAAGGCAAGAGTTCAGTGCTAGCTAGATTAGTATAATTAGAACCATGCCACAATAAAAAGATGGAGCCCTTAGTGCCTCACTCTATTAGGAGCTCTGAAGTCTACCTTTCAGGAAAAGTCACAAATACTGACCACTTTAAACTGGTAAAATCACAAAACCATTAATGATGAATGTTATAGTCAGATAACCGTGAAAGCAAATCCTTTAGAGCATGTTATATATGAGTACTCAAATATTGTAAGACAATGAGTAAATGAATAAAGGTTAAAAATAACAATAAGACTGAGTAAGAACAAATTCGAGATAAGAAGTACTTTTTAGTAGCCATTTCCTATCCCAACGAAGAGAAATTTCTCCAACTCCAAGACAAGACTGAGTAGGCAAGCTTCTTTTCCAAGCAAACCTTTCCTAATGCTTTCAGTTTTTGAATCAGCCTTACTTTGTGGTTTTTATTTTTGGGGTTTTGGTTTGTTTGTTTGCTCTGTTTTTTTTTTTTTTTTTTTCACTTTTTGCAGCTGCACAGAGTAAAAGTTATATATTATTTAAGTATATGTTTTTTCAACTGAGGAACAAATGACTCTTTGGGCTGAATATTTCTATGTGACAGGGGTGGGTCTGTTCATTGTAGGATGTTAGCAGCAACCTTAGCCTCTACCCACTAGACACTAATAGCATTACCAGCACTGAGTATGACAAGCAAAAATAGCTCCCCACACGCTAAATATGGCTTGGGGGTCAGAGAAACACCTCCTTTGAAAAAAATCACTGCTTGCAGGACAAAAACTAGTAATAACAAATTAGCAGCAGGGAGAAATTTAAAGAAAACAATCAAACAAAAAACCTTGAAGACCAGGTGGAGATAGAAAAAAATGCCAACCAATTAACCCAGATATCTTTCCATTTATTTATATAGTCTCTGGCTTATATTATCGGTTTATAACATGTTTCAGGTTTTAATCAGAGAGAATTTTCATTTTCTTAGTTTATTGTTATGTATGCTATTGTTTGATATTGTAAATAGGATTGTTTTCATAATTTCTCGTTCAACTTGTCCATTATTAAGGTATAGAAACATCAGAGGTTTTTGTGTGTTGCTTTTGTAATCTGAAAACATGACTGAAATCGTATGATCAGTTTCAAAAATGCTTTTTGATGCAGGGGGGTCAACAACTATGTCATCTTCTTTTCATAGATAGATTTTATTTTTTTTTAACTTTTTCAATGGATTTGACAAGAATATCTAATATTCAGGCAGACAGAAGTAGATAGAGAAGGCATCCTTGTCTTGTTTCTAATCCTAAATGAAAAAACAGTTTTCACTGATGAGTATATTAGCTACGGGTTTGGAATACATGGTTTTTGCTGCACTAGGATATATTCTTTTTATGCGCATTAATACTTTTATCATCAGTGGATGGTGAATTATCAAATGCTTTCTTTACTGTTAGAGATGAGCATGTACTATATTTTCCCCTTCATTTGATCAATTGCTGTCATGGTCATTAACTTGCCTGTGTTGATAAATTCTTGCATCATGGAAACAAACTACTTGATTCTGTTTTATAATCTTTCATTGTGCTGTAGAGTGAGACTGCTAACATTTTGTATGAATTTTTTTTGTTATCTATGTCCATGAAGCATACTGACAGTGTCTTTGATTTTATTATCAAGGTAATGGTGGACTCTTAAGGTGGCTGGAAGCATTATCTCCCTCAATTTTCACAAGTTTGAAAAATAATTGAATTAGCTCCTCTTGAACAGTTTGATGGAATTCAGCAATGAAGCTATTAGGAGACTTTTAGTTATTAATGAAATTTCTTGTTATAATTGTGTTCAGATTTTCTGCTCTTTCTTCATTGACTTTTTTGTAGCTTGTAATTTTTGAGAAATTTTGGTTTCTTTTATGCTATATAAGCTTTGCTACAGAGTTGTTCACTGTAGTGTAGACTATCCAATTTGTTGACGTATAAGTTGTTATGAATTTTGCATTTCTGTGTCATGAGTTGTAATTTCTCTCATCTCTGTTTTGAATTTTTCCTCTTTTATAATTACATTAACTAAGGCTTTGGCAATACCTTTTTAAGCATTAACTTTTAACCTGTCAAAAGCTTGGCCTATTAACATTCTATCATGGATGGAGATGGACTCATGAGATCCCACCCCTCTTTGAGGAGTTATTAGTAGTTAAAGGTTACAAGGGGAAAGAGTTATTTTCTTCAATGGACTAGGCATGGCACATTTCTCATGCTCATGTAAATAATCCCTCCCCTATGCTCGTGGCAACACTAATTAAACTCAGCACGTCACAAACATAACAAAGCAAAGGCCACTGTACAAAACATGAAAGTAGCAGTTGTTGGGAAGATACAACTGGCAAATACACATTATGTCATAAAATAAACATGGAAGAAATCATCAAAGAATAGAAAACTTAAAGGCATGAACAACCACTATTAATTTGATCTTCTATGCTGTTTTTGTAGCCATTTTTTTATTTATTTCTGTTCTTTATTATTTCCTCAATTCTAACAAATTTAGAGTTGCTTTATTCTTATCTTTTTCAGTTCCCTGAGGTATAATAGGCATTGGAATAGGTGTTAACAGGTATTGCCATAATCTCTTCAAACTACATTAGCAGTATAAGGTAAGTATGGTATGATTATTCTACTTATAGATGGACTAATTCTTATACAAAAATGCTTGGGTTATTTACATATAAATTATGAGGTATACTGGGGATGAGACTCAAGTCTAATGACAAAATTAAGTTATTAGGCATACACCATACACCTATACACTGAATATTTTATACATTATTTTAAGTGTGGATCCATTTTTTCCTCTTCCTAGAATTTTTCATTTAAAGTCTATTTTTTTCCAACATGCAGCTATCTCTATTCTGTTTAGACATCTCTTTGCATGGAATATATTTTTGACTATACGTCTCATTAAAGGTACAGTGAACCTGTAAGAAGTATATAGTTGAATCTTTTTTATGTAGTCACCTACTTGATAATAAAAATGATCATAAAATTCAAAGCTATTTATAGACTCCAATAAAATAGCTGTAAAAATTACAATGACATTTTTCAGAAGTAGAAAATAATCCTTAACCCAAGTGGAAATATAAGATTTCCAAACATTCAAAGGATTTTAGAACACAAAGAGCAAAGCATAAACCATTATATTACCTGATTAAAACCAAATACATTATAAAGCTATTGGGAATGGCATGGTTTTAGCATAGAAACAATACAATGATCAACATAAAAGATTGGGATGTTCAATAATAAAGATTTAAAATAAATTGACACTCCATAAATGTTCAAAGATCACACAATGAAGAAAAGATAAATATGTCATTAAGTGTTGTTGAAATAACAGGATATCCACAAGCATAAGAATGATATTGTAAATACCAAATACAAATATCAACTTAACATGGTCAAAGAATTATATATAGGCCCCCAAACTGTAAAGCCCCTAAAAAAGTAGTTTGTACACCACTCCAAAAACATATATAACAAAAATTAAGAACAAATGAGATTTCACCAAAACAGCAACAGAAAGAACAACAAAAGCAACCCTATAACACAGTCAACCTCAGAATAAAGAGTTTTCCCAGAGATTAAGAGAAAGTATGTGCAAATCACAGATCTGATGAGGCTAGTATCCAAATCACATAAGGATTACAAGGAATTCAAAGAACTTAACAATAAAACTCTTTAAATGAATAATGAACTTGAAAAGACAATTCTCAAATGAAGATGTAAAAACTATCAACAAGAAAAAAAATGTTCAGGTCTGTAGGATAAAGGTGTTTACTGCAAAGCTTGAAGATTTGAGTTCAATCCCAAGAATCAATTAAAAAGAAAACACTAATGCCTGAAAATAGCCCTTTGACTGATAAAAGTCATGAACATAAACACACACACACACACACACACACATATGTGCACTAAGTGTTAAGAATATGTGTTAAAAGTGAAAATGTAAAAAATATAAAAAACGAAGTACTACATAATCCAACAATCTTACTTCTAGAATTTCATATGAAAGAAATGTCTCTTTTAGTAAGTATGAAAGTTTCTAATGTAGAATGCCTGAATTATATGGTTAAATAATGAAGAGTGTAACAAGTATATGGTTAAATATCCATAATACATAAAGCAATCTGTTTAAATAAAAAAAAAATCCCTAATAACACAAAAACAATCTTCTTAGGACTAGAAGAAAATCACAAAATTACATGAAGCCACAATTCCAAATGATCAAACATGTCTTCAACCAAAGGAACAAAATGTGACTTCAAAATATATTCCAAAGCTACAATAATCAAAACAACCCGGCACTGGCATAAATATAGACACATAGAATATAAAACTATTGCAGTGGGCACGGATTTTTTTTAACCCTAAAACCATAGGAATCAAAATAACAACAAACCAAATTATTATCACAAACTTCAAAGAGTTTCTGCACAACACAAATATATGACAGAGAAAAAGAACATACAGATTGGGAGAAAATATTGAGAAGCTATTCATATGACACAGGGTTGATACAGATAGCATATAAGAACATCCCAAAACTCAGCAGAACACAAAGGAACACACTTAAATGACATCATTTAAATGGTTGTATTATTAATAATGTAAAGGTAATTTTAAATATATGAAACAAGGTATGTAAGCTATATCCCAATAATATTTGTTGTTTCAGCTTACTTTTTTAGTACTGACCGTTAAGTCCAGGGCCTTTCACTATCACTACCTTATAACTGTAGTACCTCTGTGTCATACAAGGACTTTGAGCATCCATTAATTTAGGCATCACCAGAGGAGGGTCCTAGAATCAATCCTTCATGATACTAAGTGACCATCACTGTATACAGTTAGTAATTGACCAGGCTCAGGGTTAGAATTAGGTAGAAGTGTTCCTATTATAAAAAGGCAACATAAAGAGCCCTTGTAGAGATGAAAATTTATCAATAGTAGAGATAGACACACAAGTGGTAAACTGTATAGGATTTCAGTTTGCTTACACATACATATACACAAATAAGTACAAAGGAAACATTTGACATTACCATAGGCAATCTGTTCAGTTTTCAACTAAACTTCTCCCAGTTTGCTATACTGATTTCTATCACCCCTAGCAATTCATTTAGCTTCTGCAATTTCAGCTCTCAATATCATACTTAACATTGAAGGCAGTCTAAAATCACTTGCCTTTTCATAAAATCTCTCTTCAAGAAGATATAGGGGATACAAAAAAAAAAAAAGGAACCAAGCTGGTAGTGGTGCTACATGTCCTTAATAGCATTTGGGAGACAGAGGCAAGTAAAGCCCTGTGAGTTTCAGGACAGCCTGGTCCACAAAGTGAGTTCCAGAACAGCCAAGGCTACACAGAGAAACACTATCTCAAAAACAAAACAAAACAAAACAAACAAAAAAAAAACAAAACAAAAAAAAACAAAACAAAACAAAAAAACCCCACGATTTCACCTTCCACTTTTTAAATGCTGCCTATTTAATAACATTACTGAATATACAACTACTGTGGGCCTAAAAAGACATATTTCTACATTTTTATTTAATTTTCTTTTACACTCCAGATTTTATCCCCCTCCTGCTCCACCTTCTGACCTTTCCACATCCCATAACTCCTCCCTCCAACAGGATGTCCCAACCCTCCTACCCCCTACCCAACTAGGATGTCCCCATCCCCCAAGCCCTACCCCACCAGACCTCCCTTCTCCCTGGTCTACATCTTATCTCCATCTGCCAGACAATTAACACAATTACCAGAGATCCTGGCTTCTGCTAAATTGGCTTCTAGTGGGAAGCAGGCTAAGACCCAAAGAGTACCAACGACTATTTCACAAAGACCACAGCAGACCTGCTAGACCACTAACTAGTGTGCTCAGTTTTTAGTTTATATTAAAATTTTTCCCACAGGTGTGGAATCTTGAAGTGTCAACTACAAAATATTTCTAGCCCACCCCATCAAAAGATTTTCAACTCAGCAGATGAAGAACAGCCAAAAAAGTGTTCAAAATGACATTAATGACAAATCATGACCTGTGTTTATTTAAAAGATGTACAAGACTCCACTTTAAAATAGCCAAAAGCTATCCAGGACTGAAAGAGTCAATCAGTGAGAACTGAAAAATAAAACAAAAGCCTTAAAACCAATCAAACTTGGGAGGACAGACACAGATAAAGCAGCTGCAAAGTTACCAGGAAACACTGCTTTCCCCAAGGTTATATAGTAGTTCTAAAATATCATTAACTACTCCCCACTCCTTGACCATTATTGATTTCTTACCAATCACTCACCCAGAACTGTTTGCTATTTTCATTTCCCACAAGAGAGAAATATCTAACTTCTAAACTGCTTTTGCTAAATAACACTCAATCCCCAAATAATTCTCCTTTTTCCTAATGTGCCTCAGAAAACAGCCACCAATTTAGAACCGTTTTGTTTTCCTTTAAATCCTAAGACTTCTTTAGTTTAAGCCAAATGTTATTAACCTGGCCCATCTCTCAGAAGCCTTCCATGCTTCCACAAGTTTACTCCCTCACTCTGTGAAAACAATAAATCTGATTTGGTTAGATTACAGGGTAACGTGCGGTGGTCTTTTCTTAGTACACTTTAAATAGTAAACTTAATTGAATTACCCTATAATGTTCAGTTGCTTAGACTGACAAAGCTCCTAGCCCAAATAAAACTTCTGAGCCTAAAAGAAAAACAATAAAAAGAAAAGAACTCACTGAATTCTGATATGTATTATTTGAGGAAAATATTGTCTCTTCTGGTAGAGAGTTTATTATCAAACTAAGCATCAAAAAACAAAACAAATAAAAAGCCCCATAAAACAGAAGTGTACAATGTGGCAATAATATCTGATGTTTTCCCCATGAGTCAAATAACTCAGCAATTTCAGTTATCCTTGATAGTATGATAATAGGTTCATGAAATCCTTCTGTAGTTTTCTAATTTTTAAATTTCAAATGCCTTTAATTCATATAAAAAAAGAATGCTTCTAATTTTTTTAAATGACACTGAAAGACAAACCATTCTTTTCTCTTTTACAAAAATGTCACGTGTTATTTTTCTTTTAATCAGCAAAGAGTACCTATTTCCAACTTTCTGAGCTTTAAAATGCAGTAAGCACAACAGTTCCCATTAAATATAAAGGAGCATAACTGACTAAGAAACTGCCCTATCAAAAACCCTGAAAAGGCTGGTGTGATATCTAATCAAGTAAAGGCACTTGCCACCAAGCCTGACTCACACACTGAGCCCAAAGCCAGGGACCCATATGGTGTAAGTTATTCTTTCTTTCTCCACATGTGTCCCATGGTGTGTATGGGTGTGGGTATGTGTGGGTGTGCATGCACATACTAAAATCACCAATTCTCCAGGCTACACTGAGCTACAAAGTGAGTATCCCTTTAAAAGTTTAAAAGACAAAGAAAACCAGCAACAACAAAAACCCACCCTGGAAACAGTAAGCTAGTGATGTTGTTCAGTAGCAGAGAAAGTCTGCAATGTAAGTAAGGCTCCAAGTCCCATCTGGAGCATTGGAAAAAACAAAAAAACAAACAAACACCCTCGCCACCACCACCAACAGCAAAAGGAAAAAACCCAGAAAAAACACATATAAAATTCGGCATCAACTCTACAGCTGCAAAGTTGAGTATGAAGCTTGAGTAAATGTTTTGGAGAAAACTTTAACAAGACAAATTAAAATTTACTACATTTGAAAGGTACTAAGATAGGAATAAAAATAAACTTGACTAAAACCTGGAAAATATAACAAATACATAAAACCAAAGAATAATTTCTTTTCATGAATTTAATGTTACTATGGCTCAAGTTATGTCTGTAAAACTTTAATTCATCAAACTAAAATTATAGTTTTCAAAGCAGATGGCAATTCCATCCAACAGTTCTCATCTGCAGTATAAATTAGATAATACTAGTTAGTACAATAGGCTTACTAGTTAATGGCCATACATTCTATTGTTTGGATAATACCAAGTTATTGCAAAAACAAACTAATTAACTAAATAACCCAGTTAGATTCTCTGCAAGTTCTTTAATGTAAGTGGGACTATAAATATCAATTTGTTTTGTTTTTTAAAGACAGGTTTGTAATGTAGCTCTGGCTGTCTTAGAACTCTCTTGGGTTTTGTGGGGGGTTTTTGGTGTTGGGTTTTTTTCTGGGTGTCTGTTTGGTTTTTTGGGTTTCTGTTGTTGTTATTGTTTCATGACAGGGTTTCTCTGTCTAACAAGCCTGCCTCTGAGTGCTAGGATTAAAGGCATGACCTACCCCTGAATTACTGTCTTGGGAAATCTAAATCAATGGTTCTCAACTGGTGGGTTCCAACTCCTTTAGTGGTTGCATATTCAATATTCTGCATTTCTGATACTTATGATTCATAACAGTAGCAAAGAAAATAACCTGCATTAAAGGGTCACTGCATTAGGAAAGTGGAGAACCACTGCTCTAAATAGACCATGCTGGCCTTGAAAGATCTTCCTGCCTATGCCTCCCCAGTGCTGGCACTAAAGGCCTGTCCTTTCTACCACAACCAGCTTGTATTTGCATTTTCCTTCTTAATCTCTTAAACCTCTAAACCTGATTTGGTTATTAAACCCAGAAGTTTTGGAGTACACTTTTCTCCAATTTAACAAGCCTGACTCTTGTTTTACTGTTTCCTTTGTTAAACTATAAAGTTCTGTTTCTATAAGGTACTTAATTAAATGTATAGTGCAAAAATATAAGAAAAACTTCTGTTCATAATGAAATTAAAGAAGTGATTTTCACTGTATCATGAAGACGAGCATAAAAATCAAATTTCTTTTTCAAACATACTACAACTTGTGAGTTATATTTAGGAATGTCTATATACCCATAAGAATAATTAATGAAGAAAAAAAAAGGCTATGACTGCAAAGAGAGGAAGGAAGGGTATGTGAAAGGGTTGATGGAGGAGAGAGAAGCAGGAAATGGTATAATACAATTTCAAAACAAAAAGTAAAAAATGGTACTAAAATGACAAATCCTAATACTAATGCAATACTGATTGCAGAAGTGTATGTAAAAGCTAGAAACTCCGCTGTATAAACAATGCATTTAAAAGGGGTGTTTCAGTTTCCTTGTGGCAGTAATTATAGCACTTCCATCCATTTAATATTTAGTAAGCACTCAATGTAGCTCATACAAAAGACAGAGTTTATAGCACAGTTGTAATTACTTGCAGGTGTGACAAATATCTCTCCCTCTACACCAAATACATAAAAGCTAGGAGTAGAGAAGCCACTGGCTACATCCACACCTATCTAAGTACAAATAAGAGGGAAAGTAAATGGAGGGAGGCACCCAACAACGAATAAAGTCTGGCAGAAAATGATCCAAGGACAAGAGATAGGAACTCTGGAAAATGAGGGACGAAGGATAAATATTTCTGATAGAAACTCAGTTACCTCCTCATGATAAAAAACAGTTTAGTACTCTCTTCAAATCGGCATTTATATATTAAAACGAGTCAGACTTCCCACCTCCAAGTGAGTTCTGGCATTAACTATGACACATGCAATGGCCAGTAAGTCAAGAGACAATCAATGCTAAATGGAAGCCTATGTCAACTTGTAAATAATAATTTGGCTTTTAGAATGAATGCAAGCCTCCTAATGTGTACACAATGCAAATTAAAGACATGCAATGTAAATTATAGCATCTAACTGCAAGTTAATAGGACTGGAGATAAAAGTAGTGACAAACACTTAAAAATAGATTATTAATGCATCACGCCTTTGACTCAGCCTAGAATACACAAGCATGCTTATGTCTTCTTGAGGAACAGTGTCAGTTTGTAACTAAATGAGTTAGCTCTCACCCTTGTCCTTCTAAGGAGAACTACATGACAATTGTTGGGATAGGAAAATAGGAGAATTTCTAAACTTTTTGCCATGATAGGTAATAATCACTAGTTCTTCAAAGTTCAACTTTTAATATTATTCCTTTAATGACAAACTAGCTCCCCAGACCTTTGTTTCCATGAAAAGTTTGTTAATTAAGTCTTAACTATCAGTTTCCTAACAGACAATGATCTTTAAAGAGAGGGAGAAATAACATTTAGTGGTAACAAGGTACGACCCCAAGCAATACCACAAATGTTGCATATGCCCCAGTACTTATTTAAGTCATATTTAGTATTAATAGTGTTTGAGATTGTTTTAAATTTCTTCCTGATTTAGTCTTGGCACAATGAAAATCCAATTAGATTACACAAGCATGTAGCTAAGTAAATAGCACTACTAAAGTGCAAACAAAAATACAAATCTTATGTTTAAGATTTCTTTTTATTTGCATGGGTCTAATTCCTATGTATGTCTGTGCAACATGTGTATGTGTGCCTGGTGCCTCTGGAGGCCAGAGAAGGGTGTGGCATCCTCTACAACTAGAGTAATAATGTTGGTGAGCTACTATTGGGTGCTGGGAACTAAACCAGGTCTTTTACTAGAGCAACTGTACTCTTAACCACTAAGCCATCTCTCTAGTCATAATATTATATTCATATTTTGCTCTTTCTCTAGAGAAATTTAGATATTCACCCTGGATTAAAGTGAGCACACAGCATACAGATAATTAAAGTGTTAAATTAATTAGTATAGAGAATGTTATCAGGGTATTAACTTCCAAATTCCTTCCATGTGTTCCTTCACTACCATCTCATTAAAATACTAAGCATCATTACTTATTAACTGCTCAAAGAAGGAAAACATGACAATAAGCAGTATAGCATGTTTTAGAGCATAGGTGAAATCAGAATTTTTTTTTTCAATTTATTTATGTGTATGGGTCTTTTTATGCTGTGCACTATATGCATGGCCTTGAATCCACAGAGCCTGAAGATCATACCAGATACGCTGGAATTGAAGCTGTCATGTGGGTACTAGGAATGGAACCCGGGTCCTTTCAGAAGAACAAGTATCCTTAAGCATTCCAACAGCCTGGTATGCCTATGATCTCAGCACTTGCTTAAGAGGCGGCAGCAAAAGGATCAAGGATTCTCCATTGCCCTATTCCATTTGTAAGTTCTGTATATTTTTCTGCAAACTATTTTTCATAGCTTGAATTCTAAAGAGCATACCAATTCTTTTTTATTCTTTGACAATTTCACAGAGTATACTTTTATCATAGTCTTCTGTTTTTAAATAAAGTGTTACAGCAATGTTTTACCAAATCAATGAATGAAATTCTGACTTGGGGGTGAGTAAAGAAATGTCTGATGGTCTGAAATGTATTGTATTTGGCAAAAACACTTCAGTAAAACTTTCATTTAAAAGAAAAACACAGTATGATAAAAGTAAACATTAAATTCTCAAAGAACTCAAAAAAAAAAAATAAGAACTAGCAAGCACCAAGTCTCGGATTCAATCTGAAGCATCACATAAAGCCAGTCATAGTGCTGCTAGCTGTAATCCCAGTACATAGAATGGAGTCAGGAGAGTCATCTTGTGAGGAGCAGAAGCCAGCATCTGCTACAGTGTGTACATGCCTACTCTAGATTACAGGAAACCCAAAACAAAAAGTAAACACTAATGGTTGGGCATATAGCTCAGTGATAAAGTACTTACTTAAAATATGTGTACTATGTGTAAGTGAATTACCTACGAAACTGTAAACATAAAATTAAAAGAGGATATATCCATTTATGAATTTTTTAAAAATTATGAATTTTTACAAAAAACATTTATGATTTTTTCAAAAAGTAGGAGAAGTTAACATCTTCAAATTGATTAAATAAGAACACATATGATGTTACATAGTGATAAAAATTTTCTAGTTTTAATCTTAAAACAAAGAGCAAAGCAAAGGTGTCCATTCTCACTACTTTAACCAACTACTGCCTAATGCAAGAAAGGAGTGCACAAGGGAAAGAGATGAAAAAGGAAAGCTATCATTCTGTGTTGACGTCATCATCCACATAAACAATCTCAGTGTGTCTTTTTGTTTTGTTTTGTTTTTCGAGACAGGGTCTTTCTGTGTAGCCCTGGCTGTCCTGGAACTCACTCTGTAGACCAGGCTGGTCTCAAACTCAGAAATCTGCCTGCCTCTGCCTTCCAAGTGCTGGGATTAAAGACGTCATTGTGTCTTTTTAAAGGTCACCAAATTTAGTAACTGAATATCACAAAGTTAATATTAAAATAAATGTTAAGTGTAGTATCTATTTTCTAGCAATAAATATCAAAACTATTCCCAAAATTAAGCCATGGATTCAATGGTATTTGAGGGAAATCCTCAAGGTTTCTTCGTAGTAAAGTAGACTGTAAAGTTTATAAGAAATATTGGAACAATTTTGAAAAAGTGAGAACTAAATTGGAGTAGTCAAACAACATAGTCCAGAGCATGATTAAGAGAAAAGATGGCCTGAAACAATTACATTTCAATGTGCAAAAAAAGTATAAACCCAAACTAAATTGCATATCCATTGTAACATTAATAAAAAATGGAAAAAAAATTAAAAATTTTAAAACAAAATTCCAAAACTTTACAAAGAAACAATCTTCTGACCTTATGTTAAGGTACAATTTCTTAGATATGAGATCCCAACCAAAAAATATACTTTAAAACAAAGCTGATGAGCAGGGATTCAACAGCAGCTACTTACTGGCTTTAGAATGACTGTTATATCATCACAAATTGATGTAAAATATGACAAAAATCATAGTCAAACTACATTAAGAACTCATTAAGAAAAAGGCTAATCATTTTTAAAGTGAGTACAGGACCGATTATAAAGACAAAGAAACTGGCAAATATGTACATAAAAAGATATTAACCAATCATACACAAAACCAATGAAGATATAAAGCAACTGCAAATCTCAGTATCACTGGTGAAAACAAGACAGCACTCTTTTGAAACTATCCTACAGTTTCTTACAGGTTTGTATTTAGCATTCAAGTCACCAACTCTACTTCATATTTACCTGCCAAAATGAAACCATGTGCATGAATATTTTCCATATGAAAACATTTAAAGTGGCTTTATTCCTAATAGCCAAAATTTGGAAATAATCCAAATGTCCACTAACAGATGGCCCCAAATAAACAGAATGTATCAGTACAATGCAATAACTACTGGGTAAGAAAAGGAATGCTGCTCATATGAAATGACTTAAGTCTCATAAAACATTCATTAAAAAGGAATCAGATAAACCCCAGTGTTTGGGAGCTAGTCAGGAGGATCACTGTATTTCAAGGATAGCCTTGAAATTTCTAGGTGAGTTGGAGCTACCTAGCAAGACCTTGTCTGAAAAAACAGATCTGTAGGCTCACCATTAGCCCCAGCATTTAAAAGACAAAGGCAAGCTGACTTTTGTAAACTCAAGATCAAGCCAATGGTAGGGGAATAAAAAACAAGACAAACTTGTTCTACATCATAAATTCCACCAGGACAGGAAGACCTATATCGTGAGACCTTGTCTCAAAACAAAACAAACCAGGAAGGAAGGAAGGAAGGAAGGAAGGGAGGGAGGGAGGGAGGGAGGGAGGGAGGGAGGGAGGGAGGAAGGAAGGAAGGAGGGAAGGAGGAAGGAAGGAAGGAAGGAAGGAAGAAAAAAATACAAAAAGCTGAATGCAGTATACTTTAATGGCATTCTAACTAAAGCAAAGATATAATCACAGAAGAGATAGTCACTTTCAGGGTTTGTGAGACACATATTTAGAAAGTGATGGAAATATTATATCCTTTATTATTCTGGAAGTAACACTAATGTACACATTTGTCAAAATTCGGTATACTAGTCAGCTTAAAAAAGGAGAATTTTATTATGCATCATTGTACCTTAACGTGTCTGACTTTAAAAATAGCCAGGCCTTTTACCAAATCTGGGCTCTGATCCCACTTACATAGAAAACCTAGGCAGAAGAAGGCAGCAAACTAATAAGCCAGGCCAGCTTGAAGCAAAACAGTGTTTCAGAATCAAAATATTAAAGAATAGCTTCTGACATAGCTCAGTGGCAGACAATTTACCTAATATGTATGAGGGCCTAGCTTCATTTGTGAGGTACAAAATAAACAGAAGATAGATGACTGATTGATAGATAAACTTGTTCTTAAAAGTAATATAACTGGCCATATGGCACACATCTTTAATCCCAGCACTTGGGAGTCAGAGGCCAGCCTGGTCTACATACAGTTCCAGGATTGTCAGGGCTACACAGAGAAACCCTGTCTCACCAAACAAAAAGAAAAAAGCAATATATCTAATTATCTATTTTGCAGCTCAGTACATGTATTTGAAATAATAATAATGATGATGATGATACTTGACCATGAACATGATATGGTAATAAAAACAAGATAGGAAGAAAAGCAAACTTTGGCTATTATGACTTCACTGGATTTTGTTCAGGTTTCTATGCTGCAAAGAGGGAAGTTATAACCCAGTTTCCCAGATATATTCCCAAGAAATATTTGGAATCTTTACTTCCTTCTTTTCTTCCTTTTGAGACAGTTTCGATACAGAGCCCTGGTTAATCTAGAGCTCCTTTAAATCTCTTAAACTTGACTAGTATGTTCTATGTGAAACAGACTCAATTGTGTCTAATTCCTTTCCAAATACAGGGCCGGCTCTCAGATTTTAAAAGGCATACCAACAATTCTGTAATTACTAAGCAATTACTGAAAGTAACAAACTTCCTGTAATCCTGAAAGAATAGGCCCAGTTTAAAATACATTTATAAACTCAACACTACAGCAGAAGAAGGACCACAATGAGTTTAAGGTCAACCTGGGCAAGAAAACGGTATTTCTCAGAAACTGAAGCTACAATAACAAAGCAAAACGAAGAAGTGTCAGGTCTGTGGCTTAGAGGTGGAACAGTCACCTACCGTACATGAAGCACTAAGGTACAGCAAGACCACAAAAAGAAAGAAAGGTAAGAGCCATCCAATCATCACACAAGCCAGTAATTAATTACCACACTAGGAATGCTAAAGAGAATGGTAAATTGAGGGCTGGCCTGGGCTACACAATAAGATCTTCTCTCATTAAATGAAGGGAGGGAGGGAGGAAGGGAGGAAGGGAGGAAGGAAGGAAGGAAGGAAGGAAGGAAGGAAGGAAGGAAGGAAGGAAGGAAGGAAGGAAGGTAGGCAGGCAGGCAGGGAGGCAGACATCTAGGCTTAGTGGCACCTGCCTTTATTCCCAGCACCTGAGAAGCAGAGGCAGGTGGGATCTCTGTCTACAATAGGGAGTTTCGGACCACTCATCAGAGCTAGATAGTGAGAACCTGACTCCAAATAAATAAAATTGAAAGAGAAAAATAACTTTTGAAAAAAAGGCTAGCAGCAAGAGTAGGGGAATGTGAAAGGAGAACGAACAGTAAAGCAGAGAGAAATAAAACAACGTATAATGGTGGCCTGGATGTAAGAAAATTACTTAGCTAATGTAAACTCTTTTTGGATTTTCAAGATAGAATTCTGTGTATCCCTGGCTGTCCTGGAACATTCTCTGTATAAACCAGGCTGGCCTCAAACTCACAGAGATTCTCCTGCCTCTGCCTCCTAACTACTGGAATTAGAGGAAAGTACCACCAGCACCACCAGCACCACCAGCACCACCAGTACCACCAGAGGCTAAATTTAACTAAAAAAGGAATTTAAAGCCTGGCACAGTGTCACACACCTTCAATACTAGCACTCCGAATGGAGAGGTAGGAAGATCTCTGTGAACTACATATATTTTTGAAAGTAAATAAATTCATGAGGGGAAAAAATCCTTTCTCAAGTCAATAAATTAGAAATAAAAATTCTAGTATATAAACTATCCCTAACAAACTAAAAAAAAAAGTAATAGCAAAACAAATCCAGTAAGACCTAAGTAATATGACGGCTCTAAAAGAGTACTGCTAGCAATGTACTCCTAAGTATTCAGTTTCTCTTACTAAGCTTTATGGGTTGTTTTTTGTTTGTTTGTTTGTTTTTGTTTTTTTGCTTTTTTTTTTTTTTTCCGAGACAGTGTTTCTCTGTGTACCCCTGGCTGTCCTGGAACTCACTCAGTAAACCAGGCTGGACTCGAACTCAGAAATCCACCTGCCTCTGCCTCCCAAGTGCTGGGATTCAAGGCGTGTGCCACCACTGCCCAGCTAAGCTTTATGTTTAATCCTTTAAAATAATCTCTGCCTTCAATTTATTTAACTTCTCAAGGTTAGTAAGTTCTATTAACTTTTTTTATATAATAGTATTCCTTCTGAGAATTTTTTTTCATAAACCAGGCATAGAAACATATGTCTGTAGTCCCAACATTTGGAGAAGTGGAAGCAAAAGATTACCATGAAACCATCCTGAGCACAACCTTGACTTAAAAAGCCAACAAGCCATCAACAAGCTGGTAAACACTTTTAATCCCAATACTTGGAAGGGAGAGGCAGGCCAATCTCTGTAATCTGTGAGTATGAGGCCAGTCAGGGATACATAGTAAGACCTTGTCTCTAAAAATTTTTAAGAGCCAACAACACAAAGTGTTCTTATCTTTTGATTTGAAATTTATCCATTCAAGATTGAGGGCACAGTGTGCAAGCACTAGGTACTACAGAAAAATATATAATTTTGTATGGAAGCAGAATGACATCCCAGCACCTTGGTTTTATAAGTACTGTGGAAAGGTTAGCTTTAATCAAAATGGTTTAGTTCTAGATCTATCATCACTAGCAACTAGTAATTCTGTAACATTATTTGACCAGAGAATAACGAGGGATATGTGAATTTCAGTAAACCAGAACTACTCATGGTGATATTTTGTCTTAAAAAATAGATCAAGGTGTAGTGGTCCATGCCTTTAAATCCAAGACTCAAGCAGCAAGTTAAGACTGCCTGCTTAAGCAGTGAATTCTAATCCAGTATGGGAAACAGGAAGACTGTGTCACAAGACAATAAAAAGTAAATAGAAATATGACTGATATAAAATATATAACATAATTAAAAACTTGGCAATGAAAAATAAACAGAACATACATTTCTTTCCTTCTGAAAGCTATCTTTAAGCAATTCCCTATAAGGTTTTTGCAGGAACTCAATACAGAGACATGGAAACAGAAAACCATATGGCTTAAACTCCTCTACTCAATGTTCAAAAATGTTCCTGAGGCAGGGTGTGGTTGAAAACACAGTATCTGTGAAGTGGGAGCAGAAGTCATCAGAAGTTCAGGATCATCCCCTACTACAGTGAATTGGAGGCCAGCAGAAATGAGATCCTGTCTCAAAAAGGAACCAAGTTTCTGCTAAGGAAGAAATGAAACGGACCAAATAAATCATCTTTTACAAAATAAGAATTACGTTTGCTTAAAGGAGAAAATGACTTTAAAAATATAGCCCTGAGGCGTATGAGGTTACTCAGTGTCTAAAGACACCTGAAGCCAAACCTGCTGACCTGAGTGTGACTCCTGAGATCTAAGACAGCAAAAGAAAAGTCTCCAAGTTGTATTCTACCTCCATACTTGTACAGTTGCATGTATACACACACCACACTAAATAAATAAATGTCATTTTTTTAAAGTATATTGTCTCATTAAGAACTAGGCTAGAGAGGCTAGAAAGATAACTCAGTGGTTAAAGAGTGATTGCTCTTCTAGAGGACCTGAAATCAGTTCCCAGCACCCATTTTGGGTGGCTCCCAAATGCTTGTAGCTCCTCCTTGGCAGAATCCAACACTCTCTTTGGGCCTGCCTATTGTATATACTTGTCAGTATACAGTATATACAGTATACACATGCACAAAGGTATACCTGTACACACATACATAAAAATCAATCTTCAAAAAATGTAAACAGTACATTTATACTTCAAATTCAATTCCAGTGCCTACTTTTGGCTATCAAATGAGTCCAAGAATGAATCAAAAATATGCTTCTAACTTGCATGCTATTACTTACCCACATTTGGAGGTTTCACATAATTTACAGGTAGTTCTGGAGGTCTGCCTCTGTGGAGAGCTGCAAAAGCAGATCCATTCCATAGTGTACTCTTACAGTCTATATAAAAAGACGAGAAGGTATTAAAGAAAAAAAAACAGTTTGTCTAGTACTTGACACAAAAGAACTTCATTTTACACCTTTAGAAATTTACTTGTACACTTAGAAAATTAAAAATCAGCAAGTTAATAAATCTAAAACAAAGTGAGTATTTTTAAACGCATGTGAATATTCATTTGAAATTACATTGATCTCTGAATCTTCCTCCGTAACAGTGTTACATATCTAAAAAAAAAGTCTTACCTTTGGCATCCCGTAACAGAGACTGCCGACCGACACCTAGTAATGTCTGTACCCCAGGAACACTCTGAGGGATCTCCTTATCTAATAAAGGGCCAATCCTCTCACAAATTTTAAGGAGGTAGTCTGGAGGAATGTGTGCATTGGCTGCCACCTAAATAAAATAAATAGAACATAGGAAAAAAAACATACTTAGTTTTAAGGTACCAACTTATCCCATCATAAAGCAAAGTATTTTACAATATGAAATCAAGAAAATTGAAATTAAATAAATTGCCAGGGAGTAATAGGATATGCCTTTAATCCTACTACACAGGAGGCAGAGGCTGATGGATCTATGAGTCCAAGACTAGCTTGATCTATAGAATAAGTTCCAAGATAGCCAAAGCTACACAGAGAAACTCTGTCTCAAAAAACTAAACTAAAAAAGAGGGGAAAAATTAAAATTTACATATTTAATTAATACTAATTTTAACACATACAACAGGACTGGAACGATGGCTCAACACATAATATATTTGCAGAGGGCCCAAGTTTAGTTCCCCCATCAGGTATTTTACAACTACCTGAAATACCAGAAAGCCTATCACCTCCTCTGTCTTTCAGGCACACAAATATACAGATAATTAAAAATAACAAAAATACGTCTTAAAAAAGAAACAGACATAAAGTAAGCAGAGCATATTTAAATCTTGTCACAACATTTACACAGCACAGGTCTCTCTCTGTTCTACAGACCTTTACTAAATCATACAACTTAATTTTATATAAAATGTACAAAACAAACAACCTAATCGTGCCAATAGTAAAAAAAAATGTAAGTGATAAGTAAACTCTCTGATTTTATTTACTCAGTGCTAAGAATTAACTGGTTGAAAAATCTGACGTAGAAGCAGGCAGAGGTCTGTTCTTTTGAGTCCAGGCCAGCTAAGGATGCATAGTGAGATCTTGTCTTAAAGAGAAGAATCTGAGCTATTAGAACACAGGAAGGTGTTACATGCCTAAAATTCCAGGACTTGGAGCCTGAAGCAAGAGAATCACCAGTGGTTTAAAAGCAACAAGCACTGTGTTGCAGACTAACCTGAGCTTCAGGCTAGCCTAAGCTACAAAGCAAGGCTTTCTCAAAAGAAAAACACAAAAGGAAAAATTCTCTCAAGGCCCCAAACACACATATAGCAGAGCATGGCTGGATCTGGACTCAGTGAGAGAAGACACACCTAACCCTCTAGAGACTTGAGGCCCCAGGGAGTGTGAATGGCTGATGGGGTGGGGGTAGGGGTGGGGGTAGGGGTGGGGGCGGGAAGGTCAGGACGTACTCTTACAGATGGGAAGTGGGGAGGAGGTATGGGATGTGGAACAGTCTGAGGGTGAACCGGAAAGTAGATAAAGTCTGGACTGTAAAAAAAGATTAAATAATAATAAAAAAAAGATCTAGATTCTATACAGAATAGAGTTACTTACAGCAACTAACTACTCAACAAATTGTTCCCTAAGTACAGTAAAACAATTGTTTTTCCCATACAACGTTAGGTTCTTTAAAAGGGATAATCTAATTCATGTTCTTATGCAAAGCATATTACAGATAAGCAAGTCCTGAAGTCAAACATCCTGGTAACTTAGTCTCTTTCTTGTCTTTTCCTTTTTGTTTTGTTTTCTTTTTGTTTTTCAAGGGTTTCTTTGGCCATTCTGGAAATCACTATGTTGACCAGGCTGGCCTCGAACTCACAGACATTCCCTGCCTCTGTCTCTCTCATTCTGGGATTAAAAGCATAATACCACCAGGAGCTGGAGAAATGGCTATATTGGAGAGATGGCTCGGCAGTTAAAAGTACTGCCTGCTCTTCCAGAGGACCTGAGCTCAATTCCCAGTACCCATATGGTGGCTCACAAAAGCATCTGCAACCCCAGGCCCAGGGGATTAAATGCCCTCTTCAGGCCTTCTCAGGTACCAGACACACATGTGCTACACAGAGAAGCATGCAAAGAAATCACTCATAGACATAAAATGCACTGTATGCTTTGTTTGCTGCCCTAGTCCTAGCATTCAGAAAAGCGCCCCGCATGAACATGAACTATGGCCAGATAAATACTGAAGAAATCAGCCAATGAATAAATGAGTAAGGATATTTATAAAGTCTAACTAAAATCAATATAAGTGCTCCTAGAATACTTCATATTGTCAGAGTGATTTCTGTTTGATTAGTATAACAAAGTCAAAGAATTAAAATATCTTTATTCAAAATTCTAGGAAGATAAGCAATGATATTAAGGTTAATATTTAGATGTTATTGCCTGCAAATAAATTTTTCTCCTCTTTAGTTGAGGAGAAAACCACTAAAAAGAACACTAAAAAAAGAAGCAAAAATTAAAGTATTTTTCTCTAGAAGAACTGTGTCTCATAAATAAGTGTTCTCTAATCTTTTAGATTTATTTAAAAGTCAAGACTGAATCAAAAACTCACATCTTAAATCTCTCGGCAACTTTATAGAAACAAAAGTGTCTGGTTTTCAGACAATTATGCAAAATATATTACTGATATAAAAGGGGGGAATAGATGTGCAGAAACGGAAAGAGCAGCAGGTCCTTCTTTAGTCAGAAAAGTTTTTGTTTGTTATTCCAGACAGGGATTCTCTTTGTAACAACACTGGCTATCCTGGAACTTGCTTTGTAGACCAGATCCACCTGTCTCTGCCCCCATAAGTGCTGAGATTAAAAGTGCCGCCACCATGTCTGGCTACACAAGGCAGAATGGACTACGAGAAGTTCTGACTCCCTACAACTCTGCTTTCTGAAAGTTAATCAGTATTAATCTCCTTTCCTTTTCTTTCTACTGGTTTAAAGATTTCCCCAGGAAAAAGAAACCTCAAACAACCCTACTAGGTGCAAGCATTCTCTAGCTTGCCCCACTGAGACGGCGCTTAAGGTGGTTGAAGACGTGGTTGCTTAAACCTTTAATCCCAGCACTCCAACTGCAGAGGCAGGCAGATCTTAGTGAGTTCCACAGAACAAGTTCCAGCACAGACATTGCTACAATGAAACAAACACTGCCTAAAAACAACAAAGAAAAAAGGAGGTGGGAGGGGGAAGGGAAGGACAACTGCTAAAAGGGTGAGATAAAAATCAAGAAGACTTCAGAGGATACATCTGTCTTCTAGAAGTTGCTCAACAGAGAAGATACACCGAAGGGAGTAAACAGCATCACCTGACAGATTAAACTCTTTATGTGTGTGTATGCACAAATATAGTGTTTAAATAGATGTGAAACAATAAATTGCCTTTAAATTGCTATTTGTTACCAATAAGGTTACTAAGCAATGAATAAACAATTACTGTAAAAAAAAAAGCACAAAAAAAATTATTTCCTACAAGTTATGTGAAAAACACAAGGAAGATGATTTCAGGCAGGCTGGGAAATGGGTCCGTGGGTAACAAACTCTTCGCAGAACCATGAGGATCTCCACTGGGATACTCAGCAGCCATGTGCAAGGCAACATGGGCTTGGAATCCTATCCTTAAAGACAAGGACACAGGAGGATCCCTGAGGTTTACTGAGCACCTGATGTACTGAATAAAATAGCAGATTCTGTGAGAGATACTGTCTCAAAAAATAAGGTGTATCCAATGGCTATAACCATTATACTGTTTTTACATGTATGAAATTGTCAAAATGTATAAAAGAGATTCTATTTAAAATAATAAAGAGAGAGTGGGAGAAACAGTCTTCCCCAGGGAAGAACACACCAATTGGGTATTCAATACCAAATGATCAGTCCTAAAAATATAGGTAAGTTTTACTGTGGTGCATACTAAGACAAAAAAAGCACAAAGCAACTGAGGAAACTACTCCTTCAACTCCTGGCCTCCACATGTACAGAAAACACACATGAATTCATATACTCACAGGCATATTCACAGATATTCCCCACACACCTCCTAAATTCATATTTATGGGAAAGGACAACTCCAAGACAAAAATTTTATGAGTGGAATTCATGAAATCTAAAAATTCTTACCTCCCTGTCATCTACTCTCTTCCCTTACAATACCAGCTCACTTGAACTGCCATACCAGCTTTTTTCCAGAATTCTCAAAGAAACTACCAGAACAATCTTAACCACTGAATTATGTTTCCTACAACCAAATCTAGGTAAGTGCTAACTTGTTTCTGTGAGCAACAATGTATATGTGGTTCTAGTAAAGTCAATAGTAACAGTGGCTTCCAGAGACTGCCTGCTTTGCCATATAGTATCTTTAGTGTTATGTCACTGCAGGGCATTGAGTTTGAGGAGCACAGGTTTTATGTTTCACATGCTTCATTCTATTCTTCCTATCTATGACTTACGACTGTGGGTCACAGTACAGTTTTGAATTCACATGTTTAAATTGCATCCACACCTACACATGCAATAACTATGCTGCCAGCACTCAAACATTTGTCTGCTATTCAAACAGCTAATTTAAGCTATTGTTAGCAATTAGACAAAAGCTCAGTAAGGTAAGAAAAAAATATAGGTATGTCTGGAATGCTAATATATTGTTTTAAAGTAGTTGTTATGAATCAAATGACAATATGAAAACACTCTTAAAAGGGCTAGGGCTGTGGCTCAGTCATAGTGCTTGCCTTGTAGGTATGATGCATGTGGTTCAATCTGCAATACTGCCAAAAACTTCTTAAAGCCTGAATATTGTGTACAAAGACTCTTAGAATGATAAAAAGTATCTTCATAAATGCACCTACTCTTCTTTTTAAAGACAATAATGATCATTTACTCTCCACTGAACGTATTAACTTTGATAAATTTATTTTAATATTGCCTCATATACATTTGCATATTAAACAAGGGTAACACAACCAATGCCATTCTAATACAATTGCTAAACAGTGCTTTCAATTCCACGAGTGAAAAATGGCAACAAGGGAGACACAGAAAATGATCAAAAATGTCCATAATATAAAAAGTTACCTGAAAAAGCAAGGGTATACAGTTTATCATGTATTATATATAGTCAAACATAAGAAAAAAATCCTCTGCATATAAAAACTTGAAATGTATAAGACAGGTTAAGAATGTAGTTTATACACAAGACCCTCAGTTTCATCGTGTTTATGTGTGTGTGAAAATGTAGTCAAGCACATGGTGGCATGTGCCTGCTAGGAAGGCTGGGGAATATGTAACATTGAGTTTGAAGCTCCCAGAGTATCACAAATTCTACACAGAAAATTAAAAATGCAAAGCTAGCCTTGAATAAGTTATAAAATCTTGTATAATAATATCAACCCAATAAATAAATAAGTAAATAAATAAATACCCATAAGGTTCATCCCAGCATTTCTCAGGCTGAAACAGGAGGTGGCTGTGAGCTTGAGGCAAACCTGGACTACATAATGAGCTCCAGGCCAGCTTACACAACAGTATGAGACTCTGTCTCAAACACAGTAACAAAACAAAAAATACATGAAAGAGTAAAATCAAGTCCATAAAATGGATAAGTGTATTAACGATAATTAAAAACTGTTAAAAATTAAGTAAGCCTTACTTGCTAATTTAAAAAGTCTATTTAAATCAAGCCAAGACTATTATGATATATTAAAACCATTTTAAATTATTTTAAAACTATAAAACCTCACACTGTCATTAGATGTTGTTGGCATTAGACATTAGTACAAACTTCTGGAGCGTGATCTTCAATATGGGACAAAAGCTAGAAACCTGATGAGCTACTTTGACCTTATTCATAAATCTGTAAGTCCAGGAGACTTAGAGAAGATGGCAGCAGAAAAAGATCCCCTAATTATGCAAAAATATTAGTGAAAAAAGTAAAAGTAACTCAAATGACCAGTTGGAAATTGAAGACAAATCATACTACCTAAAATACAACTAATTGTTTTTCTTACCATTACCATGAAGGCTATTCAAAGAACACTAGTTATGCAAAAGTACTGTCAAAAATATATAAAGAAAAAATTGAACACTGATTATAATTGTGTAAAGATTTGCCTTTACTGTTTAAGAAAATGACTAGTATACCACTTTTTAAACTGTGTAGTGAGGAGACAATGTTTAATTAGTGGATTTTCTATCAAGTTTGTTTTTTATATATAGTTTTAAGTTACCTTTTGCCAATTGCTTAAAAATGATCTACCTGCACACACTGGAAAAGGAAAAACATAAAAATATTGCCCATACAACCAGATATTAAAACTATATTCAAACATGTATCAGTAGTTCGATACTAAAACATGTTTTCGTGAATAGTTCGAATTTGCCTGCTGTAGTACAAGTAGGACTTATGTCTAACAACAACAGAAAAGAAAAACAACAAAACTTTGGGCTGAAAATTAAAGATAGTAACAGGTATTCAAAAATAATTTGTACTCATCTGAGAAATTATTACCATTAACTATACTGCTGGCGGCGTTCACTTTTATTATAATAAAACCATTTTTGGATTTGCAAGTCATTAGGAAAAAGTCAGTAGCTTCTGTAATACTTAATGTGGCTTCACTCTTGTAATATAATACACAAAGTTTTCAAAATGAATATCACAGCAATTTAACTGTTTTCTATTGACAAGCAAACTTTCAATAATTTTCTTTTTTATTTAGTCTACTTTATTCTACTACTCTTCCAACTTTCTGTCCACTTTATGTAGTTTTCCTCATTTGGACCTTATTTGGCGAAAAGAGAATTTAGCTGAATTTAGGTTTTATTATCACTTCTTTTATTATCATACAACTCTATATCTGTGGCTAAGAGTAGAATCTCTTTTCCCACACATAAAAGATCATCGTTTTGTCTCAGTGCAGAGCAGAAAGTGCAGTTACATTGGGAATTATATTTGCAGGAGAAACAAGAGTCAGCCCAAGACTTAACTAAAGTGTATTTTATTTTTCAAAACTGCCCATTGTTGTCTCCTAATCCCAAAATCCTGTTCACCTATTCCCTTTAGGGAAAAAGTATTTGTACAAATGCAATTTACTGATGAATTAACTAGCTATTTTCTAAGATTGAAAATATATAACAATGTTTTTATTCAGTAGCCCATTATCTAAAGATGGCAAATCTTGGAATTCACTTAGTAGTAGTCCTCAGTATTTTTATTTGTGTAGTTTTCCTCACTTATGAGTCAGTTCCCTGAGTCCCTTCTCCCCTCTCCTCTAAAAAGAAAAAAAAAGAAAGAAAGAAAAAGGAGGGGGAGAGGGGAGAGAGAGAGAGAGAGAGAGAGAGAGAGAGAGAGAGAGAGAGAGAGAAAGCTCGAGGGAGAAAAAAAAAAAACACCCAAGCCTGGCCTCAGTTCCCGTATTTCAAGCCAGGACCAACCAGAAACCAGTTTTCTTCCACTAATCCGGAACTCCGGGCTGTTACCAACGCTGTCATTGGCCAGCGTCAGTCCTTGGTACGTGCCCCAAGATAACCCCCTGGTTTCTGTCCCTTATCCCCCTACAATGGGCCTTCTCTGATGTTTGTAACACAGTCATAATGCACAACACAGCACCTCTGAAAACCAACTCAGATTCTTCAAAGTTTTGGGGTGAAAATAAGCAAGGCTAGAGGAGGGCAAGGTACCCTTTCCGACACGCTGGGAGGGGGAAGGGGCAGTCCTTCCAACACCGAACAGCAGCAGGCTCCGGAGCTCTGAGGGCTGAAGGGCCAGGGGCGGGTTGGGGGGCACAAGGTAGGGAAGGAGTGGAGAAAGAGTTGGGCTAAGTTGAAACGAAAAGTTTACTAACCAGATCCTCGAAGCTTCTTCGGTGCTCTTTCCCTTCCCAGTCTAAGCGGCTCGGAATCAGCTGGGGGCCAGAGGAAAAGAAAAGGGGGGAGAGTGAAGGAAAAGCCTCTGCTCCCCATCAGCAGCACCCAGCCTGGAGCTTAGTCCTAGACCCTTTAACATTTTCATTTCTCCAGTCCCGACAGCTACTGCCGCGGTGCTGGGGGTGGGGGGTGGGGGCAGGCCAAAGGGAAGGAAATCCTGACAAAAACACCTCCCGCTGGAATAAAAGGCAGCGAGTTTAGACCCCTGTGTTGGCCGTCCCTTCTAAGCAAAGAACCCGGTTCACCCCAAGTGACAACAGCCCCAAGTGTCCAGCTCGAAGGCTCCCTCCGGGCCCCTGCCCTCGGCCCCTGACCTACCTTACCCTTCCTCCAGGTTCTCCCCAGCCCTCCCCACCTCTTCCCAAAAGGGGTCCATACCTGATGCTCTTCGAGCTCTTGCACTAGCACCTGGGGAAGAGGGACACACGGATGTGAGGAACAGATTGGGGCGCCAACCCATTCCTCCCTCCCCACTTCCAACACAGCCGCTGACTGTAGGAGTAATCGCGGCCGGCCTTTCCCTCACCCTCCAACCGCACTGCTCACCCGGTGCCTCAATTTCCCCAATGGGACCATTCCCCAACACTCCCAGATATCCTTTCCCTCTCACCTGAGCGGATTTGTTACAGGGTCCGGACTGCAAGAACCTTGCGATCAGGTAATACAGCTCTAAAGAAGGGATGGGGGGTGGGGGGAGACGTTGAAAGAGAGGCAAGGAAGAGAGATACAAGCTTTAAAAAAAATTCTGACAGCAGTCGTGCAAAGCCCCCATCCCTTTAGCCCCCGGCTCAGCTACCCACCGGCTTCGATCTGGGTAGGTGCCGCCGCCATCCTTTTCCCGAGGGGGTTTGGGGGCTTCGCTCCGGAGGGCTGGCGGGGGCGGGTGGGGGCGCTGCCTCTATTGTGGTGAAGCCCCCATGCTTGGGAGTCCCGCCGCTTCCGCCGCACTCTTCGTCCCAGTTTCGGTCTCTCTCGGATTCATCGCATCACGTTTCTACCCATAGATATTCTAGCCCGAGAGCTGAGGAGGCGGAGGAGGAAGGAGAGCAAGAGAGAAGGAGAGGGAGGAGCTGAAGTCGGCGAGAGGTGGGCGGGGAAAGGGGTGGAGTCATAGGAAGAGGTGGGGTGGGGGAACAGGAGGGAGCAGCTTGCAGAGCTTCAGGCTCGCCGCCAGAGGCACTAAGGCGGCCGCCTAGTTCCAGCCGCTTAAGCCGGCCTGGGGTTGCCTAGTTACTGCCCAGAGAACAAGGAAGAGGTTCTAAACACAGGCAGACGCTCTGGCAACCTTTGTCAAACTCTGTGGTGGCATTGGCGTCCCACAGCTCCGGAGTTGCTTACCCTTCCTGTAAGAGCAATCGGACCCTTTCCGGTGAGGGAACTTTTCTCCAGAAGTATCAAGGAGAAACTTGCGAGGGACTAACTTGATCTAGCTTACCTTGAGTCACCGAAAGGATTTGGTTTGTTTATTCTTTCTCTACCCCAAGAAAAAGTCGCTGGCTACTAAAAGGTTTTGTTTCCAAAGGAGGAACAGTATGCCAAATGAAAGTGCTGGGCTTACCTGATAAATAATATTCTTATAGAAAACTACTTAAATATCCCCCTCGGTTCTGATAAACGTTGTGTGAGAAGTTTACACTTTAACCACGAGGCCGTTTCCCCCTTCTGAAATGGTCAAGAAGCTGTATCTTCTCCATTAATGTAGGATAAGTTGGAACTCTGTTTTGAAATTCTGCCCAAAAATTTTAAAGTTCTTAACTATTCATTGAAATTTGGATAGAAATGATAGTTTGGTTTGGTTTGTCTTTGAAGTGTTATTCTCTGACATGCTTTCACTATTTATCTATCCAAGACTCGCCTGGAATTCAGTGTCAATCTTCCTGCCTCAGCTTCCCTGGTGCTCACATGGCAGGCATGAGTCACTACTCCAGTTTACAAAGTCTTTTTCCACTGCTTTGAGACTACAATTGTTTTAATGTATAACTTTAACTTTTAGCACAGCGCTGACTTGCTTTGTTGGATAGGTAAATCTTCAGTGATCAAAGGATATGTATAATAACTGACAGTTTGAGTAAACTGGCTCACTTCCCCAATTTCTCTTAACATCCTTTCTCAGGATGTTACTTTGAACAGAATTCGTAGAAGCAAAAGCTGATGGGAAACAAATACTATTTGAATTGTATACATTATTTGCGTTGAAATACTCAAACTTGAATGTTTCCATAAATGTATGGCTAGAGTGGGAGGTTGGTTTTCTGATTCAGGGAGCTCAGCCATTACCACATTGGAAATAGAATTCAATTAAGTACACATAAACTTAGCATATCCTTAGTAACTCTTTCTGTGCATTTCTTTTGTTCAGTAATTAATAGCAACACAAGATAAGTATAAAATGCTATGCTTATCTTTGGTATAATCAATATTAGAAAGTAGATGAAAGAAATATAAAACTTCAAAATCATCTTAAGGTGCTTACTGAAATAGTAATTTTTATAGTTAAACATAATATAATTTGCAGCTAACCTTTACCAAGCCATCACAACATGTTTTACCTGTCATAACTCATTTAATCCTTATAGTGACCTTGGAGATAGTTTATATTTTTCTCTATCATACCAATATTAAAAATGACTACTATATGACTAAAGAGCACTTACATTCTGTTGTCTTTCTTATGTGTAAATGATAATAAATAATATTCACCATGTTTACTAACACATTTTTGTAGAAGTCATGTAACAATATATCTCTGTTGTGTTTAAAAGGCTGTGACATAATTATCCCAGCGATCACTAAACGGTAAATTTGGATGCAATTAAGAGAGAAAACTCCACACATTTACAGAAATTTAAGGTAAGAAATTACTTTGTACATAATTACTCTTATTTATTTATGTATTTATTTATTTATTTATTGTGTATACAAAGGGGCAGAGTCACCTGGCCTCAAGGTAAATAATTATGTTAACTGGAATTTGAACTGATAAGGGATTAGGAGTAAAGAAAATACAGATTTACCTCCTGTGGTCTGATATATCTATAATTGAAACACTAGGGAGGCTGAGGCAGAAGCCTCATACTTCAGAAACTTCAGGAAGCAAATGCACTGCATTGATTCTAGAATCCTCTGTTGACAAAGCAAACTGATGAAAGGAAAAATAACTTAAAGCCCAAATCCATTTCCACAAAGCCAATCAGTAAGGGTAAATTTTGGAAATGATAATTAAGGAACTAATTATCATATATTATCAGGAACTGATTCCTGAACTAGCAGGAATTTTCTGTAAGAAGGAAGGTTTTTAAATGTATGTGTTCCCACAAAAGGTAGTCACTCTCTAGAACTAATATTAATTAAACAGTTTGAAGGAATTTAGAACACAGAATCACCAGTCTTAACCTGTGCCCATTTCTCTCTCTCTCTCTCTCTCTCTCTCTCTCTCTCTCTCTCTCTCTCT
>JANHMN010000005.1:62621358-62638941 GCA_030674055.1 Rhabdomys pumilio | reverse complement strand
ACACACACACACACACACACACACACACACACACACACACACACACACGGAGAGAGTTTTTGTTTTGTTTTGTTTTGTTTTGTTTTTTCGAGACAGGGTTTCTCTGTGTACCCCTGGATGTCCTGGAACTCACTCTGTAGACCAGGCTGGCCTCGAACTCAGAAATCTGCCTGCCTCTGCCTCCCAAGTGCTGGGATTAAAGGCGTGCACCACCATCGCCCGGCTGGATTGAATATTTTTAAAGGCTTTCCAAAGTTGGTACATATTTTCATTAGTTTTCCCTCCAATTTATTTTTTTTTTAATTCTAATATTCCTATTAGTAATGTATGAAAATTTTTATATCATAACCATCATGTGTCTATATCTTCCGTCTATTATTTTTAGTTTTACTATTTGGTTGCAAGAAAATGTGTTTAGTACTTGTTTATTAGCCATTTATTTCATCTGTAAAAGGTCAGAATTGCCTATTGCCATTTTATTAATTTGTATAATATATGTGATCACAAACACCTTTTATGCATGTTTCTGCCAGTGTATTTCCAATTTCATTATTTTTTATTTGTTTATTTTTAATTAATCTACTTATTTTTGAGACAGGCTCTTACAGCTTAAGGGTCAGTCTCCTTCATGTCATCAGTCTTCTGTTTTAGTTCTCAGGTGCTGACATTACTGATGTCCATAATCATGACTAGTTTGTTTTAGAAGTTGGATTTCCTTTGTTGAGAATGGTGGGGAGTTTACATTCCATCTTCCCCATTCTCCATTTGATTTAGTTTCCATTTGTGATGGCTAATCTTGGTTGTCAACCTGACTGTATCTGGAATCATCTAAAGCTGCTGATGGGCACCACTGTGGGGGATTTTCTTTATCAGACTATTTGAAGCAGGAAGGTTTACCCTAATTTGGGGTGGCACCCTAAATCAGGTGGCAGCTCAGAATAAAACAGACTTGGAAACAGAAAGATTGCTTTTTGACTGCTTGTTCTCAGTCTCACTGTCAATTCCATCTCTCTTGTTCCTACAGAATTTCTTCACTGGTATTCAAATCTACAACTTTGTGATTCCAACAGACTGAAGATGAGCATCTGTCCAGGACTCCAGTGGCACACTGGCTCTACTGAGATACTGAGCCTTGAAGATTCAACAACTACCAGAATCTTTGCCTCTCCATCATGAACTAGTCATTAATGGACTACCCAGCTAGACTGTATCTGGTAAGCCTAAGAAATCACATATATCATATATATTATGTATATATACACACACACACACACATACATACACAATTCTGTCAGTTCTGTTCCTTTAGACTACCCTAATACACTATTGTTCCTGAACTTGGAAAGGAATCCTCATCTTGAGATTTCTTGCATAGTTAATCTTTCTTTTTTATTAGCATTTATTATTTATTTAGAGATAGCATCTCCTGTACCATAGGCTAGCCTAGAGCTCCCCATCATCCAGCTTCTACCTCATAAGTGATGAATTATAAATCATTGTGTAGTACACCTGTGTCACTATTCCTGGTATTGGTGGTCCAGTAGATTGAACTCGGGGCTTCATGAATGCTAGGCAAAACCTCTACCAACTAAGCTACATTTCCAGCATTACATTACCTTTAAGAAATATAACTTGAGGGCCTGGGGAAAAGGTTCAATGGCTGAAGTACTTGCTATATAGTATGAAGACCTGAGTTCAGATCCCCAGCACCTATATAAAGTTTAAAGCACACTCATAGCCCTAGTAACTGTGTGTGTGTGTGTGTGTGTGTGTTCTAGGGGATTGCTGGTTTAATGATAGACCATATATCAAATAACAACATTAATAATAATTATGTAACGAACAATAGATGAAGACACTCAACTTTAGCTTTTGGACTTTACATGCATAAATTTAAATGGAAGCATGAACTTCCACTGCAAACATACATGAACATACCAAAAGGTATGAAAATAGAAGATAGACTGCTTAGGAAAAAAACAATGAAAAGCCTTGTCTTAGTCAGTGAGTGTTCTGTTGCTGTGAAGAGACACCCTGACTGTGGCAACTTTTATAAAAGTTTTATAAAAACATTTTGTTGGGGCTGGCTTACAGTTTCCCAGGTTTAGTAACATTATCCTCATGTCAGGGAGCAGGGCAGAGTGCAGGCAGACATAGTAGCTGAGAGTTCTACATCTCAGTCCAAAGGTGGCAGGAAGAGAGAAATAACTGAGAGATCTACATTAAACAGGCATCAGGAATGCAGAATGCAGAGCTACTGGGTCTGCCTTGGGCATTTGAAAACCTCAAAGCCCACCTCCAGTCACACAGTTCCTCCAACAAGGCAGTACCTCCTAGTTCTTTCAAATGGTGCCACTCCCTAATCATTTAAATAACAGGAGCCTATGGGGCCCATTCTTATGCAAACCACCACAAGCAGTAATAGAAAGTGACACGAATAGGTAACAGGGTGTGGATGTGATCCAATGACAATAAATGCATATATGAAAGAAGCAGACCTCAGCAGCCATATAGCAAAAGCCTATAAGTTCCAGTCTGATAGATTTAATACCCACTTCTGCCCTCTGTGTATGCACACTCTCACTGCCTGCCCCACAACATGCATATACTCTCATGCAGACAGGAACACATAAAAAATAAAATAAATTCATTTATTTTGAATTGGTTCCTTTTAAGTGGTTTCACTGTGCCTATGTAGAGGTCAGAGAACAACTTGTCTGAGTCAACCCTCTTTTTTTATCAGGTGAGTTCTGGGATCAAACACATTGTTAGCTTGGCAGCAAGTGCCTTTACACACTGAGCTGTCTCGCCAGCCCTAAAATCTGATTTTTGAAAGGTAGTTTATTTATTTATTCTCTGCCTCTATATGTGTGTCTGTCTCTGTCTCTTTGTCTCCGTCTCCCCCTTTCCTCCGTCGTCCTTCTCCCCTCCATCCCCTTTCACTCTCTGTATGTGTCCATGTCAGTGGGCATGTACCTCATGTGCCTATGTAAAGGTGAGAAGACAACTTGGAGTAAGTTTGCTCCTTTTACCTTAGGTTCTGGGGGATCAAATTCAGGTTGTCAGGCTTGGCTAAAAGCATCTTTATCTATTGACCAGTCTCACATACCCAAATTAAAAGGAAAAAAGAAACTGGAGCCAAAGATGTGACTCAGTGGAGTTAACTGCTAAGTTTGATCCCTAGAAGCTATGTAAAAGGTGAAAGGAAGAGAACTTCCTCCACAAGCTTTCTCTGAGATCCACATGTGTGCCATAGCAGTCCTGTACCTACAGGCTCAAATCATAGACACACAATAATATTAAACTAATGACAATTTTTTTTTACAAAAATGTCATAATGAAAACCATTCTTGTGTGTAATTAAGATATGCTTTATAAACAAAAAAACAAAAGAATAATTTAATATTTTTGTGTATGACTACTTATTTTCCAGTTGAATTTGTGTATAATGATTGCTTGAAAAATACCTAACCAATTTTCTCTGGCAATATTTATTAAATTTTTTCCCCAGTTGCTACTTTATGCAGTCACTGTCATTCATTAATGTGTTAGACTAAGATCTTTTTCTGTGTTCTTTTCCATTGCTCTGTGTCCTAGTTTTCTTTCTGGTTGCTATGACAAAATGCCTTGTCAAATGCAACCTAAGGGAGAAAGGGTTTATTGTAGCTCACAAGTCCAAGTTATACTTCGTCATTGGAGGCGCTTTAAGGCATCAGAAACTTGAATCAGGTCATCACATCCACACTTACTGCATGCTTGTGCTCAGCTCACTTTCCCATCCTTTTCATTTTTCCTTTTTTTGTTTTTTTGTTTTGTTTTGTTCTTTCAAGACAGGATTTCTCTGTATAGCCCTGGCTGTCCTGGAACTCACTCTGTAGACCAGGCTGGCTTCGAACTCAGAAATCTGCCTGCCTTTGCCTCCTAAGTGCTGGGATTAAAGGTGTGCGCCACTACTGCCCGGCACTTTGTTTTTATACAGTCCAGTAGTCAATCCAAGGAAATAAAGCTGCCTACTTTTAAGCTGAGTTTTCCCACATCAATTAACAGTAATCAAGACAAATCCCTACAGTCATGCTCCGAGGCCAACAGAACCTAGGCAATTCCTCACTGAGCCTCCCTCCATTCTTAGGTGATTCTAGATTGTGGCAAGTTGACAGTTAAAGCCAAGCAACACTATCTGGTCCCAATCCCATGTCGATTTCATTGGTTTCAATTATATTACTTTTTATCATCTGAGAGGACTCAATTTCACACACACTAGTGTTTCTCATTTCCATTGGCTGTCATCTCCTTATTGTGACTTGTATCCGTCTCCTACAATAAAAGTTTGGTTCTCCAGAATTTAGAGTTATTAGGACACAGAACAAGAGGGCCCTGATTTTGTCAATGAATTGATGCATTTGTGTGAATTCATAGGTTGTGTGCTAGTAGGAGGTGAGGCCTCGTTGGAGGAAGTAGGTCACTGGGGTACACCTTTAAAATGCATATCTTCTCACTGGACCCTTTTGGCTCCTCTTAGAAGACTAGGTGGCATATGCAGTTAAATTCTATATTACCCTTCTACTGTAATGTTTTTATCTTGTCAAAGAGCTAAAAGCAGTGGTGTCAATTGACTGTGGACTTAAACCTATTTAAAGATTGAACGAAAATATAAGCACTGAATTGTTTAACTCAGGTGCTTTGTCACCCCGACTTATTTTTATTAAAGGAACTTCAGAAACATTTTGTCTTGTTTCCCTTCCTCCTTCTCTCTTTAGGTTTTTTTTTCTTCGAGATAGGACCTTACTTTGTAGCCTGGCTAGCCTAGAACTCAGAATATTGACCAGGTTTGCCTTGAACACAAAGAGATTCACCTGCTTCAGCTTTCTGAGTGCTGATATTATAATCAAGTACCACTGTGCCCAATTTATGAAGTACTGGGGATCAAATTTCGATCCTTGTATGCGTTTGGCAAACACTCTAGAGACTGAACTACATCCCCAGCCCCACAGTGATAGTTCTTAATTTTCTTAATAATTCTATAAATCTTTTGTTGATTATAATTTCATAATTATAATTATGAAAATTAAATTTCATAATTTAAATGTCTTTATAGAGTAGTCACACGAGCCTTGTATCATACACATTTATTATTTCCACTTTAGAAATAAGAAATCAAAACTCTAATCAACTAAATATTTGATCAACATCACAAAACTTGCAAATATTATTAACCATTTTATGTGGTTTTCTCTCTCTCTCTCTCTCTCTCTCTCTCTCTCTCTCTCTCTCCATCTCTGTCTCCATCTCTGTCTCAATCTCCGTCTCACCCACCATCTGTTTGAGCCCAAGCTTAGACTTGTTTAAACTCACTACATAGCTGGTGCGAAGGCTAAACATCTGATACTCCTCCCTCTCCCTCCCAAGTGCTGAAATTAAAGGCATGTACCACCATGTTTCTTTTTCTTATTGAAAAGAGATGTTTTTCCCATCCCTACCCCTTTCACTCATTTAATTCGATGCTATCTATCATTGTATTGGTTTAATTAGACTTTCAAAATGCTATATACATGATAACCTTCAACCAACTACTTACCTTGTTTGCCTCTCAGCTCGCTGAGCCAAAAATGTTACATTTTTTCCCTCTTTGTTGAAAGAGCTGGAAGAGAGTTCTAGAGTAGTGATTGTTACACAATAGTGAGAGATAAGGGACAGGTACCACATGCTTAGGGTTGGAAAAAAATTTATTGGTTGATAAAAGATTTTCAATTAGATGGTTGTGAGCCTCGATGTAGATGCTGGGAATGAATCTAGACCTCTTGAAGTGCTCTAAACCACTTGCCCAGATAGTTAAGAACTTGAGGCAGTGCCTCATGCAGCCCAGGTCAGTTTCAAATTCATCATAGAGCCACCAATGACCTTAAACTCCTAGTACCCCCTGGCCTTTACCTCCCAAGTACTAGAATTATGGTCATGTGCCACCATACTCATTTTAAAACAATGAAAAAATTTAAAGTTATGAAACATTGTAATTTTATATAATTCTTACTAAACATAGTTTGAAATTTCTAACCAGTGAAGTAATGTACTAATTAGATATTACAGTGGAATGGAGGTTAAATCACTATAAATGGACCCAATACCCATATCTCACTTCTGTGGGTTTTACACATTCATGATATACATGTAGGACAAACACACATATACACACACACAAACACACACACACATACTCACAAAACATAAAAATGAATAAATATTTTTAAAAGATTTGTCTTTGTTGTGATTAAAAATACACATGTTTCTAATAGTATAAGAACATTTTAAAATCAGAAATGGCTTTTTGTGCTGGGCAAGATTGCTCAGAGGGTTAAGGGCACTTACCACTATGCCCAGGGATCTGAGTTTGATCTCTGGGACCCACATGGTAGAAGGAGAGGACTGATACCTATAATGTGTCCCCTGACCTATGTGTGCTGGCTATGACATAAACATGCATGTGTGTGACACATATAATAAATAAATGCATGTTTTAAAATTATCATGCTATGGAAAGAGAAAGAAGTGGCTTGTTAAAAGAAATAAAATATTTAGTTGGGCATAGTGACACATGCCGGTCATCTCAACACTTGGGAGTTAGAGTTAAGACAAGCAAAAGTTCAGAGTCATTATCAGCTACATGGTGAGCATGAGGCCTTTGGGTTACATGAGTATTATCTCTTCAAATAGCCTGTTGGAAATATTTTTGTTTCTGTGTGGTTTTATTGCTGAGCATCAAATCTGCAGCCTCAGGCATTCTCTCTCTCTCTCTCTCTCTCTCTCTCTCTCTCTGTGTGTGTGTGTGTGTGTGTGTGTGTGTGTGTATAACTCAGCTACATACTCGGCCTTGATGCCATTTAACTTTTTAAAAGTTTTATCTGCTTGCTCTTTCATTTCTCATATCAACCCTGTTGTATGTTTTGTTTTTGTTTTGTGAGACAAGTCTTACTGTAGTTTGTGTCAGCCTCAACCCACTCACAGCCATCCTCCCTTATCCTTTGTAGTTCTGGAGTTACAGGTGTGTACCACCAAGCCCACCTGTATGTACTTAAGCCGCATTAAAATTATTCTAGAGCACACTGGATGAATGTTATAGATGTTATGTTTCCAATTGACATACATATTTTTGAGCCAAGGTCTCATATAGCTCAGATTGTCTTCTGACCAACTCTGTAGCTGAAACTGCCTTTGACTTATTCGTCCTCTTGCTTCCACCTACCCAGTGATGGGATTACAAGTGTGGACCACCATGCCCTGGTAACATTCTTCTTAGTACAAAGCAATATTTTCGTTTTGAGTCAATCCTGTTTTTGTGCCAAACATTTTCTAGATCATTTTAAGATACTATTGAATAAAAATATTTATGGAAGGGTCTTATGTACTCCAGTCTGGACCTGAACTATTAGCCAAAGATGACCTTTGACTTCTGGTCCTTCTGACGCCATGTGCTTTTTCCCCTTTTCTTGGGCACAAATTATATAGTATTGTTAAAAAAATCAATAGTCATTGTTTAAGAATTTATTCATTAATAATATTAAATTTTAAAAATATGACATTAATTTAGCATGTGTGTGTGTGTGTGTGTGTGTGTGGTATCTGAGTGTGCTATGTGTGTGCAAGTGTATGTGAATATATGTGAAGGCCAGAGGATGACATCAAATGTCTTCTGTTACTCTTCAGTGGTTTTATTTTCTTAATTAATAATGTTTTATTTTCAGAAATAGAAATATGCTTTTTAAATCCTTTTAATCATTCGCCTCCTTCTTGTCTTTGAACCTTTCCATGTATGACCTTTGCTCTCTTTCAAATTCATGCTCTCATTTTCTTTGTTGCTTCATACATACATATATATGTATATAATAAGTATATATGTTTATATATAATATATTAGAGAGATTAGATATAATGTATATATATTCCTAAATGTATAAATACAATGTCCTTAGTCCATATAATATTATAAGTGTATATGATTTCAGAGCTACCACTTAGTATTTTTTTTAAAATAAGATCCCACGTAGAATCTTCAGTTCACTGATTTGGCTGAACAAACAGGACAAGGAGCTCCTGGGATCCGCCTGTTACTACCCACATCTCTCCCTGATGAGTACCACCATACTACCCACATCTCTCCCTGATGAGCACGGCCACACCCGGCTTTCTCTGTGGGTACTGAGGATCAAACAAAGGTTCTCATGCTTGAGCAAGCATCTTACCTTTTGAGCCATCTCCCCTTGTTAACTACAATTAGAAACAAAACCAGGCCTGGTAAAATCATATTTATATCTAAAGAATTGTCAATTTTGATTTTACTAAATTGATTTTACTATATTCTGCTTTTAACCCAAAAATTAAAAGGAGTTAAATTTTAGAGAAATTGCTAGGTTCACTATATATCTACACACACACACACACACACACACACACACACACACACACACATTCAATCTCTGTATATGTTTTATATCAATAAATTAAAAGCTTACAAAACTTACAAAACACAGGTTAATCCTACCAAGGTAGAATTTTAATATTCAAAATATTATGGAATTAAGTATCCTGTGGAATTAAGTATTCTGTATATACTAATTCATGAAAAAAAAATCTCAAAATGTATTTCAAGGAATTCTGGTTAATCATTCAATACATGCCACTATCCATCTGTTTCTCAGCTCTCTGATTAATACATATTGTACTTTAGTTAACTTTAAAATTCATCAAAGTCCATACTATTCATTCAGTTTAATTTTGTTTGAGACATGATCTCATTCTATATCTCATCTCAGACTGATCTGCACCATAGTCCAGTTAGGCCTTAAACTTAACAGCAATGCTCCTGACTCAGCTTCCCAAGTGCTAGGATTAGAAAGGTAAAACCACCAAATCCTGCTTGTTTTGAACTTTTAAACACTGTAATAGAAGTGAACTCACTTGCTCCCCAAACACCTACTCTTCTTTAAAAAAAAATGTACTACATACTAAAATTGCCCTAACAATGTCTGATGTGCATTTCTTACCTGACTAAGCCCGCTTTCCACTTGAGCTAACATCAAAGTGCATTTTTATGGCTGTCCTTTGAAATTCTGATGAGCTCACTACTAGTTCTGCTTCTCTCAAAACAGCTCTTTCTCAGCATGATAGAATAATAATGTGAGGCAGAAAAAAACATTGTTCTAATCTTGGTTCTTTCATTGTCTGTGACTCTAGGAGGGAAATCACACAATTGTTTAAGGCTTTTATAAAAATTCTAGGCAATGGATAGCCTTGCCCTACTTGTAAAAATTTCACTACTATAATCTCTTTACTTCTATATCATTTCTTCAATTTCAATTCTCAATTCCTATTCAGTAAAGATGCAAGTATTATGTCTCGCATTTTCTTTAAGATGCAAAGATTCATCTAACACATCCTCATTCCTTTTCGCTCTCAGTTCTTCTAGATACTGTATTTTTCTCCTTTTTAAATTGTTTTGTGAAGGCTCTGGTTCTTTGAGGACAAAATGAACTTTATCTTAAAATCTGTTTTTCTTTTTTTGTCTCCTCTGATCAAGGCTCAAAGCTTTAATGTTTTTAAAATCTGTTTTTCACTGAGGAGCCTCTTGCTCTTACTCTTACATACAGGCACCTGTATCTCAGCAGTCTTTTAAGTCTACTTAGATTTCTTATAGTTTAGCTTCTGAGCTATGGATAGCTATTCAGTGGTCCCAGAGAAGTCACATGTGGCCTCCCAGATAGCTAGGTTTTGCAACCTTAGGCAATGCTTACCTCTTGCATCTTCCTTTGATCTCACCCCAACCCCTTCCCTGAAGAGAGTAAATTGATATACTTTCCATTCCATCTGAAGTATCCTCAGACACCTGGCACCCACCCTTAGGGAGCGATTCTAGGATAAAATCTTACCAACATGCAGTTCTGCATGATTTTAATCTCAATTCTAAATTGTAGTTAAAAGGGCATTGTCTTCCTTGGGTACCTTCCTACAATTTCTTCATTCTCGAAATGTTTTCTTATTTTTTTTTTTTTGCCAAACCTTTCTTTTCTTTTCTTTGTTTGTTTCTTTCTTTGTTTCTTTCTTTGTTTCTTTCTTTCTTTCTTTCTTTCTTTCTTTCTTTTAATGGTTTTTTGAGACAGGGTTTCTCTGTGTAGCCCTGGCTGTCCTGGAACTCACGCTGTAGACCAGGCTGGCCTTGAACTCAGAAATCCGCCTGCCTCTGCCTCCCAAGTGCTGGGATTAAAGGTATGCGCCACCAATGCCCGGCTTGCCAAACCTTTCTTATTCCCATTTTCTCATACATAAACATTTTCTTCTGCGCTGGGTATTGAATGCAAAAGCTTACATGTTAGCAAACACTGTACCATTGAGTTGTATCCCCAGCCTGAAACATTCCTTTTCTTATATTTACCCTCACATTATTGTGTAGTTTCTATTTCTTAATTTGAGCTATATTGATAAAAATATATCTGCTTTTCAGGATAATTCACTCCTTAACTCTGTGCAATCAAGCACTACTGCTGAAAAATAAAGCTATGTAATTCAACAACTTCCCTTCTGTTTTTGCTACATGGGGAAACACTTTTTGACATAAGTTTCTATGCTGCTATACTCTTTCGTTCATGGTTCAGAATCACTAAATGTTCTGTGTATGGTTTTTCTTCTCTATCTTTTGCTCAGACTATTTAGCCTGCACTACTAAAGTGGGAATATTTTCAAGTTAATATTTTCTATTAGCTTCTCGTCTCTAGGTATTCTCTCAGTTTTGGCTATCTTCTTTGATCTAAGGAAATCCAATTAATATTTGTAGTCCTAATAGTGCTTCTAAAATGAGTTCTAGATTAATCTTTTATTTGGATTTATTGTATTGTTTTTATTTTGTGTATGTTTGTGTGTGCACAAACATATGTGCGTGTGCACAGTCTCTCAGAGACCAGAAATGTTGGATGCCACTAAAGCTAGAGTTAAAGGAAGCTGTGACCTGCCAGATGTGGGTACTGGGAACCACACTCAGGTCCTATGCAAGAGCAGTAGGCACTCTTAACTCCTGACTCATCTATCCAGCCTCAATCATTTTATTTTTATTTCAACGGATAGTGAATATGTACTATATGCCAGACAGGATGATAATTAAAATTAAAAGGTGAGCAAAGCACATGTGTTATACATGACAAAATATTGGTAAGTTAAAAAATATACTGTACAGTGTGGTATGTGCTGTGATCGAAGTAGATTGTATTATAAGAGCATGAAAATGATTAAATTTTGGAGAAGGGGCAGGGAGTGCTTCCAATAGAATGTAAAACCTGAAGTCTTGATAGGTGAGGAGGAGTTTACCACCTGAAGGTAAATGGAATGGGCAGCCAAACTTGAAAAGACAGTTCCAGACCAAAGGGGTCAACAGGTACAAAGGCCTACAAGTCATAGAGAATGCGGTATTTTGGGGAAACTGCATTTAGTTCAGATCCAAAATTTCCAGGTAGGCTAGCCAAAATTAAGGAAAAAGTGATTCAACCAAAGTCGAAGCAATATGTTCAAAGGTTTTAGTTTATAGTCATTTTTGTTGAAAAAATGTTAATATATTGTGATCATGGTTTTTCCTCTCTCAACTTCTCCTAGATCTTCTCTTCCTCCCTGCCCACTCAGGGCCATACTCTTTCTCTCTTAAAAAAAAAAAAAAACAAGCAAGCAAAAACCTAAAAGATCCCTTTTCTTCTCCCTACTCCCCCAATTAGGTCTGCTTATCTTCTGTAAACTGGGGATGAGTGAGTTGTCTATTACAGTCTTCTACAGACTGGGATTACCAGACAGTTTTTTCACTTTTACATACATCCACTGGAATTTTTCATTTATCTCAGGGCATGGAAGGAAATCTGATTAAAGTACCTTGTGTCTTCCCTGAAATAAATCACCATATCATGTCTAGTAGTTCTTTGCCATTTTATTTTTTACTGTACAGTTTTTGTTTGAGGAACTATTGGTTTAATATCCACATTTAGTTACAAAATAAAAGGGGTTGCACATTAAAAAACACCAACAGAAAACAAAACTAAAACAAAAAAAATCAGTCTCACACAAAAACACAAAATCAGGAATGAAAATATAATAAGACAAAAAAACTACACAAAGCTATATGAGACAAAATGTCTACAAAAATGCCATTGAGTTCATTTTGTTTTGGCCACAACTCTTGGCCGTGGAGTCTACCCTGAAGTATGATTAATATATCCAGTGAACCTTCAATGGAGAAAACTAATTTCTCCTTTCCAAGTGAGTACGTGTTGCAGATAGCTTCTTGATTAAGGATTGAAGCTCATCTCCACTGTCACTTCAGTGCTGTGACCCTGTGTGGCTTGACCCTGTACTGGCCCTGTACATGCTGCTGTAGTCTGTGAATTCACATGTGCATTAGTCCTGTTGTGTCTGCAAGACACTGTTTCCTTGCAGTCTTCCATCTCTTCCAGCTCTTGCAATCTTCCTATCTCCTCTTTCACATAGCTCCTTAAGCCCCAACGGGTGGGGTTTAATGAAAACATCCCACTTACTATTGAGGGCTCCAAAAGATTTCACTATGTGCAGACTGTGCAGCAGTGGGTCTCTGTGTTAGTTTCCACCTCTTTCAAGAAGAAGCGTCTCTGTCGATGGCTGAATGAGACACTGTTCTGTAAGTATAGCAGAATGTCACTTGGGAGCCATTTTATTGCTATGTTTTTTTAGCAGAAGTTTTTTTTTTTCCCCCAATATTCTTCCAACCTCAAATTTACTATTTATGAATTAGTAAAAAGTGAGTAAAACACATTTCAAGCTGAGTTCAAGGGCAGCATAGGCTACATGGTGCTAACATGTATCAAACAAAATAAAACATAGCTCCACCATCATACACACTTGAATAGTATTCTCTTCTTTACAATCCTCAACTTCTAATCTTTTGGTTTTCTGCACAACTATATGACTCATATGCTTTTCCAATCTATTTATCTTTAAATATTTTAATGATATGTGTCATTCGTGGGTATATGCAGATAAGTGTGGGCTTCCATGGAGGCCAGAATATCCCTTGGAGCTAGAAATTAAAGCAGTTGTAACTATCCAACATGGGTTCTAGGAATTGAACTCAGGTATTTCTGCTAAAGAAGTGTGGAAGTTTGAATGAAAATGGCCCCCATAGACCCATAGGGAGGTACTTGCTGGAGTAGGTATGGCCTTGTTGGAGGAAGTGTGTCACTGGCCTTGGCTTTGAGGTTTCAGATGCTCAAGATAGCCAACCCCAGTGGTCTCTCATTTTTCTGCCTAAGGATCTGAATGTCGAACTCTCAGCTCCTCCAGGACCATATCTGCCCACATGCTGCCATGTTTCCTGCTATGAGGATAATGGACTAAACCTCTGAAACTGTAAGTCATCCCTAATTAAATGTTTTATAAGAGTTCTATGGTCATGGTGTCTCTTCACAGCAGTAGAAACCCTAAGACAAGTAGTATGTGCTCTTTACCACTGAGTCATTTCTCAGCCATATGGGTCAAAAAATTAATATTTCCTTTTTTTTATAATGTCAGTACCATTATTAATCCTTTATAGTTGTCTGTGTTGTTCCTACACTGAAACAACAAACCTTATCCTCTTAGTTTTTGTTGAGGCCTGAGCTGCCCCACGCTTGGCGCCAACACTGTTGCAGACCACTCTGTCTGGCTTGGTGACTAAAATGTCCTGGCTTGTGCTGCTGCTCAGGTCCACAGGTCAGGGTTTAGCAAGAGAGAGAGTAAGGGGAAGATGCGAAGAATAATGACAAGCCAGAGGGTCCGTAGTCAAGTCTGGTTACTCCTTTATTCCCCTCTTTGACTCCTCTTGACTTCTATTTGACTCTATTTACTCTTATTCTCCTATTGTCTGTATTGACCCTCATTGGCTCTTATTGACTCATATTGACTACTCTTAACTCCTATTGCATTATTCACTCTATTACGAGGAAATCTTGGGTATTTATAAGCACAAGCAGGAGAACACAGTGAAGACATTTTACCACATGCACTATGCAGCTGGGGTCACTAAACAGCAAAACAAGCTATGTGGGACAAACAAGATATTTGTTAGAGTGCACTCAGCTGTTGTAGGCTGTTGAAAACCAAGTCTCTATCAGGGTAAATGGTTCCAGATGGCTGCAAAAATGATAGCTGCTTTCTAGCCTCTTTCTGCTTAAAGTCGGCTCCCAACAAGTTTTTTTTATCTGATTCCATGTCTTCTATTTAAGGAAACTTTGCTGACCTCTTTTCAGTACCATAATTATACTAATTTTTCTCAAATACAGTTAGTCATTGTTTTTAAAGGATTTTATTATTTTTAATTATGTGCATGTGTGTGTGTGTGTGTGTGTGTGTGTGTGTGTGTGTGTGTGTGCACATGGGAGTTTAGGTACCTCTAAAAGCCAAAGATAGTGACAGATCCCCATGAGTTAAAGTTATAGATGGTTGTGAACTTTGTGGGTTCTGGGAACAGAACTTTAGTACTCTACAACAGCGGTTTTCAACCTATGGATCGTGACCCCTTTGTGGGTTGAATGACCCTTTCACAGGGGTCACCTAAGATCATCAGCAAACAAAGATATTTCCATTTTGATTCATAATGGTAGCAAAACTAAAGTTATGAAGTATCAACAAAAATAACTTTATGGTTGAGGGTCCTCACAACATATGTCACAGCATTAGGAAGGTTGAGAACCATTGCTCTAAAAGAACAGCCTGTGCTAAATCATCTCTGCAGAGCAGTTGTCAGTTTTATTTACCCATATACTGTTATAAGTTATACACAAGTGAGGATTCACATATTAAAATATTTATTCACTAGACCAAAGACATTAAGGGGTAAGCAAGATAGGAGTGTTCATTGGTAGGTATTGTGACATTGTAGAGATTCCTGGATGCATTATCTTTTCTGATTGCACTTAGGGCCTTATGAATGTTTCTCAGTGAGACCATAAGCTCTTAGAGATAAAAGGACAGCTTCTAAAGCTTTATGATAACTTGCTTCTATTTAAATAACAAGTTTGGAAATGATAATGGAAAGAAATAAAAATGAGCCAATAGAAAGGCTGAGATGCCGGAAAGGTTCTTAGAAAGGTTCCAATGTCTTGTGGACACATTTTGAAGTAAATGAGACAGATATCTAGGACATAATACATTTTGACTTGTAATACTTAACCAAAGGACACTTTTTTGTTTGTTTGCTTGTTTTTAGAGAGGGTTTCTCAGGGTAGCCTTGGCTGTCTTGGAACTTGCTCTGTAGACCAGGCCAGCCTTGAACTCACAGAGATCCTCATGCCTCTTAAGTGCTGGGATTAAAGGCGCCATCACCTCACAAGAACAATTATTTTGGTCAGTGGTTTATTAAAACAAATATTTGATACATTTAAACATGTATTTATTTTTCTAACTAACTTCTCTACGTGAATCCAGAGCTTCTCATCACTACTGACACTGGGTCACATAATTCTCTGTGGTTTGTGCATATGTTGGTTGGGAGCTGTCACATGCATATGAGGATATTTTATGATATCTGTGTCCTCTTTCCACTAGATGTGAAACAAAATTGTACCCAGTTTGGGGTCAATAATGTCTTTAGTCATTTGTCTACTAAGGAGAATAAGAACCCTTGCTGGGTCCACTGCATCACTATTTGAGATTAATGTTACACATGGTGGCACATAACTTTTATGTCAGCATCAGGGAGGTAGAGGCAGCCAGATGCCTGTGAGCCCCCAGGACTGCCTGGTTTATATAGTGAGTTCCAGGCCAGGCTCTGTCTGGGATACATAGTGAGACACTGTCTCAAAACAAACAACTAAGCAAACAAACAAGATAACCCCAATTACCTCTCTTCTAATATTCAAAATAAACCCTTTATCTCCACATTTTATTCTGATAATACTCTACACATGTCATAGTCATTTTCCTTCAGATAACAGGTATAAGAGAGAGAGATAATCATGTTCTGAAAAGTTATTATGAATTTTCTTAGTCTTTGGAAATGTCTTTAGTTAAGACATTCATTTAGGAGCCATTTTTTTGTGCTGTGTGCTGAGTAAATTATCTCATTTTAATCCTTACAACAATCATGAGAAGTTGCTATTAGATCTGTATAGAAACAATTTGGCATTAGTGTCCTTAAGCAATTTGTCTAAACGTATGCAATTGGTGGTTATATATGGATTTCAAATCCAGATCACTGACATTAAAATCACCTTCTACTAATCATGCCGAACTTACTTTCCTTTCATATCAGTAATTTGTCAATTACTGTAATTAATTCAATTAATCCATAATTATTCAAGAGGAATCCATTGTAAAGTGAATTTTATTGCCAGCCAGATATAATGTATCAAACACTTCCCATTAATTCTTCAGTTAAATAGAAACTTCATTTTATCAATCATAATTTCATTTTTTAACGTTTTTATGAGATAGTACAGGGTAGAGGACAGAGTGTGTATACCATGTCACATGTATGGAGTTTAGGAGGACAATTTTTGTAAGTCTATTCCGTCCTTCCACAATGTGGGTCTCAGAGATTGAACTCAGGTTTGGTGATAAAGATCTGTCCATGGTGAGCCATCTTACCAGCCCAACTATCAGCTCATTTTTTCATGTTAATGTTATAACCTTCCCAGAACTCTTCAGTTACTGGAAACAGATACCTTGCTAAACTAGAAACAAGTTAGTTACAGTATTATGTACCATATGAAGGCTGCAGAAGGGGGATTACCACAAACTCCAGGACAGCTTGGGTTACAGAGTGAGTACTAGCTAGATCCCTATAGCAAGACTCTGGCTCAGTAAACCAAAACACGAAAACTAGAATTGGAAGGTATTAGTTTCTCATATCTGCAAATAAGTCAATGGTGTTGTAATCATATAGTTAACACCTCAGGTTTCAGTGACCTTGCTGATCTTTTGTGTGATTAAACAAATAAGGTTTGTTATTGTCATACAACCTAAAGGACCGTGTGCTAGAATTACTCCAATTCTGAGAATTTTTTTTTGAGAAATTAGTAAAGAATTCTGAAAATTCTTAGAGTCGAGAAATTTAACTCCTGATTCTATCATTAATATCTTAAAACTGAGTAAGTTATTTCTATATTTTGTCTCATGTTCCCTATTTAATAATGAAGGGAGCAGAACACAGGATTTCTAATGTTCTTTACAGGTCTGATATGCTATAGAGATCTGGATTGGAGAAACCATCTTAAGAAGAATGGAAACAAAAGCTGAGGATAGTAACATGTATCTGTAAGCATAGCATTTGGAGCCGAAAGCAGCAGGATCAAGAATTTACATCATAGAGTTAAGAGCTAGCCTGGTCTACATGAGATCTTGTCTTAAAAGAAATTTAAAAAATGAAACACCTTATAGGTATTCTTAAGGATCCATTTTGTATATGTGGGGGGAGGGTTGCTAAGGACCATTCTCAGGGCTTTTTATATATTAGGTAGCGGTAGGTGCATTGCCAGCTTTCTCTCTCTCTCTCTGTCTCTCTGTCTCTCTCTCTCTCTCTCTCTCTCTCTCTCTCTCTCTCTCTCTCTCTCT
>JANHMN010000005.1:62604640-62621348 GCA_030674055.1 Rhabdomys pumilio | reverse complement strand
TCTCTCTCTCTCTCTCTCTCTCTCTCTCTCTCTCTCTCTCTCTCTCTTTGTTTTTTGAGACAAGGTTTTGCTGTGTAGCCCTGGCTGTCCTGGAACTCACTCTGTAGACCAGGCTGGCCTCAAACTCAGAAATCCACCTACCTCTGCCTCTCAAGTGCTGGGACTAAAGGTGTGCACCACCACCGCCTGGATACTTTATCTCTTTTTAAATACTTTTTTCTTTTTAGAATTGTATGTACATTGGTGTTTTGCCTACATGCATGTTGGCGTGAGAGTATCAGATCTCTGGAACTGGAGTCATATACAGTTGTGAGGTGCTGTGTGGTTGCTAGGAATTGAACCCAGGTCCTCTGGAAGAGCAGACAGTGCTCTTAACATTTCTCCAGGCTTCAATTTGTCTCTTTACATAAAAACTAATAGGTAGTTGAGTAAGAAAAGAATTTCAAAACTATATATAATCTTACAAGTGTTGGCTTGTTGAGCTTAGTTGTTTATTTTATTTTTTTAAATATTGCTTTGTTTTTTTTGAGGCACAGTTTTACAATGTAACACAGGGTAACCTGGAACCCACTATGTATCCAATCTGGCCTGGAACTTTTGATCCTTCTGCTTTGACTTCCCGAGAGCTAGGATTACAGTCACGATACATCACACCTGGGTGACTGCTTTTAATTTAATTTTTATTTAACTTCCTTTTTGCTTGGTATTTTTTCCTACATTTCCTCTAGATGGTGCTCCATAATAAAAAATCATTTTGTAATCGAAAAGCTATCAAAAAACATGTTTAGCCAAAAGATACACCCAATGAATTCCAAAATCTGTAGTGTATTTTGTCTATATCACAATTTATATGATATTAGGAATATGAAACATAATTATTTTTCCTACATTTTACAAGGTTATTTAATATAGCACAAACCACCATCTGTATGGATTACTACCATCTGTTACACTGTGTACCAACTTCATTTCTCATGTCTGTGTTATGACATCCAGCCATTAAATGGTGTTAGAAATACAGTACCCTATTGATCTGCTAAGTGCCCTGTTTCAGTCATGGAATAGAGCTTTTAAGGCCATGGAACATTCTAATGGAGGGAAAGGCAGTTATCTTTATGGATATGATCACTGGTTAGTCAAGCATGCTTCAGAGGATGGCCTCACATCTATGAATATATGAGCAGCACAAATTGGAGTGGGTGATAAGGGGTAGGGAGATGGAAGATGGATCTAGGAGGAGTTAAGGGAAGGACTGAAGGTAAATCTAATCAAAATATATTATATACATGTATGAAATGCTTAAAGAATAAAAATATACTTTAGAATAAATAATTCCATAGAAAACTTTGGGACACCTAGAGATACGTTTTATTTATAGTTCCACAAAAGCATCGTGAACTTTGTAGATAAAATATTTTATCTACATTATATAGTTTATTATTATAATACTTTATTAAATCATAATATTCAAACTTTAATTTAAATACTGGATGTATTCTATATTGATTTGACCTTTATTAAAAATAGAAAACAATTTCAATCAATTGTAACAATATTACTGTGGCTTTTAAACTCTTTGTTATGGTTTTGTATCTTAAATGTCCCCTTCCCCATTCCTCCAGTCTCTTGAGTTGAAGGCTTGGCCTCCAGCTGCGAAGTGGTATAACCTTTTGAATATGGGGCTCAGTGATAGAAAGGTAGGTTAGTGGAGGCATGGTCTTGTAAGAGATACTGGACTCAGAAGTGAGCAGATTTGCTTCACCATGCTCTCATTATAGGCCCAAATTGATCAGGCCAAGTAACCATGGATTGAAATCCTTAAAATTGAATAGAAAATAAACCTTTTCTCTGATTTCTCTTAGGTATTTAGTCCAGCAAAGGAAAGTAGACTATCAGATTCTTCCTTATCCCATTTTATAGTCTTCCCAAGGAGCAGACTAAATCTACAGATCTAATCTCCATCATAGATCCACTTCTTACTGTTTCTGAAGTGCAATGGTAACAATTCCTTGATATCGTAACATTTCACATGTTCAAATTAAACATCAATTTGAAAAACAAGGCATGCTATCTCTGGATGCCATGTGTGTTTCTGTAGGCTGTGTGTGTGTGTGTGTGTGTGTGTGTGTGTGTGTGTGTACTTGTACAAGTGCATTGGAGAGAGATTTGTGGTACTAGAGATCAAACCTAGGGTGCCCCATATGCTAACCATATGTTCTGCAGCTGAGTACATCCATAGTCCTACAATTATTTTGTTTTGAGTATGGATTCTATCCTACTAGATCTTGAAGTTAGTTGCCATTTTAAAATTACTCACCCAGTAAATATTTAAATGCAGCCAAATTGGTTATTTTATTTTCCCTTTACACCAGCTGTTATTCCTGAGAATTTTTAAAGTAATTAATTTTTAAAAACCACAGGAGCTCCTGTACCTCATGGTTGGCATGGAACTGCGATATGTAGCCAGTGACAACCATGAATTCCTAATCTTCTTGCTTCACTTCTCAAGTGCTGTACTTAACGGTGCCCATCACCATGCCTGACTCAGATTATATATATATTTGGACAGTGTCTTATGAATCTTGATCTAGCTATTAATTCTGTGTAGTTGAGGATGACCTTGAACTTCTCATCACATTCCTTCAGTTCCCCAGTGATGGGATTACAGGCATATAGCACCATACCCAGTTTATTTAGTGCTAGGGATTGAACCTAGAGCTTCATGCATGGATCCGCATATACCAATTAAACCATTTTACCAGCCTCTTGAAATTCTGTTGGATCTTATTTATCCAACACAGAGATGGTATTTTATTTTTATTTGATTTCTTCTTTTTTGTTGTTTCATTATTGTTTTTCTGAGATAGTATTTCTTTGTATAGCCCTAGTTGTTCTGGAACTCTCTCAGTATACTATGCTGGTCTTGAACATGCTCTGTAGATTGACCTGGAAGCCAGAAATCTGCAAGGTTTCTCCTGGGATTAAAGGTGTATACCACCATGCCTGGACCTAAACTTAGCTGGATGGGATCTTGATCTCAATCTCATTCCCTTATCTGTTAACTCCTAAAACACTAGATTTAAGCTTCATTCTACTTCCCTGTGCCTCTTTAATACATGAACCATATATTTTGTATTTTTCTTTTCTCAGCTTGCTATGATTCTTTAAAATGCTTTTCAGGAGACTTAACCAGATAATAAAGTATCTGTTGGGCTTATTGGAGTCTTCCTTTGTCAATACAATTAATATAAATCTCTTTAGCATCAGGTAGACTCTTCAAGAGCAAAAAGCAGCCACATTCTTCACCAAAATATCACAAGAAGACTCTCTCAGCCACCTATTAAAATTCTTCTCCTCTGAAACCTATAAACTAGGCTTCCACAGTTCAAATCACCCTCAGTAACAAAGTCTTCCATATTCCTACTAGAATGGCCAATTAAGCGCCACTTAAAGCACTCCACTGCTTTCCAAATCCACATTCTTCCAAACAAAAGTATGGTTAGGCCTGTCACAGCAGTACACCAGACCCTTGTACCAACCTTTTAGTTAGGCTTTTACTGCTGTGAACAGACACCATGACCAAGGCAACTCTTTTAAGGACAACATTTAATTGTGGCTGGCTTACAGGTTCAGAGGTTCAGTCCATTATGGACTGCTTCCCGGTAGGCATGGTGCAGGAGGAGCTGAGAGGTGTATATCTTCATCTGAAGGCTTCTAGAAGACTGGCCTGGTCTCTTTCTACTATTCTACTTATTCTGCCTCCATGGCCTCTTATTGCTTTCCTACTTTCTGAAATTATTACAGTTATATAATTAACATCTAAAAATTGGAGCTAGGATCCACAGATACATGAGATCATGCAACATTTGTTTTTCTTGGAACTGGGTTTTTCCACTCAGAGTAATTAATATTTACTAGTCCCATCCATTTACCTGAAAACTTCATGAATTTTACTTTCCTTTATAACTGAGTACAACCCCGATGTGTTCTATTTTCATTTTCTATTCATCAGTTGAAGGACATTTATATTGATTTCATTTCCTAGCTATTGTGAATAAAACAGCATTGAACACAGTTAAGCAAGTAGCTGTGGAGTAAAATGCCATGTCCCTTGGGAATATGCCAAGGAGTGGTATAGCTAGATCATATCATATGGTAAGCCTATATTTATCTTTTTTAGAACTCTCTACACTGATTTTCTAGTGGCCCCACCAGTTTGTAATCTCAACTGTAAATGAGTATTCTATTGTCCCCTAATCCTTACTAGCATTTGTTGTCTATTGTTCTCTTGTTCTTAACTGTTCTGTGTGGTGTAAGATAAAATGTCAAAGTAGTTTTAGTATGTACTTTACTAGTTGCTAAGGATGTTGATCACATTAAAAGATATTTGTTAGCCATTTTTATTTCCTCTTTAGAGAACTCTCTGTTCAGATCCATAGCCCATTTTTCCTTCGATCATTTGTTTTCTTGACTCTATTTTTCAAGGTTTTTGTATATCCTGAATATTAATCCTCTATCAGATATATAGCTGGCTACGATTTTATTCCACTTGATGGGCTTCTTCTTTACTCAATTGATTGTTAATTTTGCTATATAGAAGATTTATAATTTTATGAGTTCTTATTTTTAAGTTGTTGGCCTTAATCACTGAGCCAATAGAGTCCTATTTATAAAGTCTCTTTCTGTCCCTATACCTTGTAGAGTATATACTGTGTTTTCTTCTAGCCATTTCAGCATTTCAGACTTTATATTCAGGTCTCTGATCCATTTGGAGTTTATTTTTGTGCAAGGAGACAGATACCAGTGTAATGTCATTCTTATATAAGTACATATCCAGTTTTCTTTTTTCATTTTTTATTTAATTGGGTATTTTATTTACATTTCAGATGCTATCCTGTTTCCCCATTTCCCCTCCCTAGAAAGCCCCTATCCCATGCCCCCTTTTCCTTTTTGCTTTTATACATTTTTTAAAAAAATTAATCAAAGGCTTTATAAGTTTGGTAATGTTCAATCAGAAGTGTAACCCAATACACAACCTAGATATATCAACTATCTTTGGTGGAGACACGTGAACATCTGCCTCCATGTACCACCTCCTCTTTCTCTCTCTCATCACCTAGCTCCTCCTCTCCTTCTTCTCTTCCTCTCCTTACTCCTTCTCTTCCTCTCCCTACTCCTGCCACCTTAGCTCCTCCTACATATCACCCTTCCTGTTAAAATAAAAATTTCCTCTCAAAATACAATTAGAGCATAATTATACCAATTTGTACCAGTGAGGTACAAGATAATCCTAATACCCAATGCATCATTTTGTTGACTAACCAGAACCTCTGTCATCTCTCCTAACTAAAAGACTTAGTTCTGAACCTGGCTTTTTTCTTGGTTTTAGAATGAATGTCAGCTGAAAACCATCCACTCAGATCTTTTCTCTCAAGGTAGATAGCCAGGATTGGCTATGAGACTATAAGTTTTCAACCCCGTCAGAAATCCAGAATGACTGAGTTAACTGAAATTGTGGGAAGCACAAAGCATAGCTTCTAAAACTTAGCCAATTTATAGAGACCGCCGAGCACCTGGACAGTCCCTATACTACAAAACGTTGGAGCATCTGATCTTCAGCCTTCTAGCCCAGGATCATCTGACAGACCTTAGTGATGCAGAATTATTAAGGGCTGATTACTCTGTCTAGGCAGATATACTCAGTCGACTATTCTGCAAGTGTGTCCTTTTCTGGACGGTAATTTGTCTGTAGATGGAAAGAGGCAATTCTTGCCTAGTCTCACCACGACTGGAGTAATTCCAAAGATGCTCAGTTTCTTCTTAGAATCCAAGACAGGAATCTGTCAGGAGCAGACAGGTCTCTAATCAAAATGAACATTAATGCAGAAATGTTTGTAGAGTCAATTCTGTGGACTTCTGACGTTTTGAAAACCAACTATCCATGTAAGGCAATCTGGACTGTTGTCTGTTAACTCCTCTAAGCTATTTCTAAATAAAATATAGAAAACACCCTAACAATAAACTCAAAGCCATGGATTTGCTATAGGCCCTTATCTCACAGGCTAACCATCTCAAATAAGTTACAAAAGTTAAAGAAGAACTGTGTCTAAGCCTGGTATTCCTAGTTGTGTTATACAGGCACAATGCCTATGAGAGTAACAATATTCATCTCACTTTTATATCAATAAGAAGCTCATACCAATGAAAACCTTAAATTTGAAATCAAAGTAAATTTTGTACCATTTAAGAAATTATAACTTCATCTTGAAAAGAATTATACAGATTTCTACCAATAGGTTATGGCTATGCAATAAATCCTAGCTAATCCTCCCTGTTCCAAAAAAACCACTACTTTCCCCTAGAAGGACAGCTCAATATTAACCACCTTAGTCCCCAAGCCCAGGGAATAGGGGCGCTGACTCTTCTTTAACTTCTTCAAGCTGATTATGGGCATTGAGATATTAGAAGAGGGGCAGGAGGAAGAGTAAATTGATAAGCCTCTGATGCTGTGTTTTCACTGCATCCAGCTGGAATTCCAGGACATCAGAGGTCTGAGCAGGTCTGCTCAGCTTGCTTGATGAGTAGTTAGACCAAGGCTGTGTATTCTGCAATATACAATTCTCAAAACAAATTTTAGTATCAAGATAATTTTTTTAAAGAGGGCTAACATTTTATTAAAGATGTTGGTTCTAACAACTTTTCTTTTTTTCCCCCCTTTTTAAAAATTGGACATTATATTTACATTTCAGATTTTATCCCCTTACCCCATTACCCCCCCACCATCCAGGAACCCCTTATCCCACCCCCCTCCTCCTGTTTCTATGAGGTTGTGCCCCCACCTACCCTCCACTCCCACCACCCCACCCTCAGATTCCACCACACTCAGTGCTCAGCCTTCATGGGACCAAAGATCTCCTCTCCCACCTATGTCCAACAAGGCCATCCTCCCCTACATATATAGCTGGAGTCATGGGTCCCTCCCTATGTGCTCCTAGGCTGGTGGTTTAGATCCTGGGGAGCTCTGGTTAGTTGGTATTGTTGCTTTCCTCATGGGGTCACAAACCCTTTCAGCTCTTTCAGTCTTCTCTCTAACTTCTCCATTGGGAACCCTTGATCAGATCAGTGGTTAGGTGTGAGTATCTGCCTCTGGGTATGTCAGACTCTGGGGGACCTCTAAGGAGACAGCCATATCAGGCTCCTGTCAGCATGCATTTCCTGTCATCCATATCCACGTCTATTTTTGGTGACTGCACATGGGATGAATACCCAGGTGGAATGGTCTCCAGACAACCTCTCCCTCAGTTTCTGTCCCACACTTTGTCTCCATATTTGTTCCCTTGGAAATATTTTGTTACTCCTTCTAAGTAAGACCTAGGCATCCACACTTGTTCTTCCTTCTTCATGAGCTTCATGTGGTCTGTTAGTTGAATCATTGTTGTTTCAAACTTTTGGGCTAATATCCGCTTATCAGTGAGTAAATTACAAGCGTGTTCTGTTGTGATTGGGTTACCTCACTCAGGATGATATTTTCTAGTTTCATCCATTTACCTAAGAATTTCTTGAATTCATTATTTTTAATAGCTGAGTAATATTCCACACATCCAGTTTTCTTATGATCTTTTGTTGAAGATGTTGTCTTTCCTCCTGTATGTATATTTATGTATATTTGGCATTTTCACTATAATTTTTCATATTCATGTCTGAGATGTCTATATATATGGTTTTATACAAGGAACAATATATCTTGAAATCAAGTATGGTACACTCTTCAGCATTAAGCAATTGGTAGAACTGTTTGGGAAGGATTAGGAGATGTGGCCTTGTGGGAGGAGGTATGTTAAAAGGTCCATGCTAATCCTTCCTAAGATGCTTATGGCCATGTTTCATCACAGCAGTAGAAAGCACGCGCGCACACACACACACACACACACACACACACACACACACACACACACGTTAGCAAATTTAAAAAAACTGAAGTATCTTTGTGTATCTTGTCTAGCCACAGTGCACTAAAGCTTAAAGTCAGCAGCAAATTTGAGTCTCTAAAAATTATACAAACTCTTGGAAATTAAACAACATATTACTGAATGAGTAGTAAGCCAAAAAGTATCTTTTAACTAAATGAAAAGTAAAATACAACACAGTAAAACCTGTGGGACTCATTAAATTTATCTTAAGAGGGAAATTTTTAGCTCTAAGGATCCACATTTGAGACTCAGAAAGAGCACAAATAAATGACTGTTATAATGATACAACAAAAGAGTTTGAAAAACAAGAACAAACCAGACCCAAATTCAGTAGATGGCAATAAATAATAAAGTAAATGCAGAAACTGATGTAATAGAAACAAAGAATGTAGTACAAAGAATCAACAGATCTAAGAGCTGGTGCTTTGAGAAGATAAGAGCTACCGACTGACCAGTTAGCAGCAGCAGCAGCAGCAACAACAGCAACAGCAACAATAAAAGATTCAAATTAACAAAATCAGGAATGAACAGAGGAGCATTACATTAATCACTGAAGAAATTCTGAATAAGGGAATTACTTTTAAAACCTGCACTCTGCTAAGTGAGACGAGGTAAAAATAAATGAACAAACTTTTAGATTTATCTGAAGTACTAAAATTAAACCAAGAAGACAACATAAACAGACACATAACAAATAAAGAGATGGGAAAAGGTACTAAAAATCCTTTTAAACTAAAAATACCCAGGTTTCTTTAGAGGGAAGAAATACAACAGAGACTATTAACATAGGGCACATAAGAGATGATCATTGTAGTAGCAATGAGAAGGAGAAAGGTGCCCAATTATTGATGTTTTAAACATAATGTCCTTTTACTTGTGATGTACCTAATTTCAAAAGTACCATTCTTATACACTGCAATGTCTTAACTTTTTCAGAATTTTAAAGGAAAAGTAAAAACAATATGTAAGGGAACACAGCAAAGGATGATGGGAAATGTATTGGCATCAGAACAAAGTTTCTCTACAGGTTTTCCAAGAAGTTCAACTGTGGTAACACAGATCTGTTTCAAATGTTTGCATTTTTTTTATTTTGCAAAATTGAATATATTGTTATATTGGCTTAACACTTTCAAAGGCCGTTCATCAATTACCGATTGTTTCCCACGTTTTCCTCGGTGATCACATACCTAGCTAGACCTACAATTTCTGCACAATTCTAATCACCCTTTAGTTGTTTACAATATAATTGCTTCAATTGCATTTCCAGAGACTTTTTAACTTTTCTGTTGTTTTTGTGGTACAAAACAAACATTATTTTCTTAATCATTTAAAAATGTTACTCTATGTGTACAGGTGTTTTTATTTGTATGTGTGTCTTTGCACCATGTCTGTGCCTGGTTCCAAAGAAGCCAAAAGAAGGCATCAGATTGCTTGGGATTGGAGTTAGAGATGGTTGTGACTGGCAATTTGGATGCTGAGAATTGATCCCAGGTCTTCTGGTAGAGCTACCAGTGCTCTTAGTCTCTGAGTCATCGCTCCAGGTCTCTTTTTTAATCATTTTAAAAGTGTAGGAATATTAAGCATATTCACATTATTGTGAAACTATTCTCTAAAACTTTTATGTCTTAAAATCGAATCTCTATAAAAATACACAACTCCCTTTAATCCTTTTATTTAGGTGGTGAAAATTATCAGTCTAACTTTGTTCCTATGAATTTGCCTACTTTAGATATCCCGTAAAGATGAAATGATGCACCATCTGCTTTTCTGTGACTCTTATTTCACTTATACATCCTCGAGCTTCATCCATTTTAAAGGACTTCCTTTCTTTTTAAATATGAGAAATATTGCACTGGACACACACACACACATATATGTTACAGTGAATATGCACACATACACACATACTAATTATAGAAGTAGTCATAAATTTGAAAAGGACTTGGAGGGACATGGGAGAAGATGGTAGTGAGAAAACATGTGAATATAGTACTTACATAAAATTTCATGGCGTTACATGAAACTCCATTTTAAAATAATTTCTGTCTTCAACTATGTGAAAAACTTACCCAAGTGTCAAATAGCTAGATCATATGGTAGTTATATTGCTAATTTCTTCAGATAGATTCTTTGTTTCATTGAGATTGGTTTCAATTGTGTGATCATCTGCTTCTACCTCTGTATTCCTGGGATGACAAGCACATTCCACAATATCTAGCTTTTTTAAATTTTTGAACAAACTACTAATTGCCATAATAGCTGAACCATTTTTTTAGTTCTACTTACAATGAATTTAAAAATCCATTTTTTTCCTACACCCTTACCAAATTTGCTTATTGTTCTGATTGAATTTTGTCAGCTTCACACAGACCTGGACATATTTGGAGAGAAAAGCCTCAATGGAGAAAGAATATGCCTCCATCAGATCTGTGAAGTATTTTCTAAATTACTGGCTGATGTGTGAAAGCCCAGCTCACTGCTGATGGGTGCCAACTCTTGGCCAGTGGCCCTGGGTTATATAAGAAACTAGGCTGAATGAGTCTTAACAAGCAAGCTAGTAAGTAGTATTCTTCTATGGCTTCTGCTTCAGTTCCCACCTTGAGTTCCTGTTCTTATTTCTTTCAGTGATGGAATGTGACCCAGAATGTACTCTTCTATTTCTGAAATCTCTGTAAAACAGTACAATAGAAAAAGATGTTAAAAACTGAAATGAAAACCAGAGGCATATTTGAGGAAATCCAACATCCCAAAAATTAAGAATTCTAGAACGATATTATATAGAAAATCAATGGTAGGGGGTTGAATAATTCAAGATAAATAAATCATTCTAAATGATAGCTTTCAGGCCATTTAGAACTATAAAATACTATAGTTTGAATATGATTTAATTAAATAATCCCCAAGGGACCATTAGAGTGGAGACTTGCTGTACAGGATGGTGCTATTTGAAGGTAGCTTCAAGAAAGTCATGGTTTGGATCACTGGGAACATGAAGCAGTCCATGTATGACCTCTTGACTTCCTGTAGGAGGAATGCTATAAAACGAGTAAACTTAGCTCCACCCACTGTCTGTTTTTTACTTTACTGTTATGAGATGTGTCTGCTCAGTGCACTATGCACTTCTGCCTTTGTCATCCGTCGTTTGCTATGACATTCTCACCAAAATCCATCGAAAATGTCAGGCCCTTTAATGTTGAAAATTGTAAGCTAAACAAACTATTTATAAAATTAGTTACCTCTCAAGTGTTCTGTTGTGGTAATGCAAGGCTGAATAGTACATGCTTGCAATAGATTTGGGTTTGAGGGTATTAACACACTGTTTTGTTTTGTCTGGCCTCCAACTTGCTATATAATCAAGGCTTGCTTTCAACTGATCCTCCCGTCTCTATTTTCCAAGTACTGAAATTACAGTAATGAGCCATCATGCCCAGTAGTTTAATAATATTTAATTAATATCTCCCCTCAATCTCAACAAATATTTGCTTAGACATTTGCAATTTAATAGGGCATGAAATACCTTTTCAGTTGTCAGGAATATCCAGTATATTACATGACACTTAATATTCATAATGCTCACCCATTCAATGCCAGTAATATCCCAGATATTGTGACAAGACAAAATCACTATGCTAACCTTTCAAACAGTTTCTGAGTACTGCAGTGCATGTTTCCATTTTCACCAAAAAAAAAAAATATGACTGATTTTTGGGTCTGCTCTTTCAGAAAAGAGTTAAGGGTTTTGTTTGTTTGTTTGTTTGTTTGTTTGAGACAGTATTTCTCTGTGTAGTCCTGGCTGTCTGTAGACCATGCTGGCCTCGAACTCAGAAATCCGCCTGCCTCTGTCTCCCAAGTGCTGGGATTAAAGGCGTGTGCCACCACTGCCTGACAAGTTAAGGTGTTGTTAACAAGAGAAAAGGAGTATGGCTATCAGCATGTCCTCATCTATATTGGACACCAATTGGTTATTGAGTCTTTAGCTCTTGTTTCAAAGATCACATAAAATTTTTCTATGTCTTCTCAGGTAAATCAAGCACATTTTTATTTCTGTCTTGCAAACATCATTTATTGAAGAAATTATGCACTTTATACTTTATATCCTTTTGTCAATTTTATTTTATTTTATTTTATTTTATTTTATTTTATTTTATTTTATTTTACTTATTTACTTTACATCCTGCTCACTGCCCCTCTCCTGGTCACCCCCTCCCACAATCCTTCCTCCATCCCTCCTCCCCTTCTATTCTGACCTATTGTGCCCACTCACCCGGGTATCCCTGGCACTTCAAGTCTCAATCAGATGCATTTTTCAAACATCATTTTTCAATGTTTTATTTTGATGCGACAGAAAAAAATCTATGCATTCAGAAATTCAACTAGATTCATTGCATGTTGCTGGCTGGTGGATGAGTCACAGTTATTATGTAAATACATATCCCATTTGGCTTGTTCTCATCTAAGAAACAATATGCCTTATATACACACACATTTTGGTATATGTAAATCTAATTTTCTGTAAAATAAGAGAAGCAAACAACTAGATAGAAGCCTAATGAGGCTGATGCAAATTTAATTTTCTGAACCTGTGTGTTTATTTCTTCATCTATCCTTCTTTCCCTCAGGAAAGTCTTTGAGCTCAGGATCCTTATTTGATCTGTGAAGGTTGCAAATTGTTTTTTGTGTTTTTGAAAACAAAGATTTCATTCGTTAATCCCCAATTTGCTTGATGAAATTATGTACTTAATGTTGCAAAGTGTATACAACTATATGAATAATTTTCTTTTCTCAAAAACAAGTTATTTTTCCTCAAAATAATATTTGCAAATAGAACTTCTTTAATTCAAACAAGTAATCAGGTTTTATGTAATCCCTTGGCTAGGTGAAAGCCTAATCATATATTATCAGGGGCTTTAAGTTTATAGAATACTAAAACTAGAATATAGCTTAAAGCTAATCTAGTGCATTCTCTCATATTCATATGGAAAAACTAAAGTTGAGAAGAGCTAATTAAATTGCATTAAAGCACTAAGCAGTGACAGAAATCACCTGTTTCAATGGTTAAAATAGCCATGGTTTTAAAAAACTTAACTTCAATGTGTGTGTGTGTGTGTGTGTGTGTGTGTGTGTGTGTGTGTGTGTGTATGTGTGTGTGTGGTGTATCTTATGTGATGTGTACTGTGGTGTGCGTGTGTGATGTATCTATGTGACATGTGTACTATGGGTGTGTGTGTGTGTGTGTGTGTGTGTGTGTGTTTCTATGTGACATGTGTACTGTGGGGTGTGTGTGTGTATGTGTGTACATGCCATGGTGCATGTGTATAGGGCAGAGGACAACTTTGTGGAGTTGAAGGATCAAGCACATGTCACCAGGCTTCCATGGCAGGTATGTTTACCCTCTGAACCATCTGTCTCACAGCCCTAGGCTGTGCATCTTTATAATGTTATACATGTGCAATGCAATGGCTATCTGGAAAACAGAACAATGTTCTTCTAAAAAGCATGATGCTAAGTAGCCAAAAATTCTAAATCATTTAAATTCTGTGATACAATTGAGATTTTTGGAGGACATTTTAACACAAGGCTTTATGTATACCAGGCTGGACTTGAGTTCACCTTGTAGCTGACTTCCAGGCTTTACCTCCCAAGTGTTAATATATGAGGCCTATGCCACTAATGTGGAGTAGATTTAACCAAAATTTGTTCTTTGTGCTTATTATATTACAGCTTTTTCTATAATATTCTAGTACTACAAAAAAGATCTCAAGATTTGCCACGTCTCAGGCAATCTTTACACTATTAAATTGTAGCAATGACAAAAAAAATGTCTGTTTTGAGACACAAATGTTCTTCTATGAGAGGTTGGCTAAGGCTAGGAACACAGTGGAAGCTAAAACTGTATTGAAGAACTACCCAGTGAAGAAACACTTGATACAATTCTTGACTCCTAAGCACAAATCAAGGCCACAACACCAACTATCCTGGATGTCACATAATTTCTCACTTTTATGCACTGTATAGGGTTAGAAGCCAGTTTTAAAATATTACTGGTAAATCTGTAAAAAAAAATATTAGTTATTAAAACTCTCAACCATAGTATTTTCCTGTGTGATAAAATAAGAAGGCATTTCTTCTGTACACAGGATTGTTATGGCTATATCAATCAGAACTCTTGTGATGAAGTTGTATGATGAACAACTTAGAGTTTCATGGAACACATTGTTATTCATTGAATGGCTGGTGGGCAAACCATGGTTATTCTAAATTAGGTATCTGTCAGACAGAAAATGATTAGATGTCATCTGCCACTTTAAGAAAAGCAACTGTCAATACTTGTTGCTAATGCTAAACTTTGAGCTTTGAAGCAAAAGTTGGAATTGGATAAATTTGATACCAGCCTTAGTGTTTCTAATAATCTGATTAAAAGAAACGTCAAAAGCAACTACAGGAGTAATGGGTTGGGTTCATCCTATAACTCCCAAGTCACAATCCATCTCTGAAGTAAGTCAGGGCATGAACTCAAGGCAGGGATCTGGGGGCAGGAATTGAAGCAAGGACCATGGAGGGCCAGTGCTTACTAGATTGTACCTATGGCTTACTTAGCCCACATTCTTATACAATTCAGGATCACTTGTGTGAACCCTCCTCTGTCAATTAGCAGTCAAGAGAATGTCCTACAGACTTGCCTACAGGCAATCTGATGGAAGCATTTTCTCAATTAAGATTTCTCTTTGCAGGCTGGAGAGATGGCTCATCGGTTAAGAGCACTGACTGCTCTTCCAGAGATCCTGAGTTCAATTCCCAGCAACCACATGGTGGCTCACAATCATCTGTAATGGGATCTGATGCCCTCTTCTGTTGTGTCTGAAGTCAGTGACAGTGTACTCATATACATACAATAAATAAATATCTTTTAAAAATACCAAAAGATTTCTCTTCCCACTTGACTGTAGTTTAATGTAAGTTTAGAAAAAAATCTAACCAGGTCATGGTTTAGAATTTACTTCCTGTTATAGTTGTGTTTGGTAAAGTTTACAAGCTACTGTCCTAAGAGGGAGTTCCAAACAACTTTTGCAGATTTGGGATTATTTTAAATGTTGTACCAATTCTGTGCAATATTCTGGGCAGACTAAATTCAATTTTTAATCAAATTCTTATAAGCCATTCCAAAGTTAAAATATGAGACAAAGTCATTCTTATACATATAAAGCAGAGAAATAATAGATAAAGCCAGAGCAGCAATGTGATAAAATTTGTTGGTAATTTATTATGCACTAAGCTCTTTACTAAATTATATCAAATAATCAAATCAACAAGCCTATGAGATGTCTATCACATTGACTGAATTCTTACTTTGAGATAAGAAAATATTTTCCACAAAATTTAGGAACCTGCAAATCATATAGCTAGTCAATACTTGAGCTGAGAGATTAAAACTAATCATGTCAAATTTTTGATAACTTTAAGTGACAATTCTGCTATTGCTCAAACTGTAGAGCTTGTGTCATTTACTTCTTTGTTGTTGCTAGTATTCTGGAGATATGTCAAAGTATTTTAATGGTTGGAGAGTGTCTTAGTCGCTGTGCTACTGCTGTGATGGGCCACCATGACCATGGCAACTCTTTAAAAGGAAGCGTTTAATTGGAGCTGGTTTACAGTTTCAGATGTTTAGTCCATTTATCAGCATAGCAGAACACATGGAGGCATATAGACAGACATAGGCCTGGAGAAGGACCTGAATGGCCAAGTAACAGAAAGAGAGCCACTGTGCCTGGCTTAGTCTTTTGAAACCTTAATGCCCACTTCCTCCAACAAAGCCACATCTACAATAAGGCCACACTTTCTAATCCTTTCAAATAGTGCCACCCCCTAAACATTTAAATATATAAAACTATGGGGCCATTCTTTTTTTTTATTCTATTTTTTAATGTTACTCAAAGGCTTTATAAGTTTGGTAATGCTCAATAACAAGATGCCCATACAATCAAAAGTGTAACCAAATACCCAACCTAGATATACCAACTACCTTTGACTGGTGGAGACATGCAAACATTTGCCTCCATGTTCTTCCTCCCTCTCTCTTGTCACCTAGCTTCTCCTCTCTTTCTCCTCCTCTCCTTATTCCTCCTCTTCCTCTCCTTATTCCTCCCACCTTAGCTTCTCCTACATATCACCCTTCCTGTTAAAATAAAGATTCTCTCTTAAAATAAAATTAGAGCATAACTATACCAATTTGGGTCAGTAAGGTACAAGATAGACCTAATACACAGTCCATCATTTTGTTGACTAACCAGAACCTCTGTCATATATGGGTCATTCTTATTCAAACCACAATGAAGAATGTTAGAAGAAATTTCAGACTGTGAGTGTTGATTTGTGTAGTTATTTAGAATATCATGACATATATTTTGAATAGTTTTTTATTATTTTTAAATAAAACATTAAATCATTGGGCTAAAGAGATGGCTCAACGATTAAGAGACATTGCTGCTTTTGGAGAGACCAGGTTCAATTCTCAGCACTTACATGGTGGATTATAACTGTCTGTAACTCTATGTTCAAAGGATCCAAAGGTCTTTGCTGACCTCCTTGGGGGACCAGTCACACACATATGGTACAGATACACACACACACACACACACACACACACACACACACACACACACGCAGGTAAATATTCCTACATATAAAAGATAGATAGATAGATAGATAGATAGATAGATAGATAGATAGATAGATAGATA
>JANHMN010000005.1:62584159-62598132 GCA_030674055.1 Rhabdomys pumilio | reverse complement strand
TCTCTCTCTCTCTCTCTCTCTCTCTCTCTCTCTCTCTCTCTCTCTCTGTCACACACACACACACACACACACACACACACACTGTACAGAAATGCATCTCTACTTGAAACAAGACTATTCTTATTATGAGGAACTTACCATGAATTAATTAGTTACCTCACTAAAAGGCTTCATATCCACAAATCATTACACTGGGGGTTTGAGCAATTGTAACTACAAACTTACTTCTTGAAATTATATTTGCTATATTCCAAAGGTATTGGCAGATTGTGTTTTTATTTTTACTTTTTGACATTCCCCTTCTGTTTTTTTCAATGACTAGTCATTCAAAAGTATATTGTTTGTGGGGCTGGAGAGATGGCTCAGTGATTAAGAGCTCTTCCAAAGGTCCTAAGTTCAATTTCCAGCAACCACATGGTGCTCACAACCATCTGTAATGGGATCAGATGCAATCTTTAGGTGAGTCTGAAGACAGCTACAGTGTACTCACATCCATAAAATAAATCTTTTTAAAAAAGTATATTGTTTGATTGCCGTGTATTTTTATAATTTTTCTTGCTATTGACTTCTGGTTTTATTTCATTATGAACTGATAAACTATTTTATTTATTTTTCATTTATTAACAATCATTTTTGTGGAATGTTAAGAAGAATTCATATTCTCCAGTTGTTGCTAATTCCATTTCATTTATAATACAGGTTAGATCCTCAGTCTCTTGGTGATTTTTGTCTGGATGCATTATTTATTGACTATTGAATCACTTGCTATTTTTGTATTTTGGCCTGTCTATTTTTCTAATAGTATTGGTTTTTAAGAAATTGGGTATTTCAATGTTTATTGCATAAATATTTAATATTACTTTATTTGAAGATATTGTTCCCATTTATTAATACATTAGGACTTTATCTTGTTGGACTAATTTTGCTGTGAAGGATAGTTTGTTCAGATAAAATAATAGCTATCCCTACTAGTGTTCAGCTTCCACTTGTTTCACCTTCTACTTGTTTTCCATCCTTTGATGTCCAGTTGCTATTTTTTTGTTAATTAGGTCTGTCTCAGCAGACAAATAGCTGGATGTAGTATTTTTATTCACTAAACTAGTTCTTATGTTTCAATTAGGAACTTGAGACCATTTACATATATTACTTTTCTTCAGAGCTGTTTGCTGATTCCTGAAATTTTGATGGCTGTCTTTCTGATTGGCTAAATAACTTTTGTTGTTTTCTTTTCCCCTTATGCATATTAGCATCTTGCTGGCTTGTTGAGTTGAAAGTGATCTCCTTGGTTTCTTCCTTTCGTGAGTTGATTAACACTAAGAGGTTCTGTTTAAGTTATATCTGCTAGAGGTTTTAAATGATGCTAATTTTCTGTGCCCATTTGTTTTTTTAGGTTTGGAGAATTTTCTACTTCAATATCATTGTGCAAATATTCTTTGCTTTAGTTAGAAACTCAGCTCCTTCTACGTTGTCATTCTTAGCTTTAGTCTGTTGAGCACATCAAAGAGTTAATGAAAGCTGTGGTTATACTTGATTTTTTTCTTCATTACTATCTAAATAAAACATATCCTTGACCTTGTCTCCAATCTCTATTTTCAAGTCTGTTGGGGATGAATTCCACTATTGTTTGATTGAAATATACATTTCCAACATTTCTATTACTTTGCTTCTTTTTTCTCCCCATCAAAAATAAATATTCATAGAACTGTAAACCAAAATGAAACATTTGTATGTATGTATAAAAACAAAAGAAGCAAACAAATAAAAAATCTGAATATTGGTTTGTTTTAAAACACAATTAATACAATTATATTAAGACAACAAATTTTCCCTTACATTCTATGGTCAGAGGTTATAATAATCACTTTAGTTATAAAGACCTCTGCTTATACTATTCTGGGTGCTACCAAAAATGAGCAGACACTGGCTAATCCTTAACCATTTAAAAATTTACACACCGTATGTATTGAATTTGTCTTCTAATGTCTCCACTCTGTATTTTATTGTTTTAGTGGCCTGAATTTGATTAGATACTCCTTGTTGGAGAAGGTGTGTCACTGTGGGCTTGGGCTTTAAGACCCTCATCCTAGCTGCCTGGAAGCCAGTCTTCTCCTGTCTGCTTTTGGATGAAGAATTCTAACCTCCTGCACCAGGCCTGCCTGGATGCTATGATGTTTACACCTTGATAATAATGGATTGAACCCCTGAACCTGTAAGCCAGTCACAATTAAATGGTGTCCTTATAAAAGGTGCCTTGTTCACAGCATCTCTTCACAGCAGTAAAACCCCAACTAAGACAGGTAATTTCTACACTTTGAAACCTACACATTGCCTAATTTACTTTCCATTGTTTTCATGTAGATATTTTTAGTTGATCAAAATTTTTGTTTATAATCAGCAGAAGTGGCTTTTATGATTATATGTGGAAACATTGAAGATTTTTACCTATTACATATGCATGTAATTTGGTGTCTGTCCTATACCAAAGATTGTTTTCTCTAAACTCCAATAGTTTAGCTAAAGTGTAATAGTGTTTGTAACATTAAGACATTTATCCCAAGTACACAATTTGCCATTTTAATGTAATTATGTGCTACATAGTGATGGTTGATCAGCAATACACCTGACAATGTCATAACTATCTTAACCTCTCTAAATGATATAACAAATGTAGATTCATTTTCCTACCTGCTTTTTTTCTTAAAAAGATTTTTATATACTACATTCTGATGATAGTTTCTTCTCCCCCAACTCCTCCCAGGTACTTTTCACCTCCTCATCCCCTACCCAAATCCATAACCTTCTTTTTTCTCATTAGAAAATAAGCAAGCATCTAAAAATAATGAAATGGAATAAAAGTAAATAAATCATAATAGGACCAAACAAACAAAATAAAAAAGAACCAAGAGAAAAGCATAAGATATTTATATAGATGCTGACATACACATATTCTCACACAGAGAAAACCCATAAGAACAAAATGAGAAAACATATAAGCAAAAGATATGTAAGTTTAAAATAAAACAGCCTAGACAAAGAATCATGAGAAAAAACCACTTCAAAGCTACTTTGACATTGTTTTATGTTGTTCTTCTACTCCTGGGCATGAGGTCTTCCCTTAAGTGTCAATTGTATACCCAGTGAGACACTCGTGGAGAGAACGAATACTTCATTTAAGGATGGTTATCAATTAGAGACAGATTCAGGTTTAGGGCTGGAGGTTGTGTCCACTTCCCCTCTCAGTGCTGGGACCCCATCTGGCTTAGACCTGTGCATGCTGCCATGGTCTCTTGTGAGTTCATATGGATATCAATCACTCCTATTAGGTCAGGAAGGCACTATTTCCTTGGTGTCTTCCATCTCCACTGGCTCTTCCAATCTTTGTGCCTTCCTTTCCACAGAGTTCCCAGAGCCCTAGGAATGGATTTGATTGAGACATCCCATTTAGGACCAAGTATTACAAGATCTCTCACTCTCTGTACATTATCCAATTGTGGGTCTCTGTGTTTGTTGCCATCTACTGCAAGAGGAAGCTTCTCTGATGATGGCTGAACAAGGCATTGATCTAGGAGTATAGCAGAGTGTTGCTAGGAAACATGCTATTGTTATTTTCCTTTAGCAGCACGGTAGTATTTGGGCTTTCCCTTAGGTCCATGGCCTATCAAGTCTCATGGGCTTAGCTACCTGAGCATTGTAGAGCATGGGTTTCATCTCATGGAATGGGCCTTAATTCCAATCAGTTGTTGATTACTCGCACAAACATTGTTTCACTACTGTACCAGTGTATTTTGCAGGCAGGTCACTATTGTAGAGTGTGGGATTTGCAGCTGAGTTGGTATTAATTTTTCACCTCTGATAGTGTGCTGAGTACTTTCAACACCATGAACTCTGTAGGGATGAAGACTCTAGGTAGGAACGTAAATTTTTTGTTCAGTCAGTTGTATAGGTATTGTCTTAAGCAATAGGCCCTTACCTTCATTTTGTGGAGAACAACCAATAGAGTAAGAAGTTGGTGGGAGGAGATCTTCCTAGGAAGGGAAGATACAATAGTTATGGGTGAATGGGGGGGAGTGTGGATAAGAGAGGGAATATGGAGTGGGACAGCTAGAACTAAGGACCACATGTGGGGTCATATAGAAACCCAATACAGTAGCTTCTTAAAATGTATACATATGTGAATGTCATATAAATGGAATCAACAAATAAAAGGGGAGCACCAACTAAACATCTGTGGCCACCAAATAAAACCTCCATCATCCAGAATAGGATGCATGGAAATGCTGGCCAAAGGACCCCATGGAAGCCCCCTAACAACCCAGGCTATTGCCAAGTTTATTGGATGCTCTTCTTACCTACTCTTATGAAAACAGTGACTTCGAATTTTCTTTGAAAATTCAAAATATGAATAAAAACAATTTTCATTTTATGTTTATCAAAATGACTGCTTTTTTAAAATTTTTGAACTCTGCATTTTTTAAATTAATTTCTGGGTTTTTTTTTCCTGAATTCTGTTATTTCATATTTTGAGTAGTCAGTTTTACTTGTGATATTTCACATTTTCCATAGTTTCCTTCATTTAGCTTATTTTGAAATATTAGTTTTAAATTTTTATGTTCTGTGGTGAGATTTTACTGGAGTACTTTGCGTTCTATGAAATATTCACTCCTTCCCCGCCCTTTGTTAGAGACAGAGTGAGACTCTGCCCTGGAATTCATCATATAGTCCAGGCTGGCCTCAGAATTTCAATTATCCTTTTTCCTCTGAGATTATGGCCACATACTGCCATACTACCCTTTCTTTTGCGGTTTTGTGTGGGATTTTACCACATTATTTTTCTTTTGATGATTTACACATCTTTATTTTTCTGAGTAAGAAGGGTGGGTCAGAGGAGATGTTCTAGTTGTGTCTGGAGTACCTTCTATTTTTTTTCTCTCAAAGGAATGATTGTTTTAAGGATGTTTTTTTTCTGTTCAATCTCCTATTTTTGTTCCCTAACTAGACTTTTATATCTAGTTCTCTAACTCTTGCCGAATTTGGAGGTTCTACATTCTTTTGAAAACTCTACTCAATTGCACGACTTTGCTTAATATCAGGCATTGATCCAGAAAGGAGTTTCAGATGGTTACTTTCATAAGGTCATAAGGCACAGAATGTTCCAACTCTCCAACCTTCTTTGGATCCCTTTATTCTCTGCAAATTGGAAGCATTCCCACTCTCAGCTGCTACACTCAAGTTAATCTAATGATATTTCCAGTGAACAAATATTAACTCTTTGGGAGCATTAAATTTCTGAGGGTATTATATGCTTCGGAGCTTTCCTCCTCATGATTTTTTTATGCATCTGTATACCTGTTATTGATTTAATGGTTTTTGTCTTCAGCTTAAACTTGGGATTTGTAAAATACATGTTCTCAGCATTGCTTCAGATCTTTTTTGTGATTTAGTCTGTTTACATTCCTAATCAGTGTTTATGGTGTTTTATGGATATTTTTATGTGTGTGCTCCTAAGAATTAAATCCATGGCCTTGCACATGCTAGAACAACGCTCTCACTGAGTGACATATGCAGATGTTGATTTTCTCAGGGCCAGGAGAATGAATGTAAATCTGCAGCTGCATGGGGTTAGCAGTGGAGAATCTCTAGGAAGTCCTTGAAACCTGGGATAGTGGAGGCTCTCAGGAGTCAATTCCAGTGACCTCAGCTGAGATGCCTAACAGTGGAGACAAGGAACATGTAGAGACCACTTTTTATCACCAGATAGCCACAGTGGAAGGATAGGGACACCAACTCACCCACTAAACTCAAAATTTGCCCTGTCTTAAATGAAATACAGGAACGGGACAGACTGAAGAAAAGACCAACCAATAACCAGCCCAACTCAAAACCCATCCCATGGGCAAACACCAATCCGTGACATTATTAATGATACTCTGTTATGTTTTGCAAAGAGGAGACTGACATAACTGCCCTCTACCTAGCAGCAGACAGAAACAGAAACAGATACCCACAGCTAAACATTAGACAGAGATTGGCAACACCTATGGAAGAGTTGAGAAAAGTATCAAAAGCCCATAAGTAAATGGGAATTCTACAGGAAGACCAATAGAATCAACAAACCTGGACTCCTGGAAGCTCTCAGAATCTGAGCCACCAACCAAAGAACATACACAGACTGGAATAAGGCCCCCAGTTACATATGTAGCAGACAGGCAGCTCAATCTTCATGGCTGCCCTATCTGGCCTCGGTGGGAGAGGATGTGCCTAGTCTGGCAGAGACTTGATCTGCCAGGGTAGGGGAAAACCTGTAGGGGGTCCCACCCTCTCAGAGGAAAAGGGATTGGGGGAGGGGGTTAAGGGACTATGTGAGAGTTTTCATTCTTTCTGTTCATTCTCTGGTTTGGTTTGGAGGGGTTGTTGCTGTTTTGTTTTAAGGTCCAGGCTTCATGTCATCAACTTTTTGATGAGTCTTTTACCTCTTGAAGAGGAAGTCAGATATGATCTAATTCTAAAGTGAAGGAAACATGAAAGTTTATTACAGAAAAAAAAAGTCTGGCAGGTCTCCCTATAAGTATAGCAACCATAAAAAGAAACACAGCCAATTACACCTTAAGCAAAGCAACCAATCATGGGCAAAGACAGAAACCACATTGCAGTCAGCTGTGGTTCTAAACTATTCTCATGTGCCAGCTGAGGAACAACATGAGCAACCAAATACCATGCCTCACTCCATTTGAGAATTTCTTAATTTCTAACAATGCGTCCCAAAGTGGTAACATCTGTTGAGTTCCTTTCCCATCCATATCTGACAACTGGGCAGGCCCAACTTGTGCAGGCCTATTTGCCAGCAGACACAAATTCATGAGTTCATGAATACCATAGGCACATGCATAGAACATTCAATTTTGCAGCCATTCTGTTAGTCTTCCACCTATTATATTATTTCTGTCCCCTCTTCTAAATTGTTCTCTCAACCTTTAGGGGTATTAGTATGTCTTATTAGAGGTCTGAGTAACCCCATGATGGCCACGTGCACACTAGTTACACAAGGAAACTGATAATCTGTTAAGGCTAAGAAAGTGGAAGTCTTGTATCAAGTAGGATAAATTACATGGCTCTTGTCAAAAAGTGGGGGCCTGTAGGACTCTTAGAAATCTACTAGTTTAAGTATCCTTTCAGAGGCTGCAAAAGGAGCTAGAGTAGTCTCATGTCAAAAACAGGATAGAAAGATGAGAAAGTATGATTGGGAATGAGAAGAGGAGAGAACCAAGTGGGAAAGTGCCCTTATCCCTCTGCAGTTAGTTTATGTCTCTGATTGACTAGAGTCACAGATTCTTACAAAACTATTTAAACTACTGCCAAGACCACCTAGGTAGATTATACTTTATTTTCCAACATGAATTATGTATGAATTTATCGGAATTGCTAGTGAACCTTTCCTAGGCCCAAGGCAAGTATACTGACCTTCTTCTGTGGCCTATGTATGGGGAGAATTCCTTTGATTTTTCTAAATCTATTTTTTTAATCTTAAAGATTTTTTTCCATATATAAGCCTCAAGGTGTCCCTCAAATACCTTACAATTTCATTAACAAGAATAATTTTGTTAAAACTGTCTACTTTTAACTTTAGGTTGTCTTTACTGCTTGCATGCCTGGTGCCCGTGGAGGCCAAGAGAGAGCATTGAATTTTCTGGAACTGGGGTTAAGGACAAAATTTTGAGCTGCCATGTGGGTGGTGGGAATTGAAACTGAAGAACAGTCAGTGCTCTTAACTGCTGAGCAGTCTCTACAGGCCCAAGAGTAATATTGATGAGAAAATAAGTGTGCCAATGTATTAAAAATAATCTTTAGCTTTAGATTGCCCCATTGAACAAGAAAACTTAAAAAGCCCCTAAACTACACCTATTAAACTACTGCCAGAGCAGTTAAAATGTACTTCTCTCATACCTGCACTTGATTCTCTGAATGTATATATACCTTTTATTTAATAAAGGCAAACTTGGTTTCATACTTTCCCCCCCTATAGCACAAGTCTCAATCACAGCAGCACCTGAATAGAGACCTCTAGGAGGAAGGTCTCAGGCTACACAACCAGCAACTTTGGGCTTTATTTCCCGCTGACGTAGGTAAGGTTCTTCAGCAACACCAGTACAAAACTGTCAGTACTCATGAGGCATCAACGTGTGCGCATTCGCTCACACATGTACTCATACTTTTCTCCCTCATTCACTTTTTTCTCTAATGGCGGTTTAGTTTTTATTTACCCAATGACTAATGATGCTGAATATCTTTTAGTTTGCAAATATTGTCATTTGTTATCTTGTTTGGGAAAATGTCTATTAGTTCTTTGCTCGCACTTATTTTTGTATTCTGTGACATTTTGTTGTTAGCATAATTTTTAAAGCTTTTTCATATGTATAATTTGCAAATGCCCCCCCCCCCATTCTGGGAGTCAACTTTCTGCTTTATTGGCACTCCTTTGAAGCAAAATGATTTATTTTTTCATAGTATTCACTTTTTGTCTTGGTTAGTAATATTTAACACTATTTTTACTCAAACAGTTTTATAGTTTCAGCTCTTACATGTTTATGTTTCATACATTTTAAATTGTATTTACTTATATCATGAAGTAAGAATTCAATTTCATTTTTTGCTCTATGTCGATGCAATTGTTCCCTCACCATTTGTTGAAGAGACTTCTTTTCTGCTTGAATAGCTGTGTTATGTGAATGGAATTCTTTATTATTTCTTTGAGAATTTCATATAAAGTACATTGATCATATTCATCCATTGCCTCCCAGATCCACTCTTCTTCTATAGCCTTATTTTTGCAGTAGAAGATGATTAACACAGAGACCCATAACAGTCAATGTGAAGAGAAGGAGAGACCTCAGAATGTTTATCTCTAAATACCTTTATCACTCTCTTTCTATCCGACCCCCCTCTATTGTACCCCTGAGGCCTAGGAATTACTAAGAGGAGATGGTAAGACTGTAAGATCCAGGGTGGTAGATGACTGCAAGAAAACAGTTTTCCTGGACACAACAGGGCAGTTACTCATCTTTTGTCACAGTGATTGTGACAGCATGCACAAAACCTTCAGTAGCTGAAGTATCTGTAGTTTCAAGTGGCTGATTTTCAAACAATATATCTTAATAGTATTAAAATACAACCAAATATGTGCTGTGTTTCTGAAACCAAGACTTTAATTAGTAATATGGAAGGAGGAATGTTTGGAAACTAGTAATTCACATGCTGTATGAATGTAATTATAACTAGGAGTTTGTAAACCCGAAATTACTTATTAATAATGAATTACATACACACAGTTGATTCCATCTATAGACAAACCATTTGTAAATGGTTCACTTCTAATAATCAACATGGGTATTCCAATAGTTCATTTACTACTTCTTGATTCTGCTATAAAGTGGTATTCTTCTGCCCCATGATGTTTGTCTTATGTTGACTGTGTCGATTATTGCAGCTGGATTGTCTACTCCCTCGTAAACATTGGGTCTTTTTGTTGCAAGGCCTTCTGCAAAGGAGCTTCTGGAGTTCTACAGGCATTTCTGCCTGTTGCCCCTTTCTTCTAATTTCCCTTGCTTTACTTATGTCCTTTCTTTTCATTTTCTTTCTTTTTTAAATTTGTTCATTGATAGTTTTGTCCACATGTATCATACATTGTGGGCCTGTTCATTTCCCATTTTTATCCCCCCTCCCTCCTTCAAACAAGTTCTGCTCCCACTATCAGGTCTTTCTGTTTTGGTTTTTATTCTGAGAACCACTGAGTTTAACCAAGGCTACAATGTAGAGGTATCTACTGGAACATGAACAAGTCACTAGGGCAACACCTCTGAAGACAATGATTCTCAACCTCCCACAGGCATCAACTGCCAATATCTGGAGAGTCCAGGCCCCAGTGTTGACTCTCAATCCATGAAGGAATGCTGACAGGTCCTCACTTGTGCAGATCCTGCAGTAAGTTCATGAGTACAAATGCTATGTCATGTTCATAGACTTTGATGGCTCTCCCCTTTGGTCCAACTCCTGCATTCAGCGATTTTCCCCAAATCTGGAAGAGGTAGTGCAGTGTGTTGTTTAATTCTGAGCATTCAATGGTCACTTGTTCTCAACACTTTCTTTTTCATTTTTCAGCAATATGTCTCTTCACTAACTTCTATTCACTATAAAAAGAATCTTTTCTGACCAAGGCCAAAGACATCATTAAACATTGGATATAAGCATAAATATTCAAGAGGCAGTTTGAAAACATGTAGTAGAACAGATGCAATAGGTTCACCTCTAGGGCCTATGGCCTCCCTACTCTTTGACTACTATTTGACCAAGTCCACAGTACCCTCTGGAAGAGTGAGGTTCAGATTTAATCAGAAGGCAATTGGTTACTGCATAAAAGTCATACTACCATTAAATCAATGGGAAGGTTGGCATTGTAGCATCCAAGGTCAACAAATGGTTAAGACTACTGATGAGTTTTCTCCCTGCTGCTTTCATAGAAACTGCTGCCATTCTGAATGTTAGCCAGCAGAAAGGAAGCTTATAGCTCAGAGCCCACATGATTACTTTATGGCCTCCATCTATATTTGTGGTATCTTCAGCTATAGAGTCTTACCATAAAGTTCTGGTGAACAAGAAATAATCTATTTCAATGTCATTATTCTATATTTTTCTAGAGTTCTTTTAGATCTTCCTATACCATGATTCATGAGGTGGTATCTGACACTAGTATTGAGATTTTTATTTAATAACCCACTCTCTCCTGCACTCCCACCCCATTTTCATTTAAACCTTCTTACTCCAGCAATACTTCTCTACTTTCTTATCACATTCTTTTTTCTCTGTCTTTTCTTTGTTATTCTTCATGCATATTATTTAGAATGACCAAACCTATTCATTATTACTTACTGAAAAGAGAAGGACTTGACTATATATAAAGTTAGCATAAATAATTTTCTCAGGAAAATAGTGGACAGTATGTAGGATTTTCTTATTCTTGGGTATTCTACTTGATTTCAGATGGCCATAGCTGTAATAACTTCCCACCTGCAAGCTTATCCAAAACAACTAACTTAGGATGTAAGCATCAAGTTTGATGTAGGTGCTTTTTTGGCCCTGTGATTGTGCTCTTTTGTATAAATGTTTCTTAGATTTATTCCTGATAATCTGTCCCAATCTTCTATATCAATTATAATGACTTATTTATAATATTGGGGTTTTTTTGTGCCTAAGCTATAGCCTTGATACTTTGCCTTATACTTTAGTCTTCTATCCATTTCCCACTCTTATTTGGAGCTCTCATCACTAAACCCCTTGCCAATATTTAAACCTTGGTTTTATTATGAGTAATTATATCTCCATTTCATAAAGCTTGTTTATCTATAATTTTGCCCTACTTCTTCTAATCAATAAATGAAAAAAAATGGTTCAACTGAGGCAAACTGAATACTATCTTCCCTGAAATTTGAAACTAGAAGGGATGAAGGCATCCAGGAGCCCTCTGAAACTTGATTTGGTTCTTGGCCCGTTCCTAAACACAATTCGTGACCCTTCCAATGAATTCTCAAACAGAAGCAATACTTTCCTCCATTGATTTCATGGACCTAAGTTAGGCATATTTGGTTCTATTGTTTATTATAAAATGACTCCTACAGACATATTCAGAAGGAAGGTAAACCAGACTGGGCCTGATGAGTCCGAAACAATAAATCTAGAGCGGAAAAAGAAAGTTCAGTATAAGATTAGCATTTTGGAATACCTGTTTGAACATACTTATTTGGTCTAGGAACAGAAACTTGAGAGCTTAAAATGATAACTAATTTTCTCAGCCACAAATATTAAAGCAGTTTTGGAGTACTTCAGAATATTATAGATTTTACATACTAAGGGGCTTGAACATTGATTCCTGATCACTGAGGAAACTATCTATAATTTGCCTTACTTTCAAATTAATTACATTACTTTGGATCCAGGATAAAAAAAATGAAAACAGTATGATGTTTCAGAGCCTAACATTAGTGTATTTCACCTGCCCTTTTTCATGACTTTGGCAACTCAGAACTCCAGAGAGTTATTGGATATATATCTAATAAGACTACATCAATTTCCTCTTCTCTGTCTCACTTTCTGTCTTTTTTGTTTGTCCCTGTTACAATGACTCTTAAATCTGCACCACACCTCCTCCTCTTCTTCCATATTCCAAGAAAAAAAATTGATGTTTCAAAACACTTGAACATTTTTTCCCTCCAGAATATATCAGGAGATAGTTTCCAGCTTTCTACTACTGAAAAGAAGTGTTTTTTTTTTCCTTGAACAAAAGCAAGGCAAAAGAAAACATTATTTAAGGTAAATGGAAAAATGGTGTTCTAAATGAATGAGATGACAGAAGGGCGTGGTGTGGAGCAACAGAAGGAGAAGCAAGGTGAAAATGAAAAATGGAAGACTGTCATCAAAGAAAATAAAACACAAGATTAGAAAATAAGAGAAAATGAAAAAAGTTTCCTAATAATCAAAAAAACGTGCAAAATTTGTTAATTTGCAAAGAATATAAAAAAAACCCTAAAATATATTTTAAAAGAAGTTAAAATACTACTAAGACTATATAGTACAAAGAAAGTGGAGTGAGCATGGCAAAAAGAAGAAGAGGAAAAGGAGGAAGAGGAGGAGGAGGAGGAGGAGGAGGAGGAGGAAAGGAAAGATGCCAGGCTAGACAGATGGCTTAGCCATTAAAAGCACTGACTCCTCTTTTGGAGATCATGAGTTCAATTCCCAGCAACCACGTGGTGACTCACAATCATCTATAATGAGATCTGATGCCCTCTTATGGGGTGTCTGAAGACAACTACAGTGTACTTACATATAATAAAAAATTGAAAACCTTTAGGCTGGAGCGAGAGGAGCCAGAGACAGAGGGAGAAGGGAATGGGAAAAAAGGAAAGGATACCTAATAAAGAATATAATGTGTAGACAATATTAAGAAAACTAAAGCATCATATTTAAAAGAAAAATTATGGTAATGTCAACACACTCCCAAATGTAGTAGAAAATCAATATAAAAGAGCACTAGGGGTAAAAAGAACAATAAAAGATAAACCATGGGAGTGGCTTCTAGGTCCTGAAAATTCCTGTGTTAGGTGAGTAGGATAGTTGAACATGTGGACTCTTTCACATATTTTTTAAAATGTTGACCCTGTATTGGACAAGTGTCCCATATCACACGTAGCTGTCTAGACTTTAATAATTTCCCTTCCTTGTATACCAGGGGCCCCTGCTGGCTGCTCTTAACTTTGCAGTTTATTGTTTTGGCAGGTTCTCTCATCTTCCTGAGACTCATATGCCCTGAGATCACCTATGTTCTAGCTGGAAGGTATATCCCTAATGTTTTGGTGGTTAAGGGAGCATTCTAGGGACTGAGGTCTGTGTTCATACTTGTATATCTGGTAAGCATTCATCACCCCACTAGAGGAATAGTCAAGTTGTCCAGTTTACTTGAAGGTCAGATTTCTTTGAATCTCCACCATTGAATCTCATTTCAGGTAGGTGGCTCTATAGGTTGATCCAACCACAGATCTCAGGCTCAGAATATCTGCGATCTCTATTTTTCAGTTGATAGCATCTATTTACTCTCTACCACCCAGGCATGGCTACATTTTCCTATAATCTAAGGGCCAATCTTCTTGCTACCAGTACTGTTTGGATTTTTTTTCCCATTAAGCTTTCCCTCTTTCCAAAACTGGAACTGTGGTATGTTAAATTAAGATTACCTGGCATTTCTTTCTGCCACTCTGTCCCCTCTAAGTCTTCTCATGTCCTTCCCATTCCCTCTCAAATTCATGACCTCTTCATCTATAATTATTGTTGTTTTACACACGCATGCACGCGTGCGCACGCACACACACACACACACACACACACAGAGAGAGAGAGAGAGAGAGAGAGAGAGAGAGAGAGAGAGAGAGAGA
>JANHMN010000005.1:62550495-62584149 GCA_030674055.1 Rhabdomys pumilio | reverse complement strand
AGAGAGAGAGAGAGAGAGAGAGAGAGAGAGAGAGAGAGAGAGAGAGAGCGCCTATGCAGTCCATCTTATATTTCATTTCATTTCCTTTCATTTCATTTTATTTCATTTCATTTTGGGGGGACAGGATCTCTCTATATAGCTCAAAGCCTTGAACTCACTTTGCAGACCAGGCCGAAAGCATATGCCACCTCACTAGGCATCCTAGGAGTTTGTTTTAAACAACAGCTTCCTATTACGATACTGTGTTACCACAACCCCTCTGTGGTGGGGAACTCCTTTTTACTACTGAGACCTCTTGTTGGAAAAGATATTCTCTCAGCAGGAACCCCAGATGTACGTGAGGTTTATGAATGCTGTGAGATTTTTCTCTAAGTCAGATTGGATGTCTTTTCATTAAAGCTCCCAGGCTAACCTTTTAATATGAAATGCCTCCTTGCCCCACCACGGAAGGAAATGACTGAATGGAAAGTGTTTGGCTTGTCTGGCTGCTTGCTGATTTTCCTTTCTGTTTCTTTAGGTTTTTTTTTTTTCATCTGCCCTATTTCTTTGGGCATTTCTGAAGCTTCTCTTCTCTTCCTCTTTGGAGTAAAGTATATATACATATTTTCTTCTTATGCATTCCCAGCAGGTCATAGGTTCCTTCTACTCTCCCAGCTTACCAAGAATTTAGCTGAAATGCATTAGATTTGGAGTTAAAAACTGTCAGATAGATTTAAATTTTTATCTTGTAAGATATGAGAAGAAATTAATATACCATAATTGGAAAACCTGTATGTATTTAAAGAGGCTTTCCATTTCATTTTATACATGGAAAAAACATTCAACAATATCTAGTCCTCATTTAAAAAAAATTGGCACTGGGAATTAGACTCAGACTTTTCCCATGCCAGATAAGCACTCGAAGCTTTGTCCCTGCATCTTACATTCCAAGTACTCTTTCAATAGGCTGCATCCATAGTTAGTCCCCTGTATCTTACATTCTAGTTCTTAATGTCTTATGATGTTTCTTTTGGCCTTCTGGTATTTTTGTTTTATTGAGTATGAAGAAAAAAATACTTTCTGATGGGCAGTGATGGTGCACGCCTTTAATCCCAGTACATGGGAGGCAGAGGCAGGTGAATCTCTGAGTTTGAGACTAGCCTTGATCTATAGAGTGGGTTCCAGGAGAGCCAAAGCTATATAGAGAAATCCTGTTAAAAAAGAAAAAAGAAAAAATACTTTCTAAATGTTTTGATAGAGAAAGTGTCATTCCATTAGCTTTTAGAATTATCATAGAAATATGGTACCCTAGGGAAAACTTAGATATGTTTTGATTCAGATAATATATATTAAGTAATTTAATTATACTTGATTTCTTTATTTTCATTTAAGGCAGTGCATATAGACTTTATCTCAAAACCAATCAACAAATAAATGAACATAGCTTTGTCTGTATCCGTGGTTCTCAACCTTCCTAATGCAGCAACCCTTTAATACAGTTCCTCATGTTGTAGTGACCCCCATCCATTAAAAATCATTCTGTTTGCTAGTTCATAACTGTAATTTTGCTACTGTTATGCGTCATATTGTAAACATTTTTAGAGATAGAGGTTTGCCACAGGGATCACAACCAACAAATTGGAACCACTGATCTTTATTTTCCTTTTAGAAATATGACATTGAGAGAAAAATAACTGACATCTTATTTAGTTTAAACCATAAACTTATTCACTTACAATTTATATATCTACAAATTTGTGTTAGTCATATATAATAAACATAGAGTCTGTCTTCTTGTGTTTATAAGTTAATAAGAGATAGTCTTGACTCAGACCAAGAATATATTACACCCCTATTTGTAACAGTCTAGAAAGTGCAATCATCTGTATTGGTCAGACTTTGGCAGAGCCTCTCAGGGGACAGCTACCAAGCTCTTGTCAGCAAGCGCCTCTTGGCATCTGCAGTACTGTCTGGTTTTTGTGTCTGCAGATGGGATAGATCCCCAGGTGGGGCAGCCTCTGGATGGTCTTTCCTTCAGAACCACCAACCAAAGAGTACATGTGGAGGGACCCATGGCTCCAGCTGCATATGTAGCAGAGAATGGCCTTGTCTGGCATCAATGGGAGGAGAGTCCCTTGGCCCTGTGAAGGCTCAATGCTCCAGTGTAGAAGAATGTCAGGGCGGGGAGGTGGGTTGGGGAGCACCCTCATAGAATCAGGAAGAGGGGGGAGGGGATAGGGGGTCTAATTGGGAAGGGAAATAACATTTGAAATATAAATAAATAACCAATTTAAAATAAAATTTTAAAAAGAAAGTAAATTATGTTCCAATAAAAAAAAGAAAGTGCAATCATACATATTACATCATATGATTGTCACTCTAGGCAATTATCCACCAGTTGGTGGAGACCTGATAACCAGAGAGAGACCTTAAGAAAACAGAACCCCCTTGTTCTGAAGGATATAATTCAAATTCTATACTATAATCGGCAAAGAAACAAAAACCATTTTCTGAATATCTAAAACATAATTTTTACCTTTGAAGTTACATGTTTTCAAGCAATGAAGTTTATAAAACAGAGATTATACCTGTTATTCATTTTAGATAAGGACTCAGCAAGTGCTTTAGAAATGAATGAATAAATACCTGTAATCTTGGAGTATTAAAAACATATGGCACCGGGCAGTGGTGGTGCATGCCTGTAATCCCAGCACTTGGGAGGTAGAGGCAGGTGGATTTCTGAGTTCGAGGGCAGCCTGGTCTACAGAGTGAGTTCCAGGACAGCCAGGGCTACACAGAGAAACCTTGTCTCGAAAAACAAACAAACAAACAAACAAAAAACAACAAAAAGGCTACTTCTTTCATTTTTGATAAAAAATTTGGTTCTCTAAAGTTAGAGATTACTTCCCTTGTATAGTGTTTTTTTGAAAATGTAAGCTTAGCAGATTAGTAATGAATAATGATTTTATTGAGAACACATTTTGTGCTGGAAACCAATTTATATGACTGGCACCATTTGATTCTCACAAAATGTTATGGGTTACAAGATCAACCCAGCTAATATTCCATCAGAAATGGGGGTAGGCTCAAGAGACTCACAGGACTCTACCAGTAGCTGAGAGTCTATTGGCAATAGACCACTTCTGCAGAAAAGAAAGTTCTTTTTCATTCAGGGTGTGACCACTAGTAGGTTGTTAATGCTCAGGTGGATTGCCCCACAGTGGTGCATATACATACAATGTCAGCTGTACTTGCTGGGTTATTAAAAGTGGAAGAAGACTTAAATGTAAGGAAAGAGTTTGTTGGGGGGAGTAAGAGGAGCCAGAAGAGTATGTTACTGTGAGCATGTGGAGTTGGAGGAAGGAGTTGCAAGTGATATGACCAAGATACATTGATTCTTGGCATCAACCATGATGTCTGGGTTTGTAGACTGTATATAGGATGGATCCCTAGGTGGGGTGGTCTCTGGATGGCCTTTCCTTCAGTCTCTTTTTTTTTTTGCCCTTGTCATTCTTTTGGACAAGAACAACTCTGAGTTAAAAATTTTGAGATGGGTAGGTGACTCCATCCCTCAACAGGGGGCAGTGCCTGTCTCTACTGAATATAGACTCTACAGGTTCTTTCTTCCCTTTCTTGGGCATTTCTGCTAAAGTCATCCCTGTTGGGTCCTAGGAGCTTCTCACTTCACTGGCATCTGGGGCTTTCTGGTAGCTATCCCTAGTTCCCCATCCCCCAATGCTTCATATTTCTATTGAATTTCCTGACCCTCTGTACTTCTTTCCTGAGCCTATTCTCATACTTACTCTTCTCCCCTGCCTCAAGTAGTAGATGTGATGATGGAGCATGATAAGGAAGGTGACTCTAGGTCCAAGCAGTCCCAGTTTGAGATTTCATATATGGTACTTAGCAGCAGCCTCAGGTAATCTGAATTCTTTTTGACTCAAATCTTTATATGAAAGTTGTGGATAATAACATGTGTAAGGTTGTTTTGAAGATAGCATCTGTGAAATATCTGAATAATAATAGTGAAAAAAATAAAATCTTTTGCTTCCCACCAAATGAGGTAATTATTGATTATGTCTCTTGATTTGTGGGAAAATTGTAGAGAAAAAAAGCACGGTCAGCAGGGAGGTGGTGGCACACAACTTTAATCCCAGCACTTGGGAGGCAGAGGCAGATTTCTGAGTTCGAGGCCAGCCTGGTCTACAAAGTGAGTGCTACACAGCCAGGGCTACACAGAGAAACCCTGTCTCAAAAAACCAAAAAAAAAAAAAAAAAAAAAAAAGACTTGTCTGGCAAAGCACCTAAAAATGACTGAGACTTGTGACAGATAAGTAGCTTTGCTTCACATCTGTTTCTAATATTGTTGCTGGATCCATACAACTTTGTATTTGTTGCTTTGGAAGCTACGAAAGATTTTGGTTAGACAAAAGTCTTTTAAATATGGTATCAAAAATGCAGATGATAGAAGAAAAATAAATTAGATATAACCAGAAATGAAAATTTTGTAATTCAAAGAGCACCACATTAATAATGAAAACAGCCCAGTGGGCAGGAGAAAATATTTAAAATCACATATCTGATAAGATACTTGTACCTAAAATTAGTAAAGAATTACTATGGCTCACCAATTTAAAAGATATTAACCTAATTTAAAGCTGGCATATAATTTGGATGAACACTTTTCTAAAGAACATACACAAATGGTTAAATAAGCATAAGTAAAAGTACTCATCATTACTAATAAGATGATTAAATCCAAGTCACAATGAAATATTTCTTCACACATCCTTGCACTGCTATAATTAAACATTTTCAGTGATAAATAGAATTTCTATATAACATAACAATCCCATGTATATATCTATACATGGAATGCATATACTGTGTTCATGAGATTATTTTATTTTTGTTTTTCTTTTATGCATATATCTGGCATTCATTTCTTTGTATCATGTGTGTGGAGTGCCCACGGAGGTCAGAGAGGATATTGATTCTCTTGGAACTAGAGTTGCAGAGGATTGTGAGCCACCTTGTAGATGCTTGTAAGCTGTTAAACTATTCACAAAGATAGAGCCCTCATGACCATTCCCCCAAATTCTCACCTCTCAATATCACCAAATGGGGATTAAGTTTCAATAGGGATTGGGGAAGGGGATCTACATTTAAACTAGAGTGTAGCCTTTAGAAAAATAGCTCAGTTGATACCCCTGAGAGGCCCTGCTTTTTTCTGAAGTGAAATGGAGGAGAACATGGATCTGGGTGAGAGGGGAGGTGTGGAGATGGCAGAAGAACTGGGAAGAGTGGAGGAATGGGAAACTGGCCGAGATGTATTAAAAACAAAACAATTAAATTGCTTCTTCAAAACAAGAAAAATACAAAGAGGAAAGAAGATATTGAAACAAATTTCTATTTTTTTTAACTTATGGATGCACAAAGACAATGGGTAAGATTTTTTCATAATTTTAGTAAGTTTGGAAGTTATCAGAGAAAGACATTTGCATGGACTTCTTAAAGATGATTAATAAATGAATATGACAAATAATATTGATGAATAAGGCAAATATGCAGGATGAGATTGTGTAATCATAAAAGGGAGTAAGTTTCGAAAAATACTAAGAAATGCTTTGGTAATCTCAACTAAAACAGGAAAACTTACAGTTAATGCTGAATGTAATTATGTATATATCTTATATTTTATTGAGATTCTGTGAACTGAATATATTACCCTTTGTCTCATTTCTTTCCTTTTATTTATATTATTATCATTTTTATATTACTTCTAATTTTTACAGTCCAGTAGTTAACTCCCTCCTGGTCCACCCTCCCACAGTTCCTCATTCCATTCCTTCCCCTCCCCCCTGTCTCTGAGAGGATGTCACCCCTGCCCCCTTGCCAGGTCTCCCCATTCCCTAAGGCCTCAGGTCTCTCAGGGTTAGGTGCATCTCTGCTGTATATGTGTCAGGGGCCTTGGGCCAGCTTATGTATGCTGCCTGGTTGGTGGCTCAGTGTCTGAGAGATCTCAGGGGTCCAGGTCAGTTGAGACTGCTGGTCTTCCTATGGGTTTCTCTCCTCAGCTTCTTCCAGCATTTCCCTACTTTATTTTTAGAGACACGGTCTCCCTCTGTAGCTCTAGCTGTCCTGGATCTTGCTATGTATATCAGGCTGGCCTTAAATTCATAGAGATCTGCCTCCTAAATGCTGGAATTAGAGGTAGGCACCACTACACATGGCTTTAAAAAAGTTTTGTTTTTATTCATTCACATCCATTATTTTAAGTAACTTTTGAGATTTAAGAGAAATTCCATTGGAAAACAGACAATCTGAGGACATTTGCATACACACACACACACACACATCATACACATACACATACACATACACATACACATACACATACATATACACAGAGATACATCAGCCAGAGTATGAAGTAGAAATTCTTCTGCAATTTCATCATTCAAAAAGAAAGTTTGTGATTGTATTGGCTTTAAAAGTATTTAAATGTATTTGGCAATATGAAATTTGTGAAATTTTAATCAATTGGAACATAAAGGGTAACTTGCTCACAAGAATGGATTACTTTAGGAAAAATTTTGTCACAGATATTCAGTAGCCAATTTTCCTCTAGGAAAATGACTGAATCATTTGGCTTTTAGCCTTAAATTCAGAATCCAAGGATAGTCCAATATGGAAAGTACTGACTGACCAGAGATTTAGAGCATATTTGGCTTCATTTACAGTTCATGAAGAATGTTTTCTTTTCTTGACTGTTTGCACAAGGCCTTTAGAGCAAAGTGCAGCCATTAATTCTAACACCATATGACATTGACAAATATCCAAAGGTAAAAATTATTTTTTCATAAGTCATAAATAAAAGCTGAAATAAGGAATTTGAAAGAATTCCTTTGAATTCAAGGGATACAAAGGATAAAATAAATCTACATGCAAAATTAATAGTATATCTGTATACCAATAGCAACCTATCAGCAAAAAGACAAAAATCCTAGTTAAAATATTTTTAAATTTTATTCTATGTATATAATTACTTTGCCTACATGTATGTCTGTGCACAAAGTGCATGTCTGGTAACTCCTGAAACAGAGTTACAGATGGTTGTGAGCTACATTTTGGTTATTACCAAAATGGAAGAAATAGTATAGAAATGTAGCTCCACTCTTATGAGAGTCGTTTCAGCTTTTTAATTAATTCATCATTTAAGCTGGAGAGATGGCTCACCAGTTAAGAACATTGCTGCTCTTGTAGAAGATCTGTGTTTGATTCCCAGTGCTCATATGGCAGCTCACAATCATCGGTAACTCTATTTCAGGGGTTACCAGACATGCACTTTGTGCACAGACATACATGTAGGCAAAGTAATTATATACATAGAATAAAATTTAAAAATATTTTACCTAGGATTTTTGTCTTTTTTTCTGATAGGTTGCTATTGGTATACAGATATACTATTAATTTTGCATGTAAATTTTTTTTATCCTTCAAATTCCTTGAATTTGGTTTTGGCTTCTAAATGCTTTGTTTCTTTGCAGTATTATGCCATCTGAGAACAATTTGACTTCTTTCTGTACAATTTTGATGGACTTTTGGTTTGGTTTATTTTTTGAGTTTTTTCCCCTTTCCCTTTATACTGATTCCCCTGGGGATGACTTAACTTTGTTGTCCAAAAGTAGTAAAAGTTGCCACCCTGTCTTATTCTAGATCTTAGTAAAATAAAATCTTTCAACTTTTCCCAATCATCATGGATTTAACTATTGGTTTATCACATGTGGCATTTATTGAGTTATGTTCCTTCTCTACCTAATTTTTGAGGTTGTGTTGGTTTTAAACACCTTTTCAGGAACTGCTGGAGGTAGGGAGGGCTTTTACATTGTGTTTATTTGTTGGTGTATGTTGGATCACTTTTACATGCCTTTGATAAAATAAAATTGGTTACAATGTATATCATCTTTTGGCATACTGCTCAATTTAGTTTTCTAATATTTTATCGAAGATGTTCCCATCTGTTGACTTATAGTTTTGTTTTCCTTTCTTTCATTATTTATTTATTTTTTTTAACTTTTATTGGATATTTTATTTACATTTCAGATGCCATACCCTTGCCCCATTTCCCCTCCCTAGAAAACCCCTATCCCATGTCCCCTTTTCTTTTTTGCTTTTATACTGTTTTTTTTTTAATGTTAATCAAAGGCTTTATAAGTTTGGTAATGTTCAATCGGAAGTGTAATCCAATACCCAACCTAGATATATCAACTATCTTTGACTGGTGGAGATATGTGAACATCTGCCTCCATGTCCCCCTTCTCTCTTTCTCTCTCATCTCCTAGCTTCTCCTCTCCTTTTTCTTCTCCTCTCCTTACTCCTTCTCTTCCTCTCCGTACTCCTCCCACCTTAGCTCCTCCTACATATCACCCTTCCTGTTAAAATAAAACTTTTCTCTCAAAATATAATTAGAGCATAATTATGCCTATTTGTACCAGTGAGGTACAAGATAGTCCTAATACCCAGTCCATCATTTTGTTGACTAACCAGAACCTCTGTCATCTCTCTTAACTAAAACACTTAGTTCTGAACCTGGCTTTTTTCTTGGTTTTAGAATGAATGTCAGCTGAAAACCATCCACTCAGATCTTTTCTCTAAGTAAATAGCCAGGATTGGCTCTGAGACTATAAGTTTTCAACCCCGTCAGAAATCCAGAATGACTGAGTTAACTGAAATTATGGGAAGCACAAAGCATAGCTTCTAAAACTTAGCCAATTTATAGAGACCACTGTACACCTTGACAGTTTCTATACTTCAGAACTTTGGAGCATCAAATCTTCAGCCTTCTGGCCCAGGATCATCTGACAGACCTTGGTGATGCAGAATTTTTAAGGGCTGATTACTCTGTCTAGGCAGATATAATCAGTCGACTATTCTGCAAGTGTGTCTGCAAGTGGTTAGCCTGTGAGTTAAGGGACCAGAGCAAATTCGTGGCTTTGAGTTTATTGTTAGGGTGTTTTCTATATTTTATTTAGAAATAGCTGAGACTAGTTAACAGACAACAGTCCAGATTACCTTACATGGATAGTTGGTTTTCAAAAACGTCAGAAGTCCACAGAATTGACTTTACAAACATTTCTGTATTAATGTTCATTTTTATTAGAGACCTGTCTGCTCCTAACAGCTTCCTGTCTTGGACTCTAAGAAGAAACTGAGCATCTTTGGAGTTATTCCAGTTGTGCGGAGACAGCCACCAGGCAAGAATTGCCTCTTTTCATCTACAGACAAATTTCTTTCATTATTTAATCAAAATGATATGATATTTCCTTCATCATTTTTTGTTGTGTTATTGTCTGCTTTTGTTCTGAGATAATGCTGGCCTTCTACATTAAGTTTGGAAAGATTCCTCATCCTTCAGTTTTTTTGGAACAGTTTGAAACAAATGGTAATTACCTCATCTTCAGATTTTTGGTCAAATTCAGCAATTAAGCACTTCAATATAGTTTATGTTTGGTAATAAACTGTATGTCTGATTCATCTTACTGTTGTTGTCCTGTTCAAATTTTTATGAATTGGGATTCAATATTCATAGCTTATATGTGTTCAGGAATGTATCCATTTTCAATGTTTTCTAATCTGATTGCATATAGTTGTTTAAATTACCTTTAATAGCCAAATCTTTGTGGTGTAAGCTCTAATGTATCCTTTATTCATCTCTGATTTTACTGGTTTAGTTCTTCATTCTTTTTCTCCCCTTAGTTTAACCCAAGGTTTATTGAGTCTGTTTATATTGTCAAAAGTATAACTTTATTTTGTTTTTAATGTGTGTTTTAGTCAGACTTTTATTTACTTATTTTTTTCTTCCTATTAATTTTGTATATAGTCTCTTAATGATCTTCTAATTCAATGGTTCTCCACTTGTGGGTCAATACTACTTTGTGCTCTAACATTCCCTTCACAGAGGCGGCCTAAGACCACTGAAAAACACAGATACTTACGTCACAGTCCATAACAGTAGCAAAATTACAGTTATGAAGTAGCAATGAAAATCATTTTATGGTTGGGGGTTCTCCACAATATGAGGAACTGTACTCAAGGGTTTCATCATTAGGAAGGTTGAGAACCACTGTTCTAATTCCTTTATATCATTAGATTTTTTTTATTTGAAGTTGTCTACTTTTTGTAGTAGGCATTTAATGTCATAAATTTTCTTCTTAGACCTTTTTTACTGTTATGTATAAGTTTTGATATCTTTTGATCCCATTTTTATTTTTTTTCAAGAAATATTTTAATTTCAACATTAACCGTATTATGATTTGCATCTTAAGTATTTCCCAAATCTCTTATGTTAAAGCATTGGTTAGCAGCCTTTTGCACTTTTGGGAGATGGTGATACTTTGTTTTTTGTTACTTAGTTTCTTCTGGTTTCCATTTGCATGGAATATCTTTTTCTACCCTCTTATTTTCTTCATACTATGTACTTAGAAAATGAGTGAGTCTCCTCTAGCTAGCATGTTTAGTTTTTATCTTTTAGTTAGTCTCTTTCTATTGCTATAGTAAGACGACATGTCAAAGACAACTCATAGGGAAAAAAACCTGTTTACTTGGGTCTTACAGTTCAGAGGGTAAATCCATGACCACTATTGCTGGGAACAATGTGTGAATGTATCTTAAGAAGCTTCCATAGTAGTATTTTTTCATGTAGCTTTTCCAAAAAGGCTTTTAGTGATAGTTATCTCACTACATAATCTCTCCTGTACCATGACTTCCCAGCCTCCACTCAATTTGATATATCTTGCTCCATTTTCCCCTGGTTATTCTTTATATCACTGTATTATTTTACTCTATCCTTGAAAAAGCTAATCTTTTTTTTTTCTTAAAAGAGCTTAAAAGAGCCCTTACTAGGCCCCTTACCTAATGTTTGTATATATTCCAAATGAAACACTTATCCAAAGATTAAAAGTTAACATACATATATGAGATAAAACACGAAATGTTTGACTTTCTGGGTATGGGTTACTTCACCCAAAATGATTTTTCCTATTCCATACATATATCTGAAAACTTCATAATTCACCATCCTTCTTTTTTAAAGTCACCTGCTGAAGGAGGTAAAGCCTGGGTAGAGACAAAATGCAAACATTTTGACCAATTCATATAATTTCTGGGCTACCAAGAATGTGTAAATTACACTGTATTTTATAGTATTAAATAATGCTTGTTGAAAATTATATAATTTGTTTTTAACAGATAGATAATACTCCATTTTATAAAGAGAGGTCTGTATAATGTTTCCATTCCTACCCTATTCCAAAAGCAGCCTCAATGAATGGTCAGATTCTTTTTCAGAACTACCTCTTCATTCTATGAGCAAGACAAAACTCTCTTATATCTAGTTTCTTCTGTTCAAAGGATGCTATTTATGGGTTTGAGTCTAACACAAAGTGGTTTAAAAATGTTAGCCTGAAAATGTATGGTCAAAATCACTTATAGGGATAATGAATTGAGTCTTAAATACTAGTACTTCTACAAGGATACTTAGTTTGGTCATGTTTAAAATGCCTATATAAAAATACTGCATCTTGATATTCACAGGCAAACATCGAACTGAGCCCTGGGACCCCATGGAAGAGATAGAGGAAGGACTGAAGGAGCTGAAGGTGATTGCAACCCCACAGGAAGAACAGCAATATCAACCAATCAGCCCCCCCCCCCAAGCTCCCAGGGATTAAACTACCAACCAATGAATATACATGGAAGAACCCATGGCTCCAGCTGCATATGTAGCAGAGGATGGCCTTATCTGGCATCAATGGGAGAGAAGGCCCTCAGACCTATAGAGGCTTGGTGCCCCAGCATAGGGGGATGCTAGAGGGGTAAGGTGGGAGTGGGTGGGTGAATGAGGGAGCACCCACTTAGAGGCAATGGGGAGGTGGATGGGATGGGGGTTTGCAGAGGGGAGACCAAGAAGGTTGATCATTTGAAATGTAAATAAGTAAAATAACCAATAAAAAATTACTGCATCTTAATTTATTGTTAGATAGTAAAGAACTTTTCTATATTTGTTATGTCTTAATAATAATATTAATAACCGCAACAAAAATATTTCCAAGCTTTATATTCCTTTCCACTAATCTAGTATGTTTGTTTTTGTTCTGATCTGATTTGGGCATAAAATAACATGGAAGGATCCTTGTTTATTAATTGTTTTGTTCCCAGCTGTTGGCACTATTGATATGTAATTGAAATAAGAAGTCCTCCTTCCTTCCAGTCTGGGCCCCAGGCACTGAGCAGACCCTGGGTGGCAGCTCTGCCCCCAGTCTCACACAAGAAGTCGCTCCTGGCCCAGAGCACTGATACCTTCCTATCTGCGCCTGAGCACAAAGCAGATCCTGGGCCCTAGCTCTAACTCTAGTAGTAACACCCACCCCACACAGTTCTGATACAACCAAAATAATAGGAACGACAGGCTCCAGTCAGAGACAGGGCAGGTGGCACTAAGGAGATCCAGATGGTGAAAGGCAAGCACAAGAACATAAGCATAAGCAACCCAGGGTACTTGGCATCATTAGAAGCTAGTTCTCCCACACAAGAAAGTCCTGAATTTCCCACATTACTAGGAAATCAAGAATCAGATTAAAATCACTTCTAATGATGATAGAGGACTTTAAGAAGGACATAAATAACACTCTTAAAGAATGTGAGAAGAACACAGGTAAACAGGTAGCACCCCTTAAAGAGGAAACACAAAAATCCCTTAAAGAATTACAAGAGAACACAACCAAACTGGTGAAGGAATTGAACAAAACCATCCAGGACATAAAAATGGAAGTAGAAACAATAAAGAAATCACAAAAGGAAACTACCCTGGAGATAGAAAACCTAGGAAAGAAATCAGGAGACATAGATGCAAGCATCACCAACTGAATACAAGAGATAGAAGAGAGAATCTCAGCTGCAGAAGATACCATAGAAAATATTGACACAACTGTCAAAGAAAATGCAAACTTCAAAAAGTTCTTGACACAAAATATCCAGGAAATCCAGGACACAATGGAAAGACCAAACCTAAGGATAATAGGTACAGATGAGAGTGAAGATTCCCAACTTAAAGGGCCAATAAATATCTTCAACAAAATTATAGAAGAAAACTTCCCTAAAGAACAAGATGCCCACAAATATACAAGATGCCTATAGAACACCAAATAGACTAGACCAGAAAAGAAATACCTCCAGTCACATAATAATCAAAACACCAATTGCATAAAACAAAAAAAAATATTAAATGCAGTAAGGGAAAAAGGCCAAGTAACATATAAAGGCAGACCTGTCAGAATTATACCAGACTTCTCACCAGATACTATGAAAGCTAGAAGATGCTAGACAGATGTCATACATACCCTAAGAGATCACAAATGCCAGCCCAGGCTACTTAATATACCCAAAAAACTCTCAATTACCATAGATGCAGAAACCAAGATATTCCACGACAAAACCAAATTTATACAATATCTTTCCACAAACCCAGCATTACAAAGGATAATAGTGGGAAAGCTCCAATACAAGGAGGGAAATTATACCCTAGAAAGAGGAAAAAATTAATCCCCTTTCAACAAATCCAAAAGAAGATAGCCACACAAAGATAATTCCACCTCTAATAACAAAAATATCAGGAAGCAACAATCACTGTTCCTTAATATCTCTTAACATCAATGGACACAATTCCCCAATTAAAAGACATAGGCTAATTGACTGGATACATAAACAGGACCCAGCGTTTTGCTGCATACAGGAAACCCACCTCAGTGACAAAGACAGATTCTACCTTAGAGTAAAAGGCTGGAAAACAACTTTTCAAGCAAATGGTCCTAAGAAACAAGCCTGAGTAGCCATTCAAAAACCCCCAGTCCGAGAACACAAAGGGAAGGACTCATGTCTCCACCTGTATTGGTAGTTGAGGGTGGCCTTGCCATGCATCAGTGGAAGTAGATGGCCTTGGTGCCTGAAAGTTTGGATTCCCTAGTGTTGGGTAATTTCGAGAACAGGAAGGCAGGAATGGGAGGTTGGTGGGAGCACACTCTCATAGAAATTGGAAGAGGGGGGATGGGGTTAGGGGTTAGGCATCAGTGGAAGTGGAGGGCCTTGGTGCCTGGAAGTTTGGATTCCATAGTGTTGTGGAATTTGAGAGCAGGAAGGCAGGAATGGGAGGATGGTGGGAGCACACCCTCATAAAAACTCTCACAATTATATGGATTAGACATGACAGAGGCAGGCCACCAGAAAAATAGATTCCAGAATTCAAACAAAAAATTATCTTGATACTAAAACTTGTTTTGAGAATTGTATATTGCAGAATACACAGCCTCAGTGTATCTACTCATCAAGCAAGCTGAGCATACCTGCTCGAACCTCTAATGTCCTGGAATTCCAGCTGGATGCAGTGAAGACACAGATGTCAGGGGCATATCAATTTACTCTTCCCCCTGCCCCTCTTCTAATATTTCAACTCTTATAATCAGCTTGAAGAAGTTAATGAAGCGTCGGTGCCTCTCTATTCCCTGGGCTTGGAGACTGAGGTGGTTAATATTGGGCTGTCTTTCTAGGGAAAAGTAGTGTTTTGTTGGAACTGGGAAGATTAGCTAGGATTTATTGCATAGCCATAACCTATCGGTAGAAATATGTATAATTGTTATTAAGATGAAGTTATAATTTCTTTTTTCTTTTTTTTTTTTTTTTTTTTTTTTTTTTTTTTTTTTTTTTTTTTTTTTGGTTTTTCCAGACAGGGTTTCTCTGTGTAGTCCTGGCTGTCCTGGAACTCACTCTGTAGACCAGGCTGGACTCAAACTCAGAAATCCGCCTGCTCTGCCTCCCAAATGCTGGGATTAAAGGCGTGTGCCGCCACCACCCGGCGGAAGTTATAATTTCTTAAATGGTACAAAATTTACTTTGATTTCAAATTTAAGGTTTTCATTGGTATGAGCTTCTTATTAATATAAAAGTGAGATGAATATTGTTACTCTCATAGGCATTGTGCCTATATAACACATTCAGAAATACAAGGCTTAGACCCAGTCCTTCTTTAACTTTTCTAACTGATTTGAGATGGTTAGCTTGTGAGTTAAGGGCCTATAGCAAATTCATGGCTCTGAGTTTATTGTTAGGGTGTTTTCTATATTTTATATAGAAATAGATGAGAGGACTTAACAGGCAACAGTCCAGATTGTCTTACATTGATAGTTGGTTTTCAAAACATCAGAAGTCCACAGAATTGACATTACAAACATTTCTGTATTAATGTTCATTTTTATTAGAGACCTGTCTGCTCCTGACAGCTTCCTGTCTTGGATTCTAAGAAGAAATTGGGCATCTTTGGAGTTATTCCAGTCGTGGTGAGACAGCCACTAGGCAAGAATTGCCTCTTTTCATCTACAGACACATCACTGTCCAGAAAAGGACACACTTGTGGAATAGTCAACTGATTATATCTGCCAAGACAGAATAATCAGCCCTTAATAATTCTGCATCACTAGGTGTGTAAGATGATCCTGGGCCAGAAGGCTGAAGATCCGATGCTCCAACGTTTTGTAGTATAGGGACTGTCCAGGTGTTCAGCGGTCTCTAATAATTGGCTAAGTTTTAGAAGCTATGCTTTGTGCTTCCCATAATTTCAGTTAACTCAGTCATTCTGGATTTCTGACGGGAGTGAAGACTTACAGTCTCATAGCCAATCCCAGCTATTTACTTTAAGAGAAAAGATTTGAAAGGATGGTTTTCCGCTGATATTCATTCTAAAGCCAAGAAAAAAAGCCAAGTTCAGAACCAAGTCTTTTAGTTAGGAGGGATGACAGAGGTTCAGGTTAGTCAACAAAATGATGGACTGGGTATTAGGTCTATCTTGTACCTTACTGACACAAATTGGTATAGTTATGCTCTAATTGTATTTTAAGAGAAAATTTTATTTTAACAGAACCAGTGATATATAGGAGGAGCTAAGGTGGGAGGAATAAGGAGAGGAAGAGGAGGAGTAAGGAAAAGAGGAGGAGGAGAGCTGGAGCCAGGTAACAAGAGAGAGAGAGAGGTGGGTGGAAACATGGAGGCAGATGTTTGCATGTTTCCGCTAGTCAAAGATAGTTGATATATCTAGGTTGGGTGTTGGATTACACTTCTGATTGTATGGGCATCTTCTTATTGAGCATTACCAAACTTATAAAGCCTTTGATTAACATTAAAAAAATAGTATGAAAGCAAAATGGAGAAGGGGAATGGGATAGGGGTTTTCTAGGGAGGGGAAATGGGGAAATGGGATGGCATCTGAAATTTAAATAAAATATTCAATAAAGATTAAAAAGCAATATGAAGTCCTAGCTTCATCAATAGGCTGAGCAGTTTATGGTTGAGTGGACTGTCTAGGCTGCCATGATAGAAGGATCTTTTCTCTATCACACTGTGTATGATTTATTTTGTACTTGTGCCATGGAATGAAACCTCTGAAACCGTGAGCCAAAACCCATTTCTCTTTCTTTTAGTAATTTTTTTCTTCAATTTTTCACTGTAGTAGAAAATTGAGGTATTGTCTACCAAACCAATATTGTCACAAGTGTTAAAACCATATAGTAAGTTGGTAAAATCAGGTAATTTGCTCTCCAATTTTTTTTCAAAATTATAACTAATTTACTGTCCTTGTATTTCTTTTAAAAAAATCTGAGAATCAGTTTGTTACATATATACACTTCTTGCTGGGATTTTTATGGAATTCATGTTAAACTTATGCCTTGATTTGAAGTGAAACTGACTTTTCCTTTCTATGAGTACTGTACTTATGTTTATTTATTAAGGGTCCATGATTACTTTATCAGTTCTTGATGCTTAGTACATGCTTCATTTTTACTGCTCATTAGATTAATATTTACCTGTTTAGTTGTTATAACTAATATTTCATGCTAAAATTGATTTCTAATTTTTCACAGCTACCTCATAGAGGCCTTGTAGACAGGAAAAAGTCCATGAGGACACAACACTAACTAAAAGAACTACAGGCAACTAAGGAATTATGAGAGTGAGAGAAATAGTCTTCACTAAGAAAGAGCACATCAATTTGTTATCCAATACTAAATGGTTAGCCCTGAAAACATACATATAAGTACTATTATAGAGACTGAGCAGGTTATATTTACAAATATATTGCATAAATATATACATATAATAATGAATGAAAAGCAAATAATTTGAAAGAAGTCAAATAATTTGAAAGAAGTCAATAAGTCTCTATATCTTTATACATACAGAAAGATATAGAGAGGAAATGAAAAAGACAATGTAATAAGTATATTAATATCACAAAAATAAAATTATATCCAGGTATTTTACTTTTTGAATACTACCATCAAGAGTTTTGTGAGGAAATGGAGAAATGACTGAGTGTCTAAGAGCAGCTGCTACTCAATTATGAGGTCTTAAATGTAAAACCCAGTACCCTCATGAGAGGGTTTACAACCACCTGTACATGCAGCTCTAAGGTATCCACTACCTTCTTCTGGTCTCTAGAGGCACCTGCTCAACACACACACACACACACACACACACACACACACACACACACACACACGCATATACATTCACACTGGTATATAACATACATGCAGATGTCCCTACACATACACATAAATAAAATTAAAATAAAACAAATACACAGATCCTTAGCTGTGTGTGATGACTCATGCCTTTAATTCCAAAATTTGGGAGACAGAGGCAGTCAGATCTTTGTGATTTCAAGGCCAGCCTGGGTTATACAGTGATACCTTTCTATGAAAGAAGAGTTTCTTTTATAAGGTCTTATCTCATTTGAGGGGGGTGTCACATAAAATAACTGGCTTTAGTACAACTTTACTAAATGATACTAATTTTAGCAGTAAACTATAGATATTTAGATTCTTAATATGCAGTTCTATTGTCTGCAAATAATGAGCCTATTTTCTCATTTTGAATTTTTTCCTTTGTTGATCTTTTGCTCATTTGACTTAGTCCACTGATTTTTCTACACTATATTGACTTTTGTACTTGTCAGCAGCAAATGCGTAGGACTAATAAGAAAATAAGAGATGGACATTACTTATATGAAGTGTGTCTTGATTTAACAGATTGAATATTTTCTACAAACTTAGTGTGAAAACACTGTAGCAGATAGTGACGTCAGCTATGGCTTACTGGTTCTCCTAATTCCACTTTCTCAAGTGTTATTATCACCGTAAGTATTCTCTAATGCTTTATAATCATTCAAAGGGTAATGATTTAAAATAAGCATAAAAATATTTAGGTCTGATTGTTATAAAATAAAACCAAATTTTTGTACGCTTTATTTTAATTCTATAAACATATGTTACTGCACCTTACAATAAATAGCATTAGTTTTTTTCCCTAAGTATACAATCTACTACAACATAGTCTTTTCTCTAATGAACTCTAGAAAGTTGCATATGTATTTCATTCTTTTTTAAAGTTCTTAGCAAATTTAAATTTATTTTAGAAACAGCTGAAATATATTAAACAAAAGGGTAAACTCGAACACAACCTGTCACTTAAAACAACTATACAAATGTGTAGGATGATTCTGATAACGAGTGAATGGATTCATCAAAACTATACATCACTACCTGTACAATATTTGTGCAATATTCCGACTCCTCATTTGGGTGATTAAAGTAAAATTATGTCACAGTGACACATTCCTGCTGTTTGTTTTTAATTTTTATTTTTTAGTTCAAGTCAGAAAAGTTAGTAATCTGTCACACTAAAAGAAAAGATTAGAATATTTAATCAAAATAATTTGGCTGACAGTTCACATGATGAAATACATTTAAATTATACCACTAATTTTTAATCTTTTTGGAATTTATTGATTTGAAATATGAGATGACTATGTGCTGTCAAAAATTTATATTTAGTTATTAAATTTATAATGCACTAATTTTAAATAAAGAATTCTAACATAACATGACATTTTATATCTTCCCATGTAAAAACATTGATTAGTTTTACAGACACAATAAACTAATATCAATAGCAATTTAGATTGACAAGCTATAACAATTAATTTATGTGCATTATTTCATTAAAATTTTATTGAGTATTTTTATGTTGAGAAAAATCTTTTCTTAACATGTTTTATTTCAGTAAGTGAAGATGAACTAGAGGGTGCCGGGGGTGGATTTTGCTTGCTTTAAAAATAATTGAATTTGGCTGTGTAAAATGGAAGTCAGTGAAGGAAGGACTAAGCAGGAGTGTGTTCTGTTCCTACTCTGTTTTATGATTTACAAGTATGAGAGAAAATTCTTAATTGGCAATAACTCAATTATTGCAAAAACATAATCAAGATTTATAATAACTTTTGGAAACTTGCTGAATTCTAAGTACTTTTTAAAGGTGAAAATATGAGTGAGTGATTAAGATAGCTCTTTCAATGTCTTATTACATCTTAAATGTAAATTATGTCATCTGAAAAACATGTACTATTATATGTACTCCACTAAAAAGTCATAGTGAACCCAATACACCCACCATCCAAATGTATCACTGAGATTCAGTGTTGAGTTACTTGAAAAATTTGGCATTTCTCCTCTTTAGACCTTCACAATTAATTACACCGAGATATGCTCATCCATGATTCCTATCTGTCCTCTATTTTCTAATGGTAGTACAGGAAAAAAAAAAAAAGAAGCCCAAACCATATGATGGAAAAAAAAAAAGGCATCTTCAACAAATGATGCTGATCTAGCTGGCAGTCTGTATTTAGAAGAATGCAAATAGATCTATATTTATCACCCTGCACAAAACTTAAGTCCAAGATGATCAAGAACATCAAGATAAAGTTGGATACACTAGGGCCTGGGGAAATGGCTCATAGGTTAGGAGCACTGGCTGTTCTTTTCAAGGTCCTGAGTTCAGATCCCAGCAACCACATGGTGGCTCATAATCATCTATAGTGAGATCTGCTGCCCTCTTGTGGTAGCAGACATACATTCAGGCAGAATGTTGCGTATGTAATAAACTTTTTTTTTTTTTTAAAGACACAGAAACATGGTATTTTTATTAACAAGCTGTAACCCTAGCCTGGGCAGGTTCTGAGCTATTCTAGCCTATATCCCAGCCATAGATCCTGTGTTATTTGCCCACTGAGTCTTGCTGTGTTTGCCCTGCTTCATGTGTGTCCACAGGGCAGTTTTCTCTTCACCATGTGTTGATGGTCCATGCTTTGAAACATCCTGCCATGCAGCGACCTCCTTCTTCTATCTTTCTCTTTCTCCTCGTGGTACCCTACCTGTGACTCCTTATTTGATCTCAAGAAGAAGGCAGAACTTGAGATAAACAAATCTTTTAAAAATCAGGATACACTAAATCTAGTAGAAGAATAGCTTTGAACAAATTGGGACAGGTGACAACTTCCTGAACAGAACACCAGTGGCTCAGGCTCTAAGATCAACGATTGTTAAATGGGACCTCATGGAAGCTTAGAAGCAAAGCTTCTGTAAGGCAAAAGACATTGTCAATAGGACAAAATAGCAACCTACAGATTTGGAAAGGATTTTCACTTTCTACATAGGATAAAGGGCTAATATTCAAAATTTACAAAGAACTCATGAAATTAGACTCCAACAAACCAAATAACACAATTAAAAATGGGGTACAAAGCTAAACAGACAATTCTCAACAGAGGAATATCAAATGGCAGAGAGGCAGTTAAAGAAATGTTCAAAGTCCTTAGTCATCAGGTAAAGGCAAAACAAAACTCTAAGATTCCATTTTACACCAATCAGAATGGCTGAAATCAAACACACACATAACAACTCATGCTGGCAAGGATGTGGAGCAAAGGGAACACTCCTCCATTGTTGGTAGGAGTGCAAACTTGTACAACCATTCTGGAAATCAATTTAGTGGTTTCTCAGAAAATTGGGAATAGTTCTATCTCAAGACTCAGCTATACCATTTCTGCGTTTGTACACAAAAGATGTTGCACCATCACTCAAAGTCATTTGCTCCACTATGTTCATAGCAGCTATATTCATAACAGTCAGAAATTGGAAACAATCCAGGTATTCTTCAGCTGAAGAATGTTTAAAGAAGATTTAAACATTTAAACAACATACTGTGGTTTCCAGTAGAAGGATAGAGACAACAATCTACCCACAAAACTTTCAACCCCAAATTTATCCTGTCTACAAGTAAAACACACCAATTTAAGCGTAATCTAAATTTACCATAAACAAGGTGATCAAAGTAAACTAATTTCAATCAAATCTATTTGGATAGTTTCCCCAAGTTTCTCTATACAAACACATTTTCATTTTACACCTTTTCTCCCAGTCTGAACACATAACCAGAAGCAGACCCTAACATGCCTTTGGCATGGAGTCTTAGGGTCTTTTTCATGTCTCTGAAAAAGTCACAGATAAATTCCTTCCTGGCAATAGTTTAGGGAAAAAGAAAGTAGTTTGTAGAAGAATAACCTTATATTCTAGCTTACAATCAAGACTGTGGTTCACATTGTGATGGGTAATAGCTGTGTGGAAACACCATACTACTGAGCCACTAGTCTCTTTTTATGTTTAATTGTCTTTAAAATAGCAGGAATGAATTCTGCAGAGGCAATAATTGTCTCGACTGAGGGTCTGAAAGAGTTATGATACTTTCATTAAGTATATCAGCAGAAGACAAGACTACATTAAAAATTCAGTTGTGGCTCAGAATAGAGCAAAGTTAACTCATGTACTCATGAATGAAACCAAAGACTATGACAATTGTTCTGATTAGCTGCATCAATCCTTATATGGCTTGACTTTATCATTTTATTGTAATATTAATTGTATTTCTTTCTTTCATTATTTTATTGGTTGCAGGGTTTATTATATACATATATCACAGACTTACCACCATATATCTTCAAGTGTCTCACTATTTTATACATAAATATTTTACAACCTTACACTTCTACTTCACCTTTTTGGGCCTTTTGAATAATATGTCATTGCAAATGTGATATTTACATATATGTGTGTATGCATACATTTATGTATAATATATACATATGTATGTATATATATACATTTTGATAGGTTAAATATATTTTAAGTTATTATACTTATAGTTGAAACTGTCTTTTAACAAGACTTAAGTAACTAACAACCTTAATATATGTGTGTCAGTCATTTCTAGCACTACCTCACTAGGCAGCTTTTATCTACCTGAAGGACATCTTTTTCATGTAGTGTAGGTATGATGGTGATGAATTCTAGCATTCTACTACTAACAAGTATTCTGTCATTTTAAAAGGCTTATTGAAATGTAATTTGTCTTGTGTTTGTTTATTATTAATTTTTGTTTTGTTTTTGAGACAAGGTCTCACTACACAGTCCAAGCTGTTCTTTTTTTTTGAAGTTAGAATGTTTATTTACCTCAACAAACACATAAAATGTGCACAAGTTCACAGGTAGTTGAATGATTATGCATTTCAATATGAAATAAGATTTCCAATGTTCATCCCCAGGCTATAAAGCCAAGAAACAAAATCTGTGTCCTTATATGTAGAAATAATATTAGTATCAATACAAGCTGTTCTTGAAGTCATAATCCTCCTGCATTTAGCCAGTCTCCTGAGTGCTGGGATTATAGGTGTGTGCCATCATGCCTGGCTGAGATGTAATTTGTGCACTTTGTAACTTGCTTAACTTACGTAAAGTATAAAAAAAATCAATGGTTTTCATTATATTCATATAACTAAAGAGCAATAACCACAATCATCTTTAGAAAATGTCTTCATCATAAAAGGGAAACCTGTAACTATGAGTAAATATTCTCCACTTTACTCACATTCTTCTAGGCTTATTGACCACTAATTCACTATCTAACTCTACAAATGCATCTTAATTGACTATTTCATGTGAAGCAGAATTATAGAGTATATGGATTTTTATTGGATATTTTCTTTATTTACATTTCGAATGTCCCTTTTCCAGGTCTCCCCTCCAGAACACTCCTATCCCACCCCCCTCTCCTGCCTCTATGAGAGTGCTCTTATGGCTTTTTTTACATCTGTGAAAATTCTACCAAGTTTCATACACATTTAATGCATATATTATGTATCTATATAATATATAGATATATGTATATATAGAGAAATTATATACATGTATATAAGTGCATACTATATATGTATACACACATACACATATATAGTGTGTGTTTGTGTGTGTGTGTGAGAGAGAGAAAGAGAGAGAGAGAGAGAGAGAGAGAGAGAGAGAGAGAGAGAGAGAGAAGATATATTCCTATAAATAGATAATATAAAAAATCTTTTTTAAGTCCTCTGGCAGGCCTCTGGCAGGCCTCTGGCAGGGAAAGCAGGTAGACTAACTCCAGATCTTCACTTCTTCCTCCTAGCCTCCAAATCCAGTCCCCTAGCTTCATCCCAAGCCTTGTAGCGAACATCCTGCTACAGCTTCCCCTCCCCAACTGCCTCATCTCCAGAGAATCACATAGATATTTCCCTCCAAACTTCCATCCTCCAACTCATCAGTTTATCTCTGCTCCAACTCCAGCAGGCATAAAAGAAACACTACTACAGCTTAAATTATATACTGACCCTCACACATTGATAGTGGGACACTTCCATACCCCACCCTCACCAATAGACAAGTCATGCATATAGAAAACTGCTGAACCTGAGTCATATACCAAATGGACCTAATAGATATCTGCTTGAGGAACATTTCACCCCCAAACAAATAATTTTACCCTTTTCTCAGCACCTCATGGAAATTTCTCCAAAATTGATGACATATTTGGACATAAAGCAAGTCTCAACAGATACAAATAAAATTGAAATCCCTGCATCCTATTAGACGACCATGGATTAAAGCTGGATATCATCAGCAACAAAAATAACAAAAAGCTTAAACACTCATAGAAACTGAACAACTCTGTACTGAATAAAAAATGGTTCAAGACAAAAAATAAAGAAATTAAAGATTTTCTATAATTCAATGAAAATGAATACACGACATATTTACTCAAACTTACAGGACACGATGAAGACTGTTCTAAGAGGCAAGTTCCTAGCACTAAGTGCCTGCATGAAAATGTTATTGAGATCTCATATAAGCAAGCAAACAGCACACCTGGAATCTCTAAAACAAAAAGAAAAAAAACGCATCCAAAAGAAGTAAACATCAAGAAATAATCAAACTCAGGACCAAAATCAATAAAATAGAAACAAAAACAATAATGAAAAGAATCAGTGAAACAAAGGTTTGGTTCTTGAGAATGAATGAGGTTATTAGATGCTTTAAAAAATTAACAAAAGGGTGGAGAGAGAATATCTAAATTTGAAAAATTAAAAATGAAAAGTGGGATATAACAGCAGACAGTAAAGATATCTAGAGGATAATAAGAACAAACTTCAAGTACTTGTACTGCTAAAGTCGCCCCCAATAGACTCTGGGGAGCCTCCTCCATCCCAGGTCTCTGGCATGTACTCAAGATGCCTCCCATCAGTTGCAGTTTACCATTCATTCTCCTGGCCATCTGGCTTTCTCTCCTATCTCTCCCGACATCTGGCTTTCTCTCCTATCTCTCCCGACACCTGATCCTGAATGTCCCTTTCCCCTTCCTCTTCCCCTCTTCCCATCCCCTTCCCTCCCTCCCTCTGTGTCCTATGAACATTCTATCCCCCTCCCCTTCTAAGTGAGACTCAAACATCCTCACTTGGGCTGTCCATCTTGTTTTGCTTCTTTGGGTCTGTGGAGTGTAGCCTGAGTATCAGTGCTTTATGGCTAATATCCAATTATCACTGAGTACATACTGTGCATGTCCTTTTGTGTCTGGATTACCTCACTCAGCATGATATTCTCAAGTTGCATTTTGCATTTACCTGCAAAATTCATGATGTTCTTGGTTTTTTTTTAAAAGAATTATTTATTTATTTTATGCACATGAGTACACTGTAGCTGTCCTCGGACACACCAGAAGAGGGCATTGGATCTCATTACAGATGGCTGTGAGCCACTACGTGGATGCTGGGAATTGAACTCAGGACCTCTGGAAGAGCAGTCAGTAATCTTAACCAATGAGCCATCTTTCCAGCCCCGATGTTCTTGTTTTTAACAGCTAGATATTATTCAATTGTGCAAATGAACCACATATTTTCATTATCCATTCTTCAGTTGAAGGACATCTGGGTTGTTTCCAGTTTCTGGCTACTACAAATAAGGCTGTTATGAACATATCAGAGCATATGTCATATCTGAAACTCATAGCAGTGGGAATATGGAACCTGAAGAAGCCACCTCCTGTAGCCAGACAGGATTCCCAGTGGAGGGATAAGGACACCAAGCCACCCACAAAACTTTCAACCCAAAATTTATCCTGTCTACAAGAAATGTAGGGACAAGGCTAGACACTGAGTGGAGGGGAATTTGTGGGTGGAGAGGTAGGAGTGGGGGATAGTGGGAGCACATCCTTATAGAAGCAGGAGGGGGTTGCTGGGTGGGGGGGGATGGGGTAAGGGGATGAAATTTGAAATGTAAATATAATATCCAATAAAAAAAGAAAAACAAAGCAAAACAAAAAGAAATGCAGAGACAAAGATGAAACAGAGACTGAAGGAAAGGCCAAACAAAAACAGGTCCAACTTGAGACCCATCCCATGGGCAAGCACCAAATCCCTCACACTATTAATGATACTCTGTTATGCTTGCAAACAGGAACCTAGCATAACTGTTCTCTGAGAGGCATCATCCAGCAGCTGACTGAAACAGATGCAGAGACCCACAGCCAAACACTAGACAGAGGTTGGGGTGTCTTATGGAAGATTTGGGGGAAGATTGAGAGCCCTGGGTAAAATAGGAACTCCACAGGAAGACCAACAGTGTCAACTAACCCAGACACTTGTGGGCTTTCAGAAACTGAACCATCAACAAAAGAGAATACAGGGGGTTGACCTAGCCCCCGCCCCCCACATATGTAGCAGCTGTGAGCTCAGTCTTTATACAGGTCCTCCAAAAACTGGAGCAAGGGCTATTGCCGGTCTGTGGATCCTGTTCCCCTGACTGGGCTGCTTGTATGGCCTCCAGAAGGGCCTAGCCTTGCAGATAGTTGATGTGAGGGGATACCCGGTGGGGGTGGGGCTCTACTCTCTCAGAAGAGAAGGATATGGAGTAGGGACTGTGTAAGGGGAGAACACGAAGGTGAGCAGTGATTGGGATGTAAAGTTAATACATAAATTAATTAATAGAAAAAGTAACTTGTACTTCATACAAGTTTTTACATACTTGATACATAACATTTTCTAAAGTTAAATCAAGATCAGATAAGCAATTTATGCTAACCTATAACCCCTTAGTGAATTAGAAGCAGTAATTAAATCTGCTAACCCAAAAGCCCAGGCCCAGATGATTTTAGAGCAGAATTCTACCAAGATTCTTCAAGGGGATATAATGCTGTTTTTTAGCTTCTGTTGGCACCAGACACATATGTGGTACACAAACATACATGAAGGCAAAACCTCAAAACACAAACATATAAATAAATATATAAATAATTTGTATTAGTTCTTTGAGAGTTTTTTTATGATATGCTTTGATCATATTCACCCCCATCCCCTAACTCTTTCCATCTCCCTTCCCTACCCACATAACTTGATATTTCTTTTAAAAATTAGCAAGAGCAATATGTGGTGCCCAAATATTCTTGGATGTGTAGTCTTCCACTAGAGCACTGGTTCTCTACTTTCCTTTTTTAAAATAAAAAAAAAATTCCATTGTTTATTTCTTTGGATATTTTCTTTATTTACATTTCAAATGTTATCCCCTTCCCTGGTTTACTCTGGAAACCCCCTATCTTATCCTCCCTCCTCCTGCTTCTATGAGGGTGTTCCCCCACTCACCCACTCACTCCCACCTCCCCGTCCTGACATTCCTCTACACCAGGGCATCCAGCTGTCCCAGGATCAATGGCTTCTTGTTCCACTGATGTCCAACAAGACCATCCTCTGCTACATATACCGCTGAAGCCATGGGTCCCTCCACGTGTACTCTTTGGTTGATGATTTAGTCCCTGGGAGCTCTTGGGGGTCTGGTTGGTTGATATTGTTGTTCCTATGGGGTTGTAAACCCCTTCAGCTCCTTCAGTCCTTTAACTCCTCCATTGGGGAACCGGAGCTCAGTCCAATGGTTCGCAACTTTCCTAATGTTCTGACCCTTTAATAGAGTTCTTCATGTTATGGTGACCTCCAACCATGAAATTATTTTGGTTGCTCCTTCATAATTGTAATTTTGCTACTATTTTGAATTGTGATCTAGATATCTAATATGTGACCCCTGCAAAAAGGCTGTTAGATCCCCAAAGGGGTCATGACCCACAATTTGAGAACTGCTGCCCAAGAGCATGGTCAAACCTACAAGGGTATATTCTTACAAAAAAATATTCTCTTCTCCAAGCAGGTAACAAGTGAGAATTACGCCATGTCTATGTGTAGAATTTTGTACCTAACTCCAATCTCTATGCTGGGATTTGTCCTGGTTTGAACTTTCACAGGTCTTGTGCATGCTGTTGGAATATCTGTGGCTTCAAAGATTAAGCTACCTTGAGGTGCAGAAGACACTATTTTCTTAGAGTCCACTACCTTCTCTGGCTCTTACATTCTTCAGGTCCTATATCACAATGACTTCTATGCCTTCGAAATGGGGTATAATATCACCTTAGTTTGGCTTCTATTGCTGTGATAAAACATAAGCAAAAGCAGCTTATGGAGGAAAGGGTTTGTTTCAGTTTACAGTTTCCCATCACAGTTCAACATCAAAGGAAGTTAGGGTAAGTAGTCAAGTCAGTAACCTAGAATTAGGACTGGAAGCAGAAGCAATGGAAGAAGAGTGCTACTTACTGGATTGCTCCTCAGCCTGCTTTCTTATACAACTGAAGACAATTGGATTACATAGGGCATCACCTCCCATGGGCTGGACACACCTACATCAATTATTAATCAAGAAAATGCATGACAGACCTGCCTACAGGCAATCTTATGGAAGTATTTTCTTAATTGATTTTCCTTTTCCCAGATAACTATAGCGTCTGTAAGTTAAAAACAAAACAAACAAATGAACAAAACCCACGATACTTGTTAATCACCATCTACAGTAAATTAAAGCTTCTTGGATAAGGGTTGGGGGTTGAGGGATGCATTGGTCTTTGGGTATAATGATAAGCCATTAGGAACAGGTTTAATACTATGTCTACTTAGCAGAATAATAATAGATGATTCCATGGGACTTGTGACATGTCTATCCATGGGTTATTGGCATAATGTTGTCAGGTCTGGGTTTCATTTTGTGGAGTTGGGTTTTAGTTCATTCAGAAAATGATTGGTTACTCCTCTAGTATTCATGCCACTGTTGCACCAATGGACGTGTTTTGCCAGTCAAGTAAATATTATCATACATGGGGTTCAGAGCTGGATATGATTGATGATTACTTTTTTTCTCTTATAGCATGTGCATCACCTTCCAGCACTAGCAAGTTAGCTAATAGGGATGTCTTCCAGATGAGTACCAGTTTGATTTTTCATGTTTTGTGTCAAGTATGTTTTGTCTTCAGCAATAGGGTCTTTTTGTCAAATTCTGGAGGGTCAGCAAGAGCAATAACTATTGGAGACTGATGCAGTCACTATGGAAATTAGTCAGTTGACATCACTCTTAGGAATATAACCAAAGGACTCTGAATATTATTCTAAACATAGCTTCTCATTTATGTTCATTGCTGCTTTATTCACAATAGTCAGAAAATAGAAACAGCCTAAACAGAAACAGCCTAGAAGCCTATCAACTGATGAATGGATAATGAAAATATAGTACATTTACACAAGAACTATTGTTTGGCTATTAAAAATGAATTTTATAGATAATGGGTGGAACTAGAAACAGTTATTATGAGTGAGGTATCCGAGATCCGGAATGATAAATAGCATATATCTTCCCTCATTTGTGGGTGTTAGCTTGAATCTTCAAATATTTGAGTTTTATTTAGAATTCCCATAGAAGTTGGGAAATTATTAAGAAACCATAGGAAATGGCTTTTAGAGGAGTGGAGAGAGTGCAGTTGTATAGAAAAATTAAAAGGGAATAATAAAAGAGGAAGTGTAAAAATGGGGTCAAGAAGCAGTGCAGGATAAGATGAGGGGTAAATAACCATAAAGACCTTTTAAAAAGTTGTATGGAAGCCTATTGTCTGTCATCTGTCTGTCTGTCTGTCCGTCTCTACTCCCCTCTCTGTGTGTATGTGTGTGTGTTTGTATTTATATAGTTTAAATGGAGTCATGTTATAATGTAGCATCAGAGCCCCTACTAAACTCTATACAGTCTAACAAAAAAACCCTATTGACAGGACTGAGTTTGTTTATTTGTTTGTTTAGAGTTGTTGGCCAGTGACATCCCTTAGACTCTCCAATAAATACATAAATGTTTTTAAAAAATGTGAGCTTATCAAGAAATCAAAACAATATCAATAAAAACTGAATTGTTTTGTGTAATCATAATTAATAATCTAAAGTAAAACTTTAAAACGTGATACAAAGCAATACAAATAGAGGGGAACAATGCAAGGTCAATAAGACAAAATGTCTATACACTGAAAAATTTTAAAATTTTCCAGAATAGAGTAAGGTTCCACATATTTAAAGTAGAAAATTTAATACTGCTAGGATGTCAATTCTTTACTGTTTTTCACAGAAACATAACCCAATCACTATTTTTAAAAAGTCTAGCACAATTCTTTTTTTTCTAGCTCATAATTTATTTTTAAAAATTCTTTATTGGTTATTCAATTTATTTACATTTCAAATATCTTATTTTCCAGTTTCCCCTCTTCAAACCCCCTATCTTATCTCCCCTGCTTCTATGAGGGTGCTCCCCTATCCACTCACCCCACTCCTGCCTCACTGTCCTAGCATTTCCCTATATTGGGGCATCCAGCCTTCACAGGACCAAGGGCTTCTCCTCCCACTGATGCCTGACGAGGCCATCCTCTGCTACATATGCAGCTGGAGCCATGGGTCCTCCATGTGTACTCTGATTGGTGATTTAGTCCCTGGGAGCTCTAGGAGGCATCTGTTTGGTTGATATTGTTGTTCTTCTTATGGGGTTGCAAACCCCTTCAGCTCCTCTAGTCCTTCCCCTAACTCCTCCATTGTGGTCCCTGCAAGCACAATCCTTTAGGACATCACCAAGAGGTTGCAAATGGTTCCACAGAACATAAGTTTGTTCTGTATGTATATGCCACATTTTTCTGTATAAGTCTTTCATGTTTAATTATTCTTGTCTCAATCTGTTGAATTCATAGAGATAAAGATATCAGCACCTTTCCTGTCTCTAAAAATCAAAACCAAATCAATTAATGCATATTTTAAATAAGAGATGAGTTGTTTACAAAGTTAAAGGACAACAGTAAACAGGTTAAATCATGAAATACTGACATGTTAGACTTATAAAGAAACCAAAGTATTCAGACACAAAATACTAAGCAAATTAATGGGGAAAGCATGGAAGAAAAAAATCTTCAGGTACATTGGCTGACATTTTGCCAAAACAGTTTTAGATGGAAGTCCTGAATACTACCAAATAGACAAATTCTATTTTGCTTTAGCTTGCTAACCAGTTCAGCAGAGGGAAACTATTCTGGGAGAGAGTTTACAAATAAGCCTTTCAGCTAGCAACATCAGAGTACTTTACCCTTTACATGTACAACTTGAAAGTTTGTTGTCCTCAATGGATTAAATGAGCACCACCATGAGGACCTATATAGTCCTAGGGGACAGAAAAGACTGCAAACAAATATATTTCAGTGGAGAATGTGAACCACAAAGAAGGGCTAAGCCAGAAGTAAATTATCTATACCAGAGCTCTGGAAGTTCATTAAGATGATAAGTCAGTACCAAAGAGGGAATTTATAGGGCCTGAGACACAGGGAAAACCAGAGCCAGAGTTAGAGCCTGTTCTGAGAGCTGCAGTCATTTGTGCTCAGCAATCAAGGAACAATGGAATTTAACCCACCAGAAAAAGTAGACTGAGCTCCCACTGTAAACAGTACATTCTAATCTAATCAGTTTAAATTCCAGAGAAATGAGTGGCTTCTATCTCATCCATAGGATAAGCTGTAAAAGACAATTCCTCCAAGTGGGAATGAAATCTGCACACTTACCATATGAGCAGGGAGGTTAACTAGTTTATTATTTTTCAATTTTTAAATAATCTTTATTTTTATTGAATGGTTTTGTTGTTTTGGGAGATGAGTTGTTTTACTGATTTAATTTTATTCTTCCCTGTTATAATCTCTTCTTCTTCCCATACACTTTTCTTCTCATTACCTTCCTTCTAGCTTATTTCCTTTACCCAATTCTCTTTCTATTTTGAGTAAAACGAGTAATGATAGAAGTATAGCAATACCTAATACTTTGAAATAATTGAAATAAATGGGATAGCAGCTTTTTAAAATGTATGAATGAATCAGAATAGCTGTGAATGAGTAACTTTATAAATTCTGCCACTGCCAATTACTAGTTATGAAAATTGAGCAGTGCTTAAATTATGCCAGCTTCAGTTTCATGCGCAAAATGGAGCCTTAGTACTTCACTAGTATTGTGAGAGACATGATGTACATTAGTTCATGTATATTCGACATGCAATAAATAGTATATAGTTTTCTATCTCTCCAGTTTAGAATCCATGAAATAGGACTGAATATGTAAGGAAGGATAATGTGAAGTTCCCTGTGTTTGCTAAATAAAGAATTGTGCTATTACCGTCCAAATAGTATTCTAAGCAAAAATCAATGAGAACGTATCAGGGAACAAGATTCCTGGTGCCACAAAGGAGAAATGGTAAGAAAAAGCCAATTGAGTTTGAAGGTAATTTATATAACAGAATATACATTAGAGAAGGGAGTCTAGATTTGCTACAAGGATATATCCTAGAAAGTAGGAGGATTGCAGTGCCATTCACATATCTTAAATTTGAAAAGACAAAAGAGAGTAACAGTTTTTTAGTGAAATAAAGAAGACAGTGTTGTGATAATTTAATGCAAAAATAACAACTACGACAAAACCCATCTCCCTGAGAAGATACTGGAAGGAGTGTAGTGGCAGCGTATTTTCTTGGAGCTGTCTAAATGCTACCATAACAGATAAGTAAAAAAAAAAAAAAAATAGATAATGCCTACAAGTAGGTGACAAGATAGTTCTAAGAACAACAAACGGCCAGCAGTAGAAAATAACTCACCACCACTTCTAAGGCTTAAATGGAATCACTCGGTATATTATGAGAAAGAGGGATTAAGCTTCAGGACATCTGGAAGATGTGAAACAGGAAAATACCAAAATGACTCATGGGTGTTTGTGGGAAAAGCCAAACTGAGAACTACTGCTGAAAGGCATGATTTCCCAACAGTAAACGAGTGCAAAAGTCTGTGATGCTGGCTAAATGAATTTACTTAAGTCGTTAAGTTTCCTGTGAATTCTGAACACTGAGTAACTAGGAGTTCCTTCTGGCATAGGCTTACACATCAAAGAAAAACTGGTAAGAATGGAACCAAATTATAACTGGATAAAATAGAGAAAAGATAAGTCCCAGATAAAAGCAACTATGGAGTACAAAGCCACAAAAATCTCAAAAAGAAAACGAATATAACTTTAAACACAAAAACAAAATCTTTAAAGAGAAGACAAAAGCTGGGAAATTAGAAAATATACCTTGAAACATATATGACATAAATTTTCAGAAAAAAATTCCACAGAAAAAAATCACTCTCAATATTTTTACAAAAAAAATCACTGCAAAAGTAGGGAGTTGGGGAGGATGTGGAAGAGTTGTGGGAGGGAAAGTATGATCAAATACATTTCATGAATACCATAAATAAAAATATAAATTAATTATAAAATAAGTCTGTGAAATGAAAGGAAAAAGATCCAGGAAACATTATTATAGAATATAAAATTGAGGGTCACAGAACAAATCCAAACCATAGTCATCTATTTAACAAGCAAAATGACACTGAGAAAGTGATGTAAGTCACAGAAAGCAATAATCGACTATAAATCAGAAGTAGAAAACTGAGATGTTAAGTGACTAAACCTGAAAAAATTTAAATATTAAAAAATTGTTTTCAGAATATATAACAAAACTAGAAGAAATACAGTGTTTAATAAAAATAATAGATTTTGCTTTGAGAGGCAAGATGCAGGAGATAAGATAAGGGAAAGCATTAAAGAAGAAAGTAAGTGAAAATAAATACATTTTTAATGTAATAAAAATTAAAGATCATTAAAGAGGAACTAACATTTAGAAACTATGAAATCAAGGATTAAGACATTAAGAAGCTAAACAACAGGAACAAAACATCTTAAAGCTGTAATTCAAGAAAACTTAACAGAAATGTAAAGGGTTATAAACTTCATCATTAAAGAATATTATGTGGCTGAAAGTCTAAGCAAAGATTAAGAAATACCAAGGCACATTCTTGGAGATTTATTGAACTATTAAAAAACAAAAGACTGTTCTAAAGGCATCTAGATAGCAGTGGTTCTTTCTGTAAAGACTGTGTGTGTGTGTGTGTGTGTGTGTGTGTGTGTGTGTGTGTGTGTGT
>JANHMN010000005.1:62499069-62550485 GCA_030674055.1 Rhabdomys pumilio | reverse complement strand
TGTGTGTGTGTGTGTGTGTGTGTGTGTGTGTGTGTGTGTGTGTGTGTATGTATGTATGTATGTATGTAGGTGTGCTTAGTGTACTTTCCCTTTGAAGCTTGAAGAGAATGTGGTGTCAGATCCCCCTGGGGCTGGAGTAGCAGAAGCTTATGAGTAACCAAAGTAGGAACTGGGAACCAAACTTTGATCCTCTGCAAGAGCAAGAATCTCTAACTGCTTAGCCAGTGTGCTCGAGCTCTCCAGCTCCCTAGGCTACAGATTCTTTTTTTGTTTTTGTTTTTGTTTTTGTTTTTGTTTTTCGAGACAGGGTTTCTCTGTGTAGTCCTGGCTGGCCTGGAACTCACTTGGGAGACCAGGCTGGCCTGGAACTCAGAAATCCACCTGCCTCTGCCTCCCAAGTGCTGGGATTAAAGGCGTGCACCACCAGCGCTGGCAGGCTACAGATTCTTAACAAATGTTAGTTTTTCCCCAAAGGAGCATTTTTCATTGTCTAGAGGCATTTTTGGCTGTCTCAAATAACTTGCACAGACCATAAATTTTACTAAATGTTCGTAAAAGTGGAGGACAGACACCCCACGTGCAAAACTCTTATTCAGAAAAAAAAAAGTGTTGATATTCAGATTTCCTATCCTGAGCCTGGTCTATTGGTGCATATATCTGGAACATCAATAACTTCAAGAAACAAAGGTGGAAGGATCATTTCAACTTGAGAGTTTGAGATCAGCCCGGGGGAAAAAAATAATAGTGAAATATGATATAAAACAATCTGGACAAAAACAGCAAATGATTTACGAAGAAAAATCAGTGACCATTATCTTTTTAACAGAAACACTTCAAGCCAGAAAAAAAGAAAATGTAACTTCTCAAGCAATGTAGCTATAATAGTCAGTTTTTGTTCTATTCATTTATTTTGCATTAAAGTGTATTAGAAAGAACTATCTTCAAAGCTGTAGGAGATAAATGTACATCAGATTATCACTAGAAATAGGAGCTTTACTATCTTCCTTGGCTGTTACCACCAGAAACTCCAGAGCCTTCTCACAGAGGTGCCATATTTTTATACACCATTTCAGATGAGATCATGTAGGTTCAGTGTGATGCAGTGATAGAACTTATATGCCATTTTAAAAGGCTTTGTTGATGACTCCTGAAGAGAGGATGCTACCTGCCTGATACTTTCTTCTGTTCTATTATCTATTCAAGATAGAAATTCTCTCATTCTGGACTTGTTGCACATATAGGCAGGCAGTTGTTTTTGACTTCTGCACCATAAGTGAACCTTCTTGGCGATTTAACTCTTTCAACTCCATCCTGCTTTTGCCACTCATCTCTGCATTTTACAATGTATTCTCAGTATATATGCTTAGTCTCATATTCTTATCTTTGGAATAAACAAGTGTAATATTGTAAGTACCCATAGCAAATAAGATCTGGATGGTTCTCGTCAAAATAAACTACACAAAGTTCATAGACACCCATCTCAGTCCCACTCCCCCTCCATTTTAATCTTTACTTGAGTCTGTACAGCAGCAGCAGTTAAAACACTTGGCATTTATAGTTTAGAATAATGACATTCCTGTTTACTAAAGTTAGTAAATAAAGTTCTCAAAGTTTTAAAACTCCATGACACGAAAGTGAATTTTCGCTGGTTAATACACCTTTCTGGATTGTAGTTTCGATGTCTATAGCTTTCTCAGGTTAGACAGATTTACTTGATATTTGATCAAAATTGTCCTGACTAATTTGCTAAATCTATAAAACTCATGCCACCTTCTGCATCTTGCAAAACTTTTATGAAGTCCTACACTTCTGATTAGATCAGCAGTGTTTCTTTCAAACTGAGCCTGGCCAGTGTCATATTCAATTGAGTGTTACTAGAACCTTCTACTGTAAGATACAGCAAGTGGTTTTGAACAGATGAGGCACTTTCACATTTATCTTTCTCAGAAGTTTCCTGAAACCTTTAAAATACAACATTTTTAATGAAGTAAATCCCTGTCTTTGACTTACTGCATGATATGTTATAACTAGGAATGGTCAAAGATTTACTATCCAAGAAAGTCTCCCTGTTAGTAAATTTTAATTCAATTGTTTCTGTTTGCTTCTAGGATGAGAAGTATTCAAAATATCTGCCATTTAAATTATAATCAACAATGGTTTTGCCTTATATTTTATGAGCACATATGTATGTAATTTTGGTACATTTACACAGGTCCTGTATTACAAGACATCGACCAACTGTGCCATTTCTGTAGCCACTGGTATAAATGATTATATATATATATATATATATATATATATATATATATATACACACACATATATATACACATATATATATACACTATATATATATGTGTGTGTGTGTATACATATATACACATATGTACATATATACACATATATACACATATACATACACATACACATACACATACACATACACATACACATACACATACACATACACATACACATACATATATATATATATACACACACATGCACACATTTATTTATACAAATAACATGAGCCCAGAAAGGAGACTATATAGAGGAAAGGTCAGTAAGCAGAGAATGGAGAAAATGGGGCCTGATGGTTACAAATATGAGCAAAGTACAATTAATTCCATATATGTATGAGAATGTCATAAAGAAAACCATATTTTGAGATATTGTTTCAGTATTTGTCCCAAGCTTGCCTGGAGCTTTGTATTTAGACCAGTGTGGCATAAAATACTCCAAGATCTACCTACTTCTGCCTCCCAAAATATTTCACTTGGTACTTTCAGTGAGGTAATAAATCCAATACTAGGCTCCAAAAACTGCAAACATCACAAAAGGAGAAACAAATATTGTGTATTCTAGTTAAAGAATTCAGTTCTAGAGCTGGATTGCTTTATGATTAAGTATACTTGCTGCTTGTCCAGAGCTGTCAGTTCAGATCTCAGCACCTACTTGAGACCCAGCCCATTGTAACTCCAACTCCTGGACTCTGTACAGATTTGACAGCTCTGGATTAGCAGGCACTTTTGCTCATGTACTCATACCCACATGCACACACACAGACTTACAATTTTTTTTTAAAAAAATTAAACAATACAATTCCATCTATAGGTTCATGAACGGGAACCAATATGAGGTGAATAAAATTCTAGATTGAGTTGTAAATTGTGGAAATATAAAGAATATCATTTTTAAAACTTTATTTGATTGGGAAAATATATGAGTAAAGTAGTTCAAGTTATTAGCAGGCAAAATATATGGAGAAGGAAAGGCTGGACTGGGCTTAAAAGATGAAGCATTTAACTGGCAAAACTAAAATAGAGTTTAAATTACATATTCATAAATGCTAGCTGGGTACAGTAGCATTCCCTTCAGTAAAAATAATTTAACATCAAATCTCACTAATGACAAATTTTCTCTCATTCATTTAGCCAATATAACATGTGGTTGTTTTCCAAATTCATCTTGAAATGATTTGTTCCTTTTAAAAATGTTACGGGTTTAATTACAAAGCAAGGAACACTTTAAAACAATGAAACTTTATAATAAAATGTCAAAGAAGAATTCACCTCAAGTTCTGAATCTATTAGAAAATTTTTCTGTGCAAATACATTTTTGCATGATGGATCGAAGTTTGCAAGACATAATCATTAAGACTCAATGTTAATTTCTTGAATTTTGCTTAGTAGTAACTACTTTTAATTTTACAATAAGACAGCATTGTGGGTGGAAATAGTAAATGAGTTTTTAACATTTGAACTCCATTTTAATATTTGTATAAGATCAGCTAATTATTCAAAATGCTTTCCTTATTAAGATCAAAAATGTCATATCTATAAACAATATAAAATAATAAACATGTTCTTGTGATCTCACACAAAACATCATTACAATGGTTTAGTGACCTCTACTGATTTCTTCATGAATATTTTTTATGTAAGAACTTACATGAAATGTAAGAACGTAAGACTTAATGAATGCTTCCTATGGGAAGGCAATAATGAAGCATAAGGAAAACACAATTACTTAACTATTATTTTCTTCTGTTATCACTGTTTCATTAAATATTCCATTGAGAAGCAAAACCCAAAAGTTCAACAGATTTGCAGAGAATTTCTTTTTTGTCACAAAGACACAAAAAGAATGTATTTGTTGAAATACTGAATTTGATAAATCCACAAAAATAACCTTAAGACAACCAGTCACCAAGAATCATTTTATGTCCTGGAACTGATAACAGGTAGAAGGTATATATATATGATTGTAAATTTGATGACCAGAAAATGTGGTGCAGAAAGATCATTATAAATGCCTTTTATGTTTTCACTGGTTTTGAATGAAAGAAAGAAAATGTTTGAGATATGCTATTTCAGAGCTGTTGACATGATGTGTTATTTGTCTGGAGAATTATTAAATAGGGTCTCATATAACCTAGGCTAGCCTCAAAAAATCATTAATATAGCAAGAATAACTTTCATTTTATTTTTTAAATTTTATTTATTTTATGTTATGAATGTTTTGCCTGCATGCATGTATTTGCTTCACATGCATGCCTGGTTCCCATGGAGGTCAAAAGAAAGTAGCAGATCCCTGGGAACTGGAGTTTCAGATGTTTCTGAGCCACCATGTGAGTGACAGAAACTGAACCTGGTTCTTCTGCAAGAGCAACAGTGATCTTAAGCACTGAACCATCTCTCTAGACTCAAATATAAGGTATCTTTGTTCTCCTAATCATATTTTCACCACCTCCCAAATGCTTGGATTAAACAAATGTGTCACCATGCCCATCATGCTATTGTGGAAGGAAAGAGTAATGGTACATTTTATGGAAAAAACCAATCCTAGTAGGCTTGGGCATTTCAACACATGGTCAAGTTGAAAATAAAGTATAAACATATCTGAAACATCATGCAAATTATTACTATGATAGTGAAAGGAATGTGGCTTAGAAGAGAAAGACTCATAGGAAATAATTCAATAATGTCAAGAATAATTCATTAATACTTGATCATTGATTAATACATTGATCACAAGTCAGATGTTGTGGTACACATCCATTATTTTGCAATTAAGAAGATGAGCATGACAATGATGGATTAAAGGCCAGTTTGAGGTACATAGTAACTTCTACTCCCTTCCATAAAACCTTTGACCCCAAATTTTTTTTCTGTCTACAAGAAGTGCAGGAATAAAGATAGAACAAAGACTGAGAGAATGGTCAACCAATGACTGACCCAACTTGAGACCCATCTCATGGGAGAGAGTCAACCCCTGACACTCTGCTATGATATGATATTCTGCTATGCTTGCAGACAGGGGCCTAACATAACTGTCCTCTGAGAGGCTACACACAGCAGTTGATGGAAACAGATTCAGAGACCCACAACCAAACAATAGGCAGAGTTTGGGAAGAGGACTGGGGAGCTCAAATGGTCAAGAATAGCACAAGAATACTTAGAGAGACAGATAACCTGGGCTAGTGGGAAGCACACAGAGATTGAATCACCAAACAAAAATGGGCTGGACGTAGGCCTCTTACATACATGTCGCAGATGCGCAGCTCAGTCTTCATGTGGTTCCCTAACAATTGGAGTAGGAGGCAGGGGGGCTGTCTCTGACTCTGTTTTGAGCCTTTGGCTCCCTTTCTCATAGCTGCATTGCCTTGTCTGGCCTCAGTGGGAGAGGATGAGCTTAGTCCTATTATGACTTGATGTACTAGAGTGGGTGGGTACCTATGGGGTGTGTGTTCCACTTTTCTGAGGAGGAGAGGGGAGAACTGGGATAAAAGGTATAAAAGTGGGACTGAGAGGGAAAGACTGGATGGGGGTCTATAAAGACTATAAAGTGAATAAATAAACAATCAATAAAGGAAAAACAAAGTTCTTAAAGTTAGCAGATAAATACACAAGTATTAAATATTATTGAACTAATTAATTGAATGTTTTGGTTCAGTGCTCAAAATATCTTATGACAAACAGCCTCCTATGCAAAAAGAATCCCTCAACCTGGAGCCATGCCTAACTTCTGGATATATGACCTTTACAGTTTCTCTCTCACCTTTGTTGGGCATTTCAGCTAATGTCATCTCTGGTTTGGGGGATGGGACCACCCACCCACCCATCTCAAAAATATAAATACAGAATTGTTCCTGTCTGAAGGAAATGCAGGGACAAAGAGAGGAGCAGAGACTGACGAAAAGGCCATCCAGAGACTGCCCCACCTGGGGATCCATCCCATCTGCAGACACCAAACCCAGTCACTATTAATGATGACAAAAAAACAAAGCACTTGTAGACAATAGCCTGTTATGGCTATTCCCTGAGAGGCTCTGCCAGAGCCTGACCAATACAGATGGAGGTGCTCACAGCCAACCATCAGACTGAGCACAGGGACCCCAATAGAGGAGTTAGAGGAAGGACTGAAGGAGCTGAAGGGGTTTGCAACTCCATAGGAAGAACAACAATATCAACCAACCAGACCCCACAGAGATCCCAGGGACTAAACCACCAACCAAAGAGTACATATTGAAGGACCCATGGCTCCAGCTGGATATTTAGCAGAGGATGGCCTTATCTAGCATCAATGGGAGGGGAGGTCCTTGGTCCTGTGGAGGCTTGATGCCTCAGTGTAGGAGAATGCTAGGGCAGTGCGGCAGGAGTGGGTGGGTGAGGGAACTCCCTCACAGAAGAAAGGGAGAGGGCAGAAGGGATAGGGGGTTTGTAGAGGGGAAACAGGGAAGGGGGATAACTTTTGAAATGTAAATAAATAAAAGAATCAATAAAAACGTCCAATCCCCAGTCTTACGCCCAGCTTAGTAGCAGAAAACTTGCTGGAGCCTCCCTCCCTCAACCCCCATCTCCAGGGGATCACACAGATCTAACTCCTCCTAACTTCCCTCTTTCTGTTCATTGCATTATATATATCAGGCCCAAGCTCCAGGCCCTCCCTGGGAATCCAGAGGCCACTCCTGCTAGGGAAGCAAATAAACTGACTTCATATCTTTACTTCTCCCTCTGTTCCTTCAAGTCCAATCCTCCAGTGTCATCCCCAGCTCTGTAACCCATTGTAACATTCCATTCCTATCTGCTCTCATCACCAGTGTATCACACAAATCTTCCCCTCCTAACTTTCTTACTCTCAGCCCCTATCATTTGAACAAAACAGCAGCCTACATAATGGGAAGAGAATTTTACAAACTACACATCTGGTAGATGGCTAATATCCAAAATATGTCAAAAAAACTCGAGAAACTATGAGCATTGTTTATGCATCAAAAAATGAAATTATCAGGTAAATGGTTGGAATTAGAAAAAAAATCATTCCAAGTGAAATAACCCAGACACAGAAATACAAATATGGTATGTACAGTCTTATATGTGGGTATCAGCTATTAAGACAATGATAACAAAGATACTATTACTAGAACCACAAAGATTAGGTATTGAAAAGGGGGATGCTGAGGGGATGCATATAGCTCTCTTCAGGAAAGGGAAATAGATAATTATGGATGGTGGGGGAGGATAAAAAGAACAAGTAGAGAGGGAGGAGATGAAAGCAGTCATATGGAGAGACAGAAACACCAAGCTAGCCACAAACCCCTGATCTACAATGGTGTCCTATCTGTAAGATATGCTAGGGCAATGGTGACAAAAACTTGTGGAAGCGACCAACAAATATCTGATGTGACTTAAGGCCTACTCCACAAGATGGAATCCATAACTGACACTGCTTCATTTACCAAGAACATGAGACTAGTTAGTCCAGGGACCTAGGGTAAAATAAATAGTATTGTTCTAAAAACAACATACAAAACCAAACAATCAAAACAAAAACCCAGCAGCACTAACTTGACATTTAGCACTAACATGACTCCTGATGACATTTTACTACAGTCAACTGAAGTTGTTAAGGGAAAAACAAAAGCATAATACCCAGAATTAGTCACGGAAGTACTTTTATAAATTCAGTTTAAGTTTGGTGGAGGTGGTGGATGCTTTTAATCTCAGCATTCAGAAAACAGGCAAGAGGATCTGTCGCCAGCCTGATCTACAGAGAGAAGAAGGCTACAGGGCTCTAAACCAAAGACAACAAGAGAGGGAGAGGGGGGTGTAAAAATAGCAGTGTAGACTCTACGTCATTTGCCTGATTATTACTTAAGAGGTAAAGAAGATGGGTCTGGAGAGATAGCTCAATGATTAAGAGTAATCACTGCATTAGAACTGCAATGTGATTGCAAGCACCTCTGCTGGATGACTCACCAGTCACTGTCTGTAACTCTAGCTTCAGTAGATTCAGCACCCTTTTTTGGCTTCTGTGTGCACTGCATTCACAGGCACGGGACACACACACACACACACACACACAAACAGAGAGAGAGAAAGAGAGACATACAGGCAACTAAAAATAAATCTTAATAAAAGAAGAGGAGAAGAAAAGATGTTCTCTTTCTGAGAGGGCTACATTTAAATATCCCATTGTTTTCTTTAAGCATACAAGTGAAGTAGAGCACAAAATATTTTTGAGGAGGCAATTAAAGTACTTACTAATAATGGATTATTGGTAATAGGGAGAATGGAAGGTTCACTAAATACCTTAACTGCTCACTTATTTTTCAGTAGCTGTGGCCATAAACAATGCACTATTTACAGTCTGTCAATAGTCCAGAAAGCCAAATGCATAAGTTAGTATCAAGGGCTAAAATGATGTTGCATGACTCAAACAACTGTTCCAGTTTAGTTTCATGGATTCTCGGAGAAAACAGAAAATTGGTGGGTCAGAGAGCAAAAGCAGCAAACATCAAGTTTTCAGTGAAAGATTTCTCACAATTCCCAGAAGTTTCTTTCATTTTGAATTTCTTTCAAACAAATACAATGAAAACTTTTGTTGGGCCCAATCTTTTTTAAGGATGTTTGTATAGCAAACAGCTTTAGAAGATACAATGCCTCCTTGTGGAGCAAAAGGAAGATATTTGAATGGGCCATAATAATAAAGATAGTATCCTCTTCAAGGACAAATGTTAGGTAGGTTTGCTCACAGTTCCTTTGAAAGACTGATGCTGCGCTGTCACCATGACTCAGTGGGTAAGGGCACTTGCCTTCAAGCTTGAGGAAATGAGATTGATCCCCAGTACCCACACAATGGAAGGAGAAAACCAATTCCCTTGTTATTCTCTGACCTCCCCACACACAGCATAAAATGTTTGCATGTGCTCAGGATCCTTCAGCTGTGATGAAAACACTTAGGAAAGCAAGCACCTACCTGGATCTCTATCTGTCTATAATACCTTCATGATAACCAGAGTATGTTTCTGTCCATTTGGATTGCTTTAACAGAATGCCATAGAGTTAGCAAACCCTAATATTTGTTTCTAGCAGTTCTGCATTCTGAAAGGTCTAAGTATCAGAAAAACCCAGTGTCTGATGAAGGTCTTCTTCCTGGTTTACAGTTAGCCACCTTCCCATATCCTCACATCTTCTTAGATCTTCCTAATGAGGAAGGGAGCAGGGTTGAGAGCAAGTCAAACTGTATCCGGTCCCCTTTTACAAGGTTACTCATTTTTGTCATGAAAACTCAAACACTATGAGGTAATTTACCTCTCCAAAGGCCCACTCCTTAAGTTAACATCATGTTGGGAGTTTGAACACACATTTTTCAGTTCATAATAGGAACAAAGGAGGAACAAATACAACCAGGAATCTCATGCTGTCTACAAGCCATGAATAACAAAATCTGTTTCTTGTCTTCTACCAGTATTATAAAACTGATGTCAGTCTAACATGATAAAACTGAATATAGGGTTAAATCTCAGACCATTCATGATTCTTTTCAAAAATGTATTAGCATATATTAATTGTATATTGTGATGTGATATAGTGTGTTATTTCTATTCACAAATGAAGCATGAACTTTTCAAATATGAACTTTTTTATTGGTTATTTTATTTATTTACATTTCCCAGTTTCCCCTCTGCTCAAAGGAGAAATTCTGAGTTAAAATTTTTGAGATGGGTGGGTGGCCCCATCTCTCAAGCAGGGGCCTTGCCTAACCTCTGGATATGGTCTCTACAGGTTCTTCTTCCCCTTTGTTGGGTATTTCAGCTAATGTCATCCCCGTTGGGTCCTGGGAGCCTCTTGCTTTCCTGACATTTGGGACTTTCTGATGGCTACCCCAAGTTCCCCATCCCCCACTGCTACACATCTCTGTTCAATTTCCTGACCCTCTATACATCTCCCCTGTCTCCTCCCACATCTGATCCTGCCCTCTTTCCCCACCTTCTCTCTCCCTCCCAAATCCATCCCTCCGTCTACCTCCTGTGATTATTTTGTTCCCCCTTCTAAGTAGGACTGAAGCATCCACACTTTGGTCTTTCTTCTTCTTGAGCTTCAAATGGTCTGTGAGTTGTATCTTGAATATTCCGAGCTTTTTTTCCTAATGTCCACTTATCAGTGAGTATATACCATGTGTGTTATTTTGTGACTGGGTTACCTCACTCAGGATGACACTTTCTAGTTACATCCATTTGCCTTCGAATTTCATGAAGTCATTGTTTTTTAAATTAGTTTATTTTTATTGGATTTTTTATTTATATTTCAAATGTTATTCTCTTTATAAGTTTCCCGTTCAGAAACCCCCTATCCCATCCTTCTTCCGACTGCTTCTATGAGGGTGTTCCCCCACCCACCCACTTCTGTCTCCCCGCCCTAGCATTCCCCTACACTGGGGCATCCTGCCTTCACAGGAGAAAGGACCTCTCCTCCCATTGATGTCCAACAAGGCTATCCTCTGCTACATATGGGGCTGGAGCCATGGGTCCCTCCATGTATACTCTTTGGTTGGTGGTTTAGTCCCTGGGAGCTCTGGGGGGGTCTAGTTAGTTGATATTGTTGTTCTTCCTATGGCTTGCAAACTCCAACAGCTTCTTCAGTCCTTCCTCTAACTCCTCCATTGGGGACCCCTACTCAGTCCAATGGTTAGCTGTGAGCATCTGCTTCTGTATTTGTCAGGCTCTGGCCGACAGTTATATCAAGCTCCTGTCAACAAGCACTTCTTGACATCCGCAAAAGTGTCTGGGTTTGGTGTCTGTACATTTGAAATATAAATAAAAAATGGGATGGATTCCCAGGTGGGGCAGTCTCTGGATGGTGTTTCCTTCAGTCTCTGCCCCACTCTCTTTTTCTCTTTATTTCCTCCCTTGAGTATTTTCTTCCCCCTTCTAAGAAGGGCTGAAGCACCCACACTTTGGTCTTCCTTTTTCTTGAGTTTCATGTGGTCTGTGAATTGTATCTTGGGTATTCCAAGCTTTGGGGCTAATATCCACTTATCAGTGCGTGCATGCCATGTGTGTTCTTTCGTGAATGGGCTACCTCACTCAGAATGATATTTTCTAATTCCAACCATATGCCTGCGAATTTCCTGAAGTCATTGCTTTTAATAACTGAGTAGTACTCCATTGTGTAAATATACCACATTTTCTGTATCCATTCCTCTGTTGAAGGACACATGGGTTGTTTCCAGCTTCTGGCTATTATAAATAAGGTTGCTATGAACATAGTGGAACATGTGTCCTTGTTATATGTTGGAGCATCTTCTGAGTATATGCCCAGGAGTGGTATAGCTGGGTCCTCAGGTAGTACTATGTCCAATTTCCTGATGAACTACCAGACTGATTTCCAGAGTGGTTGTACCAACTTGCAATCCCACCAGCAATGGAGGAAATCCTGCCATTTTTTCACATCCTCACCAGCATCTGCTGTCACCTGAGTTTTTGATCTTAACCATTCTAACTGGTGTGAGGTGGAATCTCAGGGTTGTTTTGATTTGCATTTCCCTGATGAGTAAGGATGTTGAACATTTCTTCAGGTGCTTCTCAGCCATTCAAGATTCCTCAGTTGAGAATCTCTTGTTTAGCTCTGTACCTCATTTTTTAATATGGTTATTTGGTTCTCTGGAGTCTAATCTCTAGAATTCTTTATATATATTGGATATTTGCTCTCTATCGGATGTAGGGTTGGTAAAGATCTTTTTCCAATTATGTTAGTTGCCATTTTGTCCTATGGACAGTGTCCTTTGCCTACAGAAGTTTTGCAGTTTTATGAGGTCTCACTTGCCCATTATTGATCTTAGAGCATAAACCATTCGTGTTCTGTTCAGGAAAATTTCCCCTGTGCCCATATGTTTGAGGGTCTTCCTCAATTTCTCTTCTGTTAATTTCAGTGTATTTGGTTTTATGGGAAGGTCCTTTATCCACTTGGACTTGAGCTTTGTACAAGGAGATAAGAATGCATAAATGTACCACATTTTCTGTATCCATTCCTCTAATTTCTCTAATTTCTCACGTTCTTTGTACATATTGGATATTAGCCCTTTATCGTGTTTTCCCACCTCCTTTGTGTATCATTCTCAGTCTCTAAAAAACATTCTTAATTTCAAGTTGATTTTTTTAACATTCAGAATATTAGAGACAACGTGCAATACTTGCCTTACTATGTCTGATTTATTTTTACACTTAATGTCTTCCACTGCCATCTGTGTTGTTGCAAATGTCAGGATTGCATTCTTCTCTGTGGTCAAATAATAGGGCATATTGCATGCTACTTATAAGTAGAACTCTGCATCCTTTTCATTCATTCCTCTACTATTGGTATCCTACACTGATTCCACATCTTAGCTGTAATGAATGTTGCTGTAAGTGTAGGCCTACAGATACTTTTAAAATAGGTATCTAGAATGGTCTAATGAGTTTTTTAAAGAGATGTAAATTCAGATGGGTATGGAGGTAAGGGATGTATCTGGTGTGAGTTGTAGAAAGGGTTGAAAATGATAAAAAAAATTGTATGAAATTCTCAAAGAATTAATATCACATCATTCTTAAAATCTTAGTGTAAAAAAACCTAATCAAAGTAATAATAGCAGAAAATTTTCTATTTGTGGAAAAGACTTGATTCTCCACGTGCCTGATGCTTACAGCCATACTATGAAAGATTTTCACCATACAGTATTATAGTTAAGCTGTCAAAGTGACAAGATAAATAAATCCTCTGAAATATGCAAGACAAATTTATAATCCACATGCAAAAAAATTCATTAAGTCCAGTTTGTGTTCTCCAGATACTCATGGGTGTATGGCTAAACTCTGGAAAGTGGCTAACCTACCAGGGGTCACTGACTTAATAAAAGCTGACTCCCCTTCTCTCAACCACTATCACTTGCCATAGGTCATCACCTAGGACTGAGAATTTCTGCTCATCTACCTCCTTGCCTATGCATTGTGTATGCTGTCATAACCACTATGACTTCACATATGCAAATTCCCCATTGTGTCCAGAAAATACTATTTCCTTAAATTTATCCATGACCTCTGCCACTTACAATCATTCCAACCTTTTTTCTGCAATGATTCCTGAACCATAGAGGGACAAGTGTGATATGGATGTTCCATTATACTCTGCCATATCTTACTCTCTGCATGTTGACCAGTTGTGGGTCTCTGGTTTAATCACCATCATCAGCAAGAACACACTTCTCTGATGAAGGCTGAGAGATGGACTAATTTATGTGTTTATAAATAAATCACTAATAATTGGTTTAATGCTATGGTACTGAGTTCCGAACTTCATTACTACTGGTTACCTTTCATAGTGCTAAAAGGTGTTATGCACAGGACAAGAGGAGAAATGTAATTATCAATCTTATCCAGCTGTGAGCCAGTGATTGGCCTGCTAAGCTATGCTCACTGGCTCAAGTGGCTAATCACTTTCTGACTGGAGAAAGTTTCTCTCTGTAGTCCAGGCTATCCTGGAACTCTCTCTGTACACCAGTCTGACCTTGAACTCACAGAGACTCACTTGCCTCTGCCTCCGAGTGCTGGGATTAAAGGTGTGCACTACCACCACCAGATGTTCACACTCTTTTAATACATCCGTCTTCAAGTTCAGGTCCTAATTCTTGCAGTTGGTCTATCTTATTGAAGCTTTCAACTCTATTTTTATTTGACTTAATAAACTTTTCATTTCCAAGATTTTGGATTTGTTCTTTAAATGATTTTTTGCTGAGATTTTAAATTTATATTTTTATTATCTTCCAAATTTCATGTAGTTATGAATTAGCTTTTTTTATAGCAATTCTTTCAAATTCTTTGGCAGGACGACCGACATCAATTTCTTTGGGATATATCAATAGAGGATTATGTTCCTTTGAAGACAGCACATTAATTTGTTGTGGGGTTTTTTTCTATTTTTTAGTCATCTATATTGAAGTTTCTTCATTTACTGAATGAGTTGTCATTATTACTTAAGTGTATAGATTTGAGTTGTTAGTAATAGGCTTCCATTCAATATGTGTCTCGGGCTTCCATTGTATGCTTTCAGCTAACCATCATATATAGCCTATCTATGCTTTTTGCCTATGGTAGATGACTTTGCTCATAGTGAATATTGTGGCAAAATTGAAGGGGCCCATTATCTCTGTGGATTATGCAAGAGAGTTCATTGTAGAATTTCAGATAAGTAGCAGTGATATGGGTATTCTTACAGTAGAGGTAGAGGACCCTACCAGGTAATTGGACAGTCCTCAGGAACTGTTTATACTAACTATGCTAGCAACAAGGTCCTCTCACACTGGCAACTCTTAAAGTGATAAAGAAACTGAAGTGCTTGTCCTCCAACCAGTCAGTTAGGGTGATCTGCATAAAGGATCATTGTAAGAATTGAAGCAAGACATCTGTGCTGTTCACATCCTATCATAATGATAGTTCATAGACTAGGATTAGATGTGGGCATTCAGCACTATGAACACCATAGATGAGGTATTGTGGTGCTCCTCACTACCAAAGGTAGTGCCCTGCTGCTGGTGTTATATGATATCAGGAAGGTCCTTTTGGCCTTCTTTGGCTATGTGTGTCAGATAACAGATAGAGGATTTCTCTCCCCTTCCCCATTTCTTTATCTCTAATATGTTTTGGAGACATTATGGCATCCAGAGCTATGAAGCACATTGTAGAATTTCAGTTAAGTAGCAGCGATGGAAGACCCTTCCATGTCATCGCAGGCCTAGCAGCAGCTTAGAGTCATGGTGCTTCCTCACTTCCTTGTTGGTTTCATGAGCCTGAGAATAGCAGAGGCAGAGAGTGTTTTCACTCCTGAGTCTGGTATCAGTTGACATATGGCTGATCATGTGCTTGATTTGGGGGCTGGGGAAAAATACTCTTATATCTTTATTATGCCTTATGACTACATTTATTTCCCTCCATGTGACAACATGTATACTCTCTAGTGCAAAACACCCAGCTAGCTTAGGTTGCAGTCAGTCTCCCAAGCTGAGATTTCAAGGTACCCACCTGCTAAGCCAACATTGTGGAATGTCTATGATGTTGCAGAGAAGGGAAAACTCAGGGCTCTCCCATTGCAAACCTAAACAATAGATAACATCTCAGGATGATTCCAGGTTCCAGAACTTTGGGGAGTTGTCAGGAGATGATGTGATATGCTTTTCCAAAGGAGGACTGCCATGTAGATAACCAAGTTGCTTATCTAAATGTGCTGCAAACTCATAAGATTGTGAAACTTTACAGTAATTACAATTGACAGGATTTATACTAATACAGTTTCCTAGTACTCTGTATTCCATCCTTTGTGCTTTCAAAAGGGAGACACACACTCCCCATAACTGTGCAGTCATGGTATCAAATGGCGGGATACTGTGTGTCTTTTTATGTTGTTGTCCTCAGTTTCTGAATCTTAAAAGCTTTCTTGGTGATATTAAGTGCAGTTCTATCGTTATTCACATCAATATGTAGTTATGCAGTTGCTTTCTTTCTAATGGAACTCTAATACCAGACAAAAGAAAAAAAAACACTATAGAAAAGTTGTACTATAGTTATGTATAGTTGAATGTTTGAAAATAGTATACTGATATTTGAAACTTTGAAATTCATCAAAACAATTTGAATTGATGGATGTATAAAAGAAAAATAGGCACATATTTAATAAAGCACAGAGATTAAAATGCTAATGCTTCTATGGAAGAAGTGAAAGGCATCTTTACTCTGCTATTGTGAAGAATGCCTATTTACAATTTGTGGCTGATTTCTGGACCATTGTGGATGGATATCACTTGGCTCAGGAAAATTCAGTCCCGTGGATATTCAGCCTTTGGAATCCTCCTATTTCCTTGACCTCTTTCATGAAACTTTGGTTGCTTCTGCGTATGATGACAGAAAAAAAAATCAAAGTAAGGAAGATGAAGTTGGGAAAGTAGGTTTAAGGGAGAGACAGATAACAGATAATCTTTAAGTTTTCCTTTAGATGATTCACATAAGCCCACCAAAGTAACAAAGGAAGCTACAATGAAAACACAGTAGTGTTCATTTGCCTGCCATTTCTTCTGTAGCTTCTTTTTCGGAAACAATAGGCATTGCAAATACAATGAATAGACATATTAATCTCGGAAATTCTAGAACTTTGCATTTCATTGTTTTTTACATTTTACTGCAAATGTTTTCAAATATCCAAAAATAGAACTAATTGCAGGGAAAAGTCATATAATCATCACTTAGAGTCCAGAAATTAGCATTTTAATATCTGTGCTTTATTAAATATGTGCCTATTTTTCTTTTATACATCTACCAGTCCAAATTGTTTTGATGAATTTCAAAGTTTCAAATATCCATATACTATTTTCAATCTTTCCAGTACACATAACTATAGTACAAATTTTCTATAGTGTTTTTTTTCCTTTTGTCTGGTATTAGAGTTCTGTTGTCTACAAATAATACCGGCTCAGGGGTTATGAAGAACACTCATTTGCTATATTATACCTGTAAGTCAAAAGCTACGTACACCATAGCTGGATTCTCTCAAATTAGTAACAGGCTTAAATCCAGGGAACAAGTCGACTGAATTTTCATCCAGAAATTTGGGGGAAGAGTTTATTGGTCTGTTCATGGTATAGGCTAAATTTAGTTCCTTGTATTTACTGACATAAGGTACCTGACTTCTTAGTACCTGTAAACCAAGGGCTATTCTCAACTCCTAAAGACCACATATTACTTACCATGTGTCTCCATTTACACCTGAGGCTCACAAATCAGTAATGAAGAATGTCTCTTACACTGAATCTCTTGTGCTTTGAATTGTTTGATTTCTTATTCTCTGACATTTATACCCAGGTTTAAAGGAATCAAGAGTGCAGACTCACCTATATTATCAGTCTTTCTTAGGGGCAACTTCTAACTATTCAAAAGGGTTTTCTACTTCATTTTCCTTAGGATTATGTCAGTAACATAACCTAGACTTCCAATTTATTCTGTGATTTGAAAGATAGATATGCTGGGTGATACATTCCATAAGTTTTAACAAACTCACCCCATGAAGCTCCAGAGTAATAGAAAAAAAAACAATATATTTAATTTTGTAAGAAAACTGTCAAGATGTTTCTAAAAGTGGTTGTGCCACTTTATACTACCACCAAGGAACAGGGTTTGGGTAGCTTCAAGTCATTACTAACATTGTATGTGGTCACATTTAATGTCAGCCGTTCTAGCAAATTGTAATCATCTGTTACTGAGCCTTTGTTTCTTATTTCTTTGATGACTGTTTTTGTAAATGGATTCACATGTTCATTGGCCATTTGTGTGTGTTCCTTTGTGAAGTGTCTGTTCAAATATTTTACACATTTTAATATGGGTATTTTATTTAATATGGGTATTTACATATTGTGCATTCCAGTCTTGATTCAATTATATGTCTTTTCAAATATTTCTTCTACTTTGTGGTTTGATTAGTAATTTCCTTAATGATGTGTTTTGATGAGCAGCTTTAAAATTAGATGAAGTCTAATTGACTTTTAAGCACAATGTCACTGTGGGTCATAAAGGAAAAGATGTCCATCAACAAAAAACAACATGTTACCCACAGGGACAGGAAGTATCTCCAGGGATGAGGCCTCTTAGTGCCTTTCTGTGGTGTATTACTGCTTAAAATTACCAGTTAAAATATTTATACATAAGTACAAAAATAACAGGGTACACGTTATATTGAAGGAGGAATTGTGGAGACTCACATCTTTTAATAGTCATAAAGAGAAACTTAATAAGTGTAGTCTTTTTCTGTTTGTAAATGTATGCTCTATGTATGTGTTTGTGTGAGAGTGGGAATGTAGGTATGCATGCATGTGCATGTGTGTGGAGACCAGAAGTCAATACCAAGTATCTTCCTATATCAGTCTTAACCTTATTCTTAAATATTTTATTGGCATAATTACATTTATTATTTTATTCATATTTATAGTTTTAATATAAAATATTGCTTTTACATTTTATATATGGTAAAAGACTTCATTTTCAGATTTTCAGATATTCACATAACATAACATTTGAATATAATGTTCTACAGATGCCTGCTAAGTCTATTTGATCTCTGATATCATTTAAGTATTTTCTGCCTATTGATAAGCATGAGATATTAAAATTGCCTACTGTGATTGTGTTAGGTTAACATGTCACTCTCTGTCTAGTACTATTTTTTTTTATAAAGCCTGGTGCATATCACATTCATGTTCAGAACTGTAGTGTCTTTTTGACAGATTGTTCCATTAATCAGTAAGATGTGATCTTTTTTCTGCTTTGTGATGAGTTTCAGTTTGAAGTATGTTTTCATAGCTATTAGAATAGCAATGCCCTCTTGAGTCCTACTTCTCTATCTGTTCACATAAAATAAAGCCTTTGATGTAAGCTACTCTTTGATGGTGAGGTGTGCTTCTTGGAGACAGCAGATAGATGGATCTCTTTAATTTTTGTTAACTCAGTTTTGTCTTTCACACATGCATTTGTGTTTGGTGTATGCATGTGTGGGTATGTATGTGCATAAATGTATACTCATCTGGACATGCACATGTTGAGGCTAGAGGTTGGCATTGAGCATCTTCCTCTACTATTCTCCACCATGATTTTTTGACAGAGTATTCTTTGTCTTAGGGTATTTATTCTTTTGTTTTTTTTGTTTTTTTGAGACAGGGTTTCTCTGCATAGCCCTGGCTATCCTGGAATTCACTCTGTAGACCAGGCTGGCCTCGAACTCAGAAATTCACTTACCTCTACCTCCCAAGTGCTGGGATTAAAAGCATGCACTAACACTGTCTGGCTCTTGGTATTTATTCTTGAGATAAAACACGAGGGCCATAAGCAACTTTGGGAGTAAAAGGTTTATTTCGTTTTGTAGATTATAGTCCATCATAGAAAGAAGTCAGAGGAGGAACCTGGAGGCAGGAGCTAATGCAGAGGTCATGGAGTGTTGCTTACTAGCTTGCTCTTCATGTCCTACTCAGCCTGCCTTCTCATACCACCTAGAACCACATGACTAGGGGTGATACCACCCACAGTGAGCTGGGCCCTCCCACAAAAAAATTCACCAAGACAGGTATGGTGGTGCAAATCTTTGATCCCAGCAATTGAGAAGCAGGTAGATCTTCAAGTTAAAAACCAGCCTGGTCTACAGAGGGAGGTTCAGGACAGGCAGGGCTATACAGAGAAACCCTGTCTCCAAAACCCAAAATCAACCAAACAAAAAGACTTATTCAACTAAAAGTTTTACAAGTTTCTGACTTGAGTAGAACAAAACATAGTCCACAAATATAATATTTTCCCAGTAATAGCTTTTTCTGCATAATCTACTGATTTACAAATAGCTCAACAACACTGTACAATAGACAAGCCTTGGATCATCTGTTGGATAGTGACTATATCGACAGTCTTCTTTTTTTCCATTTTATTTATTTATTTGCATTCCAGACACTGCACCCTTCTACTGGTCCTACCCTCACAGAGTCCCTCCCCATATTCCTTTGAGAGAGTCCCCCCCCCACCTTTATGGACCATCTGTCATCTTTAAAACCTGGTCAGAATTAACAGATTTGTTATATATTCTCCAAACAAAGAGTATTGCAGCCAGGTGCAGTGGATTAAAGTGCCTTTAATCTCAGCATGTTGGAGACAGAGACAGGAGGATCTCTATGAGTTCAAGATCTACATTGCAAGTTCCATGACAGCCAGGACTACATAGAAAGATTATGCCTTAAAAAAAGAGCATTGTGATATATATATATATATATATATATATATATATATATATATATATATAATATTATATACTATGTGATATATAATTATATTAATTGTAATTATTATATATATATAATCATTGAATTTCTTTTCAATAATAATGTTTAATATTCTTATTCATTAGTCATCGCGGAAATGCAAATCAAAACAACCCTGAGATTCCACCTCACACCAGTCAGAATGGCTAAGATCAAAAATGCAGGTAACAGCAGATTCTGGCAAGGATATGGAGAAAGAGTAACACTCCTTCATTGCTTGGTAGGATTGCAAGCTGGTACAACTACTATGGAATTCAGTATGGCAGTTCCTCAGAGAAAATTGGACATAGTATTATCCGAGGACCCAGTTATACCACTCCTGGACATATACCCAAAAGATGCTCCAACATATAACAAGGACACATGCTCCACTATGTTCATAGCAGCCTTATTTATTATAGCCAGAAGCTAGAAAGAACCCAGATGTCCTTCAACAGAGGAATGGTTACAGAAAATGTGGTACATTTACACAATGGAGTACTACTCAGCTATTAAAAATAATGAATTCATGAAATTCTTAGGTAAATGGTTGGAAATAGAAAATATCATCCTGCATGAGGTAACCCAATCACAAAAAGAACACACATGGTATGCACTCACTGATAAATGGATATTAGCCCAAAAGCTTGGAATACCCAAGATACAATTCATAGACCATGTGAAGCTCAAGAAGAAAAACGATCAAAGCGTGAATGCTTTAGTCTTTCTTAGAAGAGGGAACAAAATACTCATGGGAGGAAATACAGAGACAAAGTGTGGAGCAGAGAGTGAAGAAAAGGCCATCCCGAGACGGCCCCACTGGAGGATCCATCCCATATACAGACACCAAACCCAGACACTATTGCTATTGCCAAGAAGTGCATGCTGACAGGAGCCTGATATAGCTGTCCCCTGAGAGGCTCTGCCAGAGCCTGACAAATACAGGTGTGGATCCTCACAGTCAACCATTGGACTGAGCATGGGGACACCAATGGAGAAGTTAAGGGAAGGACTGAAGAAGCTGACGGGGTTTGCAACCCCATAGAAAGAAAAACAATATCCAAGAAAAATAATAACCAGACCTTCCAGAGCTCCCAGGAACTAAACCAATCAAAGAGCACACATGGAGAGACTCATTGCTCCAGCTGCATATGTAGCAGAGGATGGCCTTATCTGGCATCAATGAGAGGGGAGGCCCTTGGTCCTGTGAAGGCTTGATGCCCTGGTGTAGGGGAATGCCAGGGCGGTGAGGTGGGAGTGGGTGAGTGGGTGGGTGGGTTGAGGAGCACCCTCATAGAAGCAGGGAGAGGGGGAATGGGATAGGGGGGGTTCCAGAGGGGAAATTGGGAAAAGGGATAACATTTGAAATGCAAGTTAAAAAAAATAACCAATAAAAATTTATATATATATATATATATATATATATATATATATATATATATAATTAGTAAATTTATTTTATTATTATATACTTATTTACAATAAATGTTCATAATTTTATGATTTAATAGATTAAATAATTTTGTATTTATATGATTAACAGATTAAATTTTTTTATTGTCTGTGATTTTATGCATATTAAGTAGACACCACTGATATCTACTTACCTATATTCAAGATTTTAAAAATATACTGAGTGTGTTAGTTTGAATATGCTTGGTTTATAGGGAGTAGTACTGTTAGGAGGTGTGAACTTGTTGGAGGAAGTGTGTCACTGTGGGGTGGTCTTTGATGCTCCACTCAGTGCTGATGAGTCAGTCTTCTCCTGAGTGCCTTAATAACAAGATATAGAAACTCTCAGCTCCTCTAGCACCATGCCTGCTTGCCAGGATGCTGCCATGCTTCCTGCCATGATGATAATGGACAAGAACCTATAACCCAGTCCATATTAAATGTTTTCCTTTATAAGATTTGCTTTGCTCATGGTGTCTGTTCACAGCAGTGAAAACCCTAAGTAAGATAGTGAGATATGTCTCCGCATATTTAGGTTGTGTAGCAAGGCTAGATGTATATGAATGCATATTAATTCAAAGAAATAATACTGTTAATTTATTCCAGTATGTTGGCCTTCTCAGGTTTTATCTTAGTCTACAGCATTGTTCTATTATATAAAATGGTAAATTGATTGAAGTCATAAGAGCACTCAGACATGATCTCCACTTAGAGGTAACACACTAAAATACTAACTTTAGTTTATAAAAAGAACAAAATAATAAAATGTCTTTGGATATTATAAGCAAATAGTATATAAAGAGATTAAAAAGAGATAAAAGGGGTATTTTATAGAATTAATATAATGCTATTGTTCTATAATAGAACCACCAGAAAAACAAATTATAAAAAACAACCAATATAACATTTAATTCATATGTGTATCTATTTTAATGCATCCACTCTCACTCTCAACCCTTCCTAAAGAGGCATTGTTAAATACACTTTGTAATCTTGTAAATCCAATGAGATAATAGCCTTCTTATCTATATTATTTACCATGTAGGAGTCATCACAGTAGAAAATCGTTGCTCAGAGATGTCTGCTGTTGCTCATCAGGCAAGCATTTGTGTACTGAGACTATAGAGAACACGATAAGCCAATGTTCCAGTGTACATTGTAGTTCTTCACATCAAAAACAAGACTGAAGATAGAGGAGATAATATGCTGAGAGGAGACTAGCTTCACCTTGGCAAAAACTCATTTCCTCAAGTTTTGGGACACCTGTCACCTATACCTAGCTTTAAGAGACATATGAAGAAGAGCTGATAAAATATTTCAGTGGTGGAGAACGTATGCTTCAAGTTTCATTCACAGTACCCATGTCCAGCAGCTCAGAATTGCCTATAATTTCAGCTCAATCTTTGGCTTCTAACCCCTACAGATGCACATACATGTAATTAAAAAGAATAAAAAGTCTTTAAAAGGAAATCTTTAAGGAATAAAAATATTAACTAGGAACTAGAAGAGTAGTTATTAGAGGTACTGCATGCAAGGGGAAAAAAGAGTGAATTGGTATGAAAAATGAACTGTTGTACACATGTATAGAAATATCCCAGTGTGAATCCAATTAACTTGTATAATTAATATGTATTAATAAAAAACTATTAAGAAGCAGCAAGCATAGCAGCACCAAATCATTTATTTTTAAAAATCAACATAGTGTAAGTTACAAATCTAAATCATACTTTCTAAATAACTGTCAAAGAATCAGCAAAGCAATATGACTTGAGAAAATAAGATTATCAATATTTTAATAACACCAATTTGAAACATATTCTGTAAATTATATACATCTGACAAGAATGTGACAAATTTATAGAAAACTAAGCCATAAAGAGTCATGGAGCCTATGATTAAGTTTGAAAATCACAACTTCCAGTTGCTATCTCTTGCTCCTTTCTTTGTTAATCAAACAGGAGACTTAGGAGCTTCATTATGAATATATCCTCCCAATTCTAGACTAGTTCATTGAAAGCAATTACAACAATAGTTCATACAAAATTTCATGAAATGAAGTATTCATAAATTGCAGAACTCTTCATTACGAGTGCCTGTTGAGATATTGTGAATACAATTGCAATTAAGGGCCCTGTGCCTAGTTTCTAATTAGTAATTCTTTCTGTTTTTGAACTATTTAAGTGTGAAAGACAAAGCTGAAACTACCAGAAACTTTATTTGTAACCTGGGACACTGAAGCAGAGATAGCTTACTACTCATCAAAGGGACTTTATTTCATATGGAATGCTAGGAGAGTAGATGAAGAATTACTGGGTGTAGTAACTTTTTTAATCACCATGGTGACCAAATAATTAACAAGAAGCAATAGAACTGAGAAAGGATTCATTCTCTCTCATGGTTTAATGCAAGGCATGCTAATAGGTGACTCCAGTTGGTGGGAGCATCATCAGGTGATTTGTTTACACTTCAGTAACTAACCATAAAAGCAAAGGAAGGAGAAGAAGGGCTCAGTTGTGAATCTCAATAACCCATAATTCCCCACCTCACCCCAATAACCCATTATTTCAACGAATCCTCACATCCTAAAGTCTCTACAAACCCCCAAGGCATGATAACAAATTGAAGACCAAATATTCAAACTCATGGACCTATGGGGGACACTTTTTATTAGAACAATGACCTTATATTCTGACAGCACCCCCAGACATGGCTATCTCATAAGATAAAATACATCCAGTCCAAATTCAAAGGTCCCAATAATTTTACTGTTCTAAGAGTGTTTAAAAGTCTAAGGTCTTCATAAGTTGTTGGGTGAAGCCACTCAGATGACTGTTACGGTAGCCTCCTATCTGCAAGTATAGTCGAATATTAATAGTGTCAGGGTGGGCTCTTGATTCACACAGCAACTGATGGAAATGGAGGCAGAGACCTGGAGCCAAACATTAGGTAGATCTTAGGAAATCTTGTGGGAGAAGGAGAGGAAAGATTTAAGAATCCAGAGAGGTCAAAGAGAACACAAGGGAGGAATTGGGAGGAGAGTAGGGGAAGCTCTGATCAAAATGTAAAGTAAATAAATAAATTAATTACTAAAAATAAAAGGTATAAAATCTAAGTTTAAAAACAAGTCCAGAGGCCAGCCTAGTCTACAGAGTGAGTCCCAGGACAGCCAGGGCTATACAAAGAAAACTTGTCATGAAAAAACAAAAACAAACAAACAAAAAGCCAGGCAGTGGTGGCACAGGCCTTTAATCCCAGCACTTGAGAGCTAGAGGCAGGCAGATTTCTGAGTTAGAGGACAGTCTGATCTACAGAGTGAGTCCAGGACAGCCAGGGCAACACAGAGAAACCCTGTCTCAAACAACAACAACAACAACAACAACAACAACAACAACAACAACAAAAAACAAGTCCAAGGTTTTTTCTGAGACTCTATGCAGTCTCTCTCTTACCTATAATGCATATATATGTACACATATATGCATTAAATAAATTAAATTATATTAATACATATTAATATATAATATAATATATTATATATATATATATATATATATATATATATATATATATATATATATATATATATATATATATCTCAGGGTAAACATTTTAATTCTAAAAGGAAACATGAACCATAAAAAGGTATTAACAGATCAAAGAACTATTGAAAAATTAGAGAACAAACCGCAAACATGCAGCTCCCTGCCTAGACTCTAAGTTCTGTGATGGCATCATCTAGACTTTGGGTAGCTCTACCATTCAGGTCAACTGTGGTCTCTGTTGGGCCAGCTCTACTCAGTGGTTGCAGCTTTTTTAGGGGTGAATGCTCTCAATTTTGTCACCTCCAATGTCTTGAGGTATTCACTGAAACTTAGACCGTTATCTTTATAACTCCATGTTCATGATGGCTCAGGAGCTCCAGGAAGGCAATTAGACCCTGCTGTATGTCAACTGACCACAGTGGCTTTCTAGATCCTCCATGAAAGTCTCTTTGTCTCCCATCACCCTTGTATCCTACAAGCCTGTAAACTCAGTACTACCTGGATGGCCCCAAGTTCTGTCATCTCAATAAGCAGCCTGACTTCTATGGATCCATCCCATCTGTGTTCTTTTGCAGCTTAACCTTGTAAAATATTCCCCTTGTGGCTGCCCTGGAACTCACTGAAATCTGTCTGCCTCTGCCTCAGTTGGAGTACTGAGATTAAAGCCTTATCCCACCATGACCTGCAGGTTGGTCCTTTGAATGATCCCAATCTCTTTTGTGATTATAGTCACTTTGTGGTGGACCTGCCTTTCTGCTGCATTCACCACTTTTACCTTGTTCATGTTCCTTCCCTTGACAAACTACACATTTGTTCCTGCTCTGCTTTTCTAAACAAAAATTAATTCTCAGTAGAGACATCACAAAGTGAATAAACAAAGCTATGCCCTATTGTCTGAATCTAGCACTGTCTGAATGCTGCATTGTCTTAAAATGTTCCCTTCTGAGCACCAAGAGGAAAAGATGTAGTAAGGAGAGGAGAAGATGAAGTAGATGAGAAGCTAGGTAAAGAGAGAGAGAAAGAGAGAGAAAGGGAGAGGGGGCATGGAGGTAGAAGTTCATGTGTCTCCACTAGTCAAAGATAGTTTATATATCTAGGTTGGGTATTGGGTTACACTTCTGATTGAGCATTATCATACTTATAAAGCCTTTGATTAACATTTTAAAAAATTGTATAAAATCAAAATGGAAAAGGGGGCACGGGATAGGGGTTTTCTAGGGAGGGGAAATGCGGAAAGGGGTTGGCATCTGAAATGTAAATAAAATATCCAATAAAAAAAATGAAAAAAAATGTTCCCTTCCAAACACTTTAGTCATTACTTTTAAATTCAGTCTTACTCAAAGCTTCAGGATGTGAGTGGAATCCATCTTTGTGCACATATATGATAAATGATGTCTAGCTCAATTTCTCAGTGTCCTTGTTCCTCGCTAGAAACTTGATGAGACTAGCCTTCACTGTCCACACTTCTGTCAACTTTCTGTTCTGCACATCTAACACAAGCCCCAGTGAAACTCTGCCTACAGCATTCTAGGATTTTTTTACCTTTCAGCTTCAAACTCTTTGACATTCCTCCCATAAATTAGCTCCAAAGGCCTGCAAAACATATGGTCAGGTTTATCATAGCAATAGCTGTGATTTTTAGACCCAATATTCTGTATTAGTTACCTTGGTCATCCCTTTAACGAAACGTCTAACAAGAAGCACTTTGAGGGAGTCTGGGTTCATGCTAGGTGAAGGAAGAGTCCATCATGCTAGAAAAGGTATGGTCATTGTCAGTTCCATGGAGGCAGTGGTACAAAGAGGCATATATATCAGTGGCCAACCGGGAAGGCCCAAATCATTTCTGTTAGCATCTTTGTGTTATCATTCTGATTTCCACAGTGTGTAAAGGGTGATTATCGGTACTTTTCATGTTTTATGTAATTTAGTTCTCTCACTAATGCTAAAAGATTCATTTTCTGGTTATACAGTTGTTAGAGCTGTGATTTAGAGTGATTAAATGACTTCTCCAATGCCATTCTACTAGTAAGGGACAAAAATGGGATGAAGCAATTACATTTGACTAAAAGGAAAAGATTTTCTTCCTGTCAGTTATAGTTAACTTTTTTATATGTTATCATTTGTAGCATCGTACACCTGCACTTATACATTCTCTGGCACATAAAAACTAATGTTCATTGAATTAATAAATGAATCCATGATTATTTGCTACTCTACTTTCGTTTGTTTTAGGAAATATTAAAATGACTTTATGAGCATAGTAGAGAAATGATGCCTAAAAATATATTATGGCAAAAAAAAATTCTGCTTGAAGTTTCAGAATAGCATTGATGTTCAATTTAATTTGTTCACTGAAGCTGGGAATTAGGAGAGTTAGCCTACAATTTCTTTTGCAGCAATTCTATTTGCCTAATCATAATATAATTCTGCTTGGAAACAAACATAGCAACCATAATTAAGCTTTACTTCTAACTTCTAATTGACTGTAAACCAATAACAGCATGCTTTCACTGAACAAACCCCAGAGAGCACGCATAGCATTCCATAGAATTCCACCTGTGGCTCCTTCCTTACTCTTACTGTGAAGCCAATTTTATTCTCATGTGCCTTGCTTGTAGTTTCTCTTTTAGAATGACCTTTTCCCAAATCATATTCCTAAGACACTGCATGAATTTTGTTATTTACTTTCCCACCTGGCTTACCAGCCTTGAAATTATTACGTGTATTCTGTTCTTTTTTTTTCTTGCCCATGCAGGTGGTCAAGGATTAAAAACAAATTGCCACGGATTTAGCCATATGGGGGCTAATTGAACTGTGTCCATACACACTTTACTCAAAGCCTTTCTGTAGTTGGTTGAACAAACAGTAAGAATCATTAGGAGAGCACTGAGTGGCAGTTCAAGAATGTTATATATAGTACTGAAACCACTGGCTTCTACTCTATACTCAGAAATGTACTATTTATGCTGTTAGACAACTCTCCTAAGATCAGTGAGCCTCAGTTTCCTTACATAAAATTGAGTAGGTGAAGTTTTGTACACTTCATATCCCTTTATGAATTTTTGACACTAGTGGCAATGGATAATACAGTGAGAGTGATTGTGTGTGTGTATATACTAATATAAAATTATTATCATGAAAGTTGTTTATTTCCTTCCCTAAACATCAGTTAAGCCAGCACTTGTAACAAGCAGAGTTTTAGGTAAATGGCATTTTTTTACATAATTAAAGCCATAATATAAAAGAAAGGAAATGGAATAAAATCTAAAATAAAGGTAAGAAATGCCCTTGTGTTTTCGCTAATCCCAGAGGATGAAAAACCATACACGGTCAAATGCTATCATCACATATTTTCTAGGAACATTGAGAAATTTAATATGGCAAAGATCCTGAAGCATTTTAAACAGTCAGTAAAATAATCCTTGGTATTTTACAAACAGGGTATATTTTTTTCATCAAAGTACCTTTGTTATTTTTGAAGACTTGTAAGGCTAGAAATTTTAATTTTCTTCTCTGTAAAGTTATTAAAATCAGTAAAATCACACAGTTCTCAAATAACATGTTCCTTCAAATTCAAGAATCATTCTTCTCTTCTTTCAACCATAAAAGTTCTGTTTAAATTTGTTTGGTTAATGGATTTTTTCAAAGCTGAAATCATTTCCTGTTCTTCATAAAGCATTATGTCACAGTGGCTACCCAGAATGATAACTAATTAAAAATCACTAAGAAAGTCTGTGAAATGTCTTTTTGGATAAATAAATCTATAACCCGGTTTCAAACTCAGTAGTCACAGATAGGGCACATGACATAATTTGTAAATAGGATGATGTAGATTATTTTATTATTGAGACAGATAATAGTCAACAGTGGGAAGACCTGCATGAAGGTGGAGCACTAAAGCAAGTGACCATTTGGAGCAATGCTAACCAGTTATCTAGCCATTTCAGATGACAGTATTTCCCTCTGAATTAGTGAAAGATGCTTCATTTATTCATTTCACATTGATGGCAGAAAACTACAGTCTCTGACATTTTAATTTACTTAAATATTTGGTGAATGGTAAGTTAACACCTAATATGTTTGTTCTATGAATATATTAAATTTCAGGATGACCACTCAAGTCGACTTGTCTGGTTGTTGAATCAAATGGACTGCATGATGCATCTAATTGTGTGGGAAATTACAGTTTAGATGAATTGTCATAAGATTGGTTTGAAAACTTGATTAATCATTTATCCATTACAATTGTGGTTAACTGTGAGAAGGTGGACTGAGACTAAAATATTCTGGGTTAAAGTTCCCAATTTCACCACTGAAAAGCTATAGCATCGTAAATATTCTAAATGATCTCTGAGGACCCCTAGTCTTCTCACCTGTAAATAAATGTATTGCACTAAATGCCTCTGCTTTCCTCTCAGTGCTCAAAGCACTTCCACATTTAAAATGTAATCAAGCAAATTTATTCCAAAACTCATGAAACTTTAAATACCTTTGTGGTGTGTATTCTCATACTCATTTTATTCCTCAAAGCTGTTTAAAAATAAGATGCCATAACCAATAACTGAAAAGTCACACATAGAATAAATATGTAAGCATAAAGAATTTAGGGGCTTTTGGGTATTTTAATATATGTAGTCAGTTTTTCGATACTGTTTGGAGACTTTAAAAAAATTAATTTCAAACTTAGTCATCAGTGAAAACAAACAAATCCACCCATAATTATTTTTTGTCAAACAAGTGACTGAAAACATTTTAAAATTAGTTGATGAACATGAATAGAACATTGATTTTTCTTTATGCACATTTAAGCAAATGTGTTGTATGCATAATTACCTGTGAAGATGTAACTATTTTAGAATGTTTAATTGTTAGCTTCTATCTTATGAGAATATAAAGTTTCTGAATGTGTCTGTGATTTTAACAATAACGTCTTTTCATTTCTTTTCTATTTTTCCCTACATAAAGATTTTTGAAATAGTCAAGTAAATGATATAATAAAGCAAAATGTGATAATTGTATATATGCTGTCTGTGATAAATACATTCCTGAGATCAAAGTATATATGACAGTAAGTAGACTTTATATGATTCTATTGATATTCCTTTATATGATTTTTCTAGCAGTTCATCTACATTATGAACAAACATACTGAAACTGAAATTTAGAACAATGTGATTTATATTCACTTTGTTTAATACCTAATAAAAACTAGATATTAATCTAATAAAGCATACTGGTTACAAATCCCAATTACAATTTTCTGATAAAAGGAAATAAATGAAAGATGTTAGCAAAATGTCAGTATAGGAAGTCACCTGTATGTCACTCCCACAGTACCAATTTTAAATTCATTCACAGACAAAGGTCTCTTTGTTAGAACCTTTGAATTCAGGTAGGAAGTTGTGAATTCCAGTGATGCTCAAGCCTTAAGTGTATTGTTTGGGGACTACAGATCAACATGAAGCTAACAGATCCATTAATTGCCTGCAGTTTCAAATCCAGAACTAGCCTGTTCCCAGAATAGCTGAGATATAGCCTTGCTTTAAAACCATTTGCCAAAAGTAAAGGAGAAATTACACATTTTAATACTTTGTAAACAGACTTAATTGTCTATGGTTATGATTCTCAAAAATTGACCCAAATGTAATTTTATAAACTTAACCTCCCCTCTTTTAGACACAATCTCAGTTTATTCATAGCACAAGAAGTGAGATATGAACTTGACTAAACCACTGAACCAGCCTTGTCCTTTGTCCTACGGAAATATCATGAAAGTATCCTGTGTTTTCTCCAGCCTGTGCTGAAAAACATGTGGCTTTTATCCTATATGCATCAAAACAAAACAAAGCAAAACAACAACAACGAAAACACCTGCTAGGAGAAGTGACCATTTTAGCCTCTGTAACAATCTGGGTATGGTGGTGCACACTTTTAATCCCAACACTCAGGAATCACAGTGCAGATGGAACTCTCTGAGTTTGAGGTCAGCCTGGGCTACAGAGTGAGTTCTGGAACAGCCAGGGCTACATCGTGAAAGAATCTGTATCAAAAAGCAAAACAACAGCAAAAATATCCTACCTCTGCATCCCTGAGCCTCTGTTACAAGCACTCCAGCTTTCCTAAGAGCTACAAATGGTCCTATGTGGTAACTTCAATACCACTAGGATGCAGCAAGGATACAATCTTGATGAACTTTTTAAAGATGCATCAGTCGATGCTAACTGGACAGGTTTGCTGGCTTGTATCTGATAATGGATTCTAATTTCATACAATGTCTAGTCAAAGCAAAACGATGAGTTACAGAAGACTAACCTAACACATATCAGTACAAATATATGAGTCATAAAAAGCCAGAAAGACTATAGCGAAAAACAAAGAACTACAATACAGCCAATAAATCTTTAAACAAGTACCAATGGCAAATATTTATTAAGCATTACACATAATTGTACTAACATCTCTAATCAAAAGACTGAGTGGCTTGAAAACAAGATCAAGCAACATGCTCCCTAAAAGTGACTTGCAGTAGCATTAAATATACAGAGACTTAGAATGACAGAAGAGAAATAAAATTATCCCAGGAAAAAAGTAATTAAGAGATAACTGTGAAACCTTGAGGGAAGGGGGTAGGTCAAGAAGAATAAAATTAATAATAATAATAATAATAATAATAATAAATTTTATATAATATAATATAATATTATATATTATTATTATTATTATTATTATTATTATTATTATTATTAAAGTAAAATATATTCAGGGGTGAAGAGGTGGCTCATTGGTTAAAAACACTTGATGCTTGTGTAGAGGACCTGGGTTCAGCTATCAGCAACCACATGGCTGTTTACAGTAATTACTGACTTCAATTCCAGGCAATCTAACCCCATCTTCTGAACTCCTCTGGCACTAGGCATATACTTGGTATACAAACATATGTGTAGGCAAAACACTCCTAAAAAAATTAGTCTTTATAATTTAAAAAATAAAGAAGTAGAAAATATCTATGAAGGAAAAGAGGAAATGAAGTCTTTCCTGATCATATGTTTTTATACATAAAAAACATAATAAGATATGCTTCAAGTTGGGCATCTTCAGTAAAGGTGAAGCATATAAACACCATTGTGTAAAATCAACAAAGTTTTGTTATCCTAATAATGGACTTTCTAAAACAGGAGTTTAAAAGTTACATCTGTTTACAATTGCCTTTGAAAGTAAAATACTTAAAAAGTAAATTTAATCAATACTATAGTGATAAAAATTAAAGATTAACACATATAAATGGGAAGATATCTTACATTTTTAAATGTCTAGTTTTCTTTATTGTTAATTTTTTAAATTGTTTTATTTACCTTCCAAATGTTGCTCCCCTTCCTGGTCCCTCTCCCAGAATTCTCATTATGTGCATTGGTCTTGGGCTTGAATGTGGGCCTAAGTGAGGGAGTTGGATCAACTGTAACTTGAGTTACAGACAGTTGTGAGCTGCCATGTAGGTTCTGGGAATTGAACTCAAGACCTCTGTAAGAACAGCCAGTGCTCTTAACCACTGAGCCACCTCTCCAGGCCAAAATTTATTTATTTAGATACAGGAATTCTCTGTTTAGCCCTAGCTGTTTTGGAACTCACTGTGTAAATGAGGCTGGCTTCAAATCCACTTCCCCTTACTTTCCAATGCTGAGATTAAAGGTGTGAGACACCCACTAATAAACATTCTTGTATTAGAATGTTTCAAATTCTTGTATTAGAAAAATTAGTATTATTAAAATGTTGTTACTATTTGCCTGCAAATTTTGCCTACAAAATTCATGATGTCCTTGGTTTTTAATAGTCAAATAGTTTTCCACTCTAGGGAGGGAGGATGCTGGGGGGAGGCACCCTCTCAGAGGCAAAGTGAAGGGGAGATGGGGGAGAAGAACTCTGTGAGAGGGGATGTAAGAGGGCAACATTTAGGATGGAAATAAAGAAAATAATTAATAGTAAAAAGTTGTTATTCCTCCTTTAAAGATCTATGGATTCAATGTAATTTTTATGAACAATCAAATACCATATTCATGGTGCTAGAAAATAATTCTAAAACATGTATAGAACTATAAATCAAAAGCAAAATCAGTCGAGCAAAAAAGAAAGATTGATACATCATATGAAATGACTAAAAATTGGATTTAAAAGATAAAGTAATAAGCCCGATATTCTCATACATGCTTTAAATCTCAACACTCAAGCAGTAAAGGCAGGACAGACATGAATTTAAATATAGCCCAACTAATGTAGCAATACCCATTATCTCAAATGGGGGGGGGTGGGCCTTGACACCAAAATGTAAATGTACTGACACAAAAGTAGACATATTGTCCAATGTGGTGGCATGTACCTGTAATTCCAGTATGTGGTGGGTACAGGCAGAAGGATATAAAAGGATATGTAGAACACAGTAAGACCCTTTCTAAACAGCACCCTTTTTTTGCTTTTGTTTTTTGAGACAGGGTTTCTCTGTGTAGCCCTGGCTGTCCTGGAAATCACTCTGTAGACCAGGCTGGACTCGAACCAGAAATCTGCCTGCCTCTGCCTCCCAAGTGCTGGGATTAAAGACATGAGCCACCACTGGCTGGCGATAAAACACTGAAAAGTTGCTAGAAAACAAACCAATTGGAATAAAGAAGGTAGAAAACTTAAACATAACTCTGCTTTTTGACATTCAGTTGATTTGGTAAAAATGTTTCATTAACTCTTAGTGAACAAAAAGCAACTTACTTAATAAAATATTAAAAAAATTAATTGAGCCCTTGTTGCACAATCTACTCAAAGTGGACTTATAACATAAATGCATGTCTCTAAAATATTACACTACAAGATGTTCCCTTATACATTGTTGGTATAAAAGTAAAGTGTATGGAAGTAAGGTGAGGTTCCTGAAAAAATTTAAAATAGAAATATGATATGACTTGATCCAGCTATAGCATTCCTTGTTGTGTATGTAAAGGATTCTAACTCAGCATACCCCAGCAATACTTGCATATTTACATTTATTATTGCACTAATCACAATAGGAAATATTTTGAGTCAGCCTAAATAGCAATCAATGACAAATAAAGAAAGAAATGTAAAAATGTAAAGATGCATGATAGAATTTTATGTAGCCATTAACAAAAAATAAAATTAGAACGTTTGTGGGAAATTGCATGGACCATGTTATCAATACCCCAGTGGATGGCCCCACACCCAAGAACATATAGGAAGTTCTAATTGGACTCATAGGGTTATTAATAATAAAGAAAGAGGACGTGCAGTTGGAAAGGTGACAAGATGGGGGACACAAGTAGGGAGAAGTTAATAGTAGACAGATATGATCAAAATACACTGTATAAGTATGTTAAATGTTTAAAGAATACATTTAAAATATCTTCCATTCATATAAGAATCTAGACTTAAATTTACGAAGACATGTGTGCTTATATTATGCATGTGAGACACAAAAGTAGGAAAGGGACTATGAGTAAGAAGGAGTTTTAAACAGGGGTATAACAATGTACCATAGCACATTATGTGTAATATAAAAATAAACATGGTACTTTGTATAATAAAACAATAATTTCTAAGTTACAAGAGAGTCAAGTGTGGTGGTATAAGCACTTAATCCCAGCACTCAAAAGGCAGAGGCAGGAGGATCTTTGTTCAAGGCCAACCTGGTCCACACTGAGCGTTTCAGAACATCCAAGAGTATATAGTGAGACCCTGTCTCAAAGAAAATATCATAAGAGATATGATCATCACATAATTATAAGAGTAGATATTTGCCAGGCAGTGGTGACAGGAGTATGGTGATACACGTGGAAGTAGATCAGTAGCTGAGAGAGAGGGTTAGGAGTGAGGGGGAAATGGAGAGAGACAGAGAAAGACAGAGAACAAGACAGAGAGACAGTCACTTGGGCTTGGTTTGGGGTTTTGAAACATCAAATCCTACTGCCAGTGGCACACTTCCTCCAGCAAGCCACATATCCTAATCCTTCTAATACTATCAAAGAGTTCTACTAACTAAGCTTTCACATATATGAGTCTGTAGAGGCCATTCTCATTCAAACCACAGCAGGGTCAAAATGACTGAATCCTCTGAAACTGTGAGTCAACATAAATATTTACTATACTAACTTGTCCTCTTGGTATTGTTGTTGCAGCTTCACAACAATAAGTAATGTAACAAGGGATCTACACAATGATGGAAGAATTTGTAGTTTGAATTTACCAATGTAAATGTATTAGTTATTACATTGTATATTTTTCCAAGACGTTGTCACAAAAAAACCTGAGTAAATTTAGTTGCTTAAAATAAGAATTTATTCTCTTTTTAATTCCAGAGTCTAGAAATCTGGAAAAAGCATTATCAAGGTAAATCAATTGCTTCCTTCTGAAAGATCTGAGTGCAGAACGTATTTCTTGCCAGTTTTGTGTGTGAATATGATGCTGGGGATGGATCATGGGACCACTTTACATGCTAGACAGGCACTCTTTCACTAAGCTACACCTGCATCCCTGTTATCCCTGTCCTTATTTTTATGGCCCCACTGGTAATCTGTATTCCTTGGCTAGTATACTATTTCTTTAAAATCAAAATAAACCACCCACTCTGTTTCCATTATCTTTTTAATTAATGTATATGAGTACACTGTCCTTGACACACCAGAAGAGGGCACCAGATCCCATTACATTACAGATGGTTGTGAGCCACGATGTAGTTGCTGGGAATCAAACTCATGACCTTTGGAAGAGCAGTCAGTGCTCTTAATCATTGAGTCATCTCTTCAGCCCTCCATGATTTTTTTATCTTGTTTTTTTCTAGTCCTGTTTTTCTCTGTCCCCTTTATATGAGGATATGTTATATCTAGGCACATGAAGATACTCCAAGATATCATGGTCCTTTAGTGAATTATGTTTATGAAAGTTTCTATTACCATGTAAGGTTCTAGAAATTAGCACTTGGATATCTTTAAAGGCCAGTCAGCAGATAGAGCATGTAAAGAAATTTTCTAAATTGGTTATAATTAATATGGGAGTATCTATAGTTATCTCAAAATAATGATTTAAACTACTAAAATACATTAGAAATTGTTTAATCCTATAATTTCTTACATAGTCCACTTATTAAAAGGCAGAAACAAAAGAATTTTATAATCCCTCAGTTTTAGAATAAATTATTTATAATTATACACTTTAAATATTAAAGAAGCAAGAACTTGAGAGACAACTCAATGGTTATGAGCACTTGTTCTTGTAAAGGACTTGGGTTGGGTTTTAAGCACCCACATGACAGCTGACAAATGTCTGTAACTACAGGTCCAAGGGATTTGCTGCCATCTGGCCTTTACAGACACTATATCTAGTGCACAGACATACTTACAGGCAAACACTCATATACATAAAATAAAAATAAAAATAAATCATAAAAGAAGGTAACTTTCTTATATGTATGACTCATTCAATCAAATCAAAACATGAAGTCAAAAATTTAAAACAATAGAATTCAAATTATAAATCTTCTCATTGTGATGTTCATTTGCTTAAAAGTAACACCATAATGATTATTTTTTTTATTCCCTCTGTTTTAGAGTATTGATTATACTCAATTACAAGAAAGTACTTATAATTGTTTGGTGAAAGTAAGAAGTTTATAGCGAATAGTGGTATATCTCCTCCAACCAGTTCAAGCCTATAATGGGATGCTAGTTAGTTGAATTTCTAATCAGCTATACTTTCTCTCTCTCTCTCTCTCTCTCTCTCTCTCTCTCTCTTTCTTCCTCTCCCTCCCCCTCCCCCTCTCCCTTTCCCCCTTCTCTTACTCTCATCCTATTTACTAGAATGTAGAATAAGTATATATTCTAGAAGTGTGATTTTGATTTTGTATTTATTATTGTATTTCCTTTGGAATGTTAATGATTCATTTTATATTGATGATATAAATGTATGGATAGTGTTTATTTTAGGATGATAGAAGATTATGCTTTGTGTAAGATGCTTTTTGTGTCTTCATAATAATAATGAAAGTAACAAAAGATGTATTAGAATACATTGTCCAGAATTTAGTACACGATGCCCCTAGCTGCAAAGCAACTTGCGATTATTACTGTTCAGTCTTTCTAACATCTACATTAGTGTTAAGAAAAGAGAGATAGGGTTAAAATGCGTGTTGAGTTACTCATATGGCAGTATCTTGTTATAACTTTTATTTCTCCTTAGAATAATACTTTTCATTGAGATTTTTATGTTTATTAACTCAGTACGTAGCAATTCAATTTGGTTCAACTATCTTACACTGTGCTACTGGAAGTGCAAATTGGCAAAGCCTCTTTAGAAAATTAGTTGGCAGGATTTATACATGACCCACACCCCAGCAATTCCACTTCTAGCTGTATACTCTCAACAGAAATGCACGCATGTGGTCACCAAAAACATGCACAAAAATATTCATAGAGGCTTTATTCATATGAACTCCAAGCTATAAACTACCTAGACTATGAACAATTTAATGAATAAATTAGGTACGTTCACACAACAGAATTTTATATGTTCTCATACTGGCCAAAGTACCACTTCACAGGAAAATATGATTGAACCTCATAAACCTGATGCAGAATGAAAAAATTCAGATACCAAAGTGGCCATGCATTATGATAATATGCATTTAGAAATGGAAAATTAGATAAAATTAAATTGTGCTGTGAAAAGTCAGGACTGAAGTTCCCTTTGTTAGGGAGTGGATCACAACAAAGAGGGAGCATAAAAAGGAGCTTTTGGATGCTTGTAATAGTGTTTCTTGATTTGGATGTGTTCCGTATGGGAAAATTGAATTTTAATTACAACTCCTGTACATTTATATGTATAATTTGTAAAAATCAAAGTAAACAAATGAAACAAAACAATCAAAATCTATATCAAGGAAATCACGTGTTTCTGCTTTAGTAATTACTCACATGAAGTAATTTGTGAAGGATTATGGTTCGCATTTTATTTCTATATTTTGATTCTCCATGTGATCAGTGAATTAATTCACTATGTTTCTGTCCAAATAGTTTATTATATTGTTTGTGTGTGATTATATTTAGCCATTAAAATTTGAATTTGTTTCAGTATTAACTGTTTGTGGGGCTGTTCTATAAAATGATTTGTCTTCCATTCTGAGCAGAATGACTAGTTCACATTGGAATTCTGAAACACTTACTTATCAAAGAAACCTTACAACCTGAACGTTTACACTGATCTCTTAGATTCTTCTTCCAGTTTAATCCATAGCACACACACAAATAAGTATTGAGGGTAAAATGGTTATCTTGGAATGAGAACAGTTAACTGGGTGCTTCATTTTTTTTCTGATAATAAAAAAGCCAGTGTAATTTCTGTAACTATAAATACTAAGTGACTGTAAATAGACTTCTTCTAGATCCTTCACTACTTTCTGCTATTCTTTTGCTGTTTCTCTCTCCTGTCCTGTGTTTCACTAGATTGTTGAAGCTTGCATCTTCACATCTACTATTCTATTAAATGTGAAGTAACATCAGTTTCATGTAAATACTCACATATTTCATATTCTCAAGTCCTCTTCAGTATGCTTTCTCGGATAATCAGTGTTAATCTTGCATAGTAGACAATCCAGATGTAAAACGGCTTCCACATCTGATTTCATAAACACTTTCTTTAGGACTATTTTTTTTAAGTGTTAACTTCACTCTTATCTACAGACTGGATTTTTGCAAAATACTTTTAAAGGGAAATATGTTTGTTATATATTTGCAATGGCAAAATAGAATATGAAAATATATAGAGAAATATTTTCATCTGATCTTAAAGCATAGGTAAGAGAATATTATCAGAACCAATGATCACAGGCAACCCAACCTAAGATGTTCTTCAACTTCAAACTTAGAAATTACTCTCAAATGTTTCACTTGACACATAACTCATTAAAAACTTCTCCTAAAAAGTCACACGATACAATAATCCCAGCAGATAGAAAGTAAAACTTCATAATCTTTACAAACCCCTTTTTACACTTGGCATAGTGAAACAGCTTTTTCTTTGTTACTTTTCTGGCAGAGTAGACAGGAAACTCAATTTTTTGAGACTGTATATGTATAAAAATGTTCTAATTGTACTTGATTAGTAAATTGTCTTTATATAGAATTCGAGGCTTGAAGTCACAATGTATCACAATTTTAAAAGTATAATCTTTTACTTTCAAGCTCCTGCTTTGTTATTAAGATGCCTTTTACTACTAAGTTTCATTTGCTGTGCATGTGTGTGCATGTGCATATGCATGTATGAGACAGAACACGAATATGTCACTTTTCAAGTGTCCTTTCAATACCATGCTCTACAATACTAACATTTCTGCATAATATGACCTGTCATATTGTCAAATTTATTATGTTTTCAGCTTACATTGTACTGAGTGCTTGGCGGATCTTTTAAATCCAAAATTTCAGATGGCCTAGACCTAAAACTGTTCTTGCATAATTCCTTTGTTAACTTCTATTTTATTTGCTTGTTACTTGTAGCTATCTATTCCAAAATTTAATGACTTAAAATAGAAACATTATGATTTCTCAAGATTGAATGAGTATCCAGGAATATGTTAAGGTGGCATCCACTGGAAAGCTCCCACGTTACTATAGTCCGATCATGTCAAGACCTAGCCACCTGAGCACATTACTGGCTGACTGACTCTTTAAAAATGTTGTCTTCACTGACATGTCTATCACCTAATGTGGACTGATTGGAATCCCTGAAGATCAGCCAGGCATTTAAATCCACCTGTGAACTTCCCTATAGTGTGATTATCTCAGGGCTGTTTAACTTGCTCCATGCAAGTTGGATTTCTGTTAGAGCACACATACTCATTGTTCCAAAAAAATAGGAAGTAAAAATCACCAGTTCTTTGGTGTTTGATGGACGTACTTTTAAATTGGCCTAAACTGAACAACAACAAAATGGCTTCTGTTAATGAGAGGGAATCCAGGTTTTATATGTATGATTTATCTTAGGTCTCAATTTGTCACTCTTTGGATTCAAACTGCACCATTAACTCTTCTGAATCTTGCTTCATATTTGAACTTGATTATCTCTGTAATAGATGAGCCAATTCCTTTTATTACTTGTTTGTGTACACACATCACGTTGCAGGAAATTCTATGAAGAACACTAACTAATCCAGAAACCCTTTGCCCCATAACCCTATTCTGTATTTGCAGAATACAGATATGTCAGACCAATTAACTGCACATATGACTGTTGTGCTGTATGCTTGTATCACCTAATGACATCACATTCATTGTAGTTTCTGTAATTATATTATGTGTTGTGCTCACCAAGAGCTTAAGGAAAAACATTTCTCATAAATTTATCTACTTCTGTCATGAATAATTGACTGTGTCCAAGCCTACATATCCAGTCAGAAGTTTAGATGATTCTTCTTTAGAAAAACTCAGTAGATTAAGAGAAAAGGTTGGCCTAGAGAGATGGCTCAGCAGTTGAGAGCACTGGCATTTGTTCAGAGGACACAGGTTGAATTTCTAACACATTGCAAGTCACAACTCTCTGTAATTCCAGTTCTAAGGGATCTGATGCTGCCCTTTTCTGGCTTCCTTGAGCACTGCATATAAGTGGTGCATGACAGACATGTATCATACACACACAAAATTATAAAATAATTTTTAAAGAGCTAGAGATAGATGGATAGATAGATGATAGACAGATTGGTTGTTGATAGATAGAGGGTCCATAGAGTTTGATATTGGTCATTTAATACTGTTTATGAATTGTCCAATTCCCTACAAAATATCCCATGCCACTAAGCAGCAAACTCTACTCACTCTGTCTTAGTATCTGGTCTTAAGTCATAGGCACTTGTGGCTGAAGAGATAGCTCAGTCATTATGAGAGATTTTTGTTTTTCTAGAGGATCCAGGCTTCATTACCAGTACACATCTGATTACAACCATCTTATTTCCAGTTCCAGAGGAATTGAATTTCATTTTCTGGCTTCTGCTGGTACCAAGCACATAAGTGATACACAGCTAAACATACAGGTGAAATACATATACACATAAAATAAAATTAATGTTTAAAACCACAGTGCACTTATAGAAATGATATTACTATTAAAGCAGAGGCCAAAAAACAGTAAAAAACTGTTGTAAACCTGATATTGAAGGAAAGAGGGTAAGAATGTATTCGGGATCAGGAGCAGAATGATGAGAAAAAGAGAAAACACAGAATAGGAAAGAGTTCAGGATACAAAAATAAAACAGAAAAAATTTTAAAAAATTATTAATGAGTTTGATATACTCAAAAGGTGTCCCACAATGCCATGGGGGCATGTATTTCACTATGTTCATAGCAACCTTATTTCTGATAGCCAGAAGCTAGAAACAACCCAGATGTCCCACAACAGAAGAATGGATATAGAAAATGTGGTTTATTTATACAATGGAATACTACTCAGCTATTAAGAACTAGGACCTCACGAGTTTTGCAGGCAAATGGATGGAACTAGAAAATATCATCCAAGTGAGGTAACTCAAACCCCAAAATGACATATATGGTATATATTCACTAATAAGTGGATATTAGCCAAAAAAAAGTACAGAATACGCAGAATACAATGCACAGAACTCAAGAAGGTTAAACAAGCCAAAGGGCTCAAGTGGGGATGCTTCAATCCCACTTGGGAGGGAGAAGAAGGTAATCACAAGAGGAGGGAGGGAGGGAGGGACCTGGGTGGGAAAAAGGACAGGGAGGAGTAGAGGGAAACATGATCAGGTATTTGGTATAGGGGAACAGGACTGAAGCTCTGAGGGCCAGTAGAAAGAATGGAAACAGGCAACCTCAGGAGGTAGGAGGTGGGGGGACCCTCTGTAATGTACCAGAGACCTGGGAGATGAGAGACTCTTAGGACTCAAAGGGAGAGACCTTAAATAAAATGCCCTAGACTGGGGAAGAGAGGGAATTTGTAGAGTCCATCCAATAGAAAGACAGGGCATCAAGTGCAGGAATGAAGTTGCCATCCCACAGTCAGAAACTCTGACCCAAAATTGTTCCTGTCTGAAAGAACTGCAGAGACAAAAATGGAGAGGAACCTGAAGAAAAGGGGATCCAGTGATATGCCTAAATTGGGTTTTAGCTCAAGGGAAGACTCCAAGGCCTGACACTATTACTAATGTTATGGTGTGCTTACAGATAGGAGCCTGGCATGGCTGTCCTCCGAAAGGTCAAACAAAATATCTGACTGAGTCACATGAAGATATTTTCACCCAACCAATGGACAGAAGCTGCTGACTCCTGTGGTTGAATTAGGGAAAGGCTGGAAAAAGCTGAGGAAGAGGGAGACCCTGTAGTAAGACCAGCAGTCTCAACCTGGACCCCTGAGATCTCTCAGACACTGAGCCACCAACCAGGCAGCATATACTAGCTGATATGAGGCCCCCAACATGTATACAGCAGAGGACTCCCAGGTCAGGACTCAGTGAGAGAAGATGCACCTAACCCTCAAGAGACTGGAGGCCCCAGGGACATCCTCCTGGGGATGGGGGTTTCGGGGTAAGTGGAAGAGTCAGAGAGTAGATCAGGAGGGGTATAAAGTCTAGACTGTAATAAAATATTAAATAATAAATAAAAATAAATTAAAAAATATTAATGACAAGGTTGAAAAGGGCAAGTGGTCCAATGGATAGCATATCTCACTACAGATTAGAAGATTCCAGCTTAGAATCAAAGTTTAAAAGTGTATACTTGGGGAGTTGGAGTGATTGTTCAATTGTTAGGATTGTTTTCTGTTCCCCATGAGGACTCTGGCTTGATTCACAGCACTCATATAGTGGCTCACATATATTTGTAACTTTGGTTTTAGCACATCTAAATTCAACTTCTGGTCTTCTCATGCACTGTATGCAGATGCTATACAAACACATGCAGTCAAAGCATTTATGTCTGTCTTTAAAAATGAAAAAATAATTATGTCATTGAAAGAAGAAAACCAGAGTGAACTGTGATAGCTAACACTCACCAATAACTTCTCAATGAATCCTGACTTCATATTCCTGTTTACCAACTTTCTTATATTTGACTTCAGATCAACGTGAGCAAAAAGGACAATGTTGGAAAACTATTATTACTCTATGAAAAATTGGGTTTTCAATTTGTAATGACTATTCCTGGCTGTTGACTTGACTATATCTGGAATGAACTACAATCCACAATTGGAAGTCTCCCCTGTGATCCTGATCTCGAGGCTGGAAGACATAAGTTTCTGACCTGGATCTTGGCATGGAGATCTTGAGGCATAGTGGCCATGAAAAGTTTAGCCCCAGACAAGGTAGTAGACACCTTTAATCCCAGGAGACTAAGGTAAGGAGAACTTTGAGTTCAACAAAAGTACCAGATCCAGGCTAGGAGCTGCATACCTTTAATTCGGGCCACACCTTTTGCTGGAGACCTACATAAGGACATTGGAAGAAGGAAGATTTGCTCTTCTTCACCTGCTTGCATTTACTTGCCAGCACATCTGTCGGAATCTATTCCTATTTCAGAAGACAAACTGAAACAACTAGCCTCATGGGACTGAGCAATTACTAGATTCTTGGACTTACAATTCACAGCTGCCCATTGTTGGGTTAGTTGGACTACAGACTGTAAGTCATCACAATAAGTTTCCTCAACATAGAAAGACATTCCATCTGTTCTGTGACACTAGAGAACCCGGGTAATACACACCTACTTACTATTTTTTCTTAAGAAATCAATATAATTTTGAATAACATCATTTTGAAATACAGATAATTCATATCATTTTACAATGTGCTTCAATCAGATTGATACACCCTCTTCTCACCCTAACTCTTTCCAGGTCCACTCCAACTGCTCTAACCCCAGTAGATGAATTATTTATTAAGGACAGGTGATAAAATTAGAACCTTTTCAAACATTCAATTTTTTTGTAGTATTTATCCTTTAATAGTTTCATACAAGTATGTAAGATATTTTTGGCATATGTATTCCTCCATTGCTCTTTCTCATCCTCCTCTCTATCTTGTTGAACTTCTTTCCACCACGTTCACCTATTTCTCTTTGGTTTCCCCCCCCCACCCCCCACCCCCGATACACACACACATACCTTTTTGTGACTCACTGAGTTTAATTATACTTGTTCGAATGAAAGCAGGAAGGGGATTATTTACTAAGTCAGGGGCAATTTGCCAGTGGCTACAGCATTGAATAAAATGTCTGCTCCTCTTCCAGTAGCCATTAACTACTAATGGCTCTTCAGAGAAGGGTGGGGGCCTCAAGAACCTCTCCCTTATCCTTGATGGAATATGAAAGGCCCATTTTGTGTAGTTATGTAGTTGTTATACAGGTAACCACATCCGCTTTTTATGATAAGAATTAATTGTATCCATCATGTAAATATCATAATAAGAATCCTCTATATTCTAAAAATGCAATTCAAATAAGCCATTTACTTGCCATTACAAGCCATTACAGATTTGATGTAATTTAATTTTTAACACAGGTGTGGCTAAGCCACAGCAGGTTTGGTGGGCTTTTTTCTCCACTTATGATGTTAAACAACTTGTTTTAAAAGGACTGTTATTTTTTTTTTAATTTTGCAAAAGTGCTTCATTAACATCTTCAAAAATTTAACTCTTTTTTTTCTATTCATCTTTTCAAAAGAATTCTTTAATCTATTTTTACAGATCAGTTGTTATCCCCCTCCTGGTCTTCCTGACAACAGTTCCTCACAGTTTCTCATCCCAATCCTTCCTCCTCCCCAGTCTTCAAAAGGATATCACTACCCTACCCCACCCTCAACTTACCAGGCCTCCCCACTCCCTGGGGCCTCCAGTCTCTTGAGGGTTAGGTGTATCTTCTCTCACTGAACCCAGACCCGGCAGTCCTCTGCTGTATATGTGTTGGGAGCCTCATATCAGCTGGTGCATGCTGCCTGGTTGGTTGCTCAGTGTCTGAGAGATCTCAGGGGCCCAGGTTAGTTGAGACTGCTGGTCTTCCTACTGGGTCTCCCTTCTTCTCAGCTTTTTCCAACTTTTCCCTAACTCAACCACAGGGGTCACCAGCTACTTTTCATTGGTTGGATGTAAATATCTGCACCTGACTTGTTCAGCTGCTTGTTGGGCCTCTCCAAGGGCAGCCATGCTAGGCTCCTGCTTGTAAGCACATCATAGTATCAGTAATAGTGTCAGTCCTTGGAGTCTCCTCTTGAACTGGATCCCAGTTTGGGCCTGTCACTGGACCTCCTTTCCCTCAGACTCTTCTCCAGTTTTGTCCCCGCGGTTCTTTTAGACAGGAACAATTTTGGGTCAGAGTTTCTGACTGTGGAATAGCAACCTCATTCCTCCACTTGTGGTCCACTATGTTCATAGTGTCCTTATTTGTCATAGCCAGAAGCTGGAAATAACCCAGATGTCCCTCAACAGAAGAATGGATACAGAAAATATGGTTTATTTACACAATGGAATACTACTTAGCTATTAAGAATGAGGACCTCATGAGTTTGGAGGCAAATGGATGGAACTAGACAATATCATCCTGAGTGAGACCCAAAAGGATATGCATGGCATGTACTCACTAATAAATGGATATTAGCCAAAAAAAGTACAGATACCCAGGACACAATCCATAGGACTCTAGAATGTTAACAAGCAGAAGGGCCCAAGTGAGGATGCCTGAATCCCACTTGGGAGGGAGAGGATAGTAATCAAGGGAGGAGAAAGGTGGGACCTGGGTGGGAGTGGAGACAGGGAAGGGAAAAGAGGAACATGATCAGGTATGGGGGGGCAGGAGAGAATCCTTAAGGGCCAGCAGAATGAATGGAAATATGCAACCTCAGGAGGTAGGAGGTAGGGAGACCCTCTAGAATATACCAGAGACCTGGGAGGTAAGAGACTCTCAGGACTCAAAGGGAGGGACCTTAGATTAAATGCCCTAGATTGGGGAGAGGGAACTTGTGGAGTCCACCTCCAATAGAAAGACAGGACGTCAAATTCAATTTTCTTAAGACAAGAATATTATTGTTTGAGGATTATAAAAACTTGTTTTTAAATTTCTTTTTCAAATTTATGTTTGTTGTCCCAGAAAGTTATTAATAATACCCAGTATATTATAGTTGATGATATTAGACCCCAGGTAATACATACATTAGTGGTCTCCTGTTTATGTCTTCCTAACTATGGTGTTTTAAAAAGATGGATAATTTATTTATTGACACTGAGCTCCCCACATTCATTGATCTTTGCAATGTGTCCAGCTGTGGTTCTCTCTAATAGTATCTTTTTTTTTTGTTTTTGTTTTTTTTGTTTTTGTTTTTTGGTTTTTCGAGACAGGGTTTCTCTGTGTAGCCCTGGCTGTCCTGGAACTCACTCTGTAGACCAGGCTGGCCTCGAACTCAGAAATCCGCCTGCCTCTGCCTCCCAAGTGCTGGGATTAAAGGCGTGCGCCACCACTGCCCGGCTAATAGTATCTTTTTTGAGAACTGGTCACCCAATACCATGTGCTCAGCCCTAAAACTATATGTATACAAGCAACAACAACAAAATAAACCTTGAAAAACAACTTTGTTAAGAGTTAGGTACCCCTTCAAGCAACTTACAGATTGGACACCAGGAGGCTCCAAGGAGTTGAATCACTGACCTGAGAAAGCACAGCTGGTCTTAAAACAGCATGTACACACCCATCCCTCAGGATAGTTCTCCGTTCCCAGTCTCAGTTCCTGACCCAGGGCTACACTCATGGCTGTGGAGAAGCTGACGTCAATGCCCGTAGCACCAGAGAACCATGACATTTTTTTCTCTGGGAACTCCTACCTTGTGCTTCACAATTGCCCAGAAGAGGCCTCCCTTAGGCCTATCCTCCTGATAGGACGTCAGTCATCCGGAGATAAGCAGGGGGCCTGTGCTACGCTGGCTGTGCACCTCAACATCCTGCTGAGGGAGCGGCCTGTACAGCCCCATGAGGTTCAGGGGAACTTCCCACACGGCCTCAAGTACCAGGAAGGTGGTGTGGAGTCGGCCTTTCTTTTTTTAGGGGGTGGGGGGCGTTTCGAGACAGGGTTTCTCTGTGTAGTCCTGGCTGCCCTGGAACTCACTCTGTAGACCAGGCTGGCCTCGAACTCAGAAATCTGCCTGCCTCTGCCTCCCAAGTGCTGGGATTAAAGGGTGTGCCACCACCGCCCGGCTTGGAGTCGGCCTTTCACCAGACAACTTCGGGCACCACCCCAGCAGCCATCAGGAAGCTTTACCAGGTTAAGGGGAAGAAGAACATCCGTGCGACCCAGAGGGCTCTGAGCTGGGATAGCTTCAACACTGGGGACTACTTCATCCTAGACCTGGGTCAGAACATCTTTGTCTGGTGTGGTAGAAAGTCCAACATCCTGGAGCGCAACAAGGCGAGGGACCTGGCCCTGCCCGTCAGCAACAGCAAGTGGTAGAGCAAGGCCCAGGTGGAAATCTTCACTGATGGAGAGGAGCCAGCTGAGATGATTCAGGTCCTGGACCCCAAGCCTGCTCTGAAGGAGGGCAACCCTGAGGAAGATGTTACAGCTGACCAGACCAATACTCAGGCCAAAGCCATGTATAAGGTCTCTGATGCCACTGGACAGATGAATCTGATCAAGGTGGCTGATTCCAGCCCTTTTGCCTCAGAACTGCTAATTCCAGATGACTGCTTTGTTCTGGACAACGGGTTGTTTGGTAAAATCTAGATCTGGAAGGGGAGAAAAGCTAATGAGAAGGAGCAGCAGGTAGCCCTCCAAGTGGGTGATGGCTTCATCTCTTGAAGGACACTCAAGTGGAGATTCTGCCCCAAGGCCAAGAGAGTCCCATCTTTAAGTAATTCTTCAAAAACTGGAACTGAGGGTGGCTGTCCCTATCCCTGCTCTCTTGCTTCCCACCACCTGCCTGCTTGTTTCCCCTCTGGCTGCTGAGCCAGCACTGAGGTACCCTGTGGATACCCAATAAAGCAAACATTCTGTCCCCCCCTCCAAAAAAACCTTCAATAGGTTGTATTATATATTTCGACAAACAAATAGATACTGTACATAAGATAGCAGCACATTCCTAAAATTTATATTTAATTGTTCTTTTTTTCAATTTATTTCCACAAACCGAATTATAAATTATTCACCATTGCGGTTTTAATGAAAAATGTCCCTAGACAATTTCTGGGTTTATTTGACACTGAGAAAAAATTGTTCTGTTAGTTGAGGCTGTAGAACCTTTAGGAGGTGGAGCCTAACTGAAGGAAGTAGGTTGTGGAAGGCAGGCCCTGAGGGCTATAACCCTGGCCCATTGGATCTGACCTTTCTGTTTACTGGAAGGTATCATGTAAGCCAGCTGAGCAGCAAGCTCCCACGGACACAACTCCAGGACACAACTCCATTTTAGTCCGAATCCTGATGGACTACCTTCTCTGAATTGTGGGCCAAAGAAATACTTTCTCCACTAACTTGTTTGTTTTAGGTATTTGGCATTAGGGAGATAAGGTTAACTTAATACCTCTAGTTACAAGGTACAGGGAAATTTTCGTAAATTTATTTTGTTTTACACACATATACAGTATTTGTTATTTGAGCAATTCATGGATGGATACAATGTATTTTGATCATTGACCAGACCAATGCTCAGGCCACAGTCCTGTGGTCTGAGATGCCACTGGACAGATTAATCTGACCAAGGTGGCTGATTCCAGCCCTTTTGCCTCAGAACTGCTTATGTCCGTGCACCCTTATGCTGCCTCCAACATCTGCCAGGTCCCCCCAATACCTTCTTCTTCCCAACTTTATGTATGTCCTCTTTATAAATGACCCACTGGTTCTAGATCAGTACTGCCCATATGGCCATGGGTGTGGGGCCGCCCACTGGAGCATGGACAGTATAATTTTGTTTATTCATCTAAGAAAATTCATTCTCTAAGAAAACTTTGATTATGGTATGTATTCCCTTTTTATTGAATGTTTTATGTATTTACATTTCAAATGTTATCCCCTTTCCCGGTTTCCCCTCTGGAAACCCTCTGTCACATCCCCCAACCCCTGCTTCTAGGAGGGTGCCTCCTGGCCCTGGCATTCCCCTACACTGGGGCATCAAGTCTTCATAGGACCAAGGATATCTCCCCCCACTGATGCCAACAAGGCCATCCTCTGCTATATATGCAGCTGGAGCCATGGGGCGCTATCCTATATCATACTTACCAATGGGGAAAACTTTAAAGTCACACTGCAAAATTTTAGATAAAATTTCTGCAGTATATAGTACCAAATCACTTACTTTGCTCAACCAGTATATTACCAAAGTTTTGTGCTGCTGGCAACTTAAACAAAGATGTCTCCTATTACTACGGAAATGTTAAGTGGTCGTCATGAATAATTGTTTTCTATAGCGACCCCTATAGTGTACTTTTTATATTCTGGCTATTTCTCCACATCTTCAGATAAGACTATTTTAATATAGACTTGTATCACATTCTTACTTTCACCTCCAATGATAACCTTGTCTGTGAATCAGCTAACACTTCTTCTATCTCTTTTCCATTTTGATATTATTGAGACTTAGAAAAAATTATATGAAACAAAATTTCTATGGTGTATGGAATATCAGATTCATAAAGGAAATAAAACGTATGGAAGAAAGTTTACTTGAGTGTAATAGTACGAAAGAACAATTCTACTGTTGCATTCCCTGTTTTTGTTATTTAAATGTGTTACACACTTAAGGTGAAGCTGGCTACTTTGCATAGAGGACAGGGTTTCACATGAAAACTCTTGACCATTGACAACAGAAGACATTTAAGACAACAAACTCATGTGGGATGCTTCACAGTGTTTTCTGTCCTCATATAATAATGATGTCCATTTAACTCTTTATCCTTCTGCCTCTACCTCCAACTCTGACATCTTAGAAAAGCATGGCACTTTTGTAATGTGCTTTGGTATGTAAGTTACAAGAGAATCACATGGACTGATCATCATCAATTAAAAAGAAACTACTACATGTCAAAAGACACCACTGATCATACAGTAACACAAAAAGTAGTGAGTGTTCACTACAGATTTATAACTGATACCATTAGAAACAATATGAATATTCATGAAAAATATAATGTGTTTTGACTGAATGGAATATCCTTAAGTTACAAAAATAAATGGATTAATGAATGTACCTAATCTAATACACTGCATATTTTAAAATGATTAAAATATTAAAGTTTATGCTTTATAATTGTATCTTAATGAAAAAAAAAAACTTCAAATGTTTTCATGAACACCAAATGGGAGAAAAATCAAGGATATTAATATTCCATTAAACTATAGTTTTTGAAGTATCACAAACCATAATCACCTTTGTGTGGAACTCTTTTATTATGATAAATCCAGCAAAACTTTGTGCATACACATATAATCAAAACTGCCCTCCTGAAATAAACATTCAAATTTCTTCAAAAATGAAATTAAAATTGTATATTCTTTCCAAGCTACTATTACAGTTGTATTTGGTAATGGCAATTCTAACTCTTAGCATTACCTGAAAATAGTTGACCTTCTTTATAAAAGCAACCTAGAGAACTACAGCAAAGTTGTGCCAAACTCTTTCTTTTGGAATTCTCCTACTCTGCAAAATTACCATGTATAAGAATAAAATTGAAACTCAAAAAAATTTAATACATAACTTACACACAATGAAATTCACAAAGTTGCAAGTATACATTTTATATTTTGCACTACTATAATCACAAAAATGTATAAAGGTGTCATGTTAGGCATTTTTGCAACTTAATAACCTGTATGATGATGATGATGATCCAAGACTGAATGATGCTAAAGAAAAGCACTGTTTATAAAATATCTGATAAAAATATTTATCTCTATTAACATTACAACAGGAAGGTACATGTTACCAAATTATGATATCACAGAGGGCAGTTTTAGACAATACTCAGAGGCTCCTCTTTCTCCCCATCTTGTTTGAAGTCTTTGTTTCCAGCTTCTTCTTCTGCCTCCACCTTGTTTTCATCATTCCCTTCACCTGCAGCAACCTCTTGCTCTTCTTTCTCCTTTCTATCCTCCTCTTTTCCATCATCCTTCTCCTTTCCCTCTTCTTCATACAGATCTTCCTTTCCAGCTTCCTCATGCTGACCTTCCTTTCCATCTTCCTCATGCAGATCTTCCTTTCCATCTTCCTCATGCTGACCTTCCTTTCCAGCTTCCTCATGCAGATCTTCCTTTCCAGCTTCCTCA
>JANHMN010000005.1:62480560-62499059 GCA_030674055.1 Rhabdomys pumilio | reverse complement strand
CTCATGCAGATCTTCCTTTCCAGCTTCCTCATGCAGATCTTCCTTTCTATCTTCCTTGTTTTCCTCTTCTTTGCATTTCCCATCCTCCTCCTCTGTTTCCTCTTTCTGTTCTTTTACTTCTTCCTCTGTTTCAGCTTCACACTCTTTGTCATCTTTCTCTTCTTCCTTCTTCCCATCACCTTCTTCTTTGACATCTTCTCCTTCTTTTTCATTGTCTCCTTTCTCTTCATCATCTTTGGCCTCCTTTGCATCTTCGATTTCAGCTGCATCTGGTTTCTCTTTTAGGCCTTCTTCTTCCCTCTTTCTGTCTTCCACTGCCTCACCTATATCTTCCTGTTCTTTTCCATCTTCATCTTTCTCCATATCTTGAATGTTTGCTTCTAGCTCATTATCTTTGCCTTCTGCTGCCACTGCTTCTTTCTTTTCTCCTCCATATTCTTCAGTGTCTTCATTTATCTGTGCTTTTACTTCCTCAACTTCCATTTTAGGAATGGATGCCTAGATAAAATGAGAGGAAAAAGATTGTAAATTTAGAGCTGTTTTATCTCTAGAATATTAGGATTAGATGGTTTATACTTGTTTCATGAAAAGCCTACTTATATTTCATTTGCCAGAAAGTAGTTTTCCTACATAATAAGAAAAATATTCCAAACAACACACAAGTATAGTATCTTGACACAAAGCACCACAAATAGATGTCTGCAGCCATGACTTCAGTAAAGCTTGTTTATATAAATACCTTTCATTAAACATATGATGAAAAAAGTAAATAAACAAAAATTGTTTATTTATTCTATGTCATAAATTCTCAGTAAGTAAAACATGTGGAGATAAAATCTTTGGGAAGAAAATAATGCTGTTTTTTTTCTGTTCTTTTGAGACAAGATGTTGGCCTTGAACTCACAGTGATTCTCTGGTTTCTACGTACCAAATATTGTCTGTTTTGGTTTGAATATGAATGGCCATGGTAGGCTCATATATTTGAATGTTTAATCATCACAGATTGGCTCTACTTGAGAAGGATTAGGTGTGGCCTTGTTGAAGTAGGTGTGGACTTGTGGTGGCCACTGGGGGTGGGCTTTGAGGTTTAAGAAGCCCAAGCTGGGCCCAATGTCAGTCTCTCTTTCTGCTGCCTGCAAATCCAGATATAGAACTCTCAACCACTACTCCAGCACCAGATCTGCCTGCATGCAAGCCTGCCATGCTCCTGTCATGAAGATAATGAACTAAACCTCTGAAATTATAAGCCAGCTCCAATTAAATGCTTTCCTTTATATGAGTTGCTATGGTTGTGGTGTCTCTTCACAGCAATAAAACCCTAAGATACTGGGGTAGCAGGTAAGTACCACTAAGCACAATTTAGGTTTGCGTGATTTTTGGTGTTCCAGACAGGGTTTCATTATATAGCTCTGGCTGTCCTGTAACTCACTATATTGACCAGGCCTCAATCTCACAGAGATCTACCTACCTCTACCTTCCAACGCATTTTGTGCTTTTTAAAAATCAAAAATTATTTGAAAATCCCAAATGATTACTTAGATATTACATACATGCATATGTTTGCTTTGATACCTCACTTTAGGTATTTTACTAGAATACCTAAAAATGTAGTATACATTACATAAATAGCACTCATTAAAAACATGCTGGGCAGTGGTGCACACCTTTAATTCCAGCACTTGGGAGGCAGAGGCAGGCAGATTTCTGAGTAAAAGGCCATCCTGGTCTATAGAGTGAGTTCCAGAACAGCCAGGGCTACACAGAGAAACCCTGTTTCGAAAAACCAACCCCCCACCTCCAAAAAAAACCCCATGATACATGGTTGGCCATGTCACTCAGTTGATAGAGTGCTTGAATACATAAAGCTCTGAGTTGGGTCACCAGCCTCGCATAAAATAGGTCTGTGTGGTGGTGCAGGTTTGTAATCATAGCACTTAGTAGGTGGAGGTAAGGAGGATGAAAAGAGGAGGTAGAGACAAGGAGGACCAGAAGTTCCAGGTCATTCTTGACTATATAATAAGTTTGAGGCCATCCTTGGCTACAGGAGACCTTGTCTAGAACAAAAAGTTCTATGACAATTTATTATCAATAGAAGAAGTAAAATGTCATTTTCTGAGAAAAGAAGTTACAAATAGTTTATGTGTTGACAAAAGGAATTAAAGTTTGGCTTATATTTAATAAGAGAATTATATTTGTTGTAAGTCATTCTTACTGGCATTGTTAAATCAATGTTAATGTTAACCAACTGCTTGTGCTATCGCTACCTGCAAAGCTCATATTTTCCATTCATTTTCTATTTAGATACCATTTTACCACAGAACCACTATTCTATTTCTGTTTTTACTATTTTTGTATTTAAACTAAAAGGCAAATATGATTATTTTCACTTGCATTCTTAAGTTTTCAAGAAGATATAATTCCAGGTACCTCAATAATTTTGGCTTCTCCATTTTCAGCGTTTTCCATGTTGCATTCTTCTTTAACATCTTCTGGCTTGGTTTCAGGAACTGTTATGGTAACTGCATCTTTGTTTTCTTCCATGACATTTGTGGTCTTTGTTTTCTGCCCAGCAACATGAAAATAAAAATGCAGAGTTTAGCTGCTATGTTGATTCACTACCTAAAGATCCATTAGCAGCTGATAAAATAATTTAGCGAGAGCTTTAACATACTACACATAAATCTGATAGCAATAAAATTAACATATAACTCTTTTAGTGATACTTCTAAAGCAGCATTAAAAATGCATTTGGTTATCCTGATATAAATTAAAGAACTATGCTTTTATGATGAGTGTAATGAGAAGTAACAAGTTAGTGTTGACTAGTGCCCACCAAGGTCCAATTCCCAGCATCAGGTTAGACTTGATAAACTGAATGTCTCTTACCAAAAGTCAGTTTATTAATGTCTAGTCTAATCATTAACAAGAAGGTTGTGTTAATTATAAAGTCTCCATTGGTAGTAATTAAGAGAATTGTCATGTTAGAACATCAATTTAGACACATCTAGAAGAGATCACCATAGGATGCAGCTGTTTTAATCTTTGTATCTGTTATCCCCTCCCCCCCTTTTTGGTTTTACTATAAGAAAGTACATTGCTTAAGTATATATACAGTAGGAAGATTCCAGATGCCAGAAAAAAATGTTTAAACCTTAGATCTTTCACTTACATAGAGTGAGCTTGAGAAATGTTATAAATCTCTCAGTTTGTGTTTTCATATATAAAACGATAAGGACATTTTGGGAAACTGAGAAATCACATATGGAATTATGTTAGGACTTATATAGTACAATGTATGTAAAAGCTATTATTCTGTTAACAAATAAGAAACAGATCTTAGAAAGATAGATAAATACTTCTTACAGTGCATGATTATAGAATGCCCCTGATGGTTACTCCTATACTTTCCCCACTCTCCCTCTCTCAGTGTAACTTGCAGAACAGTTCAATAGGTAGTGCATCAGTGTATAAATTGACTGATTGAGATAATTAAACAAGGGCTTTTAAAATAAAGAACATCAAAAGCATCTTACAAGAGTGACCATAATTTGCATGTCTTCAGTCACAAATGATGTCAAAAATGATTTCCCGCACAGGAGAAAGCACTAATTCAGTCCCCCACTACCACCAATCGTGCAGTTCCCTGTAGCTGGGGAAATTGCAGGGGTGAGCACATCTGGAGTGAAATGGATCATAAGCCTTTCCCTGGGAAAAATCATCTTTGAGATCATGGTATCTCCCCCGCCAGGTAAGTATTCAAATATTCTTTTTTTTTTTTTTTTTTTTTTTTTGGAGGGGAGAAGAGGAAGTCAGGGCAGGAACCTGGAGGCAGGTGTGAAGCAGAAGCCATGGGGGAAACACTGCTTACTGGTTTCCCCTCATCAAATATTTTTTATAATTTTAATCTTTTCTGATTTTTGTAATTGTTAGAAAAATGTTTAGGAAGCAATTAACATTTAACTTAATATTGATTTTAATTCTCTTTCAGCCTGTCATTAGCTATAATATATAAGCGCCAAAGTCTACATAAAATCAGTTGACTCCATTTAAAGCAACAAACATGATAGCACTTCCTGAAGCATTATCAAATATTAGTTACTGCTATTATTGTAATACACTATTGAGTTACTGCAGTTTATGGCCTTTGTTTCCCCCAGGAATATTGGTAAATACCAAAGGCATATACATTTAATGGATCTACCCACCGACATTTTTATCTTACATTTACAATACTGTGTTGAAACTACCAAATAAAAATGCTAAGACACAGCTACCAATCACAAAACATGTACAAATGTGTGATCTGTATGCCCTATATTATACATTAGATTTCTGTCTAAGCAAGCTATGAAGAAAGCAAAAGGATTGGCTGTGTGCACTTTCACAATTTATTTCTAAGAAAAAAATTATTTTCCTCAACCTTATAATTTGAATATTTACCCTTGAAGTTGATGCTCTTTTAGGTTTCAACTCCGGTGTAAAGGGCACAGGCATCTGCATCAGAAAATGTCATTATATAAGAAAAGAGGAAGAAATCATATCTGAAGAAAGAGTACTAACAATGAAATCCATAAAAAGTATGATTTAAACCAAGCACTAGGGAAAGAACCCTTTTCCTTAATGTGTAAAGTTTCTCCCATAAACCTTCCAAATAACCCTTGTGTTAAACATAATATTATGCAGGCTTTCCCAATTCTAAAAACTATATTCCATGATACATGGGCAGCATTTTATAAATATCACTTACAGCAGACAGTCGGGCTGATCTTCTCTTTGGCTGGAAGTGAAAAAATAGTCAAAAGAATTATGGTTATAGAAATCTAGAATTATTTTTACTGAGAAAATATTTGGTGTAGCACTGTGTAAATGTTGCTATTAAGGGAGTTATTATAAATGTTGTTAAGAAATGTCATAGACAGATCTGATCCAACCCCTGAAACCTTTCATATGCTAAAGGGAATAAAATCCCGTGACAAGCTTCTTTCACTGAGATAAATCAGCAAAATGACTATTTCTGAGGAGCACATTTTAAAATGAAAATATACATTTCTGCTCACCAACTGACTGACAAAACAGAATTTGAGCCTAAGAAGGTGCTCTCTGGATCTTATAACAAGCACAGTAGGGTCTGACATGCCAAAATGTCTGTCATTTTTTTTTATTAGTGTACTTTGAGATAGCACTGACATATAACAACATTAGTGCTCATGTGGTACAAATATAACTATCAGCATTTTTACCTAGTTATGTGTCTTTAGTTTCTAAAATGAATGTCCCTTCCCCCCAGAGGAACTCACAAGCTAAAGACACTCACCTCCTGGCTCACATCACCTGCGGCCTGTGTAGAGGGAGAAAATACAAAAAAAAAAAAAAGAAATAGGATCGTCAATATAAACATGCAGACCAGAAAATGTCACCAATGGGCTATAATTACAGCTTTAGACACTTGTGACTTTTTCTCTGGGTTCCTGTCCAGCAGCCACGTGTTGCCTACTAGCAGCTTATTCTACACCTACTGTTCTAATACTATGAAACGTGGACCAAGATGCAAGTTCGTGCTTAAGACTCGTTTACAAAGGGTCAGTGTAATCTTTTTGAATAAATAATGTCTCTTAAGAACAAACCATTTTCATTTTGAAATCCACCTGCTCGAATGTTAAAGCCAAAACAAGGGTTGGGCGGGACGAACGAAGGCGGAGCTTCTTGCAGTTTCCCTTTCTTGCCTTATGTTTGCTCTGCAATTGTATCTATCTGACCAGCTCTACTGATTATGGACTATTTCCCTTTTCAAGTTCTTTATACAAAACAACAATCCCACCATACTTTCAAGGAAGGACGTCTTTGTTCTAACGTCAACGTTTTGTTCAGAGAAGCAGACGGCGGGTTTTAAAACTTCCCGCCACTACCTGCTACAAGGTTGCTGTCAGCCCTGTAAAATAGCAAGATCCATTGCACAAGATTGAAAAGAGCCCGGCGGCGGGAGCCTTGGGAAGGGGGGTGGTGATTAGAAACAATCGCTTTCCGTATCTGAGTAGCCCTTTACCCTGGGAATTACCAGGCTATTATTTCAATGATAGAGCCCCAGAGCACTGAGGAATTTCAGCCTCATTTCTATGTTCTAGGAATACGGAAGGCGGACGGATTCACGAGAATATAAAAACAATCATAAGGCTTTTACATTAACACAGTATTTCATTTTATGATTTCACCAAGCAATGAAACAGCATTCCATTTTAGTTGAAGGTACTCGGGGCAGGGGTGGGTGGGTGGAGGAAAACACAAACACTGAGCTCCAACTTATTTCCTATCTGCGCGGAGACAGGAATTTTGAAGTGAAGGGTTACAGAAGACCTGTAGCCCTTGGTAGCTTGGATCAACTGCCCATGTCTAAAGTGAATTTAATCCCACGCCACCACACCATCCAACGCTGACAGTAGTTTCTCGGACGCGACTCTCTAATCACCTTTCCACCTTTAACTAGAGAGTTCCGAGAGTGCCAAATCTCTCAGATCTAAAGTTTCTAATTACAGCGGTGAATCTCTCCCTTCTCTAGGACAGTTTGAAGTCTGCGCCGCCTAATGGCACAGGATTACCATTGCATAGCCATCTGGCATGACAAGAAGTGGAGGAGGGAAGAGGGGGGAAAAAGGAAAAAAGAAAACGGAAAGAACAAAGGCAAAAACAAGAGAAAGCCAGGGCTTTCGTTCCCCTAAACAGGACGGTTCCCCGAGAAAAGCGGGAGGTAGAGGAGGAAGCTGGCGCTGGAAGTGTGGTTGGGAGAAGAGTTCTCCAATAGGGTAAGCGGAGGAAGGGGGGTGGGGTAGGAAGCGACAGCACAGCGCTATGGCTGTTTGTAATTCAGCATGGAGACACCTCTCAAACGATTCTCTCCCTTAAACAAAACAAGCCAAAAGTGAACTACCAGTTGCATACGAGACCTTCCGAAACCAAACACAGACAGATCGCTACCTTTCCCTCGCCTTCCATTCAGAACATCACAAAATCAAACTAGAAGCCAAAAATGCTCTTTCAAAAAGATAGAAATCTCTGTCGTAGAAAATATGTATTTCGGCAGCTAATATCCCGTCTATCTTCCCATTTCACTTACCTTTCTTTTGGGCATTGTTGCAGCTTTCCGTAGGAGATCCTTAGGCAGGAGGGAAAAAGCCGAGAGGAGTCTCTGCCTGACCGCTCCGCGAGCGACTGAGTTTTCAATGAACTAATTGCAGCACGATATGTACTCGCGTCCCCCCTCCCCCTAAAAAAAATCTCTCGTTATTGGCAACATTAAACACGCCAAGACGCAACCAAACTACGTGAATGGTTACCCGAAGTGGGAGCCAGGTTGGAGTGACAGGCTATCAGGCCAATGAGGGGAGGTGGCCGGTTCGGAAGGCGTGGCCCGCGAACTTGCCCGAAGCCCTCGTACGCTGCCGGCTTTGACTGCCTCTAGGGTGCCGGAGTCCACGCACTTAGCAGACGCCTAGTGCTCCAACGTGACCAGCAGGAAATCCAGTTTTCTTGCCTTTTCACCCGTTTTTAAGTTAAAACGGCAAGCAAAAGCTCAAACAGTTGGTTTTTCCCCCCCACGATTTCCACCCCCCCCCTTCCTTCTTTGCGCCGGGTGGCGGGCCCTTTTGAGACTGGATTGAGCCAGAAGCTCCAGTCTTTCCCAGTTAGCAAAAGGGCGAGGTTGGAGTGACAGGATCGCCGGTTTAGAGATCAGAAAAAGAGTGGGAACGTTTCTGGTCGTGAGAACTTCCCGCCAATGCTGAACTGTGGTCCTGGCTTTAGAAGGGTGCCAGAACTACGCGCCTCCCGCAGGTGGAGACGAGCAATAAATCTGGGACCTGGAAGAGCAGGACTCCCCTGCAGGCCGCCTACCTTCTAAAAGAACCAGTACTCCGCCTGGAGGGAGTCAAGCAAGAATTAAATGGGGCCACACGGGAAGTCTGTAATAGCAGAGGTCTACCCAGAGGAAAAACATTGACTTTAATGGATTCATAATTTAAAGATATTTAAGACTACATAGAAAACAAAACAATTTGTTATCTTCATTACTGAAACTTGAGGTGTCTCCTACATTTCTTTTATTTATTTTTTTTTTTAATTTTTTTTGGCCCCGGAAGTGCCCCCTGAACCTATCTAGTCTCAGACGGTGTTTAAGTAGCAGCTTTCTGTTTTGAGAATCTTCCATTTGTCTTCTAGTGTCAGAGTCTGAGACCCTAAACGTTTGGAGAAAAGAATAAGATGCTTAGAAATAATTCCAGTTAAAACAGAGCGCCGAGGGCTGCTAACTGTTACTGGAACTAAGCATGCCAGGTCCCTGCAGCCTTTTTTGAGATGTGCTTTGCTTCAGTTGTTGAAAGAGCTAATTGTATTTAAAAGTACTTCAACAACAGTCTGCATTCCCTAAGCTGAAAGTCTAATCAAAAAGGAATATTAACCTTTTAAAAGGTTACTTAAAAATTTAGGCCCCGGCCTAGTGGTGTAAGGCTTTAATTCGAGCACTTGGGAGGCAGAAGCAGGCAGATCACTGTGAGATCAAGACTAGTCTGGTCTACATATATCAAGCAAGCTGGAGCTATCTAGTGAGACCCTGCTTCACTGCCTCCCCCAACTCATTTTTATGTTCCTGTAGCTTAAAGAAAAACCAGACCGTCCATTTCAAAGAGTACTAGTTAGGCTTGGTGGTGGTCATGTAGCAGTGAGATGCTGAGATTCAAGTCATTCTAGGCTAAATAGACATCCAGTCACAAACAAACAAACAAACAAACCAAACATGACTGCCTATATGATTTACAGATTACAAAACCATCTGTTCAATCTAAAACGCACCCTGACAGACCCTATCATTTTGAATTTTGTCCCATCTTCCTTAGCGTTAGCCTGGGGAGTTAAACAAACTACTTACCCTAAGACCTACTAAACCTACTCCCTTCCCATTGCAATTCTTATGCAAGTAGACCACTGAAAGGCACATTTACATTTGCTTCCGTGGCCTGCAGTTATGTGTCATCTGACCAGGCTCCAGATGTGCCTTTTAGTTACCTTTAAGTGAAAGCCTTGTTGGAAGAACCTAGGTATCTTTCAGTAATTTGATTTTCTGAGAGAAAATTGGTTTCAATATAAGAATTGTCTCATAAGGATACGGGAAAAATGAAGAGAATGAAAACGTGTTAGCGACGGAATGCATCCATTCAACATATTCTTGTTTACCATTATTTTGTGGGTTAGATTTTTGTTTTTGTAGATTCGCTTATAAAAATGCAACCCCCTGTGGCATGCAAAGTGGCAGTACACAGTTTCTGCCCTTAAGGATTTTTGTAGCTCTGTAGGATTGAGAAAACAGATGCATATGTATTTACAAATCAAAGTTGCATATATTATATGAATTGTGAAGTTTATATTTAATAATGCCGTGGGGTGGGGTAGGAAGGCTCCTTTTCAAACTGAGGCGTTTGAAGAAGGCTTTTGGTATCTGGGCCCGAACACTTGTGGAGATTGTTAAACTATAACACTGCAGAGGCAAAGTTTGGACTTGTTGAGAGAATAGACTGCCCAGTCCCAGTAAATTGAAACAAATGATGAAGATGAGCTCAGAGAGGTGAATCTCAAGTTGGAGGCAACATTAAATGTGCTGTCAGAGAGAGTGAGCTCTGGCACCTCTCAGGTTTGTCAGCTCTTTTCTGCTTTGGTCAGTCTTTCCTCCTTGGAGCTCAACCTGTCCAAATTGTGATTTACGCTTTTCAGATTGCCTAAATGTGAAACATTTATCTAGTTCTTCACCCCACCCCCATAATTCTTTCTAGTAGTGAACAAGATGGGTGTCCTTTGTGCCAGTCAACTTCCTTTAACTCTTGACCTTTGTGACATTTTTACCTGTGTCTGAGGCTCCATTACTTACAGTGTCTCCTACAAAATATACCAAATGGTGCAGTCCTAGCCTAGTGTGACCTCTTTATCTAAGCATTTGCTAATCATTTCAGCCCATCAAAGCCCATACTGTATAATTTAGATTAAACCATCAAGCTCACAAGCAAGGTCTCACTATGTAGCCTGGCTGACCTGGAACTCTTCTTACATGAAGCTCGCTTGGCACTCACAGAGATCCAGCTGCCTCTGCCCCCAAGTGTTCCTATTAAAGGCATGCAACACCATACCTGGACATGCACAACTTTGACTGGAAATTGACTCAAACTTGTTTTTTTTTCCTGGATATTTTTCATCCCATCAAATGCCAGGTTTCTCCTGCAAAGTTTACCATAGTTACAAATTATATTTCCAAAATTGATAAATTATTACAGAGTCTGAATTTTATTTTATGCAATGGTCAATGTGAGATTTTTTTAATGGATCACTTATTTTTAAAATTATACTAGCTTGTTTCTCTCTCTCTCTTTTTTTTTATTAAAAGCTATGAATACTGATTGCCTGGCAATTATCCACAGGATAATTTCCCTTGGCTATTAAGTATGACTACTATGACTGTCACAATTCAGAGTAACTGTAGCATGTCCATTCAGTAACCAGTGGGAAATGGGATAGGAAGATGTAAAATTTACAGATTAAATATATCAACATTAAAAATGTTTGCAACAGAGAATCTAAAATAAAATATTAACATTATGTGCTTATGAGAGAAGGGATGGGGTAGGGAGTTAAGAGTTAAAACTATCTTTAGATGTTCTGCAGATTCAGTTCACATATGTGTATATATATATATATATATATATATATATATATATATATATATGAATAATAAAAATATTCTCAATGCATTATTTTACATACAAGGGAATCACAAAGGTACTGAACGGTAATTACTATTATCTTTCCCATGTTAAAGTACCTCTGTCTTTGGTTATACTTGGTTATCATTAGCATTCCTGCTATATGCTAAAAAGCAAAATGCCATCTGAAAAGTGCTTAATATTATTTGCACATAATAAAATAAATCTTACTATAACCAAAATAATGTTTTTAATATATCAGTTGGTGTTTTATGGTAAAATAAACATTAAGCTCCAAATGAATCCAATGCATCAATCAGAGCACTCATTTTTGAAATGAGTTCGAGTACTGGTAGTCCTTTCCTAAGACTGGATCTTGAAACATTATAAAACTGAGAATCTAAGACTTTCTTTCTCCAGGTTCAAGACTAATAAAACATTGAGTTCTGAGCGGCCCCTGATAGGATGCCTTTTGAAGGTATGCTTCTAGTGGTAGAAAAAATTGAAAAAAATAAAATAGTAAATTTTGATTTTAATATTTAAATAAATGACAGTTTAAACTTTCAGACATTAAAGCTTAGAAGAGACTAACTGGAGGTTTTCTAGTTCAATACTCTTGTAATACAGATCAGCAAACTCAAGCACAGACAGCTTAAATTCATTGCCTGAATTTAAGCCATCATTCAGAGGTGGAGCAGGGGTTTGTTTTTCATTTTTTCTGAAGATTTTATTTGTAGCTTGGATAGTAGCAATTATACAACCTCAACAGAAATGTTTATGAATTACAAGTCATGTTAGATAAAGACAAATTTTCCTCTATTTCAGTTCAAAAGTCAAGAAGCACCTGCCCATCAGCCTCTTCAGATATTTATTTGTTTATCTAAGATCCTGAATTTAATTCTCTTATAAGTTTTTAACTGTATCAAAAGTAGAAAATTTGGTGATTTTATGTTCTCTCTCTGCCTCTCTCTCTGATAATTTCAGTGAATAAAGGTTTTAACCACTAAAATCTTCAAACACATTCTCGTGTTCCCCTCTGCTATTTACTAGCAGAATGCTTTTCAACTAAAATTACAAATTACCTTTCTCAAATGTCCAGAAGTCATCAGAAGATTTCCAACTTATAGTAGGTGTCCTCCTTTATTTGAAATCAGCTTTAAAGTCTTCTACTTTCCTTAAATTCATCTATTTGTTTACTTAAGTATGCCACTATTTAAAATGTTAAAAATAATTATATTTACTTAAAGTGTACACATTTATACACCTGTACACACAGGGATAATTATTATAGTCAAACAAAGTAATACGTCTGTCAACAGAATAGCTGTTCATTTCTGTGGGAAGAACACCTAGAATCTCATCTCTTAGTAATTTTCCTGAAAAATTACTGAACTTTCCTAATAAACTTTATGTTAATTTTGGTATAGATAATATCTATGTTTTCTTGCATAAAATATGAGATCTCCTTTTTAAAAAAATTTATTTTATGTATCTGAATACACTGTACCTATCTTCAGACACACCAGAAGAGAGCATCAGATCCCATTACAGATGGTTGTGAGCCACCATGTGGTTGCTGGGAACTGAACTCAGAACTTCTGGAAGAACAGTGCTCTTAACCTCTGAGCCATCTCTTCAGCCCAAATATAAGATCTTTTAAATCTTAATTTTGAAATGTTTTACTTTCTGTCTTACCCTGTAGACACGAATGCACAGCTAAAAAAAAATACTAAGATGCTGATTGAAGCTCTTCTATAAACTGTGTAACTATTATGGGTCACTGAGGTAAGTATGTCTTTAGAGAAATTATATTTTACATTTACTTTGACCAATGTGTCAATATCTTTTATGGCATCTTTTATGCCTGCAATTCTCTCTTTTATCTCTTGTATTCTGTTGATGATACTTGCATCTGTAGCTCCTGAACTCTTTCTTAGGTTTTCCATCTCCAGGGTTGCCTCCCTTTGTGATTTCTTTTCTTTCTTTTTTTTTTTTTTTCAAGACAGGGTTTCACCGGGCGGTGGTGGCGCACGCCTTTAATCCCAGCACTTGGGAGGCAGAGGCAGGCGGATTTCTGAGTTCAAGGCCAGCCTGGTCTACAGTATGAGTTCCAGGACAGCCAGGACTATACAGAGAAACCCTGTCTCGAAAAACCAAAACAACAACAACAACAACAAAAAAGACAGAGAGAAACCCTGTCTCGAAAAACCAAAACAACAACAACAACAACAAAAAAGACAGAGAGAAACCCTGTCTCGAAAAACCAAAACAACAACAACAACAACAAAAAAAAAAAAAGACAGGGTTTCTGTGTGTAGTCCTGGTTGTCCTGGAACTCACTCTGTAGACCAGGCTGACCTTGAACTCAGAAATCCGCCTGTCTCTGCCTCCCAAGTGCTGGGATTAAAGGCGTGCGCCACCACCACCCGGCCTTGAGATTTCTTTATTGTTACTATTTCCATTTTTAGGTCTTTGACTATTTTGTTCAGTTCCTTCACCTGCTTGATTGTATTTCCCTGTATTTCTTTAAGGGATTTATTTTCTCTTTTAATGGTTTCTACCATGAAATTCTTTTTTTTTTCTTTTCTTTTTATTTTAATTATTTTATTTAAATACATTCCAGTCCTTGCCCCCTCCTAATCACCCCCTACAGTTCTTCATCCCATTTCTCCTCCCTTTGCCTCTGAAAGGGTGCTCCCACCCCACCAGGCCTTCCTCTTCCCTGGGGCCTCAAATCTCTCAAGTATTAAGCATATCTTCTCCCACTAAGGCCTGACCGGGCAGCCCTCTGCTATCTATGTGCCAGGGGCCGTAGACAAGCCAGTGTATGCTCCTACTTTCATAGCCTAGTCTCTAAGAAATACCTGGGTTCTGGGTTAGTTGAGACTGCTGGTCTTCCTATGGGGTCACCTACCCCTTTAGCTTCTTCAATCCTTCCCCTAATTCAACCATAGGGATCTCCAACTTTAGTCCAATGGTTGGGTGTAAGTATCTGCATCTATTTCAGTTAGCTGTTGGTAGGGCCTCTCAGAGGACAGACATGCCAGGCTCCTGCCTGTAAGCATGTCTGTTTTAGCATCAGTAATAGTGTCAGGCCTTGGTGTCACCTTCCCCCCACCCCCACCGTCCCGCCCTATGAGGTGGATCCCAAGTTGTGCTGGTCATTAAACAACCTTTCCTTCAGTCTCTTCTCCATTTTTATCCCTGCATTTCTTTTAGATAGGAACAACTCTGGGTCAGAAATTTTGACTGTGGGTTAGTAACCCAGACCATCCGCTTGAGGCCCTGTCTATCTACAGGAGGTGGATTCTTTAGGTTTCCTCTCCCTATTGTTGAGCATTTTGGCTACATTCATCTCCATTAAGTCCTGAGAGTCTCTCACTTTCTGAGTCTCTGGTAGTTTCTAGAGGATGGCCCTAGCTCCGGCCCCCAAAGCTACTTATTTCCACTCATTTTCTTGGCCCTCTGGGATTCTATCCTGTTCCCCCCCATTATTGGATCCTGTTCCTCCTTTCCTCTTCCCTACCCCTCTTCTCCCTCATCCAGATACCTTCCTCCCTCTGCCTCCCATGATTATTTTCTTCCCCATTCTAAGTGTGATGGAATCATCCTCACTTGGGCCTTTCTGTTACACTTCTTAGTGTCTATGAGTTCTGTGAGTTGTATCCTAGGTATTCTGTACTTTTTGGCTAATATACACTTATCAGTGAGTACATACCATGCATATAATTTTGGATCTTAGTTACCTCACTCAGGATGATATTTTTAATTCCATCCATTTGTCTGCAAAATTCATGATGTCCTCATTTTTAATAGCTGAATAGTATTCCAGTGTGTAAATGAACCACATTTTCTGTATCCATTCTTCATTTGAGGGTCATCTGGTTTATTTCCAGCTTCTAGCTATCACAAATAAGGCAGGCTGCTATGAACCTGGAGAAAGGAGAACCGGGCAACCACGTGAGATCTCAGGAGGAAATGTTGCCTGTGGCCATTTCTACAGGCAGGTGGTCGGGGTTGTTTGGAAAGAGCTAGATAGAACTAGCCACTGAAGTTTAGGGCAGGTGGGAGAGACAGAGATAAGAAATTTATAAGGGCCTGCTTTTCCGGGTAGGAGATAGCACCACCCAGCAGTTGTGCCAGAAGGCGAGTTTAAATTAGCCAACTGTGTGTCTGTATCTTTCATCAGAGGATTCAAGGGAAGCTGGGAGGGGGCTGGTAGAATGGTCACTTCCCAGACTAAAGGCGGGTAGAGCATAAAACTACAAGCTATAATGTGTTCCTGGATTTGGTTTTCAAAAATTTTATTGAGTATTTTTGCATCAATATTCATAAGCAAAATTAGTCTGAAGTTCTCTTTTGTTGGGTCTTTGCATGGTTTATGTATCAGAGTAACAGTGGCTTCATAGAATGAATTAGGTAGTGTTCCTTCTGTTTCTATTTTGTTGGATAATTTGAGGAGTACTGTCAATAACTCTTCTTTGAAAGTCTGGTAGAATTTTGTACTAAAACTGGTTATCTGGCCCTGGGCTTTTTTTGATTAGGAGGTTTTGAATGGCTATTTCTAATTCCTTAGGGATTATGGGACTGTTTAGATAGTTTAACTGATCTTGATTTAACTTTCATATGTGGTATCAATCTAGAAAAATCATCAATTTTATCTAGATTTTTCAGTTTTGTTGAGTATAGGCTTTTTTTGGTTTTTTTTTTTTTTTTTTTTTTTTTTTGGTTTTTTTCAAGACAGGGTTTCTCTGTGTATCCCTGGCTGTCCTGGAACTCACTCTGTAGACCAGGCTGGCCTCGAACTCAGAAATCCGCCTGCCTCTGCCTCCCAAGTGCTGGTATTAAAGGCATGTGCCACCACCGCCCGGCGAGTATAGACTTTTGAAGTAGAATCTGATGATTTTTTTTTAATTTTTTCAGTTTCTGTTGTTATGTCTCCCCTTTCAATTCTGATTTTATTAATTTTGGTACTGTCTCTGTGCCCTCTGGTTAATCTGGCTAAGGGTATTTCTATCTTGTTGATTTTCTCAAAGAACCAGCTCTTGGTTTTGTTGATTCTTTGTATAGTTCTCTTTGATTCTACTTGGTTAGTTTCAACCCTGAATTGGATTATTTCCTGCCTTCTATTCCTCTTGGGTATATTTACTTTTTTTTTTTTTTTTTTAGAGCTTTCAGGTGTGCTGTTAAGTTGCTTGTATGGGACTTCTCCAATTTCTTTATGAAGTTACTTAGTGCTATGAATTTTCCTCTTAACACTATTTTCATTCTGTCCCATAAATTTGGGTATGATGTGTCATCATTTTCACTGAATTCCATATCTTTCATGTCTTCCCTGACCAAGTCCTCATTGAGCAGAGAGTTGTTCAGTTTCTATGGATTTGTGGACTTTCTGTTGCTTTTGTTGTTATTGAAGTCTAGCTTTAGTCTGTGTTGATCTGACAGGATGCGTGGGATTATTTCAATCTTCTTGTATCTGTTGAGGCCTGTTTTGTGTCTGATTGTATGGTCAGTTTTGGAGATGGTTCCATGAGTTGCTGAGAGGAAGGTATATTCTCTTGTTTTAAGGTGAAGTGCTCTGTAGATATCTGTTAAATACATGTGGTTCATAACTTCTGTTAGTTTCACTGTGTCTCTGTTTAGTTTCTGTCTCAATGACCTGTCCTTTGGTGAAAGTGGGATGTTGAAGTCTCCCTCCATTATTGTGTGAGTTTCAATATGTATTTTGAGCATTGGTAAAGTTTCTTTTACTAATGTGGGTGCCCTTGCATTCAGGGCATTGAAACTTCCTCTTGGATTTTTCCTTTGATAAATATGAAGTATCTTTCTTCATCTCCTTTGATAACTTTTGGTTAAAAGTCTCTTTTATTGTTAGTCAATGTCTTTTTATTAGGGGGTTGAGTCCATTGATGTTGAGAGATATTAAAGACAAATAATTGTTAGTTTCTGTTATTTTTGTTGCTGGAGGTTGTATTATGTGTGTATGCTTCTCTTTTGAGATTATTGTAAATTGTTTATTTTTTTGTGTGTTTTCTTGAGTATAGTTACCCTCCTTATGTTGGAGACTTCCTTCTCATATCCTCTGTAGGGTTGGATTAGTGGAAAAATATTGTTTAAATTTTTTTCTTGACATGGAATATCTTGGTTTCTCCATCTGTGGTGATTGAGAGTTTTGCTGGGTATAATATGCTGGGCTGGCATTTGTGTTCTAAAAATATAGAATGCTTCACAAATTTGCATGTTATCCTTGCATGGGGGCCATGTTAATCTTCTCTGTATCATTCCAATTTTAGTGTACGTGCTGCTGAAGCAAGCACTTCCTGTATTTCCTTAGGGGAGTTATTTATGTCCTCCTTGAAGAGCTCTATCATCTTTATGTGATAGGATTTTAGGTCAGAATCTTGCTTTTCAGTGTGTTGGGGTATCCAGAGCTTGCTATGGTGGGAGAACTGGGTTCTGATAATGCTGAATTGTATTGAGTTCTGTCCCTTATGTTCTTGTGATCACTTCTTGTCATCTGGCTTTCTCTGGTGTTAACTGGCCTTGGTGTCTCTGACTGAGGCCAGTCTCCTTGGAGTCAGGTAGAGCTCTATGACTTGGGTTATAGCCAGCTTCCTGGGAGGCAATCAGTGCTGTCTCTGGTTAGGGGGTCCTCCTGTGTCTTTGGTTAGAGCAGGTCTCCTGCATCCCTGGTTAGGACAGACCTCCCGTGTTCCTGGTTCAGGTTTCTTCTCTGGCTCCTTAGAAGCCTCACCTGAGCCAGGCGGTGGTGGCGCATGCCTTTAATACCAACACTTGGGAGGCAGAGGCAGGCGGATTTCTGAGTTCGAGGCCAGCCTGGTCTACAGAGTGAGTTCCAGGACAGCCAGGGATACACAGAGAAACCCTGTCTCGAAAAACAAAACAAAAACAAAAACAAAAAAAGCCTCACCTGTGCAGACTACTGTTATAAAAGAAAGCGCACAGCAATTGACAAATGCCCTTGGCTTCCTATTTGAATATTTGAAAGTAGAGCTTATTTTCAAAGAAAGATCTGTTTCTCAGAGCCTCAGACACCAGTGAGACCTGATTAAAAACAATCTCTTTCCACTGAGAAAACAGTAGCCTGTAGAATAGATTGTGTGTGTGAAATCAATGTCTCCTCTAAGAATAAATATTCAATCAAGTAACCTGATGCCATTTTAACTAGAGGCTAAAGTTGTTAAATGCTGCTTTTAAAAGACATTCATAGTAATAGAATTTCTAATTTTGTAACATGTGGGTTGTTTTGTTTTTTGTTGGTTTTCTTTTTGTCTCCTTTTCCAGTTTCTGGCCTTGCAACTACTGACTTAACAGGGCATTTTATATTAAGTCCTGTGTAACCCTACTGACTGTTTAATTTTCTTCTTAATTATTAAAAAAATCAAGAGAGTTTTTTTGCAGGTGTTTTTTTTTTTTTTTTTTTTTTTTTTTAGTTTACACATACATAAAATGGAGACGAGGGTAAAGCTAAGATTAAAAAACTTGGCAATGTGTAAAGATAAACATTAATATCATAGAATATAAGTTGATTTTTTTTAATTTGGGGGGAATTACAAGTCTATGCTATTTATAATACTGTGCATTATTCGATAAGTTGACCATGTTGGTAGAATATTTAGGCAGTACAAATTTGCCTTGATAGTGATAAGAAGGACACTAGGTTGACAACGAATGAAAAGGGGATTTATTTGGGAAGAGTTAATGAAGGGAGGGTGAATATAATGATTTAATTGTATGAACTTCTC
>JANHMN010000005.1:62466389-62480160 GCA_030674055.1 Rhabdomys pumilio | reverse complement strand
TGATGTTCTCATCTCTGGAAACACTACCACAGACATATCCAAAAGTGTCTGTGTCTGAGTCAAGCTGACAATAAAATTTAAGTATCACAGACAGGAAATATATATATCTCACACCACACACACACACACACACACACACACACACACACACACACACACACATGTACTCCAGAGTTTTCAATAAAAGGCAGAGTGCAGTAAAAGAGAAAATTATATCTATCAGAGAATAATCACAAAATTACTTCCTAGGGGAAATATGGGACGAGCAAACATGAGTCATTTAGTATATAAAATGGCTGCTTTTAAAATCATGGGGACTTGAGTACAGTTCCCCAGTACCCGTGTAAAATCCAGGTACATTAATTCTAACTTGTAACCAACACTCATGGCAGGGGTGGGAGAGATAGATCCCTGAAACATTGTTCAGTCACCAGTTGGGGCCTGAGTTCCTTCTCTTACTTCTGTCAATAATGGGTTGTTAACCTGTAAATAGAAATCAACACTTTTGTTCCCCTGAAAGAGAGAGAGAGGAATGAACCAGACATTTTGAGTGCGTGACAGTAATATCTTTGTGTTCTTAAAGTATTAAATCACTCTGGAAAGCAGTGGGATATGTTAATTCACCATTTATTTACTTTTCGAGAAAACATTCTTTTTTGACTGGTTGGTTTTATATATGAAATTATAAAGTAACAATATGTAACATTTTTATTATTAGTTGTGTATAAGAGTCTCTCTCTCTCTCACTGACTCCTGCTCCCTTCCCCAGTGTGTGTGTGTGTGTGTGTGTGTGTGTGTGTGTGTGTGTGTGTGTAAGATATCTAACAATGAGCATGTGAAGATCAGAGCATGTGAAGTCAGGTGCTGTCTCCTTCCTCTGCTGCTTCTGGGGATTGAACTCAGGTCATCAGGCTTTCACAGCAAATAATTTTTACCCGGTGAGCCATCTCCCTGTTTGTTTGTTTTAGTTTGTTTTTATAGAGCTGGTTCATGCTTGCTTCCTTTGTTAAAAAAATTACATTTCCTTTTCTCAGTTGCTTAAAAGCTTAGAAATTATATTTTATATTGAAATAGCCAACTGCCCAAGCAAATAGTTATATTCAATTCTCACATATTATAATGGCAATATTATCAATCTAGAATTATGTGTTTTCACTATTTCAGGGAAACTAAATATATCTTCAGGATTTTTTATTTTCAGGGTTAAATTGGCTAAGTAGAAGTAAGACAATGTTTTTAAGATATATTCATTAAATATTCTACTTGTTGGATTACATACTGTTTAGTATTCTTTATAATGCAGATAAGTTTCTGCTTCAGATTAAAGGGGAAATCTAATTATTCCCTTGGTCCTTTTTTGCATTATCTTCTAGTTCAGATGATATCCTTTTCAGGGCTTAATTTCTCCAGTTTAAGACCTTTGCTGGAGACTTTTTTAAAATGATGAAATGTATTTTGGTTGTGAGGATTTTGCTTTGTGAAAATTTATAAACAATTGTTTAAGTATTAAAGCTTAAGCCACTGTTTTGTGAGTTTAGGCTACGTTTTGCCCTTAAAAATGTATAAACTTATTATATTTTGCCATCTCAATTTTATCTGTAACATGACAGGAAATTGTCCTTAAATTATGAGTTTTGCTTTGTTTCTATTTCAAGAACTTATCTAAGTTCTCACATCTGTTCCTCTCAAGCAGTTGTTCATACAAATTGTTAGATCTTGTGTTTAATCAAAGGGATTCCAAGGAGAAGAAAGGAAATGAGCCAAACTGAAAGACTGAAACAGACAGAAGATGAGTGGGGGGTTGGTATACTCTTACCAGTATAGGAGTATGCTACACTTCTCTTACCATGACCAACATTTAATATGTTTAGAAAGATTCTGTTTTGTAACTTGGTGAGGTGAGCCTCTCCTTTTGATTTGCAAGTCATTGTGTGAAACTGAACATCGTTTTATGTTCTATGACCATTTGCCTTTATTTTGTGAATTGTTTTTACCATATTCTTTATTCTTCCATTGCACTTCTTTCTTTTGCCTTTTCAAATTTTTCATTGATTTATTTATTTATTCACTTTACATCCCTATTGCGGACTCTCCTCTTCTTTTCCCAGTGCCACTCTTGTAAATTCCTCCCCTGTTATTCCCTCTCCTTCTCCTCAAAGAAGGGGATATCTTCTTGGGTGCCATTCTGTCCTGGGACATTAAGTTGCAGCAGGACTAAGCACATTCTCTCCCACTGAGGTCCATTTAGGCAGTCCAGGTAGGAGAAGGAGATCCAATGCTAGGTAACATAGCAATAGACAGACTCAAATTGTTTGAGGACCCACATGGAAGCCAAATTGTACATTGGCTACAAATGTGTTAGAGGGCCTAGATCCAGCCTATGCATATGCTTTGGTTAGTGGTTCAGACTTCTTGAGGCCCCATGGACACAGGTAATTTGACTCTGTAGAGTCTTTTTGTATTGTTCTTGACTCCCTCTATTCTATCCACCACTGTTCCACAAGAACCCTTGAGCTCTAACTGGTGTTTGGTTGTGTGTCTCTGCATTTGTTTCTATGTGCTGCAAAATGAAGCATCTCACATTTTAAATTCAGACCCAATCATTGTAAGCATTTATGGAGTTCAGCATGAAAATTCAAAACATAAATACAATGTGTAATGGTCAAATCAACTTACTTACTATCTTTACATCTTCAAACATGTATGTTTGTATGTGTGTGTGTGTGTGTTTGTGTGTGTGTGTGTGTGTGTGTGTGCACGCGCGTGTGCGTGCAGATCCCAGGCAGCAACTCTGCCCCCAATCTCACAGAACCCAGAAGAAGCAGGCCTCCCAGGAGTTCTAACTCAGGCAGTACCTTAGGTAAGGAGACAGCAACACCTGCCCCAAACAAGGAGTAACTGGGACCCACTAGGACCCAGGAAGTCACTCCTGGCCCGGAGCACTGGTTCTTTCCTGTCTGAGCCTGAGCACCGAGCAGATCTTGGGCCTCAGCTCTAACCCCAGTAGTAACACTCACCCCACACAGTTCTGAAACAACCAAGATAATAGGAAAGACAGGCTCCAGTCAGAGACAGTGAGCACAGGTAGCACTAAGGAGATCCAGATGGCAAAAGGCAAGAGCAGGAACATAAGCTTTAGTAACCCAGGGTAATTGGCATCATTAGAACCTAGTTCTCCCACACTAGAAAGTCTTGAATTCCCCATATCACTAGGAAAGCAAGATTCAGATTTAAAATCACTTCTAATGATGATGATGATACAGGACTTTAAGAAGGATATAAATAACACTTTTAAAGAGTTTGAGGAGAACACAGGTAAACAGGTAGAAGCCCTTAAAGAGGAAACACAAAAATCCCTTAATGAATTACAAGAGAACACAACCAAACAAGTGAAGGAATTGAACAAAACCATCCAGGACATAAAAATGGAAGTAAGAACAATAAAGAAATCTTAAAGGGAGACTACCCTGGAGATAGAAAACTTAGGAAAAAGATCAGGAGTCATAGATGTAAGCACCACCAACAGAATATGTGATAAAAGAGAGAATCTCAGGCGCAGAAGATACCATTGAAAATATTGATACAAACAAAATTATAGAAGAAAACTTCCCTAACCTAAAGAATGAGATGCCCCTAAACCTACAAGAAGCCTACAGAACAACAAATAGACTAGACCAGAAAAGAAATACCTCTAGTCACATAATAATCAAAACACCAAATACACAAAACAAAGAAAGACTATTAAATGCAGTAAGGGAAAAAGGCCAAGTAACATATAAAGGCAGACTTATCAGAATCACACCAGACTTCTCACCAGATACTATAAAATCGAAAAGATCCTCGACAGATGTCATACAGACCCCAAGAGAACACAAATGCCAGCACAGCCTACTATACCCAACAAAACTTTCAATTACCATACATGAAGAAACCAAGATATTCCATGACAGAACCAATTTTACACAATATCTTTAAACAAACTCAGCATTACCAAGGATAATAGTGGGAAAGCTCCAATACAAGGAGGGAAATTATACACTAGAAAGAGGAAGAAAGTAATCCCCTTCCAACAAATCCAAAAGAAGCCACACAAAGATAATTTCACCTTTAATTTAAAAAAAAAAATAACAGGAAGCAACAATCCCTGTTCCTTAATATTTCTTAACATCAATGAACTCAATTCCCCAGTTAAGACATAGGCTAACAGATTGGATACTTAAACAGGACCCAACATTTTGCTGCACACAGGAAACCCACCTCAGTGACAAAGACAGACACTACCTTAGAGTAAAGGGCTGAAAAACAATTTTTCAAGCAAATGGTCCTAAGAAACAAGCTGGAATAGCCATTCTAAAACCTCCAGTCCAAGAACACAAAGGAAGGGACTCATGGCTCCACCTGTATAGGTAGTTGAGGGTGGCCTTGTCAGCCATCAGTGGAAGTAGAAGGCCTTGGTGCCTGAAAGTTTGGATTCCCTAGTGTTGGGGAATTTTGAGAGCAGGAAGGTAGGAATGGGAGGATGGTGGGAACACACCCTCATAAAAACTTCCAGAATTATATGGATTAGACATGACAGAGACAGACCACCAGAAGAATAGATTCCAGAATTCAAACAAAAAATTATCTTGATACTAAAATTTATTTTGAGAATTGTACATTGCAGAATACACAGTCTTGGTGTATGTACTCATCAAACAAGCTGAGCAGACCTGCTCGAACTTCTGATGTCCTGGAATTCCAGCTGAATGCAATGAAGACACAGCGTCAGAGGCTTATCAACTTACTCTTCCCCCTGCCCCTCTTCTAATATCTCAACACTCATAACCAGCTTGAAGAAGTTAATGAGGATTCATCACCCCTATTCCCCGGGCTTGGGGACTGACATGGTTAAAATTGGGCTGTCTTTCTAGGGAAAAGTAGTGGTTTTGTTGGAACAGGGAGGATTAGCTAGGAGTTATTGCATAGCCATAACTCATTGGTAGAAATATGTATAATTGTTATCAAGATGAATTTATAATTTCTTAAATGGTACAAAATTTACTTTGATTTCAAATTTAAGGTATTCATTGGTATGATTTTCTTTCTTTTTTTTGATTTTTTTTTTGTTTTTTGTTTTTTGTTTTTTGTTTTTTGTTTTTTGTTTTTTGTTTTTTTTGTTTGTTTGTTTGTTTGAGACAGGGTTTCTCTGTGTAGCCCTGGCTGTCCTGGAACTCACTCTGTAGACCAGGCTGTCCTCAAACTCAGAAATTTGCCTGCCTCTGCCTCCCAAGTGCTGGTATTAAAGGCGTGTGCCACCACCACCCTGCGGTACAAGTTTCTTAAAGTGAGATTAATATTGTTACTCTCATAGGCATTTTGCCAATATAACACATTTAGGAATACAAGGCTTAGACCCAGTCCTTCTTTAGCTTTTTAAAAACTGATTTGAGAACATTAGCCTGTGAGTTAAGGGCCTATAGCAAATTCATGGCTCTGAGTTTATTGTTAGGATGTTTTCTATCTTTTATTTAGAAATAGTTGAAAGAAGTTACAAGACAACAGTCTAGATTGCCTTACATGTATAATTGTTTTTCAAAACGTCAGAAGTCCACAGAATTGAAGTTACAAACATTTTTGTATTAATGTTCATTTTGATTAGAGACCTGTCTGCTCCTGACAGCTTCCTTGTCTTTGTATTCTAAGAAGAAATTGAGCATCTTTGGAGTTACTTCAGTTTTGGTGAGACAGTCACTAGGCAAGAATTGCCTCATTTCAGAGAAAGGGGACATGGAGGCAGATGTTCACGTGTCTCCACCATTCAAGATAGTTGATATATCTAGGTTGGGTATTGGGTTACATTTCTGAATGAGCATTACCAAACTTATAAAGCTCTTGACTAACATTAAAAAAAAACAGTATAAAAGCAAAAGAGAAAAGGGGACATGGGATAGGGGTTTTCTAGGGAGGGGAAATGGGGAAAGGGTATGGCATCTGAAATGTAAATAAAATATCCAATAAAAGTTAAAAAGAAAGAATTGCCTCTTTTCATCTACAGACAAAATGCTGTCCAGAAAAGGACACACGGGTGGAATAGTCTACTGATTATATCTGCCAAGACAGAGTAATCAGCCCTTAATAATTCTGTATCACTAGATTTGTCAGATGATCCTAGGCCAGAAGGCTGAAGATTGGATGTGCCAACATCTTGTAGTATAGGGACTGTCTAGGTGTTCAGAGGTCTCTACAAATTGGCTAAGTTTTAGAAACTATGCTTTGTGCTTCCCATAATTTCAGTTAATTCAGTCATTCTAGATTTCTGACGAGGTTGAAGACTTATAGTGTCATAGCCAATCCTGGCTATTTACTTTGAGAGAAAAGATTTGAGAGGATGGTTTTCAGATGACATTCATTCTAAAGCCACGAAAAAACCCAGGTTCAGAACTAAGTCTTCTAGTTAGGAGAGATGACAGTGGTTCTGTTTAGTCAACAAAATGATGGACTGGGTATTAGGTCTATCTTGTACCTTACCGATACAAATTGGTATAGTTATGCTCTAATTGTATTTTGAGAAAAAAAGGTTTTTTTATTTTAACAGGAAGGGTGATATGTAGGAGGAGCTAAAGTGGGAAGAGTAAGGAGAGGAAGAAGAGGAGTAAAGAGAGGAGGAGGGGGAGAGGAGGAGCTAGGAGAGGAGGGGCAAACATGGAAGTCAAAGGTAGTTGATATATCTAGGTTGGGTATTGGGTTACACTTCTGATTGTATGGGCATCTTTTTATTGAGCATTACCAAACTTATAAAGCCTTTGATTATCATTTTTAAAAAGTTACTAATAAAAATAATAAATAAAAAAACTAAGAACATGTTGATGTCTATGGTTTATGTTGGGGTACATGGTCCTATTACGACCAGGAACCATGTTGAGGAGGAGGCCCATGTTTTCACTGAAGGCCAGGTATATATCTGTGGTCTGTACCACTACCTGAACCCATGTTGATATTCATGGGCTGTGTTCCACAGGGATCATACTGGTGTCTGTCATCCATGTTGTCCCAAAGGTATGTGTGTGGCCTGTGTGGCCATAGAGAGATATGATGGTGTTCATGGCCTGTGTTGTGGCAGAGGGCCATTTTGATGCCCATGATCTGTACTTTCATCAGAGACCATGCTGAAATCCATGGCATTTGCTGACACTAGAAGATCTGTGGATGTTCATGTCTGTACTATCACTAGAAACCATATGGAAGTTCCTGATTCATGTTCCCATGGACTGTAGAGAGTAAATAAGTAACTTTGGTGGTGATATTGATATGCTGATTCATAGCTGAGAAAGAGAGACACAGAAGGCTTCTGTGACAATACCCTACTCCCCAAAAGTAACAACCTAGACAGGACGCCATTGAAGAGTACTTTTAAAAATTGTGATAAGGATGCTGAAGTGTAGCTATTTGCAGTTGATGGCTTCTGGTGGAGATGAAGGTAGGGAAAGACTCAGGGTTTTTTTTGTTTTTGTTTTTGTTTTTGTTTTTGTTTTTGTTTTTGTTTTTCGAGACAGGGTTTCTCTGTGTAGCCCTGGCTGTCCTGGAACTCACTCGGTAGACCAGGCTGGCCTCGAAAACTCAGAAATCCGCCTGCCTCTGCCTCCCAAGTGCTGGTATTAAAGGCGTGTGCCACGACTGCCCAGCAGGACTCAGTTTTTTTAAGGGACTGGTCACTGGGAGTTTGATTATGCTCCAGAAAGTATATGACAACACAAATTAGAATTGTTTCCTCTTCTTCTTGCTCTTCCTCTTCCTCCTCTCCCTCTTTTTCCTCTTCAACTTCTTCTCCTTCTTCATCTTCTTCCTCCTCCTCATCCTCCTCTTATTCTTCTAACTCCTCCTCTATTACTTTTTCTTATTCTTCCTCTTCTCATTCTCATATTTTTTTTAATGGCAGGTGGGTCACAAGGGAGAGGGGCAGTCCTGGAGGATGGAGAAATGAGTATGATGAGGATACATTATATGAAATTCACAAATAATAAAACATTATGTTGGGAAAAAAGAAAAGAAAACTTCAAACTCTTTCCTTTTAGCTATTTTGGAACACATAAAGTCAACATATTGTAAGCTATAGTTTCTGTACTATGCTTTTGAGCAGTAACACTTATTATTCCTAAGTATACATTGATGGCCATTACCAAATCTCTCTCTCTAGATCAGTGAATATCAGATATTTACATTACAATTCATAACAATAGCAAAGTAACAGTTATGAAGTAGCATAGATATAGTTTAAGAAACCGTGTAACATCTATAATACCTTCCTTTGAGTCTTGAGTGTCTCTCACCTCTCAAGTCTCTGGTGTATTCTGGAGTGTCCCCCCAACCTCCTAACTCCCAAAGTTACCTGTTTTCACTCTTTCTGCTGGCCCTCAGGGCTTCAGTCCTTTTTCCTCACCCAATGCCAGATCAGGTTCCCCTCTCCCCTACCCTCGCCCTGGTCCACTTTCCACCACCCCCTGCCCCTGTCTTTCCCTACCTCCCCAATTGTCATTTCTTTTTCCTCCCTTCCAAGTGGGACTGAGGCATCCTCATTTGGACCCTGCAACTTATTGACCTTTTTGAGGTCTGGAGAGTAAAGTTATAGAGCTCACCTCCAACAGGAAGACAGGGCATCAAGTGAGGGATGGGGTTGCCATCACACAGTCAAAACTCTGACCCATAATTGTTCTTGTCTGAAAGAACTGCAGTGATGAAAATGGAGAGGAGCATGTGAAAAAGAAGGGTCAGTGATAGGCTCAAAGTGGGATCCAGCTCAAAGAGATTTCAAGGCTTGACACTGTTACTGAGTCTATGGAGTACTCACAAAAAGGGACCTATCATGACTGCTCTGAAAGACCCAACAAGCAGCTGAAAAAGTCAGATGCAGATATTTGCATCCAACCAAAGGACAGAAGCTGCTGACCCCTGTGGTTGAATTAGGGAAGAGCTGGAAGAAGCTGAGGAGGAGGGCGACCTTGTTGGAGGACCAGCAGTCTCAATTAAAGTGAACGCCTGAGATCTCTCAAGCACTGGACCACCAACCAGGCAACATATACCAGCTTATATGAGGCTCCAAACTCATATACAGCAGAGGACTGCTGGGTCTGGGTTCAGTCAGAGAAGATGCGCCTAACTAACCCTCAAGAGACTGGAGGCCCCAGGGAGTTTAAAGGTCTGGTAGGGTAGGGTAGGGAGCAGGGGTTGGGGACATCCTTGTGGAGACAGGAGGGTTTTTTTGTTGTTTTTTGTTTGTTTGTTTGTTTTCGAGACAGGGTTTCTCTGTGTAGTCCTGGCTGTCCTGGAACTCACTCTGTAGACCAGTCTGGCCTCGAACTCAGAAATCTGCCTGCCTCTGCCTCCCAAGTGCTGGGATTAAAGGCGTGCACCACCACCACCTGGCGAGGAGGTTTGGAAGGAGGTATGGAATATGGAACAGTTGGAGGGTAGACCAGGAGGGGAATAAATCTGAAGTTTTAAATAAATAAATAAATAAATAAATAAATAAATAAATAAATAAATAAATTAAAATTTACATTTAAAAAAAGAAAACAAAGGAAAATTGTATTAAAGGGCCGCAGAATTAGGAAGGTTGAGAACCATGGGTCTAGACCTTCTTAGCTCCTCTTCTTCCCAGAGCTGCTATCTACTATTCTACTCTCTACTTCTATGAGATTGCATTTATTACTTTCTATCTCCATAGGACATCATGACAAAGGCAAATTACAAAAGAAAGTATTTAATTTGGGGCTCAAAGTTTCAGAGAGCAACTGTGTCCATGACCATTGTGGTGGGGAGCACGGCAGTAGAAAGGCAGGCATGGCACTAGATCAGTAGTTGAGAACTTATGCCTTGATCCATAAGCAGGAGTTGGAGATAGTGGTGGTAGGGGAGAGCATGCTAACTGTGAATGGTGTGGGCTTTTGAAACCATAAAGACAACCCTCAGTGACACATCTCCTCTAATAAGACCACACCTCCTAATCCTTCTTAAACTATTTCACCAACTGGGGACCAAGCATTCAAATATATGAGCCTATGGGTCCATTCTTATCACAACCACAACAGAGATCAACATTTTTTTAGTTTCCATAGATGAGTAAGACCATGTGGTTCTGTGGGTTTTTGATACTTGTACTTTTTTTTGTTTTACTAAATAAAGACTTTAGTTTTATATAGCCTTACCAGTTTTCTTCGGACTTCTTTATTGCTTCTCAAAGAACTTCCCTATTCAGACTTCCCTTTAGCAATGAAGGAATACCCTTCTTTTTGGGGTGTGGGGAGTGGTGTTTCATTGTTCTGTGTTTTTGAGACATGATATCTCTGATTGCCACATGCTGGCCTGTAACTCATGGTCCTCCTTCCCCAGCCCCAAGTTCTGGAATTACAGATGTGTATCCACATTAGCCTAGCTAGTTCCATTCTCTTTTTATAGGGAAATGTTTGTTCGTTTCTCTGGACACGCTGTGTGGGTTAATATATAGAATATAGTTTTATTTTTCTAAAATGTGAACTAGTGTCTCGGCTTAGAATTTATCATCCACATGTAGGAAGCTGATGTCGGTAATGATGAAGTCACTTGAGATATCCACTTGTTATTTGCAAAGTTAAGACTTGAAACTGGGTCTCCTACTTCAACTTTTGGTCTATATATTTTTTTCCCAGTGAAGTACACTGACTCATTGTCACCTCGTGTGCTTAATTAAGTACTTTTCTGGCTTGACAGAATTGTGATTTACTCTAACCCTGTAGAAATTGGATGAAAAAGCTTTTTAATTATAAACAATTATCTGCTCGCCTGCAAGAAAGTGTGAATTAGAAAATGATGTATTTCCTTGTATTAGGAAGATCTATACCAGGAACTTAAAAGAAAGACAAAAAGGAAGAGGGAGGGGGAGTGAGAGGGAGAGAGGAGATGAGAGAGAGAGAGATAGAGATAGATAGATAGAGAGAGAGAGAGAGAGAGAGAGAGAGAGAGAGAGAGAGTTGTGCTTTAGACTAGTTCTTGGTGCATGTTGTGCAGGTAATAATCACAGTTTCACAGTACTATCATGAAGAAGATTGGAATGTGAGTAAGAACAGAAGAACAGAAAATTCTACTTCTTAGGTCACATATCATAGAGTCATCCCTAGAAGAGTATTAGAAATGTACTTCCCAACTTTATTCATAATAAAATACAATGATAATAATAGTTTCCATTTCTAAGGGGCTACTATGTGTTAATTAGGGTTATGATTTATATGAATTGTCTCTGATTCTCAATTTACAAATAATTCAGCTAGTAATAGAAGAAAATAGAATTCAACTCTTCTTACTACATTTCAGTTCTTTTAACATTTCTTGTTTGTTTGGAAGTTCTGCTTGTGGATACAGCTTCAGAAATCTATTATTATAAGAAAATTCAGTCTATAAAATTTTGCTAATGTAATTAATTTAATAGTGAATTAATTATGTTTGGCTTACTGTCTGGCAGTTTTAAATTTTTAACTCTCCCTGGGATATAGTACCATCTTGCCTCTAATTGAGAAATAGAAGATCAATGCTGGTAGAATATAATTATCCTGACCACTGCTTTAATTCATGTCTATTTTTTCCCACAAATATTCACTTAACAATTATCAAAGTCTAACAGTTTTATTAAGCACTAAGAATATAAACACTTGACTCTGATCCTTAAGAACTTAATAGTTCTTGACTTGGTAGAGATCAGAGTGTTTACAAATATTACAAATTATAATATATTCTGATGTTTGATATTATATGTGTGTGTGCAAAACAATATGGCAATAAGAATAAAAAACAAGTAATACTGTCTAGCAGTGGTATTAGGAAAGGTCTTTTGGGGAGAAAAAGGCAAAATGTAAGAAATGGGCATTCCAAATAAATGAATGGCCAGGAATACTTTTTGCTTATTATAGGAAGGTAATATCTGTTAAAATACTTTTGATATAATTATTTATTTTTCATGATACACACAAAAACAAATATATAGCTATATTTTTGCCAATATATTCTCCTAAATTTTCTTGTAGGCCACCAGTGTTGAAATAGCCACATTCTGCTTTATTCAAGTCACCAACATTGCTTCCTGGTTCAATGCAGCTTTGTATAATTTTTTTTATAACTGGACAATTCTAGTATCTAGTTGGGATATGAATTTCTCAGTCACTGCTAACTGGATATCTTTTTTTCATTCTTCTGAAAAGAGAAGCAAAAAAAAAAACCAATTTGCCTTGATTGTTGTCAGCTTCATCCTCACACAGGAACTGGTTTGGGTTGAGAAGTAATTTATGAATGCCCAGAAGAATAGAAATGTGTCCCTGACAGCTACCATGTTAGGCAAGTAAAGACAGGTATGGATCAGCCAGTTGATGTGTGGAATAATTCAACCTCTTTATATAAGATGTTGACTAGCCAAAACAGGCAAAAGTGTTATGTGTCATAATGCTTTATGTGTATGGCACATAATTTCAATGCTATGAAAAATTCAAACTAGCATCTTTATAACCTAATAGTTTTAGTTTTTAGTTTCTGTTGCCAATTCACTTCAATGTTTCAATTAAAAATTTAAATATAAGAAGATCTGGAATTTTAGTAAACTGAATTTCCATTATACTTTTTATTACAAAGAACATGAATATGCAGTGATTCTTCAATGAACAGCGAACATGAATGAATATATTGGCAATGACTCTAAAAATAGATTTATATCCAACAAAGAGTAAAATCAAAAACTAGTGTTTATGCATATTTCATAGAAATTGACTAAATAGTGAACTTTAGTATACACAAAATTATGCTATGTTGTGGTTCCATTTCTCAAGTGTGTTACTATGCCCTTTGGTTACAAGAATTTATTATAATCAGCATCAGATCTTCATGAGTTTGGACATTATATTTGATTTCAGAGTGAACTTGAATGTTACAAGTAAATTTTAGACTTAAATTCTTTTTTTTATGATTGGATTACTTTAAATTTCTAGTAACATTATTATAAATTTTCTCAGTAGATGTATTTTATTTCATTAATCATCACAGATGCAGGTGAACCTCTGTGAGTTTGATGCCAGCCTGGTCTACGTAGTGAGTTCCATGGTCCTTTTACAACTGGTAGTGCTATTAGACAAAAATTCAACAAGAATGATCACAGATATAAAGGTGCATGCCTTTAGTCCCAGCACTCAAGAAGTAGTAGTATGTGGATCATTGTAAGTTCAAGGTCATCTTGGCCTACATAGTGAGGTCCATGCCAACCAGTTACATAATGAGACCTTGTCTCAAAAACAAAACCAGAAGAAGAAGAAGGAGGAGGAGGAGGAGGAGGGGGGGGCAGGGGGAGGAGGAGGAAGAGAAGAAGTAGTCAATAATGATATAAAAAAGAAACCTAATTGGTTTGGTCATCTCCCTTACCCTATTTTATTCCTTATGATTTCAGTTTTTGTGGTCATTCAAGGTTCCAAAATATTAAATGGTTATTTTCAGACCTAAACATATTATTCTGTTTCTGAGTCTGGGTCACAAATTAGTGATCTTCCTAACTCTGTTCCTGTGTTCTTGGATTAGAAGCTTGCAACAATAAACTTCACACCAAAACAAGCAAACTTAAATTTTTAAATTATATGCCATTGTGAGTAATAAAGTGATGCCTTGTGCTGTCACTAAATCATCCCATCTAGGCATGTATCAAAACATTATTCATGAGTGACTCTCCAAAAACAAGAGAGAGGGGAGAGAGAGAGAGAGAGAGAGAGAGAGAGAGAGAGAGAGAGAGAGA
>JANHMN010000005.1:62449536-62466379 GCA_030674055.1 Rhabdomys pumilio | reverse complement strand
GAGAGAGAGAGAGAGAGAGAGAGAGAGAGAGAGAGAGAGAGAGAGACAGAGAGACAGAGAGAGAGAGACAGAGAGAGAGACAGAGAGAGAGACAGAGACAAACAGAGACAGACACAGAGAAAGACAGGAAGACAGAGACAGACAGATGATAAGGACAGAGAGACTCATTTTTCTACATCTTCCAATAGATAGGGTATCTAAAATGTTCTACTATTTTTAGATGTGTTGGTGAACATTCAAGTACTTACAAAGTATGGACAACAGAGGTATCAGAATTCAAGACCAGGCTTTACTACATAGCGAGTTTGGAACTATCCCAGGCTACATAAGATCATGCCTCAAATGTGAGGCCTGCATCTCCATGGGATTATATAAAGAGTTTATTAACTAACTCATGTAAAATATTCTCTCTCTCTTTTTTTTTTTTTTGGTTTTTCGAGACAGGGTTTCTCTGTGTATCCCTGGCTGTCCTGGAACTCACTCTGTAGACCAGGCTGGCCTCGAACTCAGAAATCCGCCTGCCTCTGCCTCCCAAGTGCTGGGATTAAAGGCGTGCGCCACCATCGCCTGGCTTTGTAAAATATACTTAAGAGGCATTCCCTCACTGGATAAATATGCAAAAGTAGCACTACTAGATAATACAGTAATATGACTGATTTTGTAATCATTTCCTTCTAAAAAATAGTTAATTACTTTTTCAGGAACTTTCTTTTTGTTTGGGTATCTCAGGAATTTAATTTGCCTCCATGCATGCTAATCCTGCTGTAGTTTCAATACTGAGTGAGCTCCATGCACCCCAAGTCCCCTCTAGTGATATCTTTTTTGTTTGTTTGTTTTTTCGAGACAGGGTTTCTCTGTGTAGCCCTGGCTGTCCCGGAACTCACTCTGTAGACCAGGCTGGTCTACAAACTCAGAAATCCTCTGCCTCCCAAGTCCTGGGATTAAAAGGGTGTGCCACCACTGCCCAGCCTCTAGTGATATCTTAGTGAAGGGACTAAAGTATTGCTTCTAAATAAGCCATGTCTGTGTATTCAGTTCCTGTGGAATTGCAGGTTTCAGGAGACGATATTTGTGTTCTATGATTTTGAATGTGGAGAGTTAAATAAGAGATCCACATAGACGGTCTCAGTCTGTGATAGGATGAAGCAGAATTTACGTGGTAGCTAAGTAAGTAACCAAAGACTGTAGGATAATTTTATCTCTCCTGGGCACCATTTAACTCACCTATGAGTCTCTATTTGTGTCTCTGTATCTCTGTGTCTCTCTCTCTGTCTCTGTGTCTCTGTCTCTGTCTCTGTCTCTCTCTCTCTCTCTCTGTGTGTGTGTGTATGTGTGTGTGTGTGTGTGTGTGTGTGTAACTGAAAGTGCATTGTTGAGTACTGGGGACAACTTCAGGTATTCGTGCTCAGTTAGATTTCACTGTTTTGTTCAGGGTAAGGGTATCACGGTGGCTGGTAATGTCACCAAGTGTTCCAGGCTAGCTGGCTGGTGAGTTTCCATAGTATTTGTCTCCAGTTGTCCCCTTGTCATCACTGGGACTGCAGGCAGACACCAATACAGCAGTATTTTCTGAGGGTGCTAATGACCTGACATCAGATTCATATTTGCAAGCAAACACTTTACCAACTGAGCTATCATTCCAGACACTATATTTTAATAGTTAAAAAAAATCTTTATAATAGGGCCATAGCAGATGCCTAGAATATATGAGGCCCTCAATTCAATGCATCACATAAAAGAAGTAAATGTATTTATGATGATGACATACACTGAAAATTATATGGCTATAAGTGTTCTGTCTGCACACATGTCTGTATACCACATATGTATATGTCAGGTGCCCATAAGACCAGTGAAGGGCACCAAATACCATGAGAATGGAGTTACAGACAGTTGTGAGCTACCATGTGGGTGCTAGGAATCTAATCCAAGTCCTCTGGAAGAGCAGCCAGTGCTCTTACTGACTGAGCTATCTCTCCAGTCCTGACACAATATTTAAAGTAGAATTTTATTTCTGAGTTTGAGGCCAACCTGGTCTACAGAGTGAGTTCCAGGACTGCCAGGACTACACAGAGAAACCCTGTCTCAAAAAAGAAAACCAAAGAAACAAAAACAAAAACAAATAAAAGTAGAATTTTAAAAATGATTCTTCTATTCATCCAAAATTAACTTATAAATAAACTTCATTTCCATGGTTCATAATACATATTTAATTTATTAGTATTTATTCGTATACCTAAATGGTTTGGTTTGTCATTAAAATATGCAAACTAAACCTTAAGGGGATGTATTTTAATATCTATTGTTTTAAATATAAGGGAATTATGTAAACGATGTCTCTGTCTTGGAAAAACAGAGTGCAGAAAACTTGTTGAAAAATGTTTTTATCAAGGTGATATTAGCTCTCAACTCTACATTAACCTTGGTAAAGGTATATCTGAAACTTGTTGGATAGTCTTTAATTCAGGAACTTTTATGATTTGTTGAAGCCCATACTTCCAGATATAAGATCAATCGAAACCTTTTCTTCAAAGGCCATATACTAATGTTTAGAGACAAATAATGGTGTACATATTTTCTAAGTAGACACTGTCAATTAATTGTCTATAGAGTGATCTCCCAATTCCTTTGACAATTTGGGTTTCATTCACAGAGTGCCTCACATAAGATTATATGTAAGTATCTGCTAGCAATTCTCATCTGAAGAACTGTCTCCAACTACTGGTGTATGGTTAGAACATTTTCAAGATACAAGCTTCTTTGAGTTTAAGTGGCATCTGCCACCGTCCCTCATCCAGACTTGCATAGCAGTGTGTCTATTTAGAAGTGCTGAATTCCTAGTGTATTCATCTTTTGAAGTTCAGTTTTCTCCTAAATTATGCCTATTGCATGAGAAGTTTTCAGGAATGACTCATCAAGTAGGACTGAAACAGAGAGATACCATAAAATGAAGTGCTCTGCATGCTGAGACTATTATAAGAAGCCTGAGAAAACCATTTAATTAAATTAGCTGCAAATATGAGGATAGGATTGTTTTGAGACAAGCTTTCATGTATCCCAGGCTGCCTTGGAACTTTCGATGTAGCTAAGGATAGCTATGAACTTCTGATCCTTCTGTCACTACCTCCTGATTGCCAGCATTACATGTGTGTACATCTGTGCCTAGTTTATGTAGTAATGGGGAATGAAGCTGAAGGCTTCACATCTGTTAGCCTAGCACTCTACCAACTGAACTAAGTATCTACTCCTGGGTTTGGTTTTGCTTGTTTCCTCCTAGCCCTGCCCCACCCACACACCTGAACAAACAAACAAACAAACAAGAACAAAATGTCTCAGAGTTTGAGAACACAAGTCTAGAGGCTTAGTAAGGAGTGCTAGACAGAAATTCACAACTAGTAGGGCAGAACAGTGGCAACATGTGGCCAGCTAGATTGCACAGAACAATAATTCTTAGCTCTATGTCTTCATGTTAGGGAGGACTCAAAGAAGTAAACTCAAACGAACTGAGGATCTTCATTTCACCTGGACTCGATTTAGATAAAGAGATCTGGCAGTTGGACTGCTGCTAAAATGTCAATGGACTTTGGAGTCTTGGAGGAGGGATTAGTGTATTTTACATGGGGGAAGGGTGGTGGTTACTGTAGACAGAGAGGAGATTGTAGACAATTGTATTTTCTAGTGTGCTGATATCCTGTCCTCTATGATCTTTTGAAAATGTTACGTTTAGTACCTACCTCCTTCTTCCTCCTGAAGAGAACCCCCCTTTCCCATTTCCCTGATGAGATTGCATGTCCTCTGCTATTTCACTCTGTATTGCACTCCAAACTCCCATCCTTAAAATGGTCCTTTTACCCTCCTGGTTTCTGTAGTTACTTTATATAGGCTAGGTACTGATATCTGAAGGTTGTGGGCTAGGAGCCTCTAACAAAAGAGAATATTCAGCTTTTGTCTTTCAGGGTCAGGGTTGCCTTACTCAGTTTGATGTTTTCTAGTTCCACTTACTTGCGAAGTTCAACATATCATTTCTCTGCCCAGATGAATGGTATTCCATAGTGTATATGAACCACATTTCATCTCCTAGGACCATCAGAAACTACATCAATAAAGTCTCACCAACATGACTGTTCAAACATGAGCTGAACAAAGATGACACCAATGGACATATCAAAGTGGACAGGGGAAAGGCCCATGAGGTGTCAACCCCACACAAAGGCAACAGAAGAAAGCTGGGAGCTTTATCTCTGTGATGTCCTTTCCAGATTCCTCACACTAACTCAGACTTCCTAAACATAGTGAGTGAGTTGGAAATTTGAGTGGTTTTATAGAATAGTAACCAATATAGCATCTTATAACCCTGTTACAAAACTTTCTATCATTTCTTCCTTTTTCTGTGTATTGAACCCAGAGCCTTATACATGTTAAGCAAGGAGTCTTCCACTGAGCTATATACCAGACCTGCTTTTACATTTTTTTGTTGTTAACTTGTACCTGATTCTCTTTAAGTTGCCTAGGTTGGCCTTGAACTCATTTTATCTGAGGCACTTCTTGAGATATTTTTTATTCTCTTGCTAAGTCTCTCAAGTAGCTGAGATTATAGGCTTGTTCCACTAGGTAGGTCTTCCTAGTACTCATCAGTTATAAAGCAGGTTGTAGTCAAGTATAACAGCTTTGAGTGAGGATTCTAATTCAGGTTTGTTTAGATTAAAAAAATTATGTCTGTCTGTCTGTCTGTCTGTCTGTCTGTATGTATGTATGTATATATGTATATATTTAATGTCCATGTGTATGTATGTGCACCACATGAGTGCAGGAGACAGTGGAGGTTAGAAAGGGTGTTGAAACCCAGAAACTGGAATACAGGCTACTGAGATGCAGTGTTGGCATGCGGTGCCCTGTGGGTGTGTGAGCCATACTCAGGCCTTCTCGAAGTACACAGCAAGTACTAAGCTAAACAGCTTAGTTAACAGCTAAACAGCTAAGCTATCTCTCCAGCCTGAGGGTTTTTTTTTAATTCTGGAAATAATATTGTTATGAAAAACTCACTATTGCTTTTACTGGTAGTTTGTTAGAAGTGTATGTGACACAAAGTAAACTTGCCAAGCATGTCTATTGTTTGCAAAGTCTCCAACACATCTAGCTATTGAAACTCTAATGCCTGCTTGTCTTTTATTACTAGACACAAAGGCAGGAAGTATTGTAATCATTATTATAATCTAAAGGGATAGGAAAGACATATGTGCTTTAAGAAACCCTAATTCTGGATATTCTCATGTGATAATTATTTGAGATTTACTGTTTGATACATTAATATTCCTCTGACACCTAAGACAATACATTGTTCAGGCTTTTAATTTTCCATATCAAAGAACATCATCAGCAAGTAAGAAAATTCAATCCTCAGAAACTGAAATTATTTTATAAGTGCCATTGGTTGCCACATAAATTCAATCTTTGTGTTGGTATAAAACATCAGGAATATATAACAGCAATAGAAGCCACACATAATTAAAGCTATATTAAGCAATACCAAAAAGGCTGTCTTTAAGGGTTACTGAGCCCTTTCCATTAGTGATCCGCTTTCTCTCAACACTGCTATTTCAGAACTGCTGACTGAGTAAGTCTAAAGTTTTATCACCAAATTTTAGTTGAATACATTTATAGTGTAGTCTGACTCGCATCAATGTATTACCTGATGGAAGGAAAACTCAGTCCAAGATCACAAAATAAAAGATGGAGACTCTGGAAGACTACTGTATGAATTTGCCATCCTTCTCTGTAATTTTCCCTTTCCAGGCATGTGCTGGTATCATCAAATCAAGGCCACCCCTTTGCTTACTCCTTCCCATACTGTGTAGCTATGTTTTCCCATCTCTATTATAGACTGTTAATCTAAGAACTGAGAATTCTTTGTCCAGTTATCAGAATTTGGGTCTATAGCATTACGTATTTCATTATGAATGCTTCTCCTTTTGTTTCCTGTGACATTTTGTATGCTACTTTGTCCCAAGGATAATGCCTCCCTAATTTCTGGATTGGTGTATTACTTTAAGGTGACTACAAATTGTGTAGAAAAGCTAGATTACATGCAATACTAAACAAACAAGCTAAGAATATGGAAAAGTTAGTGATTAGGTATCATCATGGAGTTCTTTATAATAGTAAATAGGGGTGACTGAAATCCAGAGCCTTCATAGCAAACACATTTGGAGCCCTTGTTTGATGATAAGCCACTATAACCCTTATTTTTCTACCAGTTAAACTGTTAAGCACTGCCCCTGTTTCATTATAAAGAAATTTAGGAGACGATAAGCTTTCTTATGGTCTGGAGTATTGTCAGTTTTGTTTACTGATTGTTTGACAATATCATCTGACAAACAACAGGTGGTTCCTTTACAATTTTATTGAAATATTAAAATCAAGACAGTTTCTGTTTGAGAGACAGACTGATATAGCAGAAAGAGCATTTTTAGACTCATTCTTTATCTGACATTGAACATTGGAGTTACCAGTGATTTCAGAGTGGACCATATTATCTTTTAAATTTCTCTGCCTGTTAGGCTGATTCCATTTACTCCTATGTTTCAATTACCATATATAAGCTGATGAATCCGATTCCCTATTCTCTCCATTTCTGTCTCCAATTCCACATATTCACAATTACCTACTTGACATCTCTACTTGAATGAGTCACAGGTATCTCAAACTCATCATATTCAAAATTGAACTCATTATGTTTCCCCCATATAAGCCATTGAGATGAGCCGAATCAACCCTGCAGTAGTATGTATATAGCATTGATTATGGATCATTTTTGCCTTTTAAAGTACTAGGGCATTATTTCCATCTGCAGACTGATAATAGATTCTTAACAAAATTCTCCTTGTTTGCCTTATACACACCAGATCACCAGAAGTTATGAAGAGATAAAACCATTCTCAAACTCTGTATTTTCCTCTCCAGCACCACTTAATAGAACTAAAATTTAAGATCTGTTCACTTTATTTATTTTGAATTTGATGTCTGTTTGCTTTCTTTTGCTATGATAAACAATATGACCAAAAGCAGCTTGGGGAGAAATTGTACCAGAGAGTAGATGTTGGTGTGATGGATCTGACCATGTTGCTTTTATACCTTGGGATGTTTTGTGGGAAGAAGGTAGAGGATTTTGGAGCTTTATCCTAGAAGTATCATTGAGTGGTCAGAGCTCATTGTGCTGTTATTGGAACTCTTGCCTTCAGGTTCCTGACTTGAGCTCCTTCCTCAGCTTCTTTCAATAATGAAACAGAAGGGTAAGCCAAATATATTCCTTCCTCTCCAAGTTTTTTGGTCAACGTCTTATCATAGCAACAGAGAACCAAACTAAAACAAGGTCTTCCATGCTCTATAACATGAGAAGAATGCTCAGAATTAAGGTTATGGTAAGTCTTTTTATTTATAAATAGATAGGTATTAAAAGATTAACTCACCATATGTTTGGATGACTATGAAAAATATAAAGATCAAATTACACATTACTAAAAATTTCAATATCATCACCACAGGCATTTTGGGTTATGTAATTCTGTGGGAGATGAGATAGGGGCTTCCCATATTTAGTATAACGTTTAGCAGCAGCACCCTGAGCCTCTAGTCAATCAATGTTAGCATCTTAGTTGTGACAAACAACAGTGTCTACAAATACTGTTAGAAGTTCCTTGAGTGTCAAAATTCCCATTAGTTTACAACAACTAATTTGAGAAGATTGATTTATTAGAGATTGATGATTTGAGAAATCATTCTAAATAATAATTGGCCAATGAGATTATTACCTATTCTTCTTTATTCATATGTCTCATCTACTATGAGGATAAGAAAAAAGCATCAAGAAATTATGAATGAGTACAAACTTTACTATCAACAGATGGGATATGAATGGATACCTTACTAAAAAGCCAATAAATCATTATATTCATTAGTTATGGGTATCCAAATTGCATTAAGTAAAGAAAATAATGAATTACTTTTATTAGCTTAAAAGGATAATTTATAGAAAAAAAGTATTTTTGCTCTTTCAAAATGTCTAATGAAAAGGTGATGGGTTATATAACTGCATTAAATCAGTAGTGCTAAATTTTTTTTTAAAAAAAGCATTATCTTTGTGAAAAATAAGGACACTTTCTAAACTTACCAGTCATCACTTGTAGCCATTTTAAAACAGCTATAGAAAGTACTAGTTCTGGAACTGAGATGTGTATGTGTATCTCAGTCAACAGAGTGCTTGCCAACATGAAAGAAGCCCTGGCTCAATCTCCAGTATTGCATAAAACAAGTCCTTACAGTAGCACATGCCTGTAATTCCAGCACTTGGGAGATGAAGGCAAGAAGATCAAATGTTCAATGCCAACCCCAACAACATAAGAGAATTTGAGGCCAGCTTGGGATATACAAGACCTTGTGTACAATAAAAATACAAACACAGACGAAAGAAACACAGTAGTTTCATGGTATGCTCTTCAAGAAGGACTCATGCAAAAAGCCTCAGAGAAGTTCAAGTAAAAGCTCACATGTTGTTGGCCAAGCCAGCTCAACTACATGATTATCAAGATCCCAAATAGCTATGTCAGTTATCATTGGTGGCACAACTCTTTGGTCACCATATCCTGACTTGGTCTTCACTGTCTCTTATTTCTTGCTTGGAGTAGGAACTGCACACTACGTTTACAATTAGATGTTGCTCTGCCTAAGTAGATGGAAATGATCCTGATTCTATTTAATCATCTTAAATCTATGATACAGTGCAAAAATTCATAATGAAGATTTATATATGCATATCTGTCATCTCAGGTCCTCAAAAAACAGGAAAAAAGAAACTATCCACTTAGTGGGTACTATCTTATTTTAATTCATTTTATAAAAATTCCTTTTGTGACCCTCTGAGATATCTTCATAATATAATTGCTTATGATCTATAGTTTAAAATAATGTCTTTCCAGTGTGAATAAGATTTTAGTTAAGGTGGGTAGAATTTAAGAGGAACTAGAGGAAAGGAAACAGTAATCATAATATATTGTATGAAAACTTTTTGATAAAAAGAGAAGAATTTAAAAACAATTTTAGTTAAAGAATAACGTAATTTGGAAATATTGTTACTGAAAGTCCTGTATTGTATCAAGATTTTTATTTGTCTGTGCAAAGAGACAAAAACATCTGATATTTTTTACACATTTGATTTTTCAGAGAATTTCAGTACGTACTTATTTGTGAGTACTGAGCGGTGATTATGTTTGAAAAGAGAAAAGACCTTAGAAATAATTTGGCTTGGATTTTCTTTTGTTTTTGTTTGCCAGGTGTGATTGAAGTCATTAAATCTACTGTAAAACTTCTGTATGCTGCAAAGGACTTCTAAATTTAGCTGCCTATCTAGAAACAATCTGTAATATCAAGCACATATAGTTAATGAACAAAGACCCGTGTTTCAAGGGCCATATAGCAGATTTGTAGGAAGAAACTACAAGTGATTATTTCATCTATCATGCTCAAAATTCAAGGCCCATCTTTGCTGCTGCTTCGATATTTTAGGATGAAATCTATTTTCTATACCCAGGTACGTGTTTAAGTAAAGTATTCCTAGGTAACTTCTAGGTTATATAAACACACAAATTCAAAACTAGACCACCGTGATTCTGAGGATTTACAAATCACAAAAGATTTTTATTAGACTTAGCTGAACAAGTGATGTACAGATAGTGGGGTATTGAACAAAGACAATGAGAGAGACAAGATAGAACTAGCACTTTTTAATCCGTCATTCTATATTTGGTTGGAGCCTTTGATATTTATATGCCTCAAATCTGGGGTGTGTAAAAAATACAGATGCAATAAGCTTGACATAGCATGCGTTTTTATGAAGTGAGAAACTATAGGAAACTCCTAGATAGAATACCATTGCAGGACACAAGTGCAAGTCCAGGAACTTCAAGATGACTGATGAGCAGTCTTCCAGAATTTTGGGCCTCCTGATCCTGTAGAGAAGAAATGACAGGTGCATTTTTATACTCAATTTAATGGGGCAATAATTTAAAGTTTTCTTCTACAGAGTTTACTTTTAAGAGTTTATAAACAATCTGTGGCCTATAAACAAGTGAGCAAAATAATTATATTATTTTAGGGAGACCAGTTCTTTGGAGCTGAAGCTTTCTCATCCTTATGGAAAGCCTTGTACTGTATGCACCTTCATTTTTGAATACAACCTTGGAAGAATGGAGAAATGAGTACTTCTTTATCTGTCCACTATAAGCCAATAATGAGCCAATAATGTTTTTTTTAAAACTTGTGACTCCTTTAAAGGCATTGAGAACTTATAGACAAATCAAAGAACTAAGAACTTCTGTTTTCCTCTAGAATGGAGTAGGAACTGAAGGATTAATTCTTGCTTTGAGAAAGAATTCTAATTCTTAAGAGAGGTAATTCAGCCTGGACATTATGCCAGAGCAGGATGTCACAAACTCTATGACTATCTACTATGTGAAACTGCGTGTCTTTGAACTAAATGGGTTGCCCAGACAAAGAAATGCTCATTTTCCCATTTTTTTTTGAAAAAGAAAATGAATTGTCTAGCAAAGATATGGATATACTTTGTAGCACGTACATATTGTCAGGGAGAGGGTCTCCAGATGCTCCCTAGTTCTACTCCTTTTGAGATGTCAACATTTTTGAACATACTGGAAGGATTGTTGCGTAAGTAATACCAGGAGCCCAACTACCCAAGGAGTCAAATAACCTCCTGGAAATGAAATCTTAGGGAAGCAAATAATGCAGAATTCAAGGTGTGTTCAAAGATAAATAGGTCAGTTCCATTAAAAAAGATGACCCAAATTACAGCATAGTTGTACATTATGACTCAGCTTATTCATAGGTACTTGTACTTTAGTACTAAAGAGCTACCAGGAAAATTTTTAAAAGAGGTTAAAAAGAAGCAAATGTGATGAGCTGTCCCATATACAATTTTATGACACTACAGTAAGTGTTTAAGCCTGAAACTGACATGTCAGGAACATTAATATCAGTAGTCCCAGATGTGAAATATCATCTTCAGTCCATACAGCCCTCTCTGATAAGGACACTAGTAGTCATAACAGAAAGAACCATCAACAGTCATTAGTACCAAGTGGTGCCTTAAGAGGCGGTGAATTCCATAGCCTATTTTGAAAGAGAAGGTAATATTACAGCAAGAAGAGGATGAAAATTGGAGGCATTATGTGGAATCCAAGAGAACTGGTTCCTGTGGTATCTGAGAAATGTCCTGAAGTTACTGCAGTAACTTCAGAAGATGAGCCTAATGGTCTATGATCATTTAGTGTCCTTGGACAAGGCTTTAAAAATAATTTTAGGTATTATGGCATTTGTTTAATTAAAATCTGTTAATGAATGAACTCAGATAAACACCCAAAAGCTTTTCTATGGGTGTCATTTAGACTTATTTAGTATAGCAATTTTTTTCTTTAAGTCTGTCCCTATCATTTTCTTTTTTCTGCTTTCTTGATTGCTTCCAGGCTGTCTAGCTGTGCTCCGTGTCTTCTCCCATTTCTACAATTACATGTCATATTCTGTTTTTGGAGCAGCATACTGTTGTCAAATTAAACTTTAAGTGACTATTTTAAAAAAAAATCTAAAGATCCTAGGAACTTAACTGATGCCAAACTTAGAAGCCTGAAAAAATATGAATTACAGAATAATATTTAATTTAACTTATTCTGGGTTCTGCAAAAAAAAAAAAAAAGAGAGAGAGAGAGAAATGTCCTGTTCATACTCTTAAGCTTATTTTTAATGTACTGTGTTCATATATGGTGTGAAACAGAATAGGCACTCAGTTTTTAGAGTAAATATGTCCATAATAATGCAAATGAACAATTGTTAGCATAACTCGAGTTTGTATTCAAGATTATGTAGCCTGGGATAGGAAAATCACCTAAGGCTATCTTCGTTAGCTAAAATTCAATATGTAAATATGTGACTCTATTAACAGCAAGTAAAATTAGACACACTATTTGATAATGTGAAGTACCTGATTTTATAATATGTTAATCCATTAAAAGTATAAAGCATGAAACCGATGATCTTTCAAATATTGTCAGAGACATCAGTGTGATATATCATTAATGAAGTTATCAATTATCAGTAAAAATTATCAACTAATACTTAACTGAAAATTGCAAATACATGTCAAAAATTGTTCAAATTTACCTTTGTGTTAAGTAGCACATTCCGTGGATGAAAAATACTGAAGCCAGAATGGCCGTGGCACTGAAGTATACTAAAAAGCTATAATAAAATTGAGTTTGTAATCTTATTCTGATTGGTTTCACTCCTGCTGTTACAATATGCTTCTTTCCAAGGACATTATTTTAAAAAAATGCAATGTGGTGTGTGTGTATAAAAATTATGACATATATATGGAAGTCAAATGACAACTACAAAGAGTCAGGTTTTTCACAATATGAATTCCAAGAACTGAGGTCCAATCTTTAGACTTGATGACAAGCACTTTTGCCTACAGGGTCAGCCTTCCCCTCAAAGGACAATTTTAAGAGAATGGAATATATAAAGAAAATGGATACAACATTCATAATCACATCACTTTATAATTATTAGAACTCACTGGATGGACTTTTGTTTTATTATATAATTAATTGGTGGTTTATATATTAATTCTCATTTGGTGGATATTGAGTTAATGATAGAAATGCATTTTGGAGATTTGCATGAGTGGAATTTGATAATGGCACCAACTACTAGTGGTAAAATGCTAGTTTTCATTTTACCACAGAAAACAAGTATCAGCAATCAGGAAGGAAAATGAATGGCACTGATTAACATCTAAAAATATAATGAATGTTTTCCTTTCTTTTTCTCTTTTCTTTCCTTCTTTCTTTCTTTCTTTCTCTCTTTCTTTCTCTCTCTGTCTCTTTCTCTCTTTATTTCTTTTCTTTCAAACAGAAAATGTTATGTCCTTGAAAGTTATGAGATTAAATATTAATTTATCTAATTTTGTCTCACATAGTCATGGATAAAAGCCAAACATCTTACATTCTCTTGTATGTTTTTATGTTGGCTAGCTAATCACACATACAATATTCCAAACTGTCCTGAGATGATGAAATCCAAATATAAATGAAAATTTCCAATGATGTCCGTGTCTTGAGCTGAAAACCCTCAAGCCTGGATGGCCTAGAAAGCTCTGCTTGGTTAGCAATGCGCCTTTTCTTTTGCATTCCATCTCAGACCACTTCAACCCTTGACCATCACACTCCAAGCACATCACTCCAAGGTCATTGTTCCATATCATGTTACATCCCCCAAAGGATTCTGTCCTCCTTTTAGAAAACATTTCAAATGTAACAGTGTGCATAAACTGAGACCTGATAAGTACGTTTACAAAGAACTTTTTGAAGAATTCCAGATTAGTGCCATAAAGGTTGGCTTTAACAAAAACAAAATACTGCTAAGAATCACATGTTTGATATACTGAACAAAGCTAAATGTTACTCATTTAACTCTTGTCTTTCCCTTGAGTTTGAGGGTGTGCTAAATTCAGTATCAAACATTGGCAGTGCTCCTTTCTGGATCCCCTCTCTGTGTCTGCTAAGTGTGTAAATATAACAGGGAGAAAGATGACAGATGTAAAACTAAATAATAAAATAGACATAATAAACACACTAAATATGATAGGATGACAATAAGTTTGTTTTTAAAAGGCTATTTTTAGACAATTAGGAACATTTTAGAAGTATCACCATTAGGCAGTATTGTAGAATTGTTCATTTTTGTTAGTGTGATAATGACATGGTGGTTATGTGGACAAATAAATTCTTTTGGTTAGATAGATGTGCTAAAGTACTGAAATGATATCTGGAATTTCATTTGAAATGTTAAACCAAAAGGCAAAAGATGGAAAAGATGTAAAGTGATTGTCATAAGGTACATTGAACATCCAGAATAAAAACTGATTTTTAAATAATATAAATCTATAAAAGGATGAAGAGAAAATGAAAGTAAATTTCTTTATAATATATGACAAGGAGAGGCTTTTAAAGCATAGTTTAAAATTCATATAAAAGAAAAACAAAAATCTTAATTTTTAATGGCAACTGAAAAAAACTGTAGAAAATATTTGTAACTGATAGCAAAGAGAACTAACATTCATAATTTATAAAGAAATATAAATCATACTCCAGGGCAGACCTCATGCTCAGAAAGTGGCTGGACAACACGAACTGGACTCTACTTTTTGTGTGTGCTTTTGTTGTTTATTTGTTTTGTTTGGGTAATTTTTGTCTTTTTGGTTGTTGTTTGTTTGCTTGTATATTTCAAGAATTTTCCAGGGGTGAGGTGGGGTGGGGTGAGGTGGAATGGGGTGGGGTGGGGTGGGGGAGAAAACATAAAATTGGATGGATTAGGAGTCTAAGAGACCAGGGAGGAGTTGGCTTAGGGGAACAGATACCATCAAAATGCATTATATGAAATAAAGCCAATAAAAAGAAAGTGTGCAAATTGACTATCAAAGGCCAAACATTTTAACAGAATTGGGAGTAAGATGTGAATTCATAGTTTACAGGAAAGAAATTGTATATATTGCTCATACATATAAAAACGTTCCATTTCAGTTGTAATGAAATTCACACTAGATCACAATAAGGGAATTCTCAGCAGTTACCTTCAGAACAAAAGTGCCCATATAATTTGGCAGTATTTTAAAAAACACTAAGTTTTTTCCTTTGATTAAACAATTACACTGAAAATTTACATCTATAGGGATACCATATATATTAATACAAAACTATTTGTGGCTGTATTGTTTGAAGCAGTAAAACATTAGAAATATAACTTACTTCTTGACTTATTCTTCTAAGTATGAATGTATTAATAAAGAGTGAGAACATTTTTTTGTTTTATTTTTTAAGACAGGGTTTCTCTGTATATCCCTGGTTGTCCTAGAACTCACTCTGTAGACCAGGCTGGCCTTGAACTCAGAAATCTGCCTGCCTCTGCTTCCCAAGTGCTGTGATTAAGTTCATGCGCCACCACTGCCCAGAGAGTGAGAACTTTCTATGTCTCTATATGAAATGGTACAGGAAGAGCTCACACTATGGAGCTGAATGGGCAAAAAGAGCAAGGAAAGAAACAGTATGTATAGCATAATTCTTTGTATAAAGGAGGGAGGTAAATAATAATGGCATATGATTGTTTCCTTGTACATATGTAAAGAAATAGTCTTAGTAGTCACTAAATCAGAGGAGTCATCGGAGGCAATAAGGACACAATTTCTCTCTCTCTTTTTTGGTAAACATGATTATTTTGCTTTGGTTATCTTTTAAAAACTAAAAAAAGACAACACAAATAAAGCACATTTAAAATTGATAAAGTACCCCATTTCCCCAACATTTAAACTCCACCTTTATTGTACTTTCATACCATTTAAGGTAGTCTGTTTTATATACATTATTTTCTAATACACTTCAAGTTTACTATAAGTTTTAGTTTCACTTTACTCATTCCTACAAAGCTCTGGATCATCTTAGTTGTGGAAATCCTGTGTTAATACATCTGCGGTGGTCTCATGAACAGCACAGTGTCTGGCCTGTGGCAGCTGCACAGCAAACTGTGTTTTGAATAAATGTAGTTTCCGCAGATTATCTCTGCCTTAATGAGTATCCACTCACAGCATTTTGATTGTTTCTATTTTGTTGGGGTTTCTTTCTCATAAACTACAATTATTTTTACTTAGTATGTTTTATTTTATTTTTTGTCTTACATATTGTAAATCCAGGAGATATAGTAGGTATTCAATTAACCTGGTGAATTGACAGACCTTGAAAAGCAAAAAATCATTTTTCTACAGTTATTACTAAGTTAGAAAATGATGCCAGTACTGTAATATCTAAGATAACTTTCTAATAAAATGAGAGCCTCTCATTGAAGGAAAAGAATTTCATTGTTCACTACATATCCTTCAGCCCTTTATTCAAGGACATGTAGAATTTTGTTTGGCTATTTTTAAAAATCTCCTTTTGTTTATTTTCCAGAGTTTCAAGGATTAATTTTGAAAGATATTAGCAGCATGTATACAGACTTCTATAAATGGTCAAGAGTAGAATGGCATTAATAAATAAAAATCAAGTTCCAAGACTGATAATGATACAGCATATAAATGCTAGCAAGGCATGTAAGTTGTTTAACCCAGCTTAAATGCATTTACTTATACAGTGACTTATGTAGTAAAAAAGAAAACATATTAATTTATTGTGTGGGGTTATATAGATGTGCAGGCATAGTGAGAGTGTGAAAATTGGAGGACAACTTTCTGAGTTGGTTCTTCTGCTACCATATAGACTCTGGGAACTGAACTGAGGTCATCCATCTTCAAAGCAAGACCTTTTACTTTCTGATCCCACATGTAGAAAATACTTTTTGAGCAACTATTCTATTATTCTGGGTATTTTGAGGTACTAAGAAATAAAATAAGGGGGCTATAATGTTGGTTCAGTGGTTAAGAGCACTGACTGCTCTTCCAGAGGACCAGGGTTCCATCCTCAGTACCCACATGGCAGCCTGACTAGTCTCTAACTCTAGTTCCAGGAGATTCAACTTCTGGCTTCAAGGACAGTGCACACATGAGATGTGATGTGATGTGATGTGATGTGATGTGATGTGATGTGATGTGATGTGATGTGATGTGATGTGATGTGTGTGTGCGTATTGCAGTCAAAACACACAAACATTAAACAAAAATAAAGGAAAAAATTAGGAAACAGAAATATGAGAGAGAGAGAGAGAGAGAGAGAGAGAGAGAGAGAGAGAGAGAGAG
>JANHMN010000005.1:62434833-62449526 GCA_030674055.1 Rhabdomys pumilio | reverse complement strand
GAGAGAGAGAGAGAGAGAGAGAGAGAGAGAGAGAGAGAGAGAGAGAGCGCTCATTGTAATTAAGAGCACTCACTTCTCTGAACACCTGGATTTGATTGTGACCTCATGGAAGCTCAGAACTTTCTGTAACTCTAGTTTCAGGGGATGTCACATGCTCTTCTGGAATCCATAGGCACTAAGAGCACATGTGGTGCACAGACATAAATTCAGGGAAACACACAAATAAAATAAAAATAAATAAATCTAAACAAAACATATGATCTTTATCTTTAGCGAAGCAGTATGCTACAATTGTTAAAATATAATATTAAATGAATAAGGCTTCTTATTGAACCAGTGCTTCTCTCTTTATTAATCACATGATCTCAAGAAACATATTTCAAAAGTATGCTTCAGTCTTAGACTTTGTCAACTATGGGCAGTTATAACTGCTTCAAAGGCTGTTATGAAGAGTTAAATAATGAATATATATACAAAGTACTATACATTGCTTGGAAGATCACAAACATTGTGGAAAAAGGTATATATTTAGTCTTGTATTAGAATGTTATAGAAACTAGACGTTTAATTTTTATAAAGAACCTTTTCATAATAATCTTTCATATTTATAGGATGTATATTTCACATGATTCCATTGCATATTTATGTAGACAGAGTTAGTATAAAGTTAGCATGAACCATTTTCCATTATAAAATGCTTTTTAGCTTCACACTGTAGTCCATACATGCCCATCATCCTAGAGATTGGGAAGTGGAAGCAGGAGGATCAACAGCCTGAACTTACTTCATCACATGCTGTCACAGGAAGATGTCTTTCAGATGGTTTAATCTCTCTCATCTATGTATCTATGTATCTATATCTATGTATCTATGTATCTGTGTATCTATGTATGTATGTATGTATGTATGTATGTATGTATGTATCTATCTATCTATCTATCTATCTATCTAAATATTTATCTATATGTGAGTGTTTTGTGATTACATGCAGGAAGCATTACCCTCTTATCCTCCTTCTTCTCCCTCTGAAGCCCATTTTCTAGTCTCTCATACTTTCTTCTCTCTCTCTCTCTCTCTCTCTCTCTCTCTCTCTCTCTCTCTCTCTTTCTCTCTCTCTCTCTCCCTCCCTCCCTCTCCCCCCCCTCTCTCAGTATTTTTGACTTAATGAGTTTAATTCAAGTTGGATTAATTGCTTGAATTACTTTTTTTTAGACAACTGGCCTCACAACTGCATAAATATATTATTTGATATTTGTTATTGTGTTGTTTACCTCAACACAGCATGATAAAATATCAGTGACAACCAACTTATACAGAAGAACTTACAATGCACCACAGTTTGGCAGTCCATCATCATTTAGTTCATTGCCTTTAGTACTGTGGTGAGACAGTACAATATGGCATGAGTGTGGGACAGAGAAAGTTGCTCACCTCGTGACAGCCAGCAAATAAAGAGCATGGAAAGAAGGGCTTTGTCAAATGTAGTTCTCTAATATCCTACCTTCCTTATACTTGGCCTCACTTAGACTCAGTCCTTAACATTAAGACCTTTGGGGAATGTTCAAGATTCAAACTTGTTTTTAGACTGGTTTCTTTTATGCAGTAGGATATATATATATATCCCATGTACTTTTATAGCCCGATAGCTCATTTATTTTTTATGGTGAATAATGTTCCATTTCAGATGAACCATAGTTTACCCATTAACATACTGATGGGCATCTTGGATTTTTTTCTAGTGCTCGAAATTATGTACAAAATTGATATAAACATTCATGTGCAGTAAATAGCAAGGGGTACAGTGGCTTGATCATATGATACCAGTTTTCTTAGTTTTCCAAGAAACAAACCAAATTATGAAAGTTCTAGGATTATAGATGTGAGCTACCATGCCTAGCTTTACTTTTGTGTTTCCATTTAGGTTTCTAGGGTATTGCAATGTTCCTTTTAAAAGTGTATGTGCTCTGTGTCCAGAGCCATTTTTGCATAGCTATGCACAGGTGCTCCAGCTCTTGTAGAAAGACTATCTTTCCTTCATTGTGTAGTTTTTCACTCATTTGTTTTTCTTTTTCTTCTTTTTTTGTACATTTTATTGGATATTATATTTACATTTTAGATTTTATCCCCTTACCCCATCCCCCCCAGGAGCGCCCTATCCCATCCCCCTTCTCCCACTTCTCTGAGGATGTGACCCCACCTACCCCCCTACTCTCACCTCCCCATCCTTGAATTCCCCCCCACTCGGTGTCCAGCCTTCATGGGACCAAGGATCTTCTCTCTCACCTATGTCTGACAAGGCCATTCTCCCCTACATATACAGCTGGAGTCATGAGTCCCTCCCTATGTTCTCCCAGGCTTGTGGTTTAGACCCTGGGGAGTTCTGGTTGATTGGTATTGTTGCTCTCCTCATGGGGCCACAAACCCTTTCAGCTCCTTCAGTCTTCTCTCTAACCTCTCCATTGGGAACCCCTTGATCAGTTCAATGGTTAACTGTGAGCATCCACCTCTGAATATGTCAGACTCTGGCAGACCTCTAAGGAGACAGCCACATCAGGCTCCTGTCAGCATGCACTTCCTGACATCCACATCAGCGTCTACCTTTGGTGACTGCACATGGGATGGATACCCAGGTGGAATGGTCTCCTTCAGTCCCACACTTTGTCTTCATATTTGCTTCCTTGAATGTTTTGTTACTCCATCTAAGAAGGACCAAAGCACTCACACTTGGTCTTCCTTCTTCGTGAGCTTCATGTGGTCTATGAGTTGAATCTTGGTTATTTCAAGCTTCTGGGCTAATATCTAATTATTAATGAGTGAGTACCAGGTGTGTTCTTTTGTGATTGGGTTACCTCACTCAGGATGATAATTTCTAGTTCCATCCATTTATCTAAGAATTTCTCGAATTCATTATTTTTAATAGCTGAGTAATACTCCATTGTGTAAATGTACCACATTTTTTTGTATCCATTCCTCTGTTGAAGGACATCTGGGTTCTTTCCAACTTCTGGCTATTATAAATAAGGCTGCTATGAACATAGTGGAGCATATGTCCTTGTTATATGTTGGAGCATCTTCTGGGTGTATGCCCAGGAGTAGTATAGCTGGATCCTCAGGTAATGCTATGTCCAATTTTCTGAGGAACTGCCAGACTGATTTCCAGAGTTGTACTAGCTTGCAATCCCACCAACAATGGAGGAGTGTACCTCTTTCTCCACATCCTCTCCAGCACCTACTAACACCTGAGTTTTTGATCTTAGCCATTCTGACTGCTGTGAGGTGGTATCTCAGGGTTGTTTTGATTTGCATTTCCCTGATGACTAAGGATGTTAAGCATTTCATAAGGTGTTTCTTGTCCATTCAAGTTTCCTCAGTTGAGAATTCTTTGTTTAGCTTGGTACCCCATTTTTTAATAGGGTTATTTGGTTGTCTGGAGTCTAATTTCTTGAGTTCTTCTTCAGAGTGAAACAACTCCTGAACATTGTCTTCTGCCTAGCACAGTCATGCCATGGCATGCACACATGCACACACACACACACACACACACACACACACACACACATTAAAATAATAATAATAATAATAATAGTAATAATAATAGTAATAATAATAATAATAATAACAATAACAATACTTATTTCGGTTTTTACTACATAAGGTTTCTCTGTGTAGCCCTGGCTTTCCTGGAACTTGCTCTGTAGACCAGGCTGACCTCAAACTCATAGAGATTTGCCTGTGTCTGACACAAAAGTGCTTGTATTAAAGACATTTGCAACCACCATCTGGCATAACAATACATTTTAAAGGATAATGTGAATACTTATTCAGTGTACGTGAATATTATTTACAATTAATGAAGTTATATGTGCTTCCTTTGAATCATTGAACCCCTCTTTATTTCTTCTCTTAATCTTGTCTAAACTATCAAGCACAATGTTGCATAGAAAAGTAGTGGTAAGTATTCTAGTTCTTTTAGGTTAGTGTTAGGGAAAAAACCTTTAGTATGGTATTTGCTAAGTTTTTTTTTTTTTGCTGTTGTTGTTGTTCTTGTCTTTTAATAGCATAAAGAAGCTCTCTCATTTTTATTAATATTTTTACTTTTATTTTTTTATAGTCCAGTCTTTGCCACCCTCCTCGTCCACCCTCCCACAATTCCTTATCCTATTCCTCCTCTCCCTTGCCTTTGAGAGGATGCTCTACCTGACCAGGCTTCCCACTTCTCTGGGGCCTCAAGTCTCTCTAGGATTAGGTATGTCTTCTCCCACTGAGGCTAGACCAGATAATCCTTTGCTATATATGTGTAGGGGGCCTTGGAGCAGCTCCTGTATGCTGCCTGGTTGGTGGCTCAGTGTCTAAGAGATCTCTGAGGTCCAGGTTAGTTGGGACTGTTGGTATTCCTATGGGGTTGCCCTCACTCCTCGGTTTCTTCTATCCTTTTCCTAATTCAACCACAGGGATCATTGATTTCAGTCCAACGGTTGGGTGTAAGTATCTGTGTCTGTCTCAGTCATCTGCTTGTTGGGCCTCTCAGAAGATAGCCATGCTAGGCTCCTATCTGTAAGCACACCATAGCCTCAGTAATAGTGTCAGGCCTTGAAGCCTCCCCTTGAGCTGGATCCCAGGTTGGGCGTGTCACTGGACCTCCTTTCCCTCAGGCTCTTTTTTTTTTTTTTATCCTTGCAGTTCTTTCAGACAGGAACAAATCTAGGTTGGAGTTTTTGACTGTGGGATGGACACTTTATCCCTTCACTTGATGTCCTGTCTTTCTACTGGAGGTAGATTCTACAAGTTCCATCTCCCCACTGTTGGGCATTTCATCTAAGGTTCCTCCCTTTGAGTCCTCAGTCTCTCACCTTCCAGGTCTCTGGTACATTCTAGAGCCTCCTCCCACTTCCTATCTCCCAAGGTTGCCTGTTTGCATTCATTCTGTTGGCCCTCAAGGCTTCTCTCCGGTCTTTTCCCATAGCTGATCCTGTTCCTCTTTTCCCCTTCCCCCTCCCCCTCCCATCTCCCACTCACTTCTGTTTCTCCCTCTGCCCTGGTGATTGCTTTCTTCTCCCTCCCCAGTGGTATTGAAGCATCCTTACTTGGGCCCTGTGGCTTATTAGACTTCCTGAGTTCTGTGGATTGTATTTTAGATATCCTGTACTTTTCTTTGGCAAATATCCAGTTATTGGTGAGTACATACCATGTATGTCCTTTTGGGTCTGAGTTACCTCACTCAGGATGATATTTTCTAGTTTCATCCATTTGTCTGCAAAACTCATGATGTCCTCATTATTAATAGCTGAATAGTATTCCATTGTGTAAATGCTAACCTCCAAAAAATTAAACAGCCCAATCAAAAAATGAGGTATAGAGCTAAACAGAGAATTCACAACAGAGGAATCCTGAATGCCTGAGAAAAACCTAAAGAAATGTTAAAGTCCCTAGTCATCAGGGAAATGCAAACCAAAATGACCCTGAGATTCTACCTTACACCAATCAGAATGGCTGGTCAGAATAAATATTCATTATTTAATTTCTAAATCCAGATGCAAACTCCACAGCCCTCTCTTGAGATTAGTCATAAACTCAGGTGACAGCACAAGTTGGCAAGAATGTGGAGAAAAAGGAACACTCCTCCATTGCTGGTAGGATTGCAAACTGGTACAATCACTCTGGAAATCAATCTTGAGGTTCTTCAGAAAATTGGAAATAGATCTACCTGAAGACCCAGCAATACCACTCTTGGGCCTATACCCAAAAGATATCCCACCATACCATAGGGGCACAGGCTCCACTGTATTTATAGTGGCCTTATATGTGATAGCCAGAAACTGGAAACAATCAGATGTCTCACAACTGAAGAATGGATATAGAAGCTCTCTTTTATTCATACTTTGCAATTAGTTTCTAATCATGAAGGATTATTGAATTTATTAAATTACTTACCGTAAAGCAAAATGTTCATTCAGACAGTGTTGAGTTTATTACCTTGTATGGGAATGTATTTCCTTTTTCAATCAGCAGTGAGTGTTCTTTTGTTCTAATAAGTACATGCATCAATAGCCCTTAGGCATGTCCTCAGCTTTCAGTCTGGGATTTCAAATGGGGGAAAGAGACAAAGCCTTGCACTGGAGTACAAGAGGAATACACTTAGTCAGTTGCCTGGCTTGTCTGGAGAACATGTAGTAGCTACAGGAGTGTGTGTGTGTGTGTGTGTGTGTGTGTGTGTGTGTGTGTGTGCACGCGCGCTCACGTGCACAGGCATATGTGTGTGTGTATATACCATTGAAGCAGATTATTCTCCTTTTGTGTTTAAATAAAATTTTGTTCTATCCATTAATTAATTTCAAAATCCAGATGCAATGGGCAAGAGTGAGCACAGTCCTCTCTTGAGATTAGTCATCCACATGTACTTTCCTGTTTCTGAGTTAGAATAACACTACTTACTCATAAAGAATTGCTATGTTGGTGTTAGAGATGTAATTCAGTTGATAGAGTGTCTGCTGTGGATGTTTGAAGCCCTGGGTCGAAAGTCCAGCACCTCTTAATCCTGGCCTGGTCACCCTTGCCTAGACTCCTAACAGTCAGCGTGGGAGGCAGTACAACAGGGAAGTTCAAGGCCTCCCTGAGCTACATAGTTAGAGGCCAGCCTGATCTATACTCCATTCTGTTGCTCTCACCACTAAAGCCCTAGAAAACAAAAACTATGCTACTTAGTGTAGTAACTCTGCTTCTGCTTTTAATGAGTGTTACTGCTTTCTGTTACATACTCATTAAACTTTGGAATGAGTATACGATTCATCTTGAAATGGCTAAAAAATGTCTCTCTTTTCTTATTTTTCTTGGTGAAACTTCCAATTTTTTAAATTTTATTTAATCTTTTTATTTACAGTCCAGATTTTATCTCCCTCCGGGTCCACCCTCTGACTGTTCCACAGCCCATTTCCCCTCCCCCCACCTCCCACCTCCAACTCCATGAGGAAGTCCCCATGCCCCCACCTCCACTCCACCAGGCCTTCCTGCTCCCTGGGGCCTCCAGACTCTTGAGGGTTAGGTGCATCTTCTCTGACTGAGACCAGAACAGGCAGTCCTCTGCTGTATATGTGTTGGGGCTTCATATCAGCTGGTGCATGCAGCCTGGTTGGTGGTCCAGTATCAGAGATCTCAGGGGGCCAGGTTAGTTGAGACTGCTGGTCTTCCTATAGGGTCTCCCTCCTCCTCAGCTTCTTCCAGCTTTTCCCTAATTCAACTACAGAGGTCACCAGCTTCTGTTCATTGGTTGGGTATAAATATCTGTATCTGACTCTTTCAGCTGCTTGCTGGGATTTGTGGAGGGCAGTTGTAGTTTATGTAAAGATTTTTTTGAAAATTGCATGTATAATTTTAAATTAATTAAGTAATTGATTTGTTTTATGTTCATGGATGTTTTGCTGGTGTGTATGTCTGTGTACCACATTCGTGCCTGGTGCTGGTAGAGACTAAAAGAAGAAATCACTCCCATCTAGTTGAAGTTAAGAATGCTGTGAGCTAACATGTGCCTGTTGGAACCAAACCCAAGTCCACTAGAACAACAAATGCTCTTAACCAGTGTGCCACCTTTCCAGCCACATATATATATTTCTGACATTTTAGTTTAGTTTTATACACGTTTGAATCTACAAGACATTATTATAATGGCTTGATAGTCACTAGGTCATTTCGGATTTTCTTAGATAGTCACAGTTTGTACAGCTCTGCCCTCCCTACTCAGTCTCTCTGCTTCTATCTGCAATTATATACCTTTGGGGTATATTTCAGCCTTGTTTTTCTTGTTTCTGGACTACGGCTCTTTGAAGAATTGATACTATGTAGCTCTTGAGGTAAGGTCATATCATAAAAAGTGACATAATTTGTGACTTGTTTCCAGTACTATGACTTGAAGTATAAGAAGTTCAACACTCTGAAGCTTCCATGTCATTAGAAAGCCGAAGTCCTATAGTGAAACCACGTGTGCGCACAATAGTTACTATTTACAACTAAACTTACTGTTTGAAATACTGTAAGATAAAGATCAGGAACATGAATGAAGGAGCCATCGGGAGATTTCAACTTCCAACTGCTAGATGACTCCCAGTTTCAAGGCTTTCTAGCAGGGGCCCCAGTTACAACAGCACTAATGTTCCCTAGCTGAATTCCTAACTCATAAAGTATAAAAGTAAAATTATTTTACATGCTCCTAACTTCTGGAGTTGCTTGATACACAATGACAAGAGGAAAATGAATATTTTAGAGGTGCCACTATGGTAGGGAAATGAAAACAAATAAAAGGAGTAATATGAGAAATAAAAACTAGAAATATCATCTTCAAAAAAATGACTATAAGTAAAAGTACAAAATATATGTAATAAATGATTAATATGTGTTTATTAAAAGTCAGCATTCAAAAGTCAATTGTATTTTTATACTGAAGTTTTACATTCTAATTTTGTAAAATGAAATACAAAAAACATTAGACATTTGAAGAAGACTGAGGCATGAGTATTTGCTTTATCAGATGCCAAAATACGTACATTTAGAGTATTTAAGATAGCATGGTAATGGCAAAAGGGTAGGCAGGCAAACAGAACAAAATACAGAGGCCTGAAACAGAGCTCAACATGACATAACACTATTACAAATGCAGTGGGTGGGGGGTAATTTTCAAATGTTCTAGAATAATTATATGCCTATTTGAAAAAAGGCTTGAAACCTTATACCCAAAACTATTCAAGTTATATTTTAGACATAAATGTAAGTAGCTTTTATAAAAGAATATGAAAACATCTTCAAGCCTTTGGGGTATATAGAGTCATCTTCTACAGTTCATAAAAAAGTACAAACTCTTTGTATCTCTGTCTGTCTGTCTGTCTGTCTGTCTGTCTGTCTCTGTCTGTCTAGCTGTCTCTGTCTCTCTCTCTCTGTGTAATATAATAAACTTAAAATTAAGGACAACAGTTCACAAAAAATTACATCATTTTAAAAGTGCAAAAGCCAGGCTTGGTGTCCTTTCACAAACAAGGCCACTGAGCACTGTCAGTCCTCTTTTCTCTACTTCATGATCTATCTCAGTGTCAGGAATCCAAGCGTTATGTATCCTGTACCATTTACCAGAGTGATTACTGCTATAAATCTGTTGCTTTAGCCAAGTATTTTTATCATAGCAATGAGAAAAGTAGCTAATACAGGTACTTACAGATTAGTAAAAGATTGTTTAGTGTGCAGGGAAATAGAGATAGTGAACAGCAAAAATTCTAAAGCAATATTTTTCATTCATTCATTCATTCATTCATTCATTCATTTTTTTATACAACTATCATTGATAGTTGTATAGTCTAGCAGCCCAGCTTGGGCTTCAACTTGCTACCCCAGTCTAGAACTTATGTTCTTGCTACCCCAGTCTAGAACTCTTGTATATATATGATGGTTTGTATATGCTTGGGCCAGGGAGAGGCACTATTAGAAAGTATGGCCTTGTTGGAGTAGGTGTGTCACTGTGGGTGTGGGCTTTTTAATACCCTAGCCTTCGTTGCCTGGAAGTCAGTATTCTGCTAGCAGCCTTCAGATGAAGCTGTAGAACTCTCAGCTCCTCCTGCACCATGCCTGCCTGGACGCTGCCATACTCCTGCCTTGATGATAATAGACTAAACCTCTGAACCTGTAAGCCAGCCCCAATTAAATGTTGTACTTATAAGAGTTGCCTTGGTCATGGTGTCTGTTCACAGCAGTAAAACTCCAACTAAGACAATAACATATATTGTATATAATTTAATGTCATGTAATATATATCATATATATGAAATTTATAATATATAATGAAAGTAAGCTAAATAAAATTGTCAAAACATAGGGGAGACAGAGCCCCAACAGGCAATCTCTTGTCATCAAATGAAGCTTCAAGTCCACTTACTGGATTACCTCTAATGTCAAAGGTCAAATGTCAAGGGTGGCCAAAGGGGGCCCATGGGGAGTCCCAAACCACCCAGAGTGTTGCCAAGATTATAGGTTGTTCTGCACAAACTGACGGCAAGACCTCTCTCTTTACAAACTGACGGCAAGACCTCTCTCTTTACAAACTGAAGACAGCACCTCCACAACTCATTGAACATGGAGAAGACGAGCTGGTGCCTACATAGAGGCTCACCTTACATTCTAGCATCTTTGGTACTCTACATGCTACCAAAAGAGAAACAAATACCAATCCAGCCACAAATGCTTTGACAATAGTGTCCTGACAACAACATAGGCTAGTGGTACAAAGCTTTTGAGAAAGATTAAACATGACTTATGATTCCTATACCCTACACTTCGTAGGTATGGGACCAAGAACTAGAGATTAGATAACCCAGGAAGCAAGTATAAAGTCAAAACCAAATACTACTGCTCTTTAAAAAAAAAAACCAACAAAATGATTCCTAATGACACTGATTTATACTCATAGACCAGTGTCTTTTTTCAGCCTTCATCAGAGAAACTTCCTCATGCAGCAGATGGGAACAAACACGGAGACCTATAGCCAGACGTTGTGCAGAGACACCTTGGAACAATCAGCAGTAAACAGGATGTCTTCAAATTCTTCTCTCAGGCCTCAGGGAACCCTAGGGAAGAGGAAGTAGAAAGTAAGAGCCAGAGGGGATGGAGGACACCTGGAAAAAGAGGCCCTCTAAATCATGATGGAAACTCATAGGAATGCGGAGACTGAAACAGCAAATACTCCACACCAGGCCTTTTGCATATATATGTCATGGTTCACAGTTTAGTGTTTTTCTGGGATTCCTGAGTGTGAGAACAAATAGGTCTGTTTCCTGTGCCTTTTTTTTTTCCTTCTGATTGTCTGGGTCTTTTTAGATTAGTTTTTGTTTATCATATTACATTTATTATTTTCCATTAGAAGCTTGTTTGTTTTCTAATGAGAGACAGAAAGGGGGACAGGAGGTGGGGACAAACTGGGAGGCATAGAGAGGGGAAACTGTAACTAGGATATCTTATGTGAGGGAAAAAATCAATTTTTAAATGAAAGGTAAAAAGCAAATCAGTTTTTTTTTGTCTTTTATTTATTTTACACTCCAGATTTTATTCCCCCCTCCTGGTTTACCCTCCTACTGATCCACATCTCATACTTCCTCCTCCTGTCTCCATGAGGCTGTCCCCACTCCCCACCCCCCACCCCACCTGACCTCTAAACTCCCTGGGGCCTCCAGTCTCTTGGGGGTTAGGTATATCTTCTCTGCCTGAACCCAGACCCAGCAGTCCTCTGCTGTATATGTGTTGGAGGCCTTATATCAGCTGGTGTATGTTGCCTGGTTGGTGGCTCAGTGTCTGAGAGATCCCGGGGAGGGTCCAAGTTAATTGAGACTGCTGGTCTTCCTATAGGGTCACCCTCCTCCTCAGCTTCTTCCAGCTTTTCCCTAATTCAACCACAGGGGTCAGCAGCTTCTGTCCAGTGTTTGGGTACAAATATCTGCATCTGACTCTTTGAGCTGCTTGTTGGGTCTTTCGGCATGTGGTCATGATAGATCCCTTTTCATGAGCGCTCTATAGCCTCAGTAATAGTGTCAGGCCTTGGGACCTCCCCTTGAGCTGGATCCCACTTTGGTCCTGTCTCTGGACCTTGTTTTCCTCAGGCTCCATTTCCATGCCTGCAGTTCTTCTAGACAGGAACAATTATGGGTCAGAGTTGTGGCTGTGGGATGGCAACCACTCCCTCACTTGATGCCCTGTCTTCCTGCTGGAGGTAGGCTCTATAAGTTCCCTTTCCCAGCAGATCAGTTTTTAAAACCTGAGATCTCACTCCACTATGTATTATCTAAAAGTTCTTGGGAAAGTACCTCAACATTGAAAGTTTGTTTCCTGAATCCAGATGATACGGGTATTAATAGTGTGTACCTCATTTAACTGTGGCAATTATGTAAGTAAATGCATACAAAAGGTTTGCTATTATGAAAATAATTATCATGTCTACTCAGTTCTAAAATATATAATGAGTACTATATATTAGAAATATACTCAAATGATTGTACAAATTAGTTTATGTGTCTTTTTCTTAGTAAATTTTATTATATCTTGTATTTTGGCTACAGCGTTTATTGCTGAATGGATGATGGATATCACATTCAACACTATAAACAGCTTTTACTTAATGAGATCATATCAATACACAAGTGTGTTACTTACAAAATCATTAAAAAGAAGCTGTGTGTTGTCTGTACACTACATTACTGCCTGTGCTAAAAGCAATCACATGTATGATCTAATAGCTTTCTCATTTTAGGAGTTGGGTAATATTATTATGACCATTCTGCACAAAAAGTAGAAGCTGAATTTTATAGTAATTAAATCTAGTTCAGAGCCATAAGACAACTCCAACATCTAGGATTCAGAACCGAATCTCTAGAGTTCATAAACTTGATCATTACACTGGCGACCTGTAAACTGTCACTGTGTGTGTTTGGGAGAGTCTTGAGGAAGACTAAGTATGAATTATTCTATTTAGAAAATAGAATTTTTTCTCAAGGTACAAGACTCTTAATTAGTACTACTGGGAGGAGAAATCAGAAAAATATGAGAATAATTATAACTGAAAATTTATCAACTTCCTTTACCATAAGTCAAAAATGTTTGTTTTGTCTTGTTTTTTGAAAATCACAAAATTCTAGAGTAGTAACTTGTGCTGGCTAACCTCATTGTTAACTTGACACAATCTAGAGTTATCTGAAAGTAGGGAAGGAAACTTAATTGACAAAAATGTCTTTGCGAGATCAGGTGGTAAGGCATTTTCTTAATTAGTGATTGAAGGAGGAGGGCCGAGCCCATTTTGGGTGGTGCCTCATCTGAACTGGTGGTCTTGAGTTCTGTAAGAGAGCAGGCTGAGCAAGCCTTGGGAAGCAAGCCAGTAATCTGCACCACCCCAGGGCCTGTGAGTCAGCCCCTGCATCCAGGTCCCTGCTCTGTTTGAGTTCCTGTCCTGACTTCCTTTGATGATGAACAGAAATAAGGAGTGTGAGCCAAATCAACCCTTTCCTTCCCAGCTTGCTCTTTGTTCATAGTGCCTCACCACAGCGATAGAAACCCTAAGACATAACAAAACAAAATGTAAAACAAAACCTTAAAGAAATCTATAAAGTGTGTGGGAGGATGGGGGAGGGAAGTCAAACCAGACCCTTTGGAAGAAATAAAACCTAAAAAATTCATTCTTCAGCATAATGTTATTTACTCTGTTCTTATAGTAACTGAATTAACCTTTTCCTCTTGTGGAATCAATGGTGCTGATGAATGAGGATTGCACCAGTAGCTTTTTTATCTAAGTATCAGATTTTTCCCCTCCAAGTATCAGAATGTTATGAAAACTGTTGTTGATTTTGCCCGTAATCCTATCATTTGATGAAACCCTCAATTATAAGTGCTCTGGGACAATGGATGACAGAACATTCTATCCTGTTGAAATTCTGTGCAGAGCTGGTTAAAAAAAAAAAAATTCTCGAAAAGTCTCTGCTTTCCTAGGTGCCAGATGGTTTTCTTCCATGAGCCAGTGGTGCCCTCTAGTGATTGTACCAATAAACTGCACTTTGTATGTGGTCAGAACCCTGAACCCAATACTTATCTGGAAGTGCTCTAAGGCTACTTTCATCTATTGCACATCATTTCATCCCAGGTGAGGAATAAAAGCGAAGAATTACTCAGCCAAACATTCATCCGAGTTCTACTGCTGATATTCTTGTTCTCTTTACAGTTGGCAAGAATGAATGGAAGTCCGCCAAGATGTAGTGTGTGTGTGTGTGTGTGTGTGTGTGTGTGTGTGTGTTGTGAATGTATATGATTTAAATATTTACATGTGATGTCTATGTGTCATATGCCTTGTCCTCCATATTTCAGAGAAGGCAGAAAGGAGGACTTCACGTGTTCTGAATGATATTATTCATGATACATGAAATAATCAAGGCTTTTGAAGACCACCAAGATTATTTTTATTTTGAAACAACCAATGTACTGTGTATTGAACACATAAAATGTAACTGTACATGTAATTCTAATAAAATATACAGCTGAAATATGTATATTATTTTTAGTTGGTTATCACCTGATAAATAAGTAATACAAATGTGGTACCACTGGAATTTTATTCAGCTATAAAGAAAATAAAGTTTTCAGGTAAATCGATGGATTTAGAAATAATTATTTTGCGTGAGGTAACAGATCCCCAAAGACAAACTTCCCATGTTTTTTTAGCATATGTGGATTTTAATACCTAATATTTAAATTATTTTTAATTTGGCATAAAGGTAGACCCTATGAAAGTAGAAAAAAATCATGGGAGGGACAAGAAGAAAGGTCTTGGGGGAGGGTTGAAAATCATAGGAGGCATGAAGAGGAAAGGGTTGGAATGACAGTGGACTGGTTAGTCCTATTTTTTGGACAAACTTGTCACGAGCTAGGGTCATCTGAGAAGAAGAAACCTCACTCATAAAATCACCTCTATCAGATAGGACTGTTGGCAACTCTGTGGGGATTTCTTAATTAATGATTGATGCAAAGGGTGAGTAATGCCACCCCTTGGCCGGTGGTCCTGAACTGTAAAAGAAAGCAAACTGAGAATGATCTAGGAAGCAAGCCAGGAAGCAGTGTTTCCTCGTGGTCATTGCAAGGGTTCCTGTCTTGGCTTTCCTCAATGATAGGCTGAAATTAAACTCTTTCCT
>JANHMN010000005.1:62372349-62434433 GCA_030674055.1 Rhabdomys pumilio | reverse complement strand
TATATATATATATATATATATATATATATATATATATATATATATATATAATGACTACACACACAAATCAACCAAATACTTTAACAAATTCTTTTTGGATAAATATTTTGTACGTACTTGTGTGATTGTGTGTGTGTGTGTCTGAGAGACAATATATGCATATAAGAGTGTGTACATGTGTGTGATTGTGTGTGTGTGTTTGTGAGAGAGAGTGTATGTGTGTGTGGTGTATGCACATGGCGGAGTTGCATGTGCATGTACATACAAGAGGCCAGGGAATGTGTTGGTTGTCCTAGTCCATTGTTCTTTCCCTAATTTCTTTGAGACACAGTTCCTTGCAAAACCTGACTCTAGACTTGAACCCAGCAAGCACTTGAAATTCTTTTGTCTCTATCTCTCACAGCAGGACAGCAGGAAGCACAGAGAAGTGTGGTCTTTCCAGGCTTTTTTTTTTTTTTTAATTCTGGAAAGTCACAGGTACTTGGATGGAAACTCAGGTTCCCATGTTTGTACAGCAAGTGCTCTTACACACTAAGTAATCTTCCCAGCCCCACAAATTTTCAACTTAAAAATAATGTTATGTTAAAGGATACCTTTAAAAAAAAATTCCCAAGATACCTGGATAAGTCATATGGAGTCTTTATTTACCATAGGCGAAGCTGTTTCAGAAAATAAAGGGAGAGCAGCCGCAACCTCCAACTTGTTTGAGTTTTTAAAGACAAAAACTACAATTGTGACATATACAGAAAGGCAGCTCTGGACATCTGCTGCAAACAAGTGTTGTTTACAGAGGTGAAGAGATAGCAGTTAAGTAGCCAGGCAGTTCTCATAACCTTTAGGTCAGGAACACATGGTATAGGAATTTATGACTGGTCCAAAGACCAGATTACTTTATGGCTGGTCCTGAAATCAGATTATTCTAGGGGTTTATGGCTGGTCTGGAGATGCAGTTTACTCTAGGAGTTTATGGCTTATCTAGGTGACCAGAGACCAGTTTATACAAGATAGTTTTAGCACTTAGAAAGTATTCTTAGGAATACTTTTCATGAGATAGCATAAATATACTTCAGTAGCCCACTACAGTTACACACAATTATTAAGAGTAGACATGTTTTTCTTTATTAAATATAATGTTTTGTTGCTTCTTGAGCATTCCATACAATGTACTTGATTATATTCACCTCCTCTCCATTACTCCCTATAACGTCATTCTTCTGAGTACAATTTGTGCTAAGCATATATACTACTAAGCTTGAGGATATGCACTGAAATGACTGAAATGTGATGAATCTATCAGGAATCACACTCCCTAAAGCCATACCCTTAGTTATCTGTCCTGAGGAAGCCATCAACTTGAGGAGAACTCCTCAGAAATGAAGCCTGGTGAGCACTTCTCCTATTCATATTAGAATGGTGACTAGTTTGATTCAGTGCAGGGCTTGTGCAGCCAACCACAGCTGCTGTGAGTTGGTGTGTTGTAGAGCATGTTCTCCCAATTGTGACATTTTGTCTAAATTGAAACATTTGCCCAAGGAAGAAAGGGCTAGCTCAATAGTCGCAGGCGGTAAACAGAAGGTAAATAAAGGTCCTGCATCCCGTGGGGGGAAGGGGATGGAAAGCAAGTACTTGGAGTATTCTTGGGGTCTCCTAATTAGCAGGAGGAGGCAGTAAAGTCAGAAGACTCTGAGCAGCCAAACTGCAAAAAGGAAGAAAGATGTTGAACTGTGGAGCTGCCTGTAAGCTGTGGAGAGAGTTCCAGGGCTGTGGTTTGCAGAGTTGTCACCCTTGTTGAGGTGAATTTCTAGTAACGCAGCTGTTTCTGCCTTATTCCTGCTCCTTGTTAGTAATCCTTCACTATACTATTGTTAGTAACCCCAAAGAAAAATCTTTTTAAGTTGGTTCAACAAATTGAACATTGGTGCAACCAATTCAATTTTGGTCTTTAGAAGGCTTCCTTTCTAGGGTGAGTAGACATGTGTGGGCTGCCTCTCCCCCAGGAAATTCCTATTACATAATGCTTGACACTCAGACAGGGACAGAACCAAAGACAAATTTCAGAGGAGTGATTGCCTGGTCCTGGCTATGGCTACCAAGGAATGCAACTGTGGTATAGCAGCCTGAAGTGGTCCTCAGAGGAAATTCCAATACAGACATATAGTGTGTATTAATGTACCTTTGTGCTATGAGAATGGTTAAATTTATTTTTTCTACCGATAGTGAAATGAGCAATTAAGACTGAACCATCAGGATTAGGAGTGTCTGTGGTAAAAATCTGAGAATGTCAGAATGGTAGTCTTCACCTACGTGGTATGGGGTGGCATGCTTGCACAATGAATGGTATCTATCACATGATTACAGACATGTTCTGAAAATAGTTAAAGGTTTGGAAACAATTTTGCAATCAGTCACACCCATGGATTGGAACTAGTGGCAGGTAGCATCAGCGACTTCCTGGTCACTGTTGTGTATAGTAAGAGATGCATCAGAGGCCGAGGTGGTGGCTAGCAGGAGCTTGTTTATTTAAAGAAGAAATAACAACAAGAAAAGAGAATCAAGGCTAGCATCCTTTGTGCTAGCCTCTGTTCTAGCAAACAAATTGGATAAATGAAAGAATAAGATAGAGGTGTTGTCCTGGCTAGTTTTATATTAACTTGACATAAGATACAGTCATCGGGAGGAAGGAGCTCCAACTGAGAAAATGACTTCATAATGTACAGAGTATTTTCTTAATTATTGATTGATGTGGAGGCCCCAGCCCAATGCAGGTGGTGCCATCCTTGGGCTGGTGGTCCTGAGTTTTATAAGAAAGTAGGCTAAGCCAGCCAGAGGGAGCAAGCCTATTAGCAGCATTCCTCCATGGTCTCTGTGTCAGCCCCTGCCTCCAGGTTCCCATCTGGTTTGAGTTCCTGCCTTGGCTTCCCTCAATGGACTATGATCCAGGATAGGAAAGCCAGATAAACTCTTTCCTCCCCAGATTGCTTTTGGTTATGGTATTTTATCACAATAATGGTAACTTTAAAACTAAGACAGGTGTTTTTCCATTTTTTAAGACTTGGAGGTTGAAGAGAGAAAAGAGTACAAGTACAATTTAAATATGTGCTCAGAAACCCTTCCTGGGATCCAAGAACTCGGACAGAATCAAAGTGGAGGGGAAGAGAACAAGGTAGACATGATAGAAGATATCCCTCAGGTCTGACCTTTATTAGAAAGGAAGAGGAGAAGGAGAAATAGGAGGGGGAAGAAAAGGAGTAGGAGAAGAGAGGACATGAAAAGAGAGAAGAGAATAAAGAGAAGAAAAAAGAAGAGAAGATCTGTGATCCAACATTCATATAGGAACCTTAGTGTCTAGTACCAGAAACTGTGGTAACCAGGGAATGGATACTTAGCTCTTTAATTGATGGCAGAGAAGAGGTTTTGATTTTTTGTGTATGTGTGTTTTGTTTGCATGCATCTCAGTGTATCACATGCATGCAGTGCCCACAGTGGACAGAGGAGGGTCTTGGATTCCCCAGAATGCAAGTTACAGGTGGTTGTGATCTTCCATGTGGGTGCTGGGAATCCAGCCTAGGTCCTGTTTGAAAGAAAAGGCAGTTCTCTTAACCTCTGAGCTATGTTCCCTTCGGAAAACTTTTAAGCACTGAAAGAGTTAATCAGCCTGCCTAGGGAGGCTGTGGAACATGGAACATGGAAGCTGTGGAAGCAGAAAACAAACAAACAAACAAACAAATGAACACTATAAGTACCCATCTCTCCAAAAAGCAAAGACTGCATAACCCCAGGCAACATGAGGAAATTCATACCTTCATAGACTGGCCTATCAGAGCCATCATGAACTCTTGGTTAGCTCCATTTGAAGACCTCATAAGTATCAACAGCTGGAGGAACACGGAGGAAAGGGAGGGAATACAGAGGAAACTAAGTGAAAAGAAAGCCATACATAAGGCCCAGTTCACTGAGGATAGGATAGTATTCACCATAGCTTTAGGGAAGAACTGGATTGAACAGGGATCTGGAGACTGATAAGGAACTTTGATGACTTTGCTGAGAGCTTTGGTAGGGAGAGTTCTTTATAAAGTAGGGAAGGTTTTGGTGGATCTAAAGAGAAGAATGTAAAGAATGTTGGAGAGTGAGAGAGAATCCTAGGAAGGGATAAGAAAAAGTAAAGCCAAGGAAGAGATTTGTCTGGGTTACTCAAAGACAAATGTAGCAAGATTTGCATCAGGCCAGTGTTCCTAAGGAAAAAAATAATTGGCAGAAATCCTAACTGTGTGCTAAAGGAGCTTTTGGAAGAGTTTCAAACCCAAGGAGCAGTTTACGTAAGACATCCATGATAAAACAATACAGGTAAAGACAAGCTGTCCTGGAGTGGGTAATTATCTCCCCCCACCTCCGATGAAGAGAGTATATTTTCCTCCTGCACAAGTTTATGCTGGAGGTGGAGGTGATTTGCTCAACAAGGGCCTCCCCCAGCAGCCAAGTGTGACAAATGGAGTTGCAACAGCTATGGCTACAAACGCAGTGCAAACACAAAGCCTCTTAGACCTGGAGAGCCAGCATATCCAACAAGGGAGGTGGGGCCACATTTCCCCTTAGCCCTAAGGAGGGCATAGCAGTTTGAGTCAGGCCCACAAAGTTAATCAGAGATGGAGAAATGGAGGGAGATTTTGTGGAAGAGCTCCAATTGGGGGAGAGCTAACTAAGTTAGTGTTGTGGATAGCCTCGGCCTTGTATTTTGATGTTAATTCCCCTTCCCTGGGAAGGACTGCAGAGGAGGAGTGAATCATTACACAGGTGAATTCTAATGAACCTTCTGCCCATCTTAATTTGTAAAATAAAGGCTGGAGTCAGTGATTGGGCAGAAGAAGGGGAGGTGGAGAAATAAAGGTTGGTGGGAAGAGAGCCTAGAGAGGAGAGAGAAGACATGGAGGACTACTGCGGAGGATGGAGGAGGAGGACAGGGAAGGAGGTAGAAGGACAAACACAGGGTCTGGAAAACCCTCAAGTTATAAGAGTCTCATAGCTGAAGAATAGAGTAGTGAAGTGGTGAATCTGCCCAATCTAGGCTTGCAGAATATATTCATAATTATTGAGTTGTGTTTTCTTTGACAGGTCATACTTGGGTTGGAGATTTACCTCAACAAGTTAGCGCATTTTTAGCAGTGCTATTGTACCCAAAATTGAAAGCTCATGGCAAATCTGCTGCTGACTGCCTCTGGCATCACTGAGACCAATAATAACTATGCCACAGCTATGTGCAAGGACTCTCTTACCCTAAAATGGAATGGCCAGGATCCAGTTCTCATATGGGGCCGAGAATTGATATGCCTGTTTGATACCACAGAAGGCACAACTAAATGGCTACCAAAAAGATTAATGAAATAAATCAAAACCAGGCCCAATTATAAATAAGATGAATAACAATTGATATCCAGGGAAGAGAAATCTCCCTGAGAATTCCCTTCTTTTTCCTTTCCAGATAAAAATGAATCACTCGTGATGTCTGCTGTTAGGAGTTCTAATCCTGATGCTGGCCTCCGGATTTATACTTCTCTGACGTTTGATGGGCCTTTGACAAGGACATCAAACAGCTAGAGATTGACATCCCTAATCTGAAGAAATCCCTCATTTCTTTTTCTGAAGCAATCTCCAAAAATTCCAAAGGACTTTATTGGACCTGATTTTCTCTTTTACAATAGAAAAGACTGTATACAGCTCTAGACTGTGTACAGCCCTTAAAGAAGAACGTTGTTTTTACATAAACAAAACAGGGATGATTAAAGAGAGCATGAAAAAGGCCAGAGAAGGTCTTGAGAAAAGACAGAGAGAGAAAGAGAAAGATGAGAGCTGGTACAAGAATTGGTTTTCAACCTCTCTGTGATTGTCAATCCTACTTCCTTCCTTCTTGGGACCATTAATTGGGCTATTCTTGCTTATTTCTTTTGGTCCCTGGGCCTTAAATAGGCTGACTAACTTTGTGAAACAACAGACAGATAATCTGATAGCAAAATCTATTCAGATACATTGTCATAAGTTAGCTATGGAGGACCACGAGACTCAACATGAAGTTGTTACTCTATCCAGGGCATTTCCAAATCCCATCTCCACACAACCTAAAAGAGGGGACTTCTGCCCCTAGACCAAGCAGAGAGGGGCCACTCAGAACTCCCTCTGACTGGCGATCTGAATTTTTGCTTAGGCTGTGAGGCTAAGCACTGCAAGGGAATATAAATAAAAGTTAAAAATATGTTTCTGGGTTCCCTGAGGGACAAGCCTGGCTGCATAGGGGTTGATGTCAAAAGTATCCCCTCTCCAGGAAAAAGATATTGGGATGCGTATGACCCTCATGCCTCACTGGATAACAACAGGAGGACTGGAGCCATTACAAGGTCCCCTTTAATTACTGGAGGTCAGGCCTCTATCTCCGCCTTGGCAGGATTAGAATTGCCATCACCCTTCTATACTTGGAGAAGGGAGGAGGTGTCAGGGGCAGCCCTGCTTACACACCGAAGGCCTACATAAGCCTAAAATCAGCAATAGGCCTGACATACATGCCTGCTAACACAAAGTCTTGAGTCTCTTTGGAAAAACACTGAAACAGATGTCTATAAGCTATTGTAAACAGGAAGCTTTTGTGGAAATTTACCAGCCTGAGTAGTCATAGACTTTGTAAATAGGCAGCCTTAGCAGATAGTACCAATTTAGATAAGGACAAGTGAATCATAGACAGAGTCATAGTGACCTGACCCCTGAACCTTCACCCAGATGATACCCTGTTCTGAAAGATATCTGTACTCCTCCTGAACACCTATGCTCCTATGTCATCCCCTTCCCCACATCCTGCATTTTTCTGTTTATAATACCTGTGTTAAAAAGTAAAAATTATGATTTGATAATAATGAAAAAAAAAGAGAGAAAATGATAAATACAAATGAATGGGTCTTTCTATTCTGTGTTAGATCTTGCTTATGGTTGTGTTTAGTATCTCCTTAGCTGTGAAATTCTGGGATCACCTGACACTCAGAACAGATGACAATGAACTTTTAAGTATTTCACTAGTTGTTTTTGTAACCCCTCTACTTGTGGTTGGATGGTGGCTCAGGATGTTGCCTTATCCTGCTCATCTTCTGAAAAAGGTTTGTTACATAGATGACATAATGTTATCTCCCCCCACCCTCGATGAAGAGGGGTCATAATGTCATCTATAAAACAAATCTTTATAGGAAACCATCTGCGTGTCTTACAGATTTAGAGCACTATTATAAAAGCAAGTAAGTCAGTCTGAACACGTAAGCACAAAAGATCTGTTCCCAGAGAGTAGTAATCAGGGTATCCTGTAAGTGTCAATACGTAAGAGGATGTGTAACTCATGTTCCCTAAAACCATGATGTTAATTTAAACTCCCAGTACGAGAAGTCAGTTACCTCCCTAGTGGTTTTTAGCTAAGGAAGACTTAGAAGCCCACAAAAGGTAAAAAGTATTTCCATCATTATTGGTTGCATTATAGAATAAAATGGTTGGACCATATTGTTGAAGATATTGCAGTTTGGTTGCTGGACTTGGAGAAACAAAGCAAAGACTGAATGGATCAATCCTCTTCCTGAGAGTTACCTCCTTTGGTGCCAGAAGTAGCTATTAGGATACTGGGCAAGATTAAAGTCAAAAGTCCCACTCAGCTGTGATTCTGCATGTTTCATGATGGAAGTGAAAAGTGAGATGTACCAGCTAGTTGTAATAGTGGCACCAGTGGTAAGAGATACAACCAACTTTCTAATTGGGTATAAGGACCACAACACAGGGAGAAATTCACACCTGGTACTGGAACTTCAACAAAGCATGTGGCTGAGGAGGTCATAGGCCTCAATGGGGAAGCCACTGCTGTTGCTTATTAAATGGATGTGATATACATGTTGAACTGTGTTCTAAACATTTGCACCCATGATCACTGTTGTAGTAAGCCTCAAGCTACTGAGAACAAATGACTGTTGCTGTGGAATAGTGCCTATTTCTTAGTCATAGATGGACGTCTGTATCACTTACTTCATGACTTGGGAAATTTTGTGGAAGAAAGGGCCAGAAAGATTGTTAAGAACCAGAGGAAGGGGATGGACGGCTACACAGCATGTTCAACTACAGAGAAACCTGCAAGATGTGTAGAGACATCTAAGGGTACAGTCTTACCAGAGTTGTTACTTTTGTTGGGGTAGACTTTCTGATAATGTAGCTGCTTTTGAGTTATCTCTCTTCTTAAGTAGTTGCTCACCAATACTCTTGTTTGTAACTCCAACAAAAAAAACCTTATTGATTCACAAAATTGGACATTGGTGCAATCATTACTTTGGTTTGTCATGAGCTTCCTTTCTGCGGTTAGTAGAAGTATGTGTGTTGAATCTCCTGTAGAAAAGTCTATTACCTAACATGTTCAGAAGACATCTTCGAGCTAGTCCTCTCTGATTACTGGCTCTTATACTCTTTCCATCCCTCTCCTGAGAGGGTTCCTGAGCGTTGGAGGGTTTATTAGTTACTTTTCTATTGCTGCGATAAAACACCATTACTGAGGCAAGTTATAGAAGGAAGAGTTTCAGTTCCAGAGGTGTGAGAGTCCACAGTGGCAGGCATTGATCAGGAAAGTGTGAGCTCAACCATGAGCCACAAGCACAAATAAGAGAGGGCCAACTCCAAATAACAGAGGCTTTTCTATCTTAAAGTCCAGCCTCAAGTGCCATACTTCCTCCAGCATAGCCACACTGCCTAAACTATCCCAAACAGCACTAACAACTAGAGACCAAGTGTTCAAAGGACTGAGATGATGGAGAAAATACTTCATTTAAACAATCTCAGAAAGAGAGGGTTCAATATAGATGTCCCCTTTAGGATTAAACATTCCACATATACGTATTCTCTGCACTTTCGCCAGTTTAGAGCTTGTGTTAACTACTAAGCTCTGCACAAAGAAACTTCTTTAATGATAACTGAGGAATGCACTGGTCTATGGGTATAGAGACATGTATTTAGAAAATAGTTTTATATTGTTTTCATTTAGTAAAATAACAGTAGTTGGTTTACAGTACCAGACATGAATTTCCTCTTGTGAAGCTGTACTCAAATGCAATCAGAAAATAGTTCATTACCATCATAACATTAATGCCATTTCTGTATTTGTGGACATGCCTTGTCAGGCTGATAATTACTATAGTCATCAGGGTTCATGGTTCAACAAAACTGTGCATGACATCTTCTACCCAGTAGCCTACACAGCGCTTTCTGGTACCATTAATGCTATCCATCAAAGAGGAAGCTTCCAGGTCAGTGCCAAATTGAACAGCACAGGTCCTATGACCAAAAGTCTTCAGCAAAAAAACCTCACCATCAAGTTTTAGTTGGCAACCAGGAGCAATGGCAATAGGGTATGTTATTTGGGAGGCTTCTGGCACACCCATTATTTGACAGTTCTAGTTCTAGGGGAGTTATATCAAACATAGTACTATGTTTTTTTATTTAGCAATGTATGGCTTCTGAGAGGAATATATTCCTTGTGTAGACTAACTTCAAAAATATGTGTGTGTGTATGTGTATGTATGTGTATGTGTGTGTGCAAGTTTCTATATGAACTTTTCAAATGACTTCAGTGTTAGTTATTTTCTCCCTTCTGTCCACTTCCACACTTTATTAGATCTCCTTCCTCAATATTTTCCTTTTTCCTTCATACCACCTGTATTTTCTATTACCTATGTGTTAAGACTCCCCTGACCCAGTGACATTTTTTTTTCTAATTTCCTGGCTTCATTCTAGAACAACACTTGCTAAAGGCAATTTAAAGTATTACAGGATTTTAAAAACATTCTTGAAAATCTCAAAAATGAAGTGGGTATGGTGGTGCACACCTCCAATTTCAGAACCTTGGAAGCAGGAATAATTACATTTCTGTGCGTTTAATGATAACTAACAACCTGCTCTATACAGTGAATTATAGGCAACCTAGGACTACATATTGGGACCTTTTATCAAAACAAAGAAATAAAAATATCCAAGATTGGTAGCTGGTGAAATGGCTCAGGAAGGAAAAGTACAGCTGTCACTAAGCCTAATGACTTGAGTTCCATCCCCAGAGCCCACACAATGAAAGGAGAGAATTGACTTCCATTAGTTGTTCTCTGTGCTCCACACATGTGCTATGGCATGTGCATACTCAGTTATGCATACACAATGAATACACAAAATAAGCAAAAATGTAATAAAAAACTAAAAATACTGAACATCAAAACTAGGAAGAAGTAGGTTAGCTGGAATGAAAAAACAAAACAAGACAACATAAACAAACAAAGCAAAGAAACAAACAAACAGAACACAACAGAGTAAATTATCTTCAGGACTGTGGCCCTTAATAGGGTTCCTCTGCTCTAGTGGGCAGTTCTATCTTATCCACATATTGGCATTACTAATTGGACCCAGTGGGTCAATCTGAGCACTCAGGAGGCAGAGCCAGAGATGATCTCCGAGTTTCAGGCAGGCCTGGTCTACAGAATGAGTTCCAGGACAGCCGAGGTTATACAAGAACCGTTTCAGAAACAAAACAAACAAAACAAAAACACCCTAAACCAAAACCCAAACCCAAACCCAAACCAAACTGAACCAAAACAACAGCAACAACAATCAAATAAAAAAAGAGAAAAAAAAAAAAGACAGAAAGTTGGGAGGGAAATGTTGGGGACAGAGTTTGCGAAGAGTTGAGAGTCGTGGGTATATTTGATCAAAATACATTATAATCATGTCAGATATCTTTCAGAACAGTGAGGCATAAGGGCCATACCTGTCCCAATGTCTTTTTCCTGGAGAGGGGATACTTTTGACATCTACCCCTATGCAGTCAGGCTTGTCCCTCAGGGAACCCAGAAACATATTTTTAACTTTTATTTATATTCCCTTGCAGTGCTTAGCCTCACAGCCTAAGCAAAAATTCAGATCGCCAGACAGAGGGGGTTCTGGGTGGCCTCTCTCTGCTTGGTCTAGGGGCAGAAGTCCCCTCTTTTAGGTTGGGTGGAGATGGGACTTAGGAACACCTTGGATAGAATTACTACCTCATCTAGAGTCTCGTGATCCTCCAAAGCTAACATATGATAATGTATATGAATAGATTTTGCTATCAGATTATCTGTCTGTTGTTTCACAAAGTTATTCAGCCTATTTATGGCCCAAGGACCAAAGGAAGTAAGCAAAAATAACCCAATTAATAATCCCAAGATGGAAGGAAGTAGGGTTAAAAATCATGGAGAGGTGGAAGACCAATTCTTGTACAAGCTCTCCTTTTTCTCTTTCTCTCTCTCTGTCTTTTCTCAAGACCATCTGTGGCCTTTTTCATGCTCTCTTTAATCATCCCTGTTTTGTCTATGTAAAAGCAGCATTCTTCTTTAAGGGCCGTGCACAGTCTAGAGCTGTATACAGTCTTTTCTATTGTAAAAGAGAAAATCAGGTCCAATAAAGTCCTTTGGAATTTTTGGGGATCACATCAGACAGCGAAACGAGGGATTTCTTCAGATTAGTGATGTCAGTCTATAGCTGTTTGATGTCCTTGTCAAAGGCCCATTGGAGGTCTGAGTAGTATAAATCCGGAGGCCAGTATCAGGATAAGAACTCCTAATAGCAGACATCACAGGTGATTAATTTTTACCTGGAAGAGAAAAAAAGAAAGAAATTCTCAGGGAAACTTCTCTTCCCTGGATGACAATTGTTATTCATCTTATTTATAATTGGACCTGGTTTTGAGGAGGTATCTATTTAATTCATTAATCTTTTTGGTGGCCATTTAGTTGTGCCTTCTGTGGTATTAAACAGTCATATCAATCCTTGGCCCCATATAGGAACTGGGTCCTGGCCATTCCATTTAAGGGTAAGAGGGTCCTTCCATGGCATAGTTTTTATTGGTCTCAGCGATGCCAGAGGCAATCAGCGGCATATTTGCTGTGAGCTTTCAGTTTTAGAAAGTTAAGAGTAAACAAGGCATGCTCCTTCCACCCTCAAAGAGTCATAAAGACACTATTTAAAGAAATATAATTCATTATTAATAATCTCTTTTATCAAAGGACTATTATAAAACAGCCAATAATTAATCAATCTATATAATATATCAATTAATGAGAGCTTCTTCTACTTTTTGTAAAATTACTCCTCTTTTGTCAATTAATTGTTGAGGGAAATTAAGATTTTTATCTCTCTTAAGATTATTAAACAGAGACATAAATTCTTTTGTGAAGAGCTTAAAATAAGATCTTAACCAATAAGCATCTCCTGGGAACTTTTGAAAATCGTTTGAAATAAGTAAACTATCTATCTTTTTTTTTTTTTGGCTGACCAATTATCTGTTTATTTTTTTATTGGATATTTTTACGTATTTACCTTTCACTATTATCTCCTCTTCCTTTCTCCCCCAAAACCCTTTCCCATACCCCCTCTTCCAATTTTTATGAGAATGTGCTCCCATCATTCTCCTAATCCCACCTCCCTGCTCTCACATTCCCCAACACTAGGGATTCAAACTTTCGGGGACCATGGCCCTCCACTTCCACTGTTGCCTAACAAGGCTACCCTCAGTTACCTATTCAAGTGGAGCCATGAGTTCCTCCCTTTATGTTCTCAGGATGGAGTTTTAGTTCCTGGGACAAAATACTCTGGTTGAGTATTTTGCTACTCCTTCTAAAATAAAACCAAAGCACCCACATGTGTCTATGCATTGTGTCTTAAGTATTGTGAGCTTTTGGGCTAATATCCACTTAGTGGGTGCATGCCATGTATGTTCTTTTGTGATTGGGTTACCTCACTCAGGATGATATTCTCAAACTCCACCATTTGCCTAAGAATTTCATGAACTCATTGTTTTTAATAGCTGAGTAGTACTCCATTGTGTAAATATACCACATTTTCTGTATCCATTCCTCTGTTGAAGGACATCTGGGTTCTTTCCAACATCTGGCTATTATAAATAAGGCTGCTATGAACATAGTGGAGCATGTGTCCCTGTTGTATGTTGAAACATCTTTTGGGTATATCCCAGGAGTGGTATAGCTGGATCCTCAGGTAATACTATGTTTAATTTTCTGAGATACTGCCAGACTGATTTCCATAGTGGTTGTACCATCTTACAATCCCACCAACAATGGAGGAGTGTTCCTCTTTCTCCACATCCTCGTTAGCATCTGCTGTCACCTGTGTTTTCAATCTTAGCCATTCTGACTGGTGTGAGGTGAAATTTCAGTGTTGTTTTCATTTGCATTTCCCTGATGGCTAGGGATGTTGAACACTTCTTTAGGTGCTTCTCAACCATTCGAGATTCTTCAGTTGAGAATTCTTTGTTCAGCTCTGTACCCCATTTTTTAATAGGGTTATTTGATAGTCTAGAGTCTAATTTCTTCAGTTCTTTGTATACCTTGGATATTAGCCCTCTATCAGTTGTGGGATTGGTAAAGATCTTTTCCCAATCCGTTGGTTGCCATTTTGTCCTATTGATGGTGTCCTTTGCTTTACAGAAGCTTTGCAGTTTTGTGAGGTTCCATTTGTCAATTGTTGATCTAAGAGCACAAGCCATTGGTGTTCTGTTCAGGAACTTGTCCCCTATGCCCATGTGTTCGAGGCTTTTCCCTATTTTCTTTTCTATTAGTTTCAGTGTAGCTGGTTTTATGTAGAGATCCTTGATCCACTTGGAGTTGAGCTTTGTACAAGGAGATAAGTATGGATCAATTTGCATTCTTCTACATGCTGACCTCCAGTTGAACCAGCACCATTTGTTGAAAATGCTGTCTTTTTTCCACTGGATGGTTTTAGCTCCTTTGTCGAAGATCAAGTGACCATAGGTGTGTGGGTTCATTTCTGGGTCTTCAATTCTATTCCATTGATCTTCCTGCCTGTCTCTGTTCCAATACCATACAGTTTCTAAGAAAAATTTCTTAAAGCATATTCTTGCTCAGTGATTAAGAGCTCTGATTGCCATTGCAGGGGACCTGTATTCAATTCTCAGCATTCACTTGGTGGGGCACAAAGGTCTGTAAATCTGTGACTCCAGTTCCGGCTATCAGATGCTCTCTTCTGGACTGTGAAGGCATCTGGCATGCAGGTAGTGCACAGACTGACAGTCAGGCAGACAGGGTAAATTCTCATATGCATAAAATAAAAAAACCCTCTAAACAAACTAACTTCCCTATGTAGTTCAGGTTACCCTCAAAATATTTTTTGAATTTTTAAATTTTTTATTATTTTATGTATTTGGGTATTTTCCATGCATCTCTTGACACCATGGGCATGCAGTGCTCATGGAGACCAGAAGAGGGCATCAGATTCCCTGTAATTGGAATCACAGACTGTTTTTTGAGCTGGGAATTGAATGTAGGTCCTCTGGAAGAGCAACCAGTGCTTCTAAACCACTGAACCATCTTTTCAGCTCCATCAAAGCAATTTTTAAAAAGAAGCAAAAGGAAAGAAGGAAGAAAGAAAGGAGGGAGGGAGGTAGCAAGGTGGGGGTAGTTGCAGTCAAAGGAGATCAGAGATTATTTAAAGCTTTTTCTATCAAGGTGTTCAAATGTTTGGACTAAGTAAGAAAATAACATTTTTTAGGCCTAGCAAGATGGTTTAGTGGGTAAAGAGGTTTGTCACTGAGACTGGTGATCTGATTTTGATCCCTAGGAATCACATAGTGGAAGGAAAGAACAGACTCCCACTCTCAATCTCATGAGTGTGTGCTTATATGCACACACGCACGCGCGCGGACACACACACACACACACATCACGTGTGCGCGCGCGCGCGCGTGCGCGCACCCCACAAAGCAGGGGGAACTCCATAAATAAACAAGTAAATATTAAAAAGAATAAAAGAAAAGGTTTTCTTTTCCGAGGGTATGTGCATGTAAAGATGAATCTCTCTGGAATTTTAAATTCTAAGTAGGATATGAAAAAGATCAAATTAGGAGGAGAGGTATCTCATTATGAAGTGGAATCTCAAATGGGTACAAATAATACTTTACAAGGAATGATAAAATGAAATTCAAAACACAAGGTAGAGTCTCTAGATGGGAGATTTCCTCTACTTCTAATTGTATGCCAAATTTACAAGTCATTTTGTAGAGATTATTGAGATTCTTCTCTACAGAGCCCCACTCCATGAGAAAGATCTTCAATTTTGATGCTTTTAAAAATTCGATCTATTCCCTACAAGTACATGCTATACTCCCTAATACTACCACTGTATGGTGAGGTCACTGAAATTGTCTTAGTATACACCTGTGCAATCATTGGACCAACAATCCAGGACAGGGAACTAAAATATGTAGTTTAAGGAATGCTACAACTCATGACCATTGCCACATGGAGATCTACTCCAGCAAATGGAATTTAGAATATGTAAATAATAACCTCTACATTAGAAAAGTACAGAATGTCTTACTGCAGGTCAATTAAGGGATGTTAGTGGGAGGAGAGGCATGTAGAGTAAGGCCTGTTTAAAAAAAAAATGACCTTTGGGCTGACAAGATGACTCAGTGGGTAGAGGCCCTTGCAAGAAGTCATGATGAACTAAGTTTGATCTTTGGATCCCACAGTGTGGCAGGAGGGAGAGAACTGACTTCTACAATCTGTTCTAAGACTTTTTGTGTGTGCAGGCCAGAACCCACAAACACACACACACACACACACACACACACACACACACACACTATAAATAAATAAATAGACAAATAGATAAATAAATAATGATTATATTCAGACTATTCTCTGCAACCAAAACTGAAGCACTTAGCTCAGATCTCCACAATCCAATCATCATGACTAGGGTAACACTAACTAATTCTTCAATTAACATTCTTTTTCCATTCTAGTCAACAGTGACACTGGGCTTACATTATAGGATTGTAACTGTAATCTCCAGAGTCTATTCTGTTTATCAGCAGTTCTGCATCAAATAATAAAAATTTAAAATTGTGATTATCATCATCATAATTATTATTGTGTGTGTGTATCATATACATGGTGTGTGTGTGTGTGTGTGTCTGTGTATGTCTGCTTGTATGCTGTTCATGTTTGCATGGTCACACATGTGCCATGGTGTATGTGTGGAGATCAAAGGACAATTTTCAGGCATCAGTTCTCTTGTTCTATCCACCTCAGTTGTTAATCAAGAAAGCGCCCCACAGACTTTCCTACAGGCAATCTGATGGAGGTATTTTTCAGACTTGATGTACCTTATTCCAGATAAATCTAGCTTGGATCAAGCTGTCAGAAAACTAGCCAAGAGAATCCTTTATATAATTTTTGGTATGCCTATAAATTTGAAACACATAAAACCATTCAAAATCATATTTTTTAACATGGGAGAATACATAAGTATATTTTTGTATGCAGAATTTTACAAAATAGCATTTTATCATAAATACATGTTCGAAATACCCTCTCCTTCTATACCATTACTTTTAACTGCTTGTTGCCTGCTCTATCTCCTCTACCTGGAGAAGCTGATCTGTAACACGGTGGTAATTATCTTTAGGTACTGGGGCTGTGCTCAATTAAGAGACATGATCTTATTAAGTTGTCTGTGCTAGTTTGGAATTCCTGAACCCAAGTAATCTTCTTAATTGAGTAGCAGAGACTATGGGCACATGGAATGCATGGTATTCAATGTTTTCTAAGTTTTCTGCACACAATCTGGGTTTATTTTTAATTTTTGAAAGGCATTGGCATTTGGTTGTCATGACTTTCTAAGGAATTGGATTATACAGGCTATTTGAAAACTCTTTGATCCAATCCAGTTTATTCAAATTGACTGTAACCTTTCCAGGCAAATAATAAAAGCAAGTGATCTAGGACAACGTCTCTATAGAAGATTTAAGCAGTGAAAGAAATTTTATGAGTCCCACGAAAAACTAATAAAATAACAGGGCCCTGTGATTCCTTTTCCCTAACCTAAATAGTTAAAAATGCCTGTCAGCAGGTTTGGGCTCAGTTAATTAGTTACAGAAGATGTGGAGTTACAAGACAAAGGCCTATTAAATCATCCAAAGAAACTGACTGACCATGAAAGATAAAAAGTATACAAGGACATCCTTAGAAGAACAGAGATATGTCCAAATGGGTAATGGGCCATCTGGTGTTCCTCCAAACTCTTTCCCTCCCTCAAGGTCTTCTCAAGGTCCAAGAAACTGCAATTTAAGTTTAAGTAGATACTATGCTAACTTAGATAAGCTTCCGCCTGCAGGAACTGCCCTCTGTCCCATCGACCAGTACAGTCTGCTGATGTAAAACAACCAATCATGTGTACCCACGTAAAAATCTCCCACTTCCCCCACCCCTTGGCTATAAAAGTCCTAATCCTTAGAGCCTCCCGGTCAGTCCCTCTATCCCCTATGTGAGATATGGAGATATGGATTGGCCCAGAGCTCTGATTAAACTGCCTCATGTGCTTGCAACAAGTTGGTCTCTCGTGTGTCCTTGGGTACGTGCTGTTCTGAGACTCGAGTGGGGTCCCCTGGGATCCCCTTCTGGGGAGTCTTAGGCCTTTCATTTTGGTCTAGAATGACCAGTCTATGATACCCATCTCAAAGACAGCTGAAAGTAGTGAGGAGCAAACCAAATGGTATAACAATATCCACCATCTTTACCTTATACATATTGCTAATAATCTCTCCTTAAAAAATGTATCAAAGTCTTATCATTAAGAATCATCAGGTTTTATGTATAAAACAAGATATTGGCTTATATTCACTAAGACAAGTATATCTATTACACAAGTGTGTGTGTGTGTGTGTGTGTGTGTGTGTGTGTGTGTGTGTATGTAGTACTAGAAATCCAACTTTGTGTCTTACTGTGGTTTATAAGGGAACCACATGTCCAGCCTCATTTCTCTAAGGTATAGATAAAGCCCACCAGATTCTCTGCTAATGCTACCATTCAGTTTTCTGGGAGGAATTGATCACATTCAATAGTTTAAAGACTAATTAGAAATATTTTGTTCTTCTTGTTTTTTTCATTATTTTAAGAGTCTGTAAGTCCAAACAGTTAATGTAGATCTCCAAACAAGCTGTACAGTGATAATGTAAAAGAAACAATATAATTTTTTCAAAATCATGATTATGATTTTGACTTATGATTATGTTTTTCTTGTCATGTGAATTGGCAAGTAAAATTAACAGCAGTCATGATGTTGGTGATGAAGATGGTGGCTAGATTACTCTAGTTTACTGTACTTGATAATTTGTAGAAAGTCTTTTTTGTTTGTTTGGTTTTGGTTTAGTCTCGCACCGTAGCATAGTCTAGCTTCTAATTCCTGGCAATCATGTCTTACTATTCCAAGTGCAGAGATTACAGGTATGAGACACCGAGGGCAAAAAGTACTTCAAAAGTATTTTCAGATGATTTTTTTTCTCTGTCAATTCCACCCTTCATTTTGGAGTTTTGATTTTTTTTCTCTGTAATTTCCTCTCTCATTCTAGGGTTGTAGAATATTTTTTCTTTGCAATTTCCTCTTCCATTCTAGAGCTGTCGCTTAGATCTCCTGCAAATTCTCACTAAAAGATTATTCCATATATTAACAAAACTCTGAACAAAAAGAAAACCTATTCTGTTCTTTCCGGTTTGGGGAAACTTGAAACTTCTCTCCAGCTCTCCTCCTCACACAGCACTTTTCAGCACTCAATTTCTGCTGCCAACTAAGGTTTTAAAAAAATCACTCACTTCATTATTGGTGTCTTAAAATATACAAGGCTTTGATAACGTGGGTTTAAAGAAATTTGAACTAGTGTCTGGATTCAAGACAAATGTAGCTTTCGGTTATCTTTTTTGCATACATTTCTGAGCAGGAAGTAACACACAAAACTTCTGGTGTTCATGGGAAAAGGTCCTTTATTCTAATCGAGTGATTTTTTTTTCTACCCCTTCTTTTATTTCTCCCCTCGCCCCCTTCCCGGAGAGGGAATAGTCAGAAAGAATTGTTTCAACAGATCTCGCGGTGCTGTTCGAGATCCTGTGTTTTAAAAAAACAATTTAGAAATGATGCAAATGAGCCCGAGCCTTCCGGGGTTTGGGGCTGGGACTGCAGTGCTGGAAGCTCATTGAAAGCAGCCGCTGGTGGAGGCGGGGCTCTGGCCAGTTCCCCTTCCACCTTCCCCCACCCTCCTCTTCCAACCTCTGTTTGGCCCCTAGCTCGGTTCCAGACGTTGCCGCAGCTGTTTCCCAGCTCTTTTCAAGACTCCAGCGACCGACCAGAAGCCCTTGTTTCCAGGATGGTGATCCATGTGTATATTGCATCTTCTTCTGGCTCTACAGCGGTAAGGAGAGTGGGAGCCCACCTTTGTTGTTTGCCAACACACTAGTCCTCTTCTGCCTCAGAACCGTTAAATTGCAGAAGTTACACTGGAAGCTTCTCCTTAGAAGACGCAAGCATCGCCGCCCACAACACCCCCCTTCTTTCCTTTCTTCCTTTGTTGCGTCGATTTCATTTTTTTTTCTCCTAGAGTTAGCTTTGTTTGCCTTGAGACATTAGTGCCACATTTTCCGTTTCTAAAGGAAAAAGAAAGCTACCAAGTTTAGGAGAAAACTGGTAAAGGGACTTCGCATGGTTAGGTGAAGTCAAGTAAAATAAAAAACAAGTAGCTTTCAGGCTTTTTAGAGTGAAACATTTAACAAATATGCTCTAAGTACCGAGCTCAGGGGAAGTAGAGCATTTCTGTAAAGGATGAGGGTACTGATGGGAAGGGAGGGGAAGACTTCTGAGGTGCTGGAATTATTGTGAAACCACTGGAATGGAATTATTTTGAGAGCGTGCAGGTGGGGTATATAATTTAAAAAATAGGAGAAAGTCAGGAACAATTTTTTTTTTGCTTCCTCCTCCTCCTCCACCTCCTTTCCCTCCTCCCTCCTTTTCCACCCCTTCTTTTACTTCTGGGAGTATGAGGCCTTTTTTTTTTTGGTTTGTTTGTTTAAATTTAATGTAGTATGAGACATTTACCCCCCCCCCCAACACACACACACACACACACACACACACACACACACACACACACACACAAATTAGCGCTTATTTTGAGTTTTTCACTTTCCTTCGAAAGATTTTCCTTCTAAAACCTACTCCTTCAAGACTGGTGAAAACTGGGAAAAGAACCTGGCAGCTGAGTTGCTGCCTCTTCATAGCAATCAGTTTTCTTCCTTGATTCATTTGTTAGTTGTTAACTTAGAATAACAGTTTTTGGCATATCTGAGGACCATTGGGTAAACTGAGGTGAAAGCTGAATGCATACTTCTGTTAAATGAAAGAGCCTCTGTTCCAGCAACCCCAGGAGGAAAAATAAAGGCCCAACAGTGGCAGGAGCAGATGTGTGGGCTGGGGAATTTGAATGTAGAAAACTCCTCTAGCTTTAGAAGGGCAGAGGTCTCAGGTTGTTGGGTTGTTGTTATTTACATTTAGTAGGATTTGGAACAGAACTGAAGGCTATATGAAGTCACCAGAACCCTGAACCTTGAACTTTGTCTTTTGCCAACATGTGTGGGTGTGTTCAGACTGTGTTTCAAAATGTAAGAACACTTACTCTTAAAGTTATTGAACATTTTGTTTGAAAAAAATAGAAATGTTTATTATTTCCTTTGGACTCCACTTTAGAAGCATCTTGTCTTCCATATCTAACATTCTGATACTTCAAAGTAAAACATAGGTTACTGAATATCAATCTACTACATTAACTGCATTTTCAAAAACCAGCTTAATGCCTTTGGTTAATCCTTATTAGATTGAACCTCTCAAGCACTTAGGTGGTGGTTGTTGTTATTGTTGTTTTGTGAGGGTATGCAGTTCAATATTGGTATTTGTTCTTTGCTTTCTTTATCTTCTATTTCTCTTCCAGAAGTAAACTCAAGGAGAAACTGCTTCAAGAATTTCATCAAGTAATTGAGTCACACCTCCCCACTTTGTTAAGACATAAAATTTCTAAATACCCTAGAAGAGATTAAGAGTTTTATTAAATTATTCAATTGACAGATATTTATAGTGTTTGTCTTTAGTTTCTACTGTTTCTTCATGGACAATTAAGAATTTGTTCATGGTTGCACTAGTTACATTTTTATGAAAATGTCAAAATGAATGATTTTTTTATTATACTCTTGCAATGTTTAAAAAATAATCCTAAAATCGTACAAGGAGAATATTTTTAAGGAGGACTCCTTTATATGAATGGGGCAGTGGCTATTTACTTCAGAAAGGAAATTTTATTTTGCAGTACTGAAATTTTCCTTTAAGATAGCAAAAAGCATTGTCCTTCTAACAAATGATTTAGAAAATTTGGGCCAAGTGTTCTCATGGAATCTAAAAAGAAATTGAAAAGATACCTACCTGTAATGTGTCTAATGAGTGTTTTAAGTGTTTGACTTTGGCTTGATAATATGTATGTATTGAATGGTTTGCCTGCATATGGGTACTATGTGAATTCCCGTTGCCTATGGAGATCAGAAGAGGGTTTTGGATCGGCTCTCAGAGCTAGTTACAGATGGTTATGAGCCACCATGTGGATGCTGGGAACTGAACCCAGGTCCTTTGCAAGAACAATAAGTGTTCTTGACTATTGAGCCATCTCTTCATCCCTGAATCTATTTTCCTGACTATTAAAAAAAAATCAACAATATTAGATAGTTAGTTGTTCTGTGAATGAGCTATAAGAGCAATAATAAGCAATATTATATTTACAGCCTGAGACTTCTTATATTTCTCAGCCTAATTTTAAAAAATCCTAAAATGTGTTCTCATCTCTGCCCTAATACGTAGGAGTAGTGCTTGTTTCTCAAGGTTAGAAATATAATCAAATGGGTTAGACTTTTCAGTGGATTCTATTGTTTGTTTTTTTCTTTTTCAAGATAGGGTTTCTCAGTGTATCCATGATTGTCCTAGAACTCACTGTATATCTGCCTGGCCTTGAACTCAGAGATCTACTTGCCTTTGCCTCCCAAGTACTGAGATTAAAGGCGTGTGTCACTACCACTCAGCTGCAGTGTATTCTTGACAGTAACTCCAGTGAGACTTAAGTTCTCTCAGTCACTGTCTTATATTTTCTTGACAATAATGCCATGATTATGTTTCTTTCAGAAAAGGAGATGCAGATATAGAGAGGTTAAGTGTCACACTGCTACGAAGGTATAGAGTTTTAATGCAGGGAAAGCTTCTTAAGTTCAAATGTATGTAGCCAAAAAAAAAAAAAAAAAAAAAGAAAAAGAAAAAAGAAAAAAAGAAACATGCTGACAGTGATGCAGAGCAGCTAGCAGACATGAAGACGTAAATGTGAACATGACCTTAGATGTTTAGAGAATGAGTAAGTCCTGCAGGTTGAAAAGAATCTCTTGAGCATGCCCATAAGTGGGAATAGCAAAATGGGGAACTAGCATGGAGGACGGATGCTGTGTCTATAAGTAAATGTAAGTAAGAGGGCTATATGACTTATTCACTTAAGGGTAGGAAGGTAGAGAAGTTTAGGAAAGGCAAAACTGATAAGTTTTAGGTGAAGCTATGACATTGAGGTCTTAATGTTTCTCTTGGTGAAAACCAACTAGCAAGGATTGGGTTTCCAATTGTTTCCAGAAAGCTAATTCTGTTTATTCATATTTTATTTATTATCACTTCATAGTCCAAGTTAACATCTGTTCTTACTTTTTTAAGACAAGAACTCATTGCCCAAATTAGACTCAAACTCAGTGATCCTTCTAGTGCCTTCCAAGTGTCGAGACTTCTATAGATTTGTGCCACCACATCTGCCTTCGTCTGTTTAGAATTGTTTGTGCTCACTGTTGATAAGATGTCATGTAGTAGAATATGTCGCAATTTAGATCACAATTCCTTGTAAATTTAAATTTAGAAGAAAATCATATATTAAACCCAATGTCTACATAACTTAACAAATTGCAGTAACATTTAACAACAAACAAACAAACAAGCAAACAAACAAATAAAACCAACATTGACCTTTTGTTGAAATTAACAGACAGATGAAAGACAGGGAAAGGTGTAGTTGGCTTAGGAGAATTTTACCCTTACTTCTTTCTTCCAGATTGATATCGATCCATTTTATGTCCTCAATGCATTCTGTGGGCACTAGTGCAGAATCTTGAAAGGGTATGATATATAGGAGGTTTCTCTCAAGATTTCATTTAGAGGATAGCACATATAGTGATCTCTGTCTCTGTCTCTGTCTCTCTCTCTGTCTCTCTCTCTTGTTTCTCTTATAACTACTAAAAACAAAGCTAGTTTTAGGGTGGATTCTGTGATGGTCCTCACAAGTAATAAAAACAAGGGAATGAATCAAATACTCTTGATCAAGTCACAACTCCCTAGTCACACTATTTTCATCATTTGGAATTTGTATATAGAGCATGAAGGCACTGTTCTTTGTCATGTGGTTCTTCAGTAGTTTTATGTTAGGTGACAGAGTTCCTTGCTGTTCTGTTTTTGTATATATAAATTGAGCCCTGACTTAAAACATGCTTTGAGCATGCCGTAACTGCCAAGCTTTGTTGGAATGGTATTATTTAAAGTTATTAATAAACTAGTTAGAAGATCAAACTCAGAAACCAGCAAATTAAGAGGTGTACTTTTCAGAAACCCCATGCTGTAGAAAATGGTGATTTTTTTCAAGTGTCAAGTGAAAAGACTAAAATGAAGAATCAGTACCATCCATTTGGTAAGCAGTACTTGAAAGCTGATTTCCCTGTAACTGCAGTGAAGTCAATGGAAAAGTTTAGCCCATCTTAAAAAGGCTTAGGAAACATATTTCCCATTCAAGTACTGATCAGGCCCCATCCTGCTTAGCTTCCGAGGTCAGATGAGATAGGATGTGTTCAAGGTTATATGGCCATAGACAGGAAACATCTCAATGGTAGTGACTCTCATGACCTAAAAATGTTTAAAAGTCTAATAGCTATCCATGGCAGAATATATTATGAAAGGTAAGTGTTATAACCTCATAGAAGTAAAGGGTAATATGAATTTATCTTTAGCATAAAGACTTATTATTCTGAAGAAAAATAATATCCTTAACAATCTTTCTCCCAAAATGCTCTGTGTTAAAGTCTAAACACTGTCAGGCTATATGCTCTATCTTAAATGCTTTGTGTCTATTCTCAGGTGTGCTTTTTAAAAACGTGCATTGCACAATCAACTATGTGTCTTTAAACATATATGTTTATTCTTTGAGAAATTTATATATGCATCAATGTATTCTGTCCCTATTCATTCCCTCCCACTAGTCCCCTTAACTCCTCCTGGATCTCACCCCCTTCACTCTAAACTTTATATATATTTTATTATATTTATATATATTTATATATTTATTTATATATAATTATATATAAATATATTATTTATATAATAAATATATATATAAATAATATATTTATATATATAAATATAATAACATATCAAGTCAAATTTGTTTTGCTCTTATACAAATTGATGTGGGCCTTCCACTGGAGCATGCATGGTAAACACATTGGGGAGAACACCTTTAAAGGAAATTGACTTTCCTTCTGCTAGTGCTGTCAACTTTCAGCAGCCCCTCTGCTAGAGGTAGGGACAGATGGGCTCCATTCCCATCCATGTTACACTATTGTTTGGCTTGATGTTGAGCTGACAACTATGTGTCTTCATAGAATATGTTTTGCTTTAACAGGATTATCAAGGGTTAATTTTATACTGTGTTTTATTGATAAAATTAAGTGGATTCGAAGGGATCTGTTCCCCTTCAATTATGCCTTGCTACCTAGGTAGAGACCTTTTAAAATTACAATTTAATTAATTCTATCTAGAACAAGATGAAGCAAACATACTTTTAGACAAAAAGGGCAGCTCTTTTATGACAACTGCTTTTGTTAGCATGAGAGACAAAGGTGACATTTAACACTTGGCCAGCCCAGCAGAGTTTTAAACAGAGGAATTGTTTTCTAGCCCACTGCTTTACATTTTGCCTATATGGTTGTGGAAAGGGCTCTAGACTTGCAGAACATAATAAAAATTCAAATAAAAGTTTAAAAATACCACAACAAATTCAAACTCGGTGCATTTAAAGTGTTCAGGACTGTTGGGTTTTTGTTGTCCTTGTTCTACCTTCTCCTTAGCACAGCTGCTCAACATTTGGTCTCAGTAATCGTAACAAACCAGCATTGCACATTCCAGGCACTGTGCCTAGTGCTTTCCATATATTATCCCATTTCACTTTTAAAGTACACTGAAGTGCTGCTATTAGCTCCATTTCTGTGTTTGCAGCGATTTTTCCTGAGATTCACAAGAGATATTAGGTGTGTATTGATCAGGACCAAAGAGCTAGAAATGGCAGAGCTGGGATTTCAAAGAATGCAGGGCGTTGCCTTCAGTACCCTCGGCATTGTTATTTGCATACCTTCCACAAATAGATATTGCATAGAATTTACATCTCTGGCACATTAAAATGTTGATTTATGATTACAGGTATAATTGCCTTCAGGGCTAGCCTAGTCTACAGAGTGTGTTCCAGGACTAATGGCTACATAGAGAAACCCTGTCTCAAAAAAAAAATACAATAGCCATCTCAGTAGGGAGTGTGGGATAGTTTGCCAGGTAAAAATGGTAATGTTATCTATGCCAGTGGCCTGAGTTTGAGTTGTAGAAGGAGAAAGCCAACTTCTGAAAGTTGTCCACTAAACACTCAACTTGAGGTGCCTGCATTCATAAATGTACATGCTCACATCCAGTGGAAAAACTACTCGGGAGATCCTCTTATTCTATAAGTGTGTTCTCATCTACAACCTGGACTTGGGAATGCGGTGGGAGGGAAACAAGGGCAAAAGAGGGAAACTAGGTGAAGAGTAAGGCCAGCATTAGCATTTTCTGTTACAACTTAATATGCATGCATACGTGCACAGAGAGGCTTTACCAGGATCATGTTTTAAGTAGCCTTTACCCCTTTTTGTAGTGGCTTGTGCAACACATTGAACTCTGATGATTTTGATGCTCTGTTTTAAAAAACTATCTTTTTTTTTTTTTTTTTTTTTTTTTGCTCAGCATGTCTGTGCAAACTGATAATCATAGCACTCTGGAATTTGAGGTACAAGTATATTAAGTTTGAGGCCAGACTAGGCTTCCATGGTCAGACTGTGTGTCAAAAAAAAAAGGAAAAAAGAAAAAGAAAAGGACAAAAATACTTTAAATAAGAAAACAAAACATACCCATCCAACCCCTAATTACAGGAACAACAAAACCCTGTATTTTGTGGCTATATACCGGCATGGTAAAAAAAGGAAGGTAGATTTTTATGAGTCTATGATTAAATTGGAAAGCAGTATATTTATAATTTATAAAGTCTGGCTTTGGATTCTTGTTTTTGAATTATATTCTTTGGTTTAGCTCTTTTGGAAATAAGAGCCTATGACAGAGTTGGGTTCAAGCCAAACATTTCTGCTTGGGAGATTTCCAACAATGAGTCAAGACTAATTAAACTTCAGTTTTAAGCAGCAGAGAATATTCACCTCAGGTAACAACTACTGTGAGACCATTTGGTCTGTTTATGTCACTGTCACCTCTCATACAGTTGTTTCATCATAAGTGTGGCCCATTCTTCAGTGTTATAATTTTAACAGTATGTATTTAATCAAAGTTGTATGAATTAGGAAACCATCATCGCTAGTATAACATTTGAAAATTGATTTAGAAGGAAGATACTGGTGGATAATTAGTTATTGTTTTTTTAAAAATGATAAAGTAACTTGCTTTAATTTCTAGCACAAATAACTAGTCAGCTTCAGCTGACAGCACTATGAAAAAAAGGCTGGTGGCACAGCTCAGTGGTGGAGTGCTTGCCTAGTACGGCTGAAGCATTGGGTTCAAAGTACTGCAAAAAAAATAAAAAATAAAAAATAAAAATGTAAGTCTAGAAAGTAATTTTAAAAGCTGCCCTGCTGTCTTTCATGGAGTACTTAAAATGTACCTGGCACAGCAGCCACAACTTTATATGTAATCTGCCATTTAGCACCCTTGGTTCAGAGATGACAGTTCTGTCCCACCACACCCTGGCCTACCATCCACATTTTTATTTGAGGTCACTGTGTAGCACTCTGCTGTCCTGGAACTCAAACTATATAAGATCAGACTGGTGTTGAACTCCCAGAGAGTCATCTGCCTCTGCCTTTCACAGGCTGGGATTAAAGGCTTGTACCATGATGTCTGGATCCCATTATTTATTTATTTATTTTATGTATATGAGTGCTCTATCTGCATGTATACCTGCATGCCAGATGAAGGCATCAGATTTAATTTGGAAGTTGAAATTGACCAACGGATTTTATCTAGTACGTTTCTGTAAATACCACTTGTATTTATAGTTTACATTGTATTATACGATTATATGCTTATATGGGGAGTTTATACTTACTGTTATATATTATATTGTACTGTTATATATTTATATTGTATGGCGAGTTTAAGAGAAGAATGTGTATCACATTGGGATTTAATCTGACTCTACCAAAAAAAAAAAAAAAAGAACATGACCACCGAACTTCATACCCGAAGGGATCCTAACATTACTTACATGTTGGAGACTCAAGTGAGAGGCCTGCCCTGCCAGCAGCATAGCACATGTCTGCTTTAAAGCCAGCGTTTCTACATTTTGTGAAAACCCAAAGAAACATAGGCTTGGCTATGATTTATGCCTAGATGTTCAAGTAGATCTAGCACAAATAAGTATCTAAAAAAAATTTGAAAATCATTCAATTACAGAGATAGATATTTCCCTCTACTATTGGGCAGGGAGTTTTTTAAGATTAAGCAAAATAATTCATAAGCATACTATTTATGGTGTACAGAACACATCTGAAGAGCAACTATTGGAAAAATGCAGTACTATCACATGTAAAAACAAAACCTAAGAGATTCATGCAAAATAAACTAATTGGCCTACTTGGCTTCTTCAAACACGAGTTGCTCTGAAGACAAGTAAACGTTCTTAGACAATCTCTTACTATGTGAAGTAACTGGGATTGCCCCCATACTTGAGAAAAGGATCACCATTTTCTTCATTTCCTTTTATTTTATGGGTGTGGGCATTTTGCCTACATGTATGCTTGTGTAGCACATGCATGCAATTCCCACAGAGACCAGAAGAGGACATCATTGGATCCTCTGGAACCAGGGTTACAGATGGCTCTTAGTTGCTGGGTGCTGGAAACCAAAAGTGGTCGTTTGTAAGAGCAAAAAGTATTCTTAACCACTGAGTCCATCCATAAGGGCTACCATTGGACATCACAAGATTTCTTAGAAATATTTGAACTTGGAATGCTAAGCTTTCTTGTCTGTTTTTGTTTTGTGACAGTGTCTCCTGAAGTCCCCAGGCTGGCCTTCCTATGTAACTGAAGTTGAGGGTGACTTTGCACTAATGGTCATTGAAAGTGCTCTGATTATAACATATGTGCTACCAGGAATGGCTTGTATGTGTGATTCATCTTATGTGAAAGCACATGATAAAAAGACAGGTGCATATTATCTATGATAATATTAAATGTGTTTTTCTAAAAAAAATCTTCTCAAGTTGTAGAAATTCCCTTTGTCGTAGTAATGTTCAAACTGAAGAAGGAAGGTCCTGCACCTAACAAAGCAGATTTTGAGACTAGGTTAGTGTCTTTATTTCTTAGATGGATTCTATTGATGGCCTGCTGAGTGTTAGAACTAGGTTGGAGGGCCCTATTTTAGAACTATTTAGAATGAAACAAAGAGCCATGACTAATAATTCATTTACTTTCTCTACTTCTTATTATCCAGATTATAATTAGAATGGAGTAACATTATAGATGGCATGGTGCAATTCAAATGCAAATAGGCTACCAATTGGAAATTTGTGATTAGTATTCAAAAATGTATGATTAGAGTTGAGAAGAGATGATGGCTAGAAAGTTAAAAAGTGTAGGAGCCATTCACATGGGTTTATTTGAAACTGTGGAAAAGAAGGAATTAAGAGGAAGGAATTACAGAATGAGAAGAGGGCTGAGGATGAGGGTGCAGCCTTGATGAAAGTTCACATATAGGAGGTTGTGAAAGGAACATACAAAGGAGGAACATTCCTTAAGAAGAAGAGAGGTCCAGAATGGAACTTCTGCATGTGATAGCGTGGGCATATGCAAAACTATATAGACAATTATATAGACAACTGTATAGACAAGCTAGGATAGAGGCAAGTATTAAGGGAGCATCGTTTGGCAGTGCCATATAAGCCTTGTGAAAATTGCTAAAATGCCATTGAATTTAAAAGGAGGAAATTATTATTATTATTTTTACCCCATTTTTTTTCCTTTGGATATGTTATTTGCATTTCAGATGCCATCCCCTTTCCCCATTTCCCCTCCCTAGAAAACCCCTATCCCGTGCCCCTTTTTCCTTTTTGCTTTTATACAATTTTTTTTAAATGTTAATCAAAGGCTTTATAAGTATGGTAATGCTCAATCAGAAGTGTAACCCAATACCCAACCTAGATATATAAACTATCTTTGACTGGTGGAGACACATGAACTTCTGCCTCCATGCCCCCTCTCTCTTTCTCTCTCTCATCACCTAGCTTCTCCTCTACTTCATCTTCTCCTCTCCTTACTCCACCTTTTCCTCTCGATGCTCCTTCCCCCTTAGCTCCTCCTACATATCACCCTTCCTGTTAAAATAAAGCTTTTCTCTCAGAATACAATTAGATCATAATTATTCCTATTTGTACCACTGAGGTACAAGATAGTCTTAATACCCAGTCCATCATTTTGTTGACTAACCAGAACCTCTGTTGTCTCTCTTGACTAAAACACTTAGTTTTGAACCTGGCTTTTTTCTTGGCTTTAGAATGAATATCAGCTGAAAACCATCCACTCAGATCTTTTCTCTCAAAGTAAATAGCCAGGATTGACTATAAGACTATAGGTCTTCAACCCTGTCAGAAATCCAGAATGACTGAGTTAACTGAAGTTATGGGAAGCACTAAGCATAGCTTCTAAAACTTAGCCAATTTATAGAGACCGCTGAACACCTGGGCAGCCCCTACACTACCGAACGTTGGAGCATCAAATCTTCAGCCTTCTGGCCCAGACTCATCTGGCAGACCTTAGTGATGCAGAATTTTTAAGGACTGATTACTCTGTATGGGCAGATATAATCAGTCGACTATTCTGCAAGTCTGTCCTTTTCTGGACAGTAATTTGTCTGTGGATGGAAAGAGGAAATTCTTGCCTAGTAGCTGTCTCACCACAACTGGAGTAACTCCAAGGATGCTAAATTTCTTCTTAGAATCCAAGACAGGAAGCTGTCAGGAGCAGACAGGTCTCTAATCAAAATGAACATTAATATAGAAATATTTGTGATGTCAATTCTATGGATTTCTGACGTTTTAAAATCCAACTATCCATGTAAGTTAACCTGGACTGTTGTCTGTTAATTCCTCTCAGCTATTTCTAAATAAAATATAGAAAACACCTTAACAATAAACTCAAAGTCATGAATTTGCTATAGTCCCTTAACTCATAGGCTAACCATCCCAAATCAGTTAGAAAAGTTAAAGAAGGACTGGGTCTAAGCCTTGTATTTCTAAATGTGTTATACAGGCACAATGCCCATGAGAGTATCAATATTCATTTCACTTTTATATCAATAAGAAGCTCATACCAATGAGAACCTTAAATTTGAAATTCAAGTGAATTTTGTACCATTTAATAAATTATAACTTCATCTTGATACTAATTATACAGATTTCTACCAATAGGTTATGGCTATGCCATAAATCCTAGCTAATCCTCCCTGTTCCAACAAAATCACTACTTTTCTCAAGAAAGACAGCCCAATATTAACCACCTTAGTCCCCAAGCCCAGGGAACAAGAGTGCTGACTCTTCTTTAACTTCTTCAAGCTAATTATGGGTGTTGAGATATTAGAAGAGGGGTGGGGGGAAGAGTAAATTGACAAGCCTCTGAAGATGTGTCTTCACTGTATCCAGATGCAATTCCTGGACACCAGATGTTTGAGCAGGTCTGCTCATTTTGCTTGATGAGTAGATACACCAAGGCTGTGTATGCTGCAATATACAATTCTCAGAACAAGTTTTAGTATCAAGAAAAAAAAATTTTTTCCCTAGAGGGCTGACATTTTTTTAAAAGATGTTGGTTCTAACAACTTTTCTTTTTTTTTTCTCCCTTTTTGTAATTGGTTATAATATTTACATTTCAAGTTTTATCCTCTTATCCCATTTCCCCCACCACCCAGGAACCCCTTATCCCATCCCCCCTCCTTATGCTTCTATGAGGCTGTGCCGGCACCTACCCCCCACCCCCACTACCTCCTCCTCACCCTCACATTCCCCCCATTCTGTGTTCGTTTTTCATGGGACCAAGAATCTCCTCTCTCACCTATGCTGAACAAGGCCGTCCTCCCCTAAGTATACCGCTGGAGTCATAGGTCCCTCCCTATGTGCTCCCCGGCTGGTGGTTTAGACCCTGGGGGGCTCTGGTTGTTTGGTATTGTTGCTTTAAAAGGAGGAAATTATAACTGATCTTAAACATAGTAGTTTCAGTGACATGCTGAAAGTAATAACTGATTGAAAGGCATAAAGAATAGAATATACATAGAGGAAGAGATATGCATTGTCTAGTAATGTACTAGTGTGATAAAAGGAAGTGCTGTCCAATGGGACATAGTGAGTAAACAGGTCAGCTAGGAATATATAGTGAGACCCATTTTCAAGTAACAACAGTAACAATAATATACAAATATCCTTACTAACTTAAGTTTCATATAAAATAATATTGACCATGCAGAGAGTTCTTTTATTTTAAACTGACCAGATGTGCATTGTCTTTGTAAGAGAAGAAACAGGAAAGTCACAGCTCTTACATAAAGTATTGAATGACTGGACAATTTCCACTACTCCTACTTGCCAAACCAATTAAAAACATGGCTCTTTAGAGAGTTTGCTGGCAGGGTTTCCCTAGTATAAGCAAAGGCCTGGATTTGATCCCAAGCACTGAAATTAAAAAAAAAAAAAACAACTTGTGTCTGTATGTGTTTTACACTTCAAAGTTTTTCTAGGAGATGGATTGTTTTAGTCATAAGAAAGTGCAACTAATGTAATGTTTTTTTTTTTCAGTTAAATCATTTAAACTTAGTTTCATTTCTAATGCTAAAGGAGCCTTTTGAAAGCTACATAGTATAATGTGAGATCAGTAAACTGATGCTTCTATAACCTTAAGATTTGTAGGCTGACTTGGAATCCTTGAATGAAATTCAAAGAAGATAGAGAGATAAAGGCAATCATTTGGGATTCCACATTAATGAAGGTGTTACACTCTAGATTTGAGAGTTTATAGAGCTTTGGCTCTAAACTTCTGCATGGAATTAATGTGGTAATATGTGGATATATGCGAAACTATATAGACAACTCAGACACAAATGAAGAACCTTGCAAAGTGTGGTCATTTTGAATAGATTTAGCTAGATCAGCTTCTGCCATTTCTCAGTCTATGATTTATTTGTGCTGTGGATTTTTTTTCCTTTCATGCTCTAATTCACACATTCATTCAGAAAACATTTGTGCCAGTCACTGGACCTTAGTTCTCAAGGCCAAGAAAGGACCTGAAATAAATGAGATGCCTTTCAGAATCTTGTGTGAGTCGGAATGAGCAAGTATGTGGATGTCATTTTAGGGGACTAAGTTACATGGTTTGTAAATAAATAAGGAGAATGTATGTGGTGCTCGTAGGCCAAGGTACTTTTGGGACTTATCTGCTGGTATATTGATAAACTCTCACAGGAGTTAGTGTCTTCAACAGATGTTCAAATGCATTTTTGTTTATTTTCCAGTCACATCTTGAATAGTTATTCTAAAAACATTGATGATTTATTATTTCAACTGAGTTTTTATCCAGTTGTCTTTGCCATTTCCCTGGCAGGGTGTGGGAATTAGACCCTAAGTAAAATGTACTATTTCAGCTTTTATTTTTGTACTTGAACATGGACCAGAGACACGATTGAGGTCAGTCAGTTTTCATTACAGTCAGATGTAGTAGTGATGACAAGCTGAAAGATTTGTATTTTTTCTGTTGAATTGTTTCTATCAGTTATTTTGGAATTCCAGAGGAAAACACTAAAGTATTCTTTTATTATCTGACCAATCCTACCTAGGCTTATCTACATTCCCTTCACCTTGGGATCAATCTGGCCTGGACAGTTTGTATGAATAATTATGCTGTGCAGAAGCTTGAGGGGCATTCTGGTTTTTTTTTTTTTTATTTTGTTTTTTTGTTGTTTTTTTTTGTTGTTGTTTTTTTTTTTTTGGCTTTTTGAGACAGGGTTTCTCTGTGTAGCCCTGACTGTCCTGGAACTCACTCTGTAGACCAGGCTGGCCTCAAACTCAGAAATCCACCTGCCTCTGCCTCCCAAGTGCTGGGATCAAAGGCGTGCGCCACCACTGCCCAGCTTTGAGGTGCATTCTTTAAGTACTTAGAAAAAACCTAACTCTCCTAGGCTAGTCTCATGTTTCCCTCTTGCACTCTGGCTTTCCTTTGGTTTTCTAAAGCTTCTAGGCTTCCCAAGTTTTTGGTTGGAAGTTTAGTTCAGGTTTTGTACATCAGTTTGATTTACTATTTATACCACTGCTAAATTGGATGTGGGTTATATCCTGTGCTAGAGTTTACAACATGGGGCTGTTAATCAGTATGCTGGCCTTTGGCCAACCATATGACAGAAAAAAAAAAGCCAAATCCTGAAATAATTAGTATTTTTCTTAAGTTCCCACCAGATAATAGGACAAATATATAATTTTAGTTCTTTCCCTTCTCAACATATTTCTAGCTCAGCTTAATGCACTGATTCAACTCTGAGAAAAAAATTGCTGCATTATCCCTGGGAGTTAATAAGTGTCTGGAACCAGGTGTTCTGGTAGATGGGTTTTCTATTACAACCGCAGCTGCTCTTTTAACACAGCACTTCAAATATCATTTTTTTTTTGTAATTGTACTGCTCTTGGTAGACTAAACTAAATTAAATTGAAAGCAGAATTTTAGAAGCATCTATCTAGGCGAGGTCATAGAAGGTCATCCAACCCATCCATGTAAGGACTGCTTGGGAGCTGGCCCAGAAAGATTATGATCAATTTTCTTTTAGTAAACTCTCCAGAGGAGGAAACATACACTCTCCCATGGTAATCCACTGGAGTACTACTCTATATTTTTTCTTTCTCTAGACTCTCAGAGTATGATGTGGAAATCTGGGTGACAAGTGAAATTCAGCATACCCATTCTTTTGTGGGAGAGAGATCAGATTTTTGAAATCAGAAACATAGGAAGTAAAGGACTGTGTACTATATAAACATTCACCTAGTATTAGTTGAACGTTTTTTTCTCAAGTATCCACTAAAATAATATGTTGAAGCCTTTTAAAAATTATTTTGGAAAGAGTCTGTAACTTTTATTTTGAGAAAGTTAAAAATAAATCTCATGATTTTTATTTCTTTCCTTCTGCTTTTCTTTTTCCAGGAAGCATTCTGGGTATTGCCCATGTCTGTCAGTCAGCACATTATGGGGTCATATCATAAGACGACATTACCACTACCACGTGGTGCTTATTTCATGAAGCTTGCAACCTGCTGGATTTACATAAATTTTAAGATAGAAATTTTAAACCTTTTAAATGTGTAGGCCTTTAAAGCTCAAGCTCTGGGCATAGTTGAATGGCATTACTAATGAAGAAAATTACAGGACAAGGGTGATTTAAAACCCAATGCAAAGCCTTTAAAAGGTTCAATTGCTAGGAAAGAACCGTTGTAAAATTTTGAACTAAGTGGTTTCAGTTGTAGAGAAAAATACCTGCCGTAGGACTCTGAACTCCAGGTGGTGACTTTTTAAGGTCGTTAAATGATACTTTGCTAGCAATCTTTCCTATCATCAGTGCCTTACTCAACCAGGAGCCCCCAGTTGAGAGTGAGAAAGGAAGGAGCTTAGAGAGTGCTTTAGGCCCTGTAATGACCATTCCTTGTGGAAATAAAAGACCTTAAACTTGCATCCTGGGGAATGCCTAGACTTTTTTTTTTTTTTTTTACAAAAATGAGTAATAATAACTACTGTGAATTTTGTAGAAAGAAGGAAAAAATTCAGCAGCACTACAGTAATTGGTTAAAATTGTTAGCTGAAGAAAATATCTTTCCTCTTCTACATAAATGAAAAATTTGCCTGTGTTTTTAGTCATTGTAGACATGGCTTCACAAGATCTTCAAGTTACTTGTTTTGTTTGGAAATAGTAATATTAGCACAGAAGAGAGGCCTGTTATTTGTTTTCCATTGTAAGTGAATTTTTCTCTTGAGGAAAGAGTTTTAATCTCCCTCCCTCCTTCTCTCCCTCCCTCCCTCCTTCTCCTTCTATCCTCCCTTCTTCCTTTCTTTTCCTACCTCCTTCATTCTTCTGACACTTAACTCTTTTTTAATTTTTGTTCTAATTCTTTGTAAGAATGCACAGTGTAAGTGGTTCCAATGGCAATCCTAGATATTAAAAGAGTACTGAATATGTTCCAGAGTACTTTTTTGGGAAGCCTCAAATTCAGTCCTCTTTAGTGCTTGAAGGAAAGGAAAAAAATAAGAATGCACATTGATTTGTGGTTAGTTGACTGTGACATTTGATTCAAAGTTTGTGTCCTAAGGGAATTATACTTTAGGAAAGAAAACTGCTAGTAAAGTAATTATACAGAGTCATAAAAGCGATGAGGGCAGGAGAAGAAGGAAGAAAGGGGATCGAAGGCAAGGGAGTGAGGAAAGGAAGGAAGGAAGGGGGAGGGAGGAAAGGAGGGAGAGAAGGAGATTGGAATTACAGAAAACAAGCCACCATGCTGCCAGTGACAGTGGCGTTTCTAAATCTTTGTTTTCTAGTAAGGGATACTATGCTACTGAAAACTTGCCACATGTTTTCACTGTTAGTCCAATTTCTACGTGATTTCTTTCACATCCTCTATTTCTCCTAAATATGTTAGCTAATATTTCATCTCCACAATATTAAACATTTCTTGATGAGTATTTTTCAGCTACTTTAGGCACATCTGTGTTAGGTCTCACTGTGGACTGTCTTTAAATTATTTTTAAAAATTTGACTTTCTACTGTACATGTCCCAAATATGGCAAAATAATTTTCCTAAGCTATGGATGGATATATGTGCGTATGCTCACACAGAAATAAGGTATCTTGAGTTTGTGGAATACATGCTGGACCAAGACTTCTTTTCACACTATGGAATTTATTGAGTAACAATTACAAGGTTCAGCCATTTACGTTTGTCAGTTAATCTGCTTACCTTGGCGATCCTCTGAGGTAAACACAGGTTCTTTTATTAGAAACTTAACGTTTAATATTAACTCACATATCTCACACACACAGTACATCAGTCTATCTATTGGTCTGTCTGTCTGTCTGTATTTGTCTGTCTATCCACGTATATGTGTTTTTACAGAGTGAAATACATGTTAAGCCATCTTCAAGGAGTTTCTGAAGTAGTCTGAGAGAAAAGCAAGGAGAGTCTTTGTTGGTAAGGAGGTGCTAACGAAGGTTGGTCTTACAAACCTTTGGAGTAGGTAATGTGAGTACCTTGTTCCACTGAGATTATTTTCGTGTTTTTTTTTATTTGAGAGTTTCATATATAAATATCATAGGTTTACAGATCTATACCTCATTCTCTTCTTTCTATTTCCTCCCCTATCTACCATTACCACGTTTCCCTCCTAACTTTCATGTTTTTTTTTCCTTTAGTCATCTGAGTTTAATTGAGTTTTATTCTTTAGTTATGGAAAGAAATACACAAATTACAAAAGACACAAGCACCATTTTTAAACCCTCTGAATCCACTTAAAGCTGCCTGTCTGTGTGCAAGTCTGTGTTCAGAAACACGGCTAGGGCTGCAGCTAAGTTGTATATTGCAGCATAGACATGTGCTAACCAAAATGCCTTGGATTCACTAAGAATTGGACACTTTCATGGTCAGAAGCTGTTATTGTTCTTAAACTTTTCATATTTAGTGCATTCAGTTAAGTGTGTTCAATTGCCCACAGTTTAAGCATTCAGTTAAGTGTGTTCAATTGTCCACAGTTTAAGAAGCTGGGTGCTAGAGCACCCATCACTGAAACTATGTTCCCAAGCCATGGCTTTTTTAACAGTTAGACAAGAAGACAAGCTGAGGTATAGAGCATGAACTTAACCGAAAACCACATAGTTGGAGACGAGGCTGAGGCTACATCACGAATAGAATTTTTAAAAAGATTTTATTATTTTTTATTGGATATTTTATTTACTTACATTTCAAACATTATCCCCTTTTTCAGTTTCCCCTCCAGAAACCTCCTTTCCCATCCTTCCTCCCCCTGCTTCTATGAGGGTGTTCCCTCATCCACCCAGCCACTTCCGCCTCCCTGCGCTGGTATTTCCCTACACTGAGACATCGATTCTTCACAGGACCAAGGGCTTGTCCTCCTATTGATGTCCAACAAGGCCATCCTCTGCTACATATGTAGCTGGAGCCATGGATCCCTCCATGTGTACTCTTGGTTCCTGGTTTAGTTTTGTGAGCTCTGGATGTGTGGGGGGGGACAAGTCTGGTTAGTTAATATTGTTGTTTTTCCTGTGGGTTGCAAACCCCTTCACCTTCTTCAGTCCTTTCTCTAACTCCTCCATTGGGGACCCTGTGTTCAGTCCAGTGGTTGGCTGCGAGCATCTGCATCTCTGTTGGTCATACTCCGGCAAAGCCTCTCAGGAGACAGTTATATCAGCAAGCACTTCTTGGCATCCACAATAGTGTCTGGGTTTTGTGTCTGTATATGGGATGGATCCCCAGGTAGGGCAGTCTCTGGATGGCCCTTGCCTTCAGTCCCTGATCCACACTTTGTCTCTGTATTTCCTCCCTTGAGTATTTTGTTCTCCCTTCTAAGAAGGACTGAAGCATCCACACTTTGGTCTTCCTTCTTCTTGAGCTTCATGTGGTCTATGAATTGTATCTTGGGTATTCTGATCTTTTGGGCTAATATCCAACTTATTAGTGAGTGCATACCATGTGTGTTCTTTTGTAACTGGGTTACCTCACTCAGGATAAGATTTTTTAATTCCATCCATTTACCTAAGAATTTCCTGAAGTCATTGTTTTTAGTAGCCGAGTAGTATTCCATTGTGTAAATGTACCACATTTTCTGTATTTATTCCCCAGTTGAAGGACATCTGAGTTCTCTCCAGCTTCTGGCTATTATAAATAAGGCTGCTATGTGTCCTCAAATGGCATTGTTTCTACTTACAATTGAACTGAAATTAAGATAATTAGTATTTACTGATTTTATTTTACAAAAAAATTTGCTTTGAGCCTCATTTATAATTCCATTATATTTACCACAAACTTCATTTTTTTGCTATAATATAATAAATGAACCATGAATCATTCTTTGTTCAGATGTCAACACTCTCTATTTTCTGCCTTGTCTTCAACTCTGGAATTGGGAACACTTTTTTAAAAAGGTGTGCATGAAGAAACCAGCCAGAAGTGTTACAGCTTCTTCTAGTATATAGAAGAAGCTGACTATAGAGCCAGGCATGATAGTCCATGACCGTAATCCCAAAGCATAGGATGCTGAAGCAAAAAGATGGCTCCTAAGGGCGAGGCTTGTTTGGGGTACAAATTGAAACTCTATCCAAAAATTAAAAACAAAACCTGACTCAACTTCTATTTTTTTCTTAAAAAAATGGTTCTATAATGGCCAAATGAATTATATAGAAGGTTTAGCAAGATCTAGTTCCCTTCTCAACCATAGTCTTTCTCATATATATATATATCCTGGCAGTCAGATTATCTCCAGTACTAATTCTAGTAATATTATATAATCAAAACTAAGGTGATCATAATAATTCTAATTTAATGTTCCAATCAAAAGTATATGTTATTTTATTTTATATTATCAACTTGGTTATGACTCTGGTGATGGCCTGGAAAAGAAGAATGCTAGGCCTTGACCTTAGCATAAGAAACAAATTTGTTTTCATCTGTAAAGTTTCTTTTTAGAAAATTTATAACATTTTTTTCTTTATTCTCTCTCTGTGTGTATATGTACGTGTATATGCTCATGTGCGTGTGTTATGATGTACATACAGGGGTCAGAGTACAACTCGAAGGGGTCAGTTCTTATCCTTTCACTATCTGGCCCCAAGGATCAAACTGAGGTTGCCAATTTTGTATCTTTACACAATGAGCCATTTCCCTGACGTGGACTTTCATTTTAAAATTAAACCTTTATCAGACTTTTAGAGATCTACATTCACCTCAGGTTTCTTTTGATATTCTTTGGTGAAAGAAGTAGATTTGTAAAAGTCAGGATGACTTTTGCCACTATAATAGTTTCCTTTTAAAGTGATATGTGGATTTATATTGATAATGCTAAATGTGAGGTGGAGGATGCAGCTTATGAATGTTAGCCACCATTTCATAATACCTCCATTGCTGAGAACCATGGACCGAATCCCAGCTGAGTTGGTACTTGAGGGAAGCATTTTCTGACTTGTTTCCCTCTGCCATCCAGTCTACCCATAATTCACTTATTAACAAAAACTACTGTAACCATCTTCAGAGACCTCCTTGGATTAAGTATATTTTACACTCTAGTTGTGTCATGTCTAAGGTGTTTTATGATATTCAGCTTTTCCATTATAGTTCTTCCTTATAAGCTTGTAAAGTTTCTGATGTTAATCTTAATCTCTGTTGTGTTTTCAGACTACCACACTGTGCTCAGTTATTGGCAAGTATATAATGAATATAAGTTTATGGAATTTGAATGCTTGAATGAATGCATGCATGAACAAAGTGATTTATTTTAACAGTAATATAGATGAAATCATGGATTTGATGTGGTAATTGCTCAGCTTTCTTTTACCTATTAACACAAATATATTCAACTGAATAAACACGCTCATTCACGTACTAAAATCACCTTAGGTGCTGTCAGTGGAAATTCTGCACTAAAGGCACTGTTTGATACAGACATCTAGGCATAATCAAGCTTTTTTCTCATCTCTGTTTTTTTTTTCCTAATAGCCCCAAAGTAATTTTATTTTTTTGTATTACAAATCATTTATTTAGTTAGCACACATTTCTTATTACTTTTTATATTCCAAACAGTGTTATATGAACTGAGAATATATGTAGAATATGATATATAATGCCTTACCCTAAACAATTTTTTATTCTTTTTATTTTATTTTATTTTATTTTTCTCATCTCTGTTTTTGCAAGTGAATTTTCATCTTCTTATTCCACAATCCTTGATATTATCCATTGTTAACTTTTCTTCTCTAATAAACTCTTTCTCAATGCAATAATTTTCTTTACTTCCAAACTTCTTTACCATTTTTGTCTATTTCCTTTTTCCTTTATTAGATTAGCTATTTTTGTTTTTCTATCACACACACACACACACACACACACATACACAGGCACGCACGAACACGTGTGTATCAGCTACTAAATTAGTATTTATACACTATATCAATGGAGCACTTAGTCTAACTGTTGGACAGATCAACCTCAGGTAACCTTCAGGAGGAAGATTTTTCTCTAGGAGGTACTAATACTACTAATCAGGAGATGAATTTTGAGTTTGTTCATGCCTCCCCCTCCATCTTCTTTATGGCTTGAGGACAGCACAAGGACAGAGAACTGTTTCTCTAGGGTTTTGGTCTGGACTCACTTCTTTCTGTTCCTACTTGTTACACAGGTTAGAGCTGGCATCACTTCCCACCTCAGCCTGCCTGGTGAGGTGGTGGCCTTGTTAATTTCCCCATGCAGGGGGCTGTGCTTAAGGTGATCATGGATTAATGGTGACATGGAGGCTGACAAAGAGGTCAGGGTCTCCTTGTTAGTGTCCTGGAGGACCGTCTACCTGGTTGTGGATCTCACTGTTGCTCGGCTGGCTATCTGAATCCCAGTAGCCTAGCCCAGACCTCATTTCCTGGCTGTGGTTTCCATGGCTCAGGCTGGTGGTGATTTGAGTGGCGTTTGAATAATGTGAGCCAGGTGGTGGTGGCCCTCTTGCTCCCAATTGCTGCCATCACCCTCATATACTACCATCTGTTTGCTTTGCCCTGGTTTCCATAGAAATTGCCCCCCCCCCAACATTATCATGGGGAACCTCCATAGTGTCTGAGGGGATCTTCTAGTTTCAGGTGATGATAAACTCTTCTGAGGTCCTGGCTGAGACCTTTGATCTTGGCTACTGAGCACAACAGAAGGATTTGGGAGAAGAAAAGCTGAGCCCAGAATGGTCAGAGCTTGAGTCTCCACAAAGTAAGGAAGTACAGACCTCCCAGGAAACAGGCTTCCAGAGGAGTACAGAGGACATATTTGAAACATACTACATTTGTGCTTATGGTCTCTGAATTTCAAAAGAGAAACTAATTCTATTGTCAGTTAATCTTCTTGTGACTAATCAGTAATACTGTAAAAGTGAAACTGTAAAAACCAGATAAGTAGAGATAAGTAGTTAAACTGTACAAACAGACTGTGTCAGGTATCATCAATTGCTAGCTTGGAAAAGATGTTCTTTAGTATTTGTTGATGAATTATTTAACTTTTATGATGATGATGATGCCTTAATAGATTGAGCACTGTTTATGTAAGCTTGTGTGGAAATATTGTATTTGTTCAGTCTGATTCTAAATCAAAAGAATCATACAGATTAAATGGACCTATAGTGCACTCCATTAAACATCTTATTTAAAGTATACAAGTGTATAGCCGTGAATTGTTTTGTTTTTGAGACAGGGTTTTATTTTGTAGTCTAGGCTGGCCTGGAACACTGTGGAGCCCAGGATGGCCTCAAACAGACATGAAGCCTGTGTTAGCCTCCCAAGTGGTGGGATTATAAGGCATGAGTACCACCTTACCTGGCAATTTGTAGCCCTTTAAACATTTATTTTCTCTTCATATTTATAATAATTATTCAGAAGGGAAAATTTCCCCACTGTTAGATAACCTAGGTATTAAAGAGATTTAAAACTATGCCAAAATGTCTTACAAACCTGTACCCAGTGCTCTGAAATTTTACATTCTGAGGTCTGAAATGTGACATTAGAACCCTTTACCTAACATAAGACCCTGTCATATCTTCCTGAAGGTTTGTTTGTGTGTGCATGTGTTTGTATGCTTGCATGTGTGTGTGTATGTGTGTTTGTGCACACACACACATGTGCACATGTTTGTGAGTGTGTGCGCACAAATACACGCTCATTTGCATGATAAATGTGGCATGTGCGTGTATAAGTGCATGCATATAGAGGGTGGAGGTCAGCCTCAGTGTTATTTTTCAGTAGCTTTCTTCTCTTGTTTTTTGTTTTTTGAGACAGGGTCTCTCATTGGGACCTGGGGCTTTTTGATTATGTTAGGATGGTTGGCCAGTGATCTCCAGGGATCTGCTTTTCTCCTAAATCAGCACTGGGATTGTGCTTGTCGTTTTATATCGATCCTGGGGATTGCACTTCATCCTCATGCTTGTGTGGCTAAACACTTTACCAATTGAGCTATATCCCTAGCACTCAGTTTTCTGGAAACAGTTTTTGATTGTCTGCCTGCTGACATGGTGCATGTGTTTTATATCTACTATTATAGGTGCCTTGTTCAAATTTATATTTCTTCAGAACTTATTTGGAGATTCCTACCAGAGAACTGCAGTTACTTGTATACTCATGACAATAGAACAGTTTTCTATCATGGAACGGTGTCCTTGTTGACAAGTCTACAGTCTGAAAACATGTGCAAGAGTGGTGAAGGAGGAAGAGTCCACCTTAGGCAGCAGTGCAGACAGATCAGTCCTGACAATGATTGGGGTAGCAGATGTTGTGAAAAGATTGTATCCACAGTCAAGATTTTAATTCCTGAATGTAACTCCTAAATATAGTTTCAGTCACCCTCTTCAAATGCTTTAATCACCTATGGGTGACTTAATCTCTCTCTGTCTCTCTCTGTTACTGTCTCTGTCTCTCTGTCTCCTCTATCTCTCTGTCTCTCTGTCTCTATCTCTCACTCTGTCTCACTCTCTGTCTCTCTCTTTGTCTCTGTCTCTCTCTCCCTCTCTCTTTCACACACACATACACACACACACAGAGAGAGAGAGAGAAAGGGAGAGAGAGGAGGAGGAGGAGGAGGAGGAAGAAGAAGAAGAAGAGGAAGAGGATGAGGAGGAAGAGGAGGAGGAGAGAGAGGGGGGGAAGGGCTATGCTGAAAATATAAATAAGGAATCACACATATATTGAGAGAGAGATACAGAGAAATATTTCATAATATATAAATGCATATTAAAACAAATGGTGTTCTTAGAGTTTTCCTTATGACAGAGAAACTAATGGCAATGGTATGCAGAGTAAATGTTATATTACAGTTAAGAGTTTTGCCTGTGTACGACCTGCACAGGTTCTAGCTAATGAGATCCCAGTACTGAGAGGGGGAAGTGAACATGAGGATTCCACCTCTAGCCGAGAAGTTATCTGCAATTGATAGCTGCTGGAAAAGTAAAACTGAGTTTTCCTCATTGGAGTGTCACTTTGTATATCGGCCACACTTTAGGGCCGGTCCTAATACCCAGGATGCCCAAGAGTAGTTAGCCAACACAGAAGAAACTCAGTGTATTTCTATCTCATATTTTGTTTTTTGTTAGGTGGAATCATAGAGTTGGATAGGTAAGGAGGTGGGAAGGATCAGTAAGCAGTTGAGGGATCATATTTTAACATGATCAAAATATATAGTATGAACAATTGTTTCAGTTAACAGTTGTGTTTGTGATTAGATAAGTAGAAAATTATTTTCATATTTCTCATATTTTCTTTCAGAATTTGGCAACTTTGTACACAGGTGCACCATTTATCTTGATCATAACCAACCTAGATTTCCTTTCTTTCTCCCATTGGACCCTCAGATACATTTCCCTCCCACCTTCATTTTCTTGTTTGTAAATAACTTAGAGTTTAGTTAGTGCTGCCTGCACTTGCATAAGTGTGGCTCTACCTACCAGAGTAGGAACTACATACGAACAATCCTTAAAAGCACCTGAGCTCCTACTCCAAGCAGCTACCAGTTACCAATAGTTCTTCAGCTTTGGGCAGATTCTCAAAGCGCCTGTACCATTCATGGTTGAATGTCCATTGCCTTGATCTTGTGCAGGTCTTCTGCAGGTAATCACAATTGCTGTTAGTTCATGAGTGCTGTGGTCTTTTCACATCCAGAAGATAGCATTTTATTAAATTCCTCCCCATCCTCAACTTCTCATATTCCAAGCACTCTTAGGTGATATTTTCCTGTGCTGCTTTTAGCAGGGCTGGGGAGGTGATATAAATAACGTATTTAGGGATGAGCCCTCAATAGTAATTATTTCTTGCACTTTAGACAGTTCTAAATCTTTGCTGTGGCTACTGTCTACTGTAAAAAAGAAGAGGTTGAGAGTAGGATTTATGTATGGCTGTAAACATAAATGTTTTAGAAGGCAGTTTGATACCATGTCCATTAAGCAAAACAAGAGCAGTAGGTTCCCCTTAGGGCCTGTGACTTTCCTTAGCCATGGGCTTCTGACTAGATTTGATGTGGTATGAGTTCCTTCCTGTGGAGCAGATCAAAAACCAATCAGAAAGCAATTTGTTATCCAGGAATACTTGTGCTGGTATTGCACTAGTTAGTAGCCACACCTTGTATAGTAGCTCGCTATTGTTGCATGTAGATTCCATTGGATAAGACTATTGTTAGCTTTTGTCCCATAGTGGCCCCACACAGTACTTCCTGGCACTATGAAAGCTACTCAGCAGAGAGGATGTTTTCAGGAAAGCTCCAGCTTAATTTCTGGATGTCCTGCAACCAGAGTGTGTTGTGTCTTTAGCAGTAGGATTTTACTATCTAATTTTAGTGGGTAACTAAGAGCAATGGTAATAGCTGTGTTCTTTGGGGAGCCTGTAGGACATCTTGTGCCAAAAACTTAAGTGGGGGATATTATCCCATATCTGGCAATGAGTTTTTCATCTATTAACTCATGTTTTCTTCTGAAGATGCAGTGGATACCCATATAGGAGTATTTGTGCTTCAATTTCTGATTTAAAAACTACACCTTTTGTATCTAGCTTATAAAGCAGTGAGTTTTTAAAGTTTCCCAATCTCCTCAGTTTTTTTTCTATCCTTTCCTTCTCCTCAAGGTTAACTCCTAGGTTCCCACACCTGCTTTCCTATCATGTATGTTTTGCAGTCCTCTACCCTTTTCATCCACCCTTTCTAGCCTCCTGACCTCTTTGTATACATACACCATATTAAAAGCATAAATATAAATCTAGATCTAAAAAAATTCAAAATTAAGATTCACATACGAGAGAAAATGTGGTATTTGTCTCTCCAGACTAGGTTGTTTTACTTAGTAGTTTTCCAGTCCTATACATTTTGCCTCAACTTTCCTAATTTCATTTCTTTTTGCAGCTGAATAAAATTCCTTATGTGTACTGTATTTGCACTTTCCATTCATATAGGCTGATTCTATATCTAGCTGTTGTGAATGGAGCAGGAATAAAGACAGATGTGCAAGTATCTCTGATATCATATGGACACGTTGTCTATGCACAGGACTGGTATAACTGGTTTTGGATTTTTGAGACTCTCTACACTAGTTTCCATAGTGACTGCCCCCGTTTATATTCCCACCAACAGTGGATAAGTATTACCCTTCCCCACAACCTCACCAGCGTTTGTGTTCATTTGTTTTTGGTTTGTGTATTTTTTCAAATAAAAATTTAGAAATATTATTTTACTTTGTGTGTGGGTGTTTTACTTGCATGCATGTCCATGTATTTCATGTGTACCTGGTACCCACACAGACCAGAAGAAGGTACCAGATTCCTCAGAAAGGGACAGTTGTGAGCTGCCATGTGGGTGCTGGAAATCCAACCCAAGTCCTATGGAAAAGCAGACAGAGCTCCTTACTACTAAGCCATTTCTCTAGCCCACCTGTTTTCTTGATAATAATCATTCTTGCTTGGGTGAGATAAAGTCACAAAGCACATTTAGTTTCCGTTTTCCTGACTGCTGATGGTATTGAATACTTTTAAAAACTGTTTATTGGCCATTTGTATTTCATTCTTTGGGAATTCTGTCCCATTCTGTGGCTCCTTTACTTTTACTTATTTTTCTTGAAGGGCTTCTTTTTGATATTAGTTGTTTTGAGTTCTTTGCACATGCTGATGCACTGATCCCAATTAATTAACTGTGTAACTGGCAGAGGAATTCCCCATTCTATGGGATCCTTCTTCAATCAGTTGATGGTTCTTTTTTACTGTACAGAAACTTTTTAATTTCATGAAATCCCATTTGTTGAGTACTGTTTTTCTTTCCTGAGAAATCAGGGTCTTACTCAGAATGCCCTTACCTGTGCCTGGGCACTGACATGTACTCAGTTTCCCTCTAGAAGTTTTACATCTTGATCACTACCACTTTCTCCACCTTGTAATCAAGGCTACCTTCTCTGTCCTCTCCTTGACCCATTTTGTTGGTGAGATTTGTGACTTTGCAATTCCAGCATTTCACATTGCTTTCTTTGATCCATCTTTTATTTTGTTTTGGTGATTGTGTCCTTGAATATCCTTTCTAATTGCTGCTTTGAGTTTTCTGAAATTTCTTCTAATTCACTGTTACTAGATGCCATTATAGTAGGATTAGTAATCTTTGGAGATGTTATATTTTTTGTATGTGTGTGTGCGCACACACGTGATTGGTGATTGTGTGTGTGTGTGTGTGTGTGTGTGTGTGTGTGTGTGTGTGTGTGTTTTACTGCACTGGGATTTGTGTATCTGACCTTATCCTCTTTTGTGTTTGTGGATCGGTTATATTTTTTCAGTTGAAGCATTCACACTGTTCAAGTGGCACTTGAATGTTGGAGTGTTCAGATGCAGAGTTCAGAAAACAGTTGATGTAGGAGCTCAGGGTGTCACCAGCTCTACATTATAACAAGTAGACTTCAGACTGAGAAAACCCACAGCTGCCTGATTTTCACACTAGGCCAATGCCTATTGACTACAGTGCCCCCTTGCCTCCAATAATTGAGGATAAAACCAAGGGTAGTATGAAGTACAGTGGAGTAGTTAGTGAGTTCAGGATTGGGAGAGGAGTAATGTGGTGGAGATAAGAATAAGTATCAACTCTGAATAGAACAGAAATCAGGACCACTCAAGTGCCCTGGAGGGTAAAACTGATACTGTAGGGTCTGCAGATTTATAGATTGTTAAAATCATTAAGAGGTAAAAGTAGGCCGGGCGGTGGTGGCGCACGCCTTTGATCCCAGCACTTGGGAGGCAGAGGCAGGCGGATTTCTGAGTTCGAGGCCAGCCTGGTCTACAGAGTGAGTTCTAGGACAGCCAGGGCTACACAGAGAAACCCTGTCTCGAAAAAAAACAAAAAAAAAAACCAAAAAAAAAAAAAAAAGACGAGGTAAAAGTAGGAGGTGATAAGGATGATGGAGGAGAAGATATATAAATAAAAGGGAAAGTATATGCGATCTGGGTGAACGGTTGTTTAAAAAAGTCAAAAGAATGTCTTGTTTGAGACTAGGTGAAGATATTACACAGCAGTCCTAAAACCTCATTGAGCAATATTCACACAAAGGCAAAACGATTGTGCTCATCATGAGCTACATCTTCAAGAGTGGAGACTAAGCAATAGAAAATAAGAAATAGAAGGCTACTTCTGGGGTGAATTGCCAGCATAGCTGCTGTTAGGTGAAACGTGAAGTTCTTCAGTCCTTCCTGCTTTGACAGACTCTACTTTGTGCAAATGGGAACCATTTACCTTTGCAGCCTATGGTTTAGGTGCTTCTATCTTGTGAAGAACTGAAGCTTTCAGTCTCTTCCTGGTAGTTCCCTTGTACCTCCTCACTGCACCGTTGTCTCATTTGGTCCTTCATGCACTATGTATATATGGAGCAGCATGCCCCCTTTGTAGTTTCTACTGTTTCTTGGGGCACCTTAATTTCTCTGTGTTATGCCCATGGAAGAGGGCTTGCAGTTGATTTCTAATTTGACTCTCCTACTTGCATTCCTACAGGGAGCTCCCTTGCTTCATTCCATTTAAACACTTTATCTCACAGAATAGGGGCTTTTTATCTTTTGACTGTTTGCTTACACCAAATTTCAGTGGTGAACGTTCTAATCTGCCATCTTACTCTGAAGTACTTCTACTCCATTTTCTATTACAATAAATTGGGAAATATTATTTGTGTGCAAGTGAATGCTCACATGTATATGAACATGTATTTTACACATGCGTATTTGTGTGCAAATATATGGGGAAGCCAGGAATTCTTCACTGTTCACCTTTTTGGGATTTTTTTGAGATGGGGTCTCCTCCCCCTATAACTAGAGCAAACCAATGTGACTGAATTGGCTGGCCAGCAAGCCCCTGGGGCCCTCCTTGTCTCGATTTCCCTAGCAATGGCATTACAGGTACATGCTGAAGCACTAACCATTTGGTGCAGGTCCTGGGGATCCAAACTCAAGTGTTCACAGTCACACTGCACTTTACCAAGGGAGCCATTTCTCTACTTAGGAAGGGGTTATTTTTATGATCAGTGCCCTACTCTGGATATATCCATTGGTTAAATTCATTGGATAAACTTAAATAATTGAATGTTTCTATACAATTATGGTGGTTTAATTATTAGGGCCAATTGTAGCAGGCATAATAATAGCTTCCGAAAGATGTCTACGTCTTAATCCCTGGACCTTGTGATATTCTTATTGTCCATCACAGAAGGGATTTTTCAGATATTATTAAATTTAATGTTTTAGATTACCCAAGAGATCTCCATATCATCACAACTTGATTGTAAGTGAATGATGGAGACCAAATTGTAATTGTCAGGGTGATAGTACATGAGAAAATAAAACCTATAAGGACTTTTGATTTGAGAGTGAGAAAAAGTAGCTGTGAGCACAGGAATGCCGGCACTCTGTGTAAGCTTCGAAATGAAAAAGAAGAAAAGTCTTTTTCTCTAAAAATCCCTAAAGAAGAACCCAGCTATGCTAATACTTGGATTTTAGCCTAGTAAGATCAAGATTGGAAATGTGTCCTTCAGAACTTTCAAGATAGATTTGTGTTATTTGTATACTTTGTAACACAAACTACAGAAAACCAGTACATCAATGTCCACATTAGTATGTTTCCCTTGCCGTAGTTTTGGGAATTAAAATCACAAGGTTTTAGAATCTTACCAGTAATGAAGAGGCACTACGGAATTCCCCCAGGAAACAATTCAGCAGTTTTCCAATGATTTCTTCATTTTCTAGTTGTCCACACAGGCCTATGGACAAAACTCTGGAATATCTAGTCTGGAGTCACATTATTGTGACTTTTTTTTTTTTATGAGGAAGACACATCACTCCAGAAACAGTCAATATTTTACTGATTGTCAGGTAGTTATAGGGACAAGTTTTGCAAAGGGAATAAAGCATTGGCTTGTCTTTTTAAAATTTAAATTATTATTTTTATTTTTTTATTTTTGGAGAATTTGGTACACATAAGTTCTGTATTCATAATTTCCTTAACCCCTTCTTCCTCCTCTCAAAGTTATGACCTCTTCTATAATTATTAGTATCACACACACACACACACAACAGTAATAGACACCCCCTACATACCCCCACATGCTCTCTCTCTCTCTCTGTGTCTCTCTCTGTCTGTCTGTCTGTCTGTCTCACTCTACACAGAGAGAGAGAGAGAGAGGGGAGGAGGAGGGAGAGGGAGAGGGAGAGAGAGAGAGAGAGGGAGAGAGAGAGAGAGAGAGAGAGAGAGAACCTATTGAGCCATTTTTAGTGTTGAATTTATATATAGGACCCAACACATGGTTATCTTAACGTCTAATGCCATTTTTTTTCCTTGAGTATGATTTTAAGGTGGAGAGTCGTCTCATCATTTCTGAACCACCCCCACCTGCAACTCCTCTTTGAGACAGGATTTCTCTGTGTAGCCCTGGCTGTCTTGGAATTTACTTTATATATCAGGCTGGTCTCAGACTCACAGAGATCCACCTGCCTCTACCTGCTAAGTGCTGGGGTTAAAGGCATTTGCCACCACTGCCTAGCATGCAGTTGAGTTTTATAAAGAAGGAAGTTAAAAGTAGCACAGTTCATTGGTAATATCAGCTAGAGAACATATACAAATTTACATATGTTCCTGATGTTAAAACTTGATTCCATCCTTATGACTCAGATTGAATGTCTGCAATTATTTTATACATATATAGAGAAATAAAGATATTTGGAGGATGGAGTAGGGTAAAGATAAGGAATTTTCTAGTTCATGTAGAATTTTTTAAGTTGTAGTATCTGAATTCATTAGATAATTACTGTCTAACCATTTTACATTTTGGTATATGGCCAGATTTTTGCTTACATAACATAAACTGGACTATTGGCAGCCACTTTGAAATTATAATTTAAAAGAGTTTTTTTTTTTGTCTACCACGAAAATGTTTTTCTCAGCTTCATGTCTGTCCATATTTTCATTAGTATGTTTTTTTCAAAATAATATTTTAAGATTTTATCAATAATTTGCCTTATAATAGTGTATGTGAGAGAGTTGAGGGATGAAAATGTTCTTTTGTGAGAATCCCAGTCACATAGGAAACCATTAGCCTACAACAGCCATATGGCTGTGGGCAAGTTACTCACGGCTTAGTGGATGCATCCTGAGTGGACATCAATTCAGTCTTATTCTGTAGCTTGCTTTAATAATGCCTGCCAGAGATAGCCAGGTCCTAATTTGTGGAACATGTGTGTGTGTGTCTTATATGGAAAAGGAAATGTTGAAGGTTTAATTGAAGATTTTGAGATAGATATATTTCCTGGATTGTCTATGTGAGCCATAAATGTAATTAGAAGTATTCTTATAAGAGGGCACAGAGAAGTTTATTGATAGAGGGAAAGTAGATGATATTCCTCTGGAGGTTCGAGGATGAAGGGATGTGATGATGGGGTCCCAAGGTAAGGTGTTTAGCTGGTCCCTAGAAATCAGTGAAGGTAAAGAAAATGTAATTTCCACAAGGGCTGTTAGAAGTATACAGCTGTGCCACTGCTGTGAGTTCAGCCCTGTCAGTCTAATTCCAAACTGACATTGAGAGCCAGCCATAAGGAGATAAAATCTACATTGGTTTTTATCTCTGCAAGGAGATAAAATCTGTCACAGGGCTAGATAGACCAGAGCTGACTAGTTTAGTCATCATAAGTGGTCTGGATATAACTAGAGCCTTCTTTTGACAATAATGTAAACAACTAATACTGTCTTTTAAAGAAGACTTCTGGAACTGGAGAGGTGCCTCAGCAGTTAAGAGTGCCTGCTGCTTTTGCAGAAGGTAAGAGTTTGGTTCCCAGTACCTTGTAACTCCAGGGTTAGGGGTCTGATGGGCTACTTCTGGGTTCTGCAGTTGCCTGCACACACATACATGAATAATAAAACAAATCTTAAAATAATAACTATGTAATTTGATTTCATATCTACTACCTAGAACTAACTTCTGGAGACTAGAAAATTTGTCATGGGCAGTGCTTGGGCGTCCACCAGCAGAGGGTGGGCACGCCCCGTCCGGTGCCGGTTCGAATCCCGTGAGGCTCTGTTGTCCAGTCTCACGGGGGTGGGGGTGGGGGAGAAAATTTGTCATGGATTATATGATGTGTAGTTGCTAGTAACTAGGGAGATTTTAGTTTTACCATGGTGGAAAGGACTGTGGACAGGGAGGAGGAAGTTGAGTGGTTGAGTTTCAATTCCATGATTCATAAGTTCCTTAGTTTCTACTAACCCACATGACTTTAACTTGAAAAGGAGAATAGTAGCACTTCCACACCTATTCCATGAAAATGTCGACATAAGCGAATGTGCTTTTAAGTATTTTCAACATTCTTGCTTTTGTGTTAGGTCCTTGGGATTATCAGTCAACAAGATCAATACCATCCTTAAATTGAGTGTACATTCCAAAGGAAATCATAGATGTTAAAGAAGGAAACACAGAATGAAAGAATGTGATTTCAACTTTACAGTTTCAACTTGTGATAAGTGCTACAAAGGACTAGGACACTGCTCATCTGGGGATCATAACAAGAGACTTCTTTTAAATCGTGTGGTCTGAGAAAAATCATCCTGCAAAGGTGATATTTAAGCCTAGTAGGGAAAGGAGGAAGAAATAGCTGAACAGTGTACAGTAAAGTTAACATTTTGGGTAAAGGAATTACAACTGACAGCTCTAGGAAAGGAAATGAGTTTGACATATTTGAGAAATATGAGCACTATCTTTGATGACTGGAACAGCTTGAAAAAAATGGAATAAAATTGTCGTGGAAGTCAGAGCAGAGCTCTGTAGAGCCTTGAAGACATGGTGGCAGATGTAAGAAGCTCTAAAACTTTCCATACATTTAAAGCATTGTTAGTACTCCTTGCATTTCTGCTGTTTATATAAAGCTGTGTTCTTTCCTATCTGTAATGTTTGACTCCTACTGACTCTTGACACATAAAGTAAACCAGTGGATTCCTGTGTTTGTACTTTGACTCTGAGCCAAGCTAGGGGACAACTGAGTTTCCTTCACCGATATAAATTCAAAACCATCCTGTATTTAGTCTGTCCTGTTCCCCCATATGAATTTTGACACTGGGGGATTTCTAATTAGGTTGCTGAGGGACTTCTGCTTAAAACAATATGTGAAAATGATGAAATAAGTCACTCACTAGTTGGTGTTCTGTGTTTCTTCAGGGAGGAGTTACGGAAGTCATGTTGGATGGTCTTGGAAATTTGTCATGTATAAATACATTCACATTTTTAGTAGAAGCCTAGCAACAGAATCTTTGGTAGCTCTCACTCTTTCAGGAAAATTGTTTTCTGGTGAAGTGAATGTCATTTCACTAGACTCATATATGAAAGATAGACGTGAAATTGAAGCTCTTTGTAAATTTGGAGTCAACAAATACTCATAACTCCTAATTTAGTTTATCATTTAAAATAGCTGGACAAGTGTTATTGGCCTACTTTTCAAGGAGAAGACGTGTATTTTCTTTTAAATACACTACTTTCTTTTGAAAATGTTAGTTGCCATAGTTTTTAGAATGGAACAACTAAGGTATCGTTTTGGGAAATTCTTTTCATGTGTGTGATCAATTACATCTGGACCTGGGGATCTAAACAAACTAGTAATATAGTATGGGATTTTTGTCCTGTGCTAAGAAGCAGTTATATTGCTCTAACAGGTTACTCCTACGCCTAGCAGTTGTCCATTTAACTGGATTACTTAATCAAGTTCTTGATGAACCAGTCAAAAATTTTCTGAAAATGTTCAATTGTATTTAAAAGTGTCTAACTTGTGTAAAATTAATGTGTTGCACTTGTCAAAGTTACTTACTAATGCTTCAGAATACCAGTGTGTGTGTATGTGAGTGTGTGTGTTTGTGTGTGTGTGTGTTTGTGTGTGTGTGTGTGTGTGTTCATTCCTGGTGTCTGAAAAAAACCCTTAACATTTTCTTAGGGTTTCGAGTATAGATTTTGTTTTTTAATTATGACTTTATTCTACTAAGGAAATGGTGGATTTATGGCTTTATGGCTTTAGGGTGGGGCTGGCCTTCAGAGGATGACTGGATTCAGAAATATTCTCTATATGCTTGAGGGAGGAAATACTCTGACCCTACAGATAGCCTCCACTACCTAGTCATCTGGATGTTCATTTCTGCTTTTAATAATAAATTGTAATGGTAAGCAGATATTTTTTTCACTTATGTGAGTTTCTGTAGTGTATTACTGATCCCAAATAGATGTTGCATTAATTACCTTCCTGTTGCTATGATAAAACACTACGAGCAAGGCAACTAACTTATAAAAGGAAGGGCTTGTTGGGGCTTATGGTTCGAGAGGTCTAAGAGTCTATTGCTATCATGGCAAGAGAACATAGCAGCAAGCAGCAGGCTAGAGCAGGATGCTAAGGACTTACACCTTGAACTGTAAGCAGGAAAGAGTTCAACGCCCTTCCTCAATGAGATAAGCCTTCCAGCAAGGCCACACTTCTTAAGCCTTCTAAGGTGACACTATCAACTGGGGGCCAAATATTCAAATGCCAGACTCTATGGGGAGGGGGCATTCTCACTCATATCACCACAAAGGCTATGGAAAACCTTGCACTTTAAAACATTATTTATTTATTTGATGTATGTGAGTACACTGTAGCTGTTTTCAGACTCACCAGAAAAGGACATCAGATCCTGTTACAGATGGTTGTGAGCCACCATGTGGTAACTGAGAATTGAACTCAGGACCTCTCTCTCTGGAACAGCAGTCAGTGCTCTTAACTACTGAGCCATCTCTCCAGCTCTCAAACCCTTGCATTTTTAATTGTGAGGCCAAAGTATAGTTTATAAGAAGATCATACTTAGGGCTCATGTTTTTATGTGGAGACAGTCTTCTGACTGAGGCTTTCTGTCTGTGAAATGTGATACTCACTTCAGACTGTGTAATCTGATTATATAAAGCCCAGTTGGTGGTAGGAAAGGGAAATTTAGCTTGGTAGTATAGCAAAATAACACATATTTGGAATTAAGAAAAAAATAGACGATATTTAATTTGGGGTTAAAGAGGTTAGGTTTTCCTTTCAGTACTGGTGAATAGCTTTAGGGCATCACACATGTTATAGAAGAGCTATACTGCTGAGCTACACCTACCTCTGTCTTCTTGGGTGCCTGCCTGTCTGCCTGCTTGACTCCCTCCCTTCCTTCTCACTTCCCTCCCTCCCCATCTCTTCCTCCCCTTCCTTCCTTCCTTTCTTTTCTCCCTTCTTCTCTCCCTCCCTTCCTCTGTCCTTCCATCTGTCTGTCACTCCCTCCATTTTATTTTTGCTAAGTTGTTCCTGGATCTTTGTTATCTCTTGGAAGCTTAATCGTTCTTTGATTTTGGATCCTTCTGTTTAGCTTCAGGCATGAGCTGCCAGGATCACCAAAACATATTTTGCATTTAAATTCTAAATGTCTTCTTCAGTTCTGGTTGTGTTGACTTTATTGCTTTCATAGGTTACAGTAATCTCTTTAAAGATAGATGAAAGCAGAAAATGATTAATAGAGATCTTCCAGGAGGTTCTAGTTATAAAAGTAGTAACTTTGACTAAAAGGTATCAACTAGTTGAGTTCATCTGAGGGAGTCTCAATTGGAGACTTGCTTTTATTGGATTTGCCCGTGAGTGTGTCTGTATGGCATTTTATTGACTGCTAACTGATGTAGGTGGCCCAGCCGATTGTGGACAGTCCCAGCACTAGGCAAGTGGACCTGGGATATCTAAAAAAGGCAAACATTAAACAGGATCTATCACTGTATGTTTTCTGCTTCAGTTCCCGCCCTGGCTTCCCTGCATGATGATGTACTGTAAGCTGTAAACAGAAATAGATCTTTTCCTTCTCAAGTTGTTTTTTTATCATAATGTTTATAACTGCAACAAAAGACAAACTAGAAGAGATATGGCAGCAACCCTCTGTAGGTACTGTCAAGTAAAATTAAACATGATTATGCATAGAATGTAGAGCTTAATCCTGGTTATACAGGAAACACTAAATATTTACGTTCATCCTCATATGTGTGCATTACTGTCTAAATATATGTAATATACTGTCTGTATGTATGTGTTACTCTCCCCTGTAAACCTCAGTAAAATGAGGATATAATACTTTTTTTGTTAAAAAGTAAAATCAGATAATGTGTCTAGCATATTGCTTAAAATAGTAATTGTTCAATGGTGTTACTTGATTTTGTTTTAGTTATAAGTCTATATGAAAATGTTGTACTGTTTCTACGATCTTTGTCCAGATCATACTATATATATGATTTCCTCTAGAACTCAGTAAAGAAAATATAGGTAATATACATACTTATGACCAAATTGGAGCGATTAAACAAGATTAAGCTTGCTGTGTAGTGTGTTGAACACAGTAAGCACTAAATAGACTTAGTGGTGGGTGGTGGCGATGATGATAGTGCAAATGTGTTGCTGTTTGCCTTCCAAGAAAGAACTGTGGGCACCTGCCAGGCTTTCTGAATAACAAGAGTTTACTATTTAATTGGCACTCTCACTGAGCTGTTGCTCTTAGGAACTTCAGCTTTCCACAGAAGTACCCAGCTCTCCCTCCTCTTGTCTCTTGTTTTTACTTTCTTGCCAGAGGCAGCCTTTTCTCCCTGAAAGCACCTGTGCTGTGGATCAGCTTACATTTTGGAGGTCCAGCTGGACATCCTACTTACCACTTTTTGTATCGTGAAATAGGACCCAGTCTTTCATTCTGTTTTAGTCATTTGAGGTCAAATCCTCAATAGATTTATGAGCCAGGATGGAATTTTTCTCTTGTCTGACTCACCTCTCTCTCACCTCATCCTTATGGTGGCTCTGCCACACCAGGGTGTTAAGATTTTGTAACTTTGTTCCATATTTATTTTTACTTTAAATTTTTAATTCTACTATGTCTACTATGATTTCAGTATTGGATTATTTTCCAAATTCATGTTGAAATTTGTCATTGTGATAGTACTAAGAAGGAGACTTTCAGGAGCTCACGAGCTCCCTGCTTCTGTGCATGGGTAGATGCTGTGAGAAGAATGGATGATACATAAAAGGATATGTTCAGCCCTCTTTTGTGTGTCCTTTCTCTTCGTCCATTCTCTAATCCCCTCCTCCCTTTCTCCTTGCTTTCTTATGGTTCTTTTTGCAGAAGCAGCAGAAGGCCTTTACCAGATGCCAATATTTTGATTGTGGACATTTTAGCCTCCATAATATAGGGAAATAAATTTGTTCTTCATATACTGTCTGTTCTGTGATATTCTCTTATAGCAACACAAACTAAACCAAGGCACTTGCTTTAAGACATTTTTATCTGATTATTCAATTTGGTACACTCTTAAATTTTGTGTTCAAGGTGACTGCTTCAGGACTTTCACTAGAGAACACTGTATAGCCTTAGAGTTGTATACTGGGATCTATTTTTTTTTCTGAATTTAGAAAGTCTCCTATAGTCATTGAATTTTTATGATCCTTTAATTGAAAGAATAAATACTAGCATAAAGTTGCCATTAACTTTGTAAACACTTCTTATTTGGAGTTTAGTTAATATTGTAATGTATATACAAATTAGAAGTAATACGCTTTGTGTGTATACAGCTTCACAACTCATAATAACTTGTTCTTATCTCCTCACTGTTTCCCCCACTCCTGTTCCTCACCATCATCTATAAATCTTAAAATTCTCATGGCATAGCCTCCAGAGTTGCTGGCATTATAGATTAGAATCTACTGCTATAATAACCACAAGGTACATTGTGTTTGAAATGTCATAATGGTATCTAATGTGTTATGTACTTAATTAAAATGAAACTAAAAATAATAAAGGGACAGGCTAAACCTAATTCATACAAGTAACATAATACAGACAGAACAGGTTGCATTTATATATTTAGGAACACACACACACACACACACACACACACACACACAGTAACAAAAAAGAAACAAAATGATAAAAAAGGAGGCCATGAATTTGAAAGGGAACAATTAGTGGAACACATGGAAGTATATGGAGGGAGGAAGGAGAAGGGGAGAATGATGTAATTATAACAGAAAACCCATTTTAAAAATAATCCAGAGAAAGAAAATAAGTATATCTAAGTATGGTCTAAGGATGATGGGCCCTTGGCAAAAGATTGAAGCACAGGTAGGAGAAAGGAGTAATGAGTGTGGAAAGACTTCCTATTTACTGAGTTCCTTTCAAGTTCTAGGCATGAAGCCAGACACTTTCCAATTTTCCCCTCATTTACTCCTTGCATCTGTATGGATTTTATATAAAAGAGAACCAACTCTCTTTAGACACTTAGGTTGCCTCAGGTCTTACAGACATAATAGCAAAGCCAAGGTCCATAGCTATGATTTGGCACTGTAGAAATTAGCACTTGACTGGAGTTAGCTACAGTTAATGCTAGTAAATAAAGTATTATTTTGAACTGATAAGCCTGGGATGTGCAGAAATGAGAAGTTGTTTGCTTTTGTATTCTTCCATTTGGCAGGAACATCTTCTTGCCTCAATGTTTTTGAATATCCTGTTGAGACATCTGTTTTTCTTCTTCCATCACTCGATGAATTGTTTCATCTTCCATGCAATTGACTGTTAATGTTTAACTGCTCTTTGGGATCCTTTTAAAAGCAGTCCTAAGAGTTGAATACAAGCCTTCATACAAGCCTTGTAACTTGCTGGACAAGTTAGTGATCTTCTTCTGAGCCCCAGGCGCTTCCCCCATTGCTTTTGAGACAATATCTCACTATGTAGTCCGACCAGTTTTATTAAACTCCTAATTCTCCTACCTCAGCTTTCTAAGTGTGGCTGGTATTACAGGCACATGCTACCATCCTCAGCAACATTTTTCCTTTCCTTTTAAAATTTCTTTTGGGGTTTTAAATATAATAGACTTAAATGTGTGTCTCTAGCTGGAGTGGTGTACCATCATATCTGTTTCTTCTTTAGTGTTTTGCATGGTTCAGAATGATCTGGCTTTTGTAAGCTATCACAATCAGGTCATTAAAATGTATATGGTTCCTTGATTAGCTTTTCTGTATTCAAATTACAGTTGAAGAAGCAGGTTCCCCATTACAAATAGTTGAGCAATTCAGAAACAATTTAATATTCTTATGTAAGCAAATTGATAAACAACATACAATCAATTTTGTATTCTGTACAAATATTTCTTCAAGATAAGGTTTGACAGTTTAGCTCTCTGACTGGCTGGCCTAGAACTCACTAAGTAGATGAAGCAAGCCTTGAACTCAAAGAGACTTGTCAAAGGACAGCTTGCTGGAGCCAGTCCCCTCTCTTTCTACTGTGAGGATTTGAGAATGAACTCAGGTATTTACGTCTTGTGGCAATTGCCTTTACTTTGCCATCTTTTTACTGGTCCATCTTTTCCTTTCATGACTTGCACAAAACATTTATGAAAAGTTAAATGTAGCTTTATTTGTAAGATTTTGGGGGGAGTTGTTTTTGAGATATTCTCTGTTGTAGCCCTGGTTGTGCTAGAACTCACTATATAGGCCTTGCTGCCTTTAAACTCAAAGATCTGCCTGCCTCTGTCTGATGGGATTAAAGGTGGTCACCAACACATCTGGCTATTTTAACATCTTAATAATTCTCTTCTTCCGGTGTAATTTTGATTCTCCTGGAGTAAATATGGCCAGCAGAGGAAATTTTTGATACTGCAGAGGTAATTGTTAATACTGCTTTACCACTTAATAGTAACAGGAAAATGTTCTTTATGAATGTTTTAATCCTATAACATGGATAAACTTCTTGCTATAAGGGGAAGTGTGATATTGAGTAAGAGCTGACTACAGGAATTTCAGAGTTCTCAGGTGAGCCTCTGCTACCACTTATCATCTTTTTTGTTGTTGTTTTGAAAAATTTATCTTCTTTTGAAATAATTAAAGCTCTTTTGGATTTAAGGCACACAGTAATGTGACCAGGATTGTATGTAGCTACTTATACTTATTTCCTGAGTATGTTTAAATATCATGAAGAATTATGACTTTGGGCTATGTTTCTTTTTGTTACCCTTCAGATTTTTTTCTTATTATTTTTAACTTAATCTTTTAAGTTAGCACACAGTGTAATTGGCGTCATGATGTCTTCATGCATAATATGTGAATATGTTTATCCATCCCTCCTCCTCATTGCTTTGCCCCAACCTACCTGGTGTCTTTTTGCCACTTTCCTTACTGTGCCCCAAATAATCCTGTTTTAGCTATTGTTCCACCTGTGCTCTCCTCCCTCCTCAGTCTTTGCCCCTTCTTTAATATCTCTTCCTCCCTTCTCATGGTCTCTACTCTAGTTACGTGATATACATATGCACATATACACAGATTTAAATTTATACCCCACAAATGAGAGAAAACATGCAGCTTTTGCCTTTTTGCTGTTCTTTCACTTAACACAATAATTTCTTGGTCTATTCACGTTTCTGAAAATGTTAGTTTTTCCTTAATGAATGAATAGTTCCGTTATACATATGTAACTTTTTTTTGCCTGATAATCCATTGATGAACCACTAGATTGTATCTGTTTCCTAGTTATTATGAAGAGTTCAAAAATAAGTATGGATGTGCCACAGTTGGATGGTAGTGCCTTAACTTCATTCCAGTAGTTGTTGCTGATATTTATTAGCTGTCAAGTATTCATGAGACATTTAGATTTCCACACACTGTAGAATTGAGCAATTCAGAGCACAGTCTTTGGTTACATGGATTCAAGTCTTACTTGATAGTTCCAACTACTTTTGACTGGTAGTTATTTTTTTTCATCCTAGAGAGTTTTTATAGAGAATCTTATAAAGTTCTCACAAGCCTCAAACTCATAGTCCAGGCTGGCTTTGAACTCCTGATCCAAAAGCTTCTTCTTATAGAGTGTTGAGACTACAGGCATGTACCACCATGCCTGGCTTAGATACTATTTCTTTATCAAATCACGATGCTAATACAAACCTTATAGAGCTCTTTTGAAGACTAAATGGTAATGTGATATGTTTCCCACTGTTGTATATAGTATATTGTCTACAGTAGCCACTCAGTAAATGCAAGACTGGCATCATTATGGTGGTAATAATGTTACTTCAGCAAGGAAATGAACTTATAAGCTTGAGAGTTTAAGATCTTGTAATTTGAGGGGCATAGGCCACTAGTTTCTTACCTGTCTCAGAATGCAAGTGCACACTGATTAAGTTTTGAGAGCGTTTCTAGTCATCAGATCTCAGAGCTTAGGTGGTGCAAAAATTTGTGTACTTTGAAGGGAGCTGAGTGTGTCTGAAAGGTTGTCTTTGAAACTTTCCTCAGTTGAAATACGTTAGTAAGGTTAGTAAGAAATGGGCAAAAAATAAATAAAAAAAAAAACAAAAATAAAACAAAAAAATGGGCAAAAAGATACCAATGTTGTAAGTGAGCCCCAAGATATAGTAGTCACTGTTTCCTATGTGTGATGTATTGACTGTCCATTGTCACCTAGATGACTTCTTTAAAAATGAAGGTTCCTAACGCTAGCTTGACACCTGGTCACATTAAGGCATGGAAATATGTTGGTATTGTGAAAACAGGTTGACCTGGGCTCAGATTTTCATTTGGCCCCTTGCTATCTGACCAGTGGCCTCTGTCTTTCTTATATGCCACAGCCTCCTTTGCTCCTGCCCACCTGTCCTCACATTTCCAGTGTTGTCATGTAATCCATATATATAATTAATATGCTGCTTGTCCTTAGCCCATCGAAGGATTATCACCAACCCTGCTTTACTGAAGTGGTACGGTTTTCTGGCTGATAAATATTTATTTTTTCAACTTGCCATCTTCTGTCTTTGGTTTTGACATAGTTTCTCGCTGTCTCCGTTTTCTTTGTGGTCTGAGTTTTGACCCTGACCAGTCATATGGCCAGTATTAATTTCCTTTTATTGATGTATCTGATTTAGAATATTAATAGTCAACTCAGGGGTACAGATTTATAATCATTCTGTATTCACTTCTTTGTGCCTCATGTGGACAATGTCCTGTATCTTATTCAGTGTGAAAGAGCACATTCAATGGGTGTATGAGAAATGACCCAGGAGGCTGCATTGGAATTGGGGCTAAGAAACTGAGCAAGTCTTTTATTATTAACTGAAGGGAATGGATATTACTGAAAGCAAGAACAAGAAAAGCAATATTTAGTGTCCTATAAACATTCCATTGTCTCTTACTGTGTAATATGAGGACCATCTGTTCTTGGAATCTTGTATGGGTCATATTCAAAATTTTATTCATAAGTGATGGAGACCTATTAGATTAGGATCCATGGGAATATGACTCGCCCTTTTGCATTTTAAACAAGATATACATCATGAAAAAAATTAATTAGTTAAATGAGTCTCTTACACACTTGTACACACACACACAGAGACAGAGAGAGAGAGGGAGAGAGAGAGAGAGAGAGAGAGAGAGAGAGAGAGAGAGAGAGAGAGAGA
>JANHMN010000005.1:62360488-62372339 GCA_030674055.1 Rhabdomys pumilio | reverse complement strand
AGAGAGAGAGAGAGAGAGAGAGAGAGAGAGAGAGAGAGAGAGAGAGAACACTGTGATGACATGAGAAACCTAGGCCATGCCTCAAAGGGGCAAGAACAGTGTCCTTTCCAGGACTAGTACTAGTACTGGCTTTCTAAAGGAAGGGTCCATGTTTGGAATTGGTATTGGTTGGGGGAACAGGTTGAGATAAGGTCTGTAAGACAAAGTCAAAGAAATTATTCTAAATAAGTCAAAGAAGATCTGTGGTGGTGGTAGGGGTGGAATGCTGGTGGTGCTGGTGGTTGTGCTGGTGCTGGTAGTGGTATGTGTAGCCAACATAAATAAAAATTAGAATAACAGTACAAAGAAGCCTGCTATGTTTTCAAACACTCAGGGAATGTCTTTAAAAAGGCAGCATGTGCAACAAAAAGAAGACATCTGAACAAGACATAGCTGTTGAACTCATGAAGCTTTAGTTACCTGCACAAGACTTGCATAATATTGCGCCTATACATACATTTCATCATGGATAGGCCAGGGAACCAGTAAGTCCAAATCCTCTCTGAGGGGATATTGGCAATTAATGTTCACTTAGAAAAGAGGTATCATATTTTTCTGTGACATAAACACTGACAAGTTGCCCAGGGTCCAGCACATAGCTTCTTAGCCATGCTCATAGAAGCAGCTCTAATTAAATTCAGTGGACCACATGCATACACAAAAGGACAGGAAAGTAGAAGAGGAATATTGATGGCATTTATAATATTTTGAGAAGGGTTCCAGCAAGAGAAGGAAAGCGGGCAATAGTATGGGGATAAAAGTGACAGCAAATGCACTTCTTAATTCAGGCAACATAGCTCATTCGGTATTCCATCCTCCCCCTTTCTTTCAGTGTTGGGAATTGAATACATGGTCCCCACTTTAGTTTTGAGACAAAGTCTTCCCATGTAGACCAATCTGGCCTAGAGCTTGTGTTGATCTTCCTACTTTAGCTTCCTGAGTGTTGGGATTATTGACATGCACTGTGATGCTTAGCTTCTCATCCTCTTTAAAAATCAGTTATTACTTATAGCATACATTCATTGATATGCATCAGCCTGATTTATTTAAAGGCTCCAAAATTTAAATATTTTTCTTCCTGGAATCCAATTTTCAGGGTGATCTTCTGCTTCTTTATAAGGAGCCATAAATGCATTTGAAAAAAATGCAGAATTTAATTTTCTTTTTTCTCAGTAAACCATATTCACAAACAGGTATGAATGAAGCATTCTTTTCTCAGTGGTACTAGATTTTTTGTTATTAGGCATGCAGTGAATATATCTAAAATTATCCCTTCCCTTGGTTATGTAGAAGAGTGTGAGAGTCTTTTTCTGTGACTGGATATGCTAAAGAATCAGCTGAGACCAGAGACATTTGCTTTCCTTACTAGACCATTCCGAGGAAATGCATTCTCTGTCCTGAGGGAGTTGTGGCTCTCCTGTCTGTGTAAAGACAAAAGGGAAAATTACTGCAATGTACAGAAAAGGACAGAATGCTTGCAGTTGTTCTTTGCATGGACAAATTTATAACATTACCAATAAACTCCATACACATGAAGTAGTTACAACAAATATTTGTGCCTTAGCTTTTGGTAAAATTGGTTGTGTAGGGTGCTGTAAGAAAGTATAATTTCGAGGTCTGCACAAATCAGGCTTTCATGTAAATGAAGAGATGTAGTGATAAAATATGGATCTGGTCTATTCATTGTACCTGAGTACTTGTTATAGATGAACTCTGAATATTTATAAAATCAAAACTAATCAAGGCAAAAAAAAAAAAAAAAACCCAAACCGAAACAAAAGCACTCCTTGTATTTTTCTACTGACACCAAATATCAGAGTCCCTGTGTCAGATGCTTTTAGTTCTCATAAGATAAGGATTTTGTAGTGAAAACGGTCAGTTGTTTTTCTATGACTAAAAAATCTTGACTAGAATGTGACTTATTTCAGCAAACCATTTTCTGAATGTGTGGAATGTGTGTCTTTATTTGGGAAATGAATGTATTCAGTGTACCCTTGGGGTGGGAGGAGTGTATTTCATAGCATACCACTAGGTAACGAGTAAAAAAAAAAGTTATTTGATTATGCTAAGCTCCTAATCTCAAATTTTTGATATAGATCTTAAAACCTTACTGGATTTAATGAACACCACACAATTAAAGAACTTTTCTAGCATTTTTCTGAAGCAAGAAGGACTTAAAAGTCTTCTAATTATCATAAAATGAGTTTCATGGATGATTTTATGCAATGGCACTTAAAATTTAGTTTTAGTTTCAGATGTAGACTTGAAAATAATTTAATCCTGGAGAAGTGTATTTGACAACATGTATATTGAATGGGAGTAACTATTTAAAATGTGATTTTCATGTAAACATGACAATTTTTTTGTTTTAATTGTATGTTTAAGTATTGATTTGTTTGGTTTGAATTCTCTTTTCTACCATTTTCTAGCTGTGCTGGTTTTGGCAAGAGTTAAGTACTGTGCAAACTGTTTGCTCGTTAACTAACATGAGCTATGCAAAGTGCTTAGTGTAATAGCAGGCATGTAAGTATTTATAAGTATTTTAGTGAAGTTTAGCAAATTGAAAATTTAAATGTTAATGAAACAGAAACAGCATTTGCATATTGTATTCTCCCTACAGAATATGGGGGTGGTGGTTACTTTGCTGGATATTGCATATAAACGTGGACTGAAAAATAAAAATAAAAGTTGCTAGTTCTGTTTCAAGCCCTAATTTAGGTAAGAATAGTAAAGCAGGGAATCTTAAATTAGCCTTCACAATACTTTCTCTGTTTTTATATCAAGAACAAATAGTTATAAGGAGTTTCCTTCATCCTACAAGGCTGTTGCCTTTGCTCTACTTTTTACCAAGTGTCAGCGTTAAAGCTGACCATATTCTATAGTGAATTATTAACAAATGTTTATCATATAGATCTTTTCAAAGACCCATACATGTTTAAGCAAACTGTATATTTGCCAGGAAACAAAGCAACATAAGTTTTTAGAAACTGATGATTATCAGGGACTCCATATCTGTCTGTGGTTAATTATACATGTGATACTTTAGAAATATTTCAACAAATTTAGTATCATCAGATCACCAGGTGATGCCTTAGAATGAATTACTTCTTTAGTGTACTTCTTAATGAAGAGAATGAAATATATTTTACTGTCTTATAAAACTAGCGCACACACACACACACACACACACACACACACACACACACACAGATACCAACCTCTCTCTTTTTTTGGTATATGGATTCTTATTGGAACATAAACAGATTTGAGGTACTGATAAAATAAGAATTAAAAGGAAAAGTTTTGTTTACGTAACATTTCAGTTTTATACTAGGCATTGGAGTCTTTCTTTCCCATTTATTATCATTAGTTTTTATGGTGTAGGGTATGAGCCCAGGGCCTAGAGCATGCTAGGCAAAGGGCTCTACCACTGAGCTACACTGCTAATCCCATGTACTGCACGTTTAATAAGGTTTCTCTTCAATAATTGCTAGTTTTTTTTTTTTAACTCAAATGAAATTAGATTTATTTCAGCAACTCAACACTGAATGAGGATCAAAATGCCAAAGACAGAAGTGTTTATAGAGAGAATAAATGGTTTTCAGCTTGTCTAGCCTTTCAATGAGGTCATGACTCACTTTTGTCTTTTGGCAGACACAAAGAGATTTGGTTTAGAGAGTTTAGAAAAATTAAAGGTGTAACATCACTCACAAGAATTGATTTCCCAAATAAACAACCCTCCTCCACCAGGAACTGTTGGCTAAATGCATTGTGTCTGGAGGTATAAAGTTCAGTCTGTTTCATGAATTTTGAAAGTATCCAGGATTTACAGTTTTTAATTGATTTGTTATACAAATTCACTTCCACAGGGTTTTCGCTTAAGAAGGTGGTAGAATTATAGGCTTTCATCACCCAACATAGCATTTGACTCTCAGATGAGCTTCACCTTGGAAAACCTGAAAGGCAAGAATGAAACGCTGTTTTATAGCCAAAGTATATTGTCAGTGGAAGGTGTTGGCAACAGTATCCTTTGTTGATCCCTTGCTTTCACACACATCTTGTGGGTAGAGCCACTGATCTCCTTATGCTCTTATACAGAGAAATGGCATTGAAACATGCTGTCATTATCTCCAGAGCAAAGGGCAAGTTTGCTTATTGCTCATTATAAAAGATAACAAGTCTCTTAGGCAGACTGTTTGTCCCCCTGTAGAACAGGAAAGAGGTTCAAGGAAATGCAGATGTTCTCTCAGGAGTTCTGTGTTTTCTTGTAGAACCTTAAAAATTATGACGGGCTTCCTTGATACCAAGTAGGTTTTCCCGTAGTACCTATTGCTGGATATGCTATTTGTTTTGGTAGTCATTCATATAACTATGTCAGTAATTACATTGCTCACAAATTTGCAAGTATTGTGCCCAGACTTCTTAGTCTTAGCATTTTTTTCTTTTTGTATAGCAATTCACTAGCTTACTAACTTTTTGGACTATTTGAGTCTGGTCTTGTTTAATTAGGCAATATGTGGTAGCTATTCTTGGCTGGACAGTTTGGAACTTGTTTTATTGGCCTAAGTGTGGGAGTACATTCTTGGTGCTCTCTGGAATGCCATCTGGGGCACTCTGTTCAGCACACGCCTCAGATGTGTGTGTGTCCCTTTGCCTATAGCAAATAAATTTGTTATCATAAGAACACAGAATTTTCTGGTCTATTGAAGCAAAGTCCTTCAATTTTCTTTGTGATGACGGCACCTCACGAATCGTCAATGAGGGATGGTGGAACAATACTGTAGCTGAGGTAGTAAACACAGTATTTGGTATTTTAGTTTTACAAAAAAGTGCTTTCTGCACAAATGAGTAATCTTTTAAATATGAAGAATATGATAAAGATTCACCACCAGTTTGTGTGTATTTAGCATTTATTTTGAGAGAAAGGCCTAGGGAGAGGAGAATTACTTTGGACATGCAGAATATTTTTTTTCTTCTTTTCTGAGACAGGATCACACATATTCCAAGTTGGCTCCTGATTTGGTGTGTGGCTCTGTATGAACTTAAATGCTTGATACTCTTGCATTTACCTCCAGTGATAGGCAAACACACTGCCAACTGATGGACATCTTCAGTCTATTTAGTTTGTTTGTGAATACCTTGGTGTGTGTGTGTGTGTCTATAACTAGATGAATAATAGTTTCCTAACTCATCCAGTACAGTCTTGAAGAAGCACTAGAATAAAAAAATAGATTGTGAAACATTTATCAATATATATTTTCCTGTGAAGAGTTTTGAACAAATGAAACAAAAGTAAAACAAATTGTAATATCAAATGTTTGCATAAAGTCACTTGAACTCATTTATTTTAAAGAAATTCTATCCAACAATCATTTTTAGTTGGGCGGCAGCTTGTAAGCTATTCCATGTGAAAAAAATAGTGTGTAAAACAAAGTCTTGTTTTTTTTTTTTTAACTAGACAAGGTTTCTGTTATTAGCAATGTTGACCATGTGACATACAAAATTGTAAAGAAGTGCTTGCAAGTATTACCCAATTATAAAATTTATAGAGAGATTTGAGGTCTCTTGCTATTGGGGCCTTTGAGTGACTAGTAATTATTAAATACAAATAAATAGAATTTTAAAAGTTGAACTGAAAGTCAGACAGGCCTGGGTATGCATGAGCTTTTCCTCCTGAGGCTAAGGTGGGCTTTCTGGGAGCTTCAGATGACCTGGTTTATTGGCGATTACTAGGACACCCAGCAAAGAATGGATGGCTAGCAAAACTTTGCCTTACAGACAAACATAAACCCAATCAACAACAAAAATTGAATTTGGAATTCTGATCCATTTCTAGGAAGTTGATCATGATGACCAAAAGATTATAATTTGCATTTGATGGTTTTCTTCGGAGTGAGTTGTTCAAATGTCTTTGAATATTTTTCTCTCACTTGCCTCCCTTTTTTTCTTACTTGCTTCCATAATACCACCTTTGAAATTGAGAAACTTACTGACGTAAAATATGTTTATTGTATTGCGGCAGATTTTGTTTTTGGGAAAAGCACTTACAGGGCAGAAAAGGCACTGAGACAAATGTAAAACCATTTTTCTTTCCCTTTGCAAAAACAAAGAAGAGCGATTAATTTTCTTTCAATGGGAAATAATGAAGAACTGCATTTCTGAGGACTTGCATATGGCTCTGTGTGGGTATTATTGGTATTATTCATATTATTCACAGAATGGTTTGGGGAACTTTTTGAGGTTAAGACAAGGACTTTCTAGTTCTTTGTTATTTCACAATATTTTCTGTTACCTCTTCTTCTCACACATGAATGTTGATGGAATTTTACTGTGAACACAAGTGACAAATTGCATGGGTAAGTTTTGAGGACTAAAGTTTAGATTGACTTAGGAACTTCTACTGCCCCACACTTGTTTATGTGGGGCGTGGCAGTTCTTTTCCTTTTGGAGGAAATTGCCACATAATGTAGCCAATTTAAGAAAATGTAGCAATTTTCAATTATGGCTAGATATTCTTTTTACCTGATGATTGGCTTTGAGGGTTAAGAATTGTTTTGTTTAACTAAAGTATTGTTTGACAATGGTTAACTTCCTGGTCGGCTTTCTCATATTCTCACTTCCTTATGGACAGTTGTTTAAACAATATAAATTCTGAGCCTTGTACTTAGGAGTTTTGCTGCAGTAGAGTAATACTTTAATCTTTTGATACTTTAGAAAGAGAATTTGGCTTCCTAGTGGTCCTTTAAACTTTTACTGGGCTTTTGTTTCTCAGAGCTCTGTGTGATATGAGTGAAGAAAGTCACTAGGCTTTGTGACTGCTTAGACATTTGCCCAGCATGTCACATATCATTTGCCTTATAGTGGCTTCCTAGCAACTGCATTGATTTTTTTTAGCACCATGTATAGTTTTTTTTTTTTTGTATTGATACCGATAGCATCTTCAGAAAGGTTTCATTGAGTTGTGCATATAAACCTTACTATATTTGATTCCAGAGCTTGATTCCTCATCTACATATCTTTCATTCTCATAAAACCCCAGAAGGACTTTTTCTGTAGTATTGTGACTCTTGCACCATGGTGTCATTCATTATGTTTAGTACCTTGAGGGCAGAGATTCTTTCTTAATGTTCTTTATTTTACACACACACACACACACACACACACACACACGATCTTACTTTCATTGATTTATTCATTCCTTTACTGAATACTTATAAAATACCTGCTGTGGATACTAAATAAGATGATGAACAATATAGACAATGTCCCAGCCATAGGAGAACTTATAATTTACAATCTAGACAAATTTTTAGCAGGCAATGCAGTAGGCCCATAGCTTCTCCTATCTATAATTTTTTGTGCAACATTTCTGAGAGGTGGGTATTATTATTCTCAACAAACAGATAATGAGTTTGCAACTCACAGGACTAATAAGCTTGCTCAGTCGTACACAATAGGTAGAAGTTCTCTGAGTTTCTCAGCCAAGCTGGATTGGTCCTGCATTGGTTTTCTGTGCTATAGAGCAGATTATTGTAATATTATCCATTTCAACATCGCTTTATTATAGTACAGTGCCTATGGGTCAGAAGTCCTGGCATAATTTAGCTGTATTCTTTGTAAAACTGCAGTCAAGATGTACTGACTTCTGACTGGGAGGGTGCACTAAGGCAGAATCTACTTTCATATTATGTGGTTGTTGAAAGAATTCCTTGAGACTGCAGGATTTGTTTACTTCACTGTAAACAAGGAGACTCCTGTGTGAGTCTTGTAGAAAGAACCTCATCTCACACAACATAACAATGACATCCTATCACCTTTGCCATATTCTGTTGAATATAAACAAGAAGTCCTACCACCCTCAAGTAAGTCTCTGGTAGAGTTTCTGAGGAAGGAAAGCATTAGTATGTGTGTGCCAAAGATTCAGTGGTGCACAGCCTTATCTCTACGACCTGCTACTACTAGAAAGGCCTTAATATATATGATGTATTTTACTTATGAAGCAATCATAATACTGTTTAAATTCTTGCTAGTCTTTTTAAGAATATACCATTTTTTTGCTTTTCACAGTTAGAAACACAAAAATATATCATTTTCTTGATTTTCCTCTCCATGTTATAAATATTTTCCCTTGTTGCTACATAATCATACAGCATGTGCTTGCTTTCACTGTGCAAGTAGTATTCTTTCAAGTAATTGCTTCACAAACATTTACGCAAGTCGAATGGGTAAATATGCAGACAATTTTCAAATCTCCATTGTCAAAAAGAAACAAATAACAAACTCACCAGAATATAGCACACAGTTTCTTCAGGCACGTCATTCAGCTCTCTTTTGTTTATTTACTTAAAGCATCTGGACCTGAAATTGCAAGATTAAGAACTATGAATATTTCCATGGCTATTAGCACACACTGGAAAAAAAGCTTCTGATTTTACTTGACTTTGTCTGAATTAACACCCTTCAGCACTAGCAATATACATGATCATGCTAATAGGAACACTATGCTCACTAGGAATAAAGACGATTGCTATATGTGCTTTTTAATTCTCATGTTTTCCTGGAGAGGAATATGGGCTATTATGATCTCTTCCTGATTATACAGCAGCTCTCAGAATCTGGTTCTACACTATAATGGAAGAGAACATGGATTGCCTTAGGACTCAGTCTTATCAAATTATGCCATATCTAGATTTTTTTCCCCCGGTCACAGTAAGGTTTTCCTGTAGTGGGACAGAGCTAGTTTCCTGAGTCACTTGGGATCTCTATTTGCTTCTTTTAGAGGAGCTAGACTGGGTGACTTATTCACATACATCATTTTGATGTTATATGCATACTCCCTGGCCACACATTTCATAATAGCCTGTCAGTAGAAGAAGCAGAAGATGGCCAGCTAATGAGACACACTTCAGTCTGGCTAATATTTGTCATCTAGTTAACACAAGCAAGCTTATTGCTTTTCTTATGATTCAAGAACTGATAGAGTTGATGGTTACAGCCCTCTTTTTTAAAAAAGGCATCCTGCGAGCCGCAGATTTTAGCTACCATATTTGGTTCTCGTATGCCTGCCCTGTGACTTCACATCAGCCTGTTTGAGGATTTGTGTTTTTGCTTATCCTTATTTGGGAAGGCTGCCTGGTGACTTTGTCTGACCGGAATTAGAAGCCCTGTAGCATTAGCAGGAAGTGGCTTTAGGACACAGTTTCCTTACTGCTGGAATTTGTTACATAAAAAAGAAAGATGGGTTGGAAACATTTTGTTGCTCATAATGTTTCTTCTAAACATCCAAGTTCCTTTTATTCTATCATAACACTATTCTTTTAAAAAGGATTGAAATCTATACAGAAAGCCATTTTACTGACTCCTTAATGATAGTGATTAAGGCAGTAATGTGGGGGCTGAGATGAACAGATTTATTTTCAAAAATCTTAGCATGACACCAGACTGACATTTTTGAATGGAAGATCCATAATGTTAAAATAGCACATGTACCAATTATTGAGCTTTGATAGTTGCTGCTAACAGTATGAAGTGTTTTTCTTTAAGGATACTCCTAAAGTTTTGAAAATAGCCTAGAGTGCCTGTTAAACCTATTTTCTCTGAAGATCCATTCCCTGTAGCCTGGTGTGGTCATAAGTCGCTGGCACTTTTGTAGAAGCATGTCATAATGCTCTTCCTTTTACACTTGCATTTGTCCATATACATGAAAGGTTTCACATAGAGATACCTTAATGTACAGGCAGTATAATTCATACGACAGCCATTTCCTATATAAATCTGTAGTCACACGAGCCACTAACACTGTGCTCTAAAATTCTTGAGTTGCAGCGTGGTGGTGCATGCCTGTCATGCTAGGACTCAGGATGCTGAAGCAAGAGGCTTATAATTTGGAGGTCATCATGGACCAGGTAGTGAGACCCAATCTCAAAAAACTGTCATAAGGGTTAGGAATGTGATTCAGTGATAGAATACTTGCTTATGGGACATGAGGCCTTGAGCTTGATCTTCAGCACTCCAAAACAAGAGCAACAGCAACAAAAATCTTAAAGGGATGGGAGAAATGTTGTAATTATATTACATTCTCAAAACTAAACAAAAAATGACACTAAAAAAATAATCTCCAGGTTTTCTTGCTGTTACTTTAGACCAGGCTTTGAAATGAAGACTGATACAAAAATTATTATGAGCCACATCTGCGCTCAAGAGAGCTTCAGTAAGTCAACAGATGATCTAATTAGCAGGAGGCATCAAGCATGGCAGTACATTATTTGTTATTCTGTATACTTAGTTTTTAAATGGTGATTTTTACTCTGGCAGAGATTGGACAAATAAGTAATTTGGAACAAGTCCCCTAATCCATCTGAGCATTAGTTTCTTTCTCAGAGTGTCTGGAATGAAAATAATAGCAGCTGCTTCAGAAGATTATAGTGAGAATAAAATAAAATAAACATGTAAAGAGCTTATCACAGTGCCTGGTTCATAGGAAATGCTTTATAAATAATAATTATCACATTATATTTAACAACAAGATCACACATGGTGTAATGCTAAAGAGACCTGATGCGTATAGCCTATTGCTAGCCAATTCAGCATATCTATCCTTTTTCCTTATTATTCTAGCCTTAATTCATCTACTTGCCTGCAGCAGAATTATGCCAGACTTTGATTAAGGGCTGGTTAGATCTAGTGATTTAAAATCATGGATTAGTTTAGAATTTATATTTTATAATTTATAAATTCTTTCAGATCATAAAACTGCTACTGTTATTTTTAATATATAGAATCCTTGAGGCCTAGATTGTATCGAAGAGTTACATTTTCAATGAACTGATAACCTTATAACATTATTGGATAGAGTCAAATACTGAACCTTTTCTACTGGTAGAGAATCCTGAGTGGAAGTGGCTATTTCAGATGTCCTTTTTTTTTTTATAATGCTGTAGAAATTTGTTCATTTGTGTACAAACTCATTTGGAAAATAAGATAAAACCATACTTTGTTACCTAGAACTCACAATTAACTTCTATAACAAGAACACATAAAAAATATTGCCTTGAAAATGGTGTCTTAGTGTGCTGCCCAGGCTCCTGTGATTGTCATCCTCTTTCAAGGACTTGGAAATACATGTGCATGCTACTATGCCAGGGAGTATTACTTCTAATAAAATTTTATCAGTTTTGTATAGATTGCTTTCTATATTATTTGTGTGTGTGTGTGTGTGTGTGTGTGTGTGCCCCAGATGATAACTTGTGGAGCTTGATTTTTCTTTCTCTGCTATGTGGGCTGAGAATCAAACTCAGGTTGTCTGGCTTGACTGCAGGTGTCTACCCAATGAGCATATTGCTGGACTAAGAATTTCTTAAAGAAAATAAACATAAAAGGTAAAATGAAAGAAGATGGGCAAATATAGTGAAATAAAGTAAGATCTGCTGTTAAAGAATATTTAAATTTGAATTTTAGTCTTGTCATGTTTTGGTTTTGTGAATTTGGGTATCTTGGTAATCTAATCCATAACATGAAAATCAGGATACCTACCCTACAGGGTATTTTGAATATGAAGTGAAAAAATACACATGAAGCACTAACTACAATGTTAGTTAATTAACTTTCTCTTCATTGCCTTCCATCTATAGTGATAACTAATATTGGTATGAATAAGAAGCCTAATTTGTTTCCCAGCAATTTACCTATTTATTTCATCTATGTGCATGGGTCTTTTGACTGCATCTGTGTGTGCACAATGTGACTGCTTGGTGGCTGTGAGCTACTGTGTGTGTGTGTGTGTGTGTGTGTGTGTGTGTGTGTGTGTGTGTGT
>JANHMN010000005.1:62317798-62352366 GCA_030674055.1 Rhabdomys pumilio | reverse complement strand
CACACACACACACACACACACACACACACACACACACACACACACACATTCCATAAAAACACAAAACCAGAAACCATAATATACAAGCAAAAGACTAGTGAGATAAAAGAAAAAAAAATGTCCAAAAAGTCTAAGCTTGGTGGCATGCAACTTTAATCCCAGTACTTGGGAAGTAGAGGCAGGTGGATTTTTATGAGTTTGAGGTCAGCCTGGTTGGTCTATAAAGCAAGTACAGGACAGCCAGAGCTCTGTTACACAGAGAAACTCTGTCTCAAAAAAATGTTCAAAGTATGATATAAACATATCTCTATAATTATCACCAAGTTCATTTTGTGTTGGCCATCTACCTTTGGGCACAAGTACCTGTAAATGTGGTTTATATACCCAGTGAGACAGTACTGGAGAGAAATAGGTTTTGCTTTGCAAGCCTTTGTCAATTGATTATATCTACTGGGTTAGGGATGGAAGCATGTCTCCACTTTTCCTCACCATGCTGGGACCAAATCTGGCTTAGACCTGTTTAGACATTGTGCTTGCTGTCTTAGTATCTGTGAGTTAATACTTGCATAGGTCCTGCTATATTTAGAAAGCCTTGTTTCCATGGTGCCTCCATCCTCTCTGACACAGGATTCCGTTCCGTTAGCCCGAAGGAGAGGGATTTGATGGAGACATTTTATTTAGGACTGAGTGTTCCAGGGTCTCTCACCCTTTAGTTGTGGGTCTCTGTATTTGGACTGGACATTTTTTATCTTAAGCAAAATGTTCCAGCAAAGTAAGTTGCATACCCATGTTTTCTCTCATATGTGACTCCTAGATTTTAATTTTTATATATGTGTGTGTGTGTGGGGGGGGTGAACATCATAAAACTAGACAAAAGACCACAAGATGAGGGAAAAAATTTTAAAGAGGGAATGTGGAGGGAATGGAAACAGCAAAGAGAGAAAGGGGGGAGGGATAACAGAATTGTGCGAAGAGAGGAGGGAAAGCAAAGCAACAAACATCCCATAATGCAAGTCTGGGGTAATGACTCCATTAAATTCTTACTGCAGAAGCATGAGAACCTGAATTCATCTCCTCAGTTTCCCGGTAAAGAAGGTGGACGAGGCAGTGCATGTCTGTAGTGCTCCAACTTCAGTGAGAGACCTTGTTCCAAAATACAAGGTAGAAGACATCTGATGATGACTACTGGCTATATGACTATATGTTTATAAAAAACATATGCACATGCTTATGCACACACACACAAACCCCTCACATACAACACACAAATTCCATAATTAAATCTATTACTTCATATACCTATTAAAATACTAACTTTATATGTAAATAGAGTAATTAAAAAGTAGAGAACACAAGGTATTTGCATTTCTTTTTTGAATGCTGTTTCTTATTTATTTTTTACTGGATATTTTATTTACATTTCAGATGCCATCCCCTTCCCCCATTTCCCCTCCCTAGCAAACCCCTATTCCATCGCCCCTTCTCCCTTTTGCTTTTATATAATCTTTTAAATGTTAATCAAAGGCTTTATAAGTTTGGTAATGCTCAATAACAAGATGCACATACAATCAGAAGTGTAATCCAATACGCAACCTAGGTATATCAACTATCTTGGACTGGAGGAGACATGCGAACATCTGCTTCCATTTCCCCCTTCTCTCTCTCTCTCTCTCTCTCTCTCTCTCTCTCTCTCTCTCTCTCTCTCTCTCATCACCTAGCTCCTCCTCCTCTCCTCCTCCTCTCCTTACTCCTCCCACCTTAGCTCCTCCTACATATCACCCTTCCTGTTAAATAAAACTTTTCTCTCAAAATACAATTAGAGCACAACTATACCAATTTGTGTCAGTAAGCTACAAGATAGACCAAATACCCAGTCCATCATTTGGTTGACTAACCAGAACCTCTGTCATCTCTTCTAGCCAAAAGACTTAATTCTGAACCTGGCTTTTTCCTTGGCTTTAGAATGAATGTCAGCTGTAAACCATCCTCTCAAATCTTTTCTCTCAAAGTAAATAGCCAAGATTGGCTATGAGACTATAAGTCTTCAACCCCATCAGAAATCCACAATGACTGAGTTAACTGAAATTATGGGAAGCACAAAGCATAGCTTCTAAAACTTAGCCAATTTATAGAGACCACTGAACACCTGGACAGTCCCTATACTACAAAACGTTGGAGCATTGGATCTTCAGCCTTCTGGCCCAGGATCTTCTGACAGACCTAGTGATGCAGAATTTAAGGACTGATTATTCTGTCTTGGCAGATATAATCAGTTGACTATTCTTCCACAAGTGTGTCCATTTCTGGACAGTGATTTGTCTGTAGATGAAAAGAGGCAATTCTTGTCTAGTGGCTGTCTCACCACAACTGGAATAACTCCAAAGATGCTCAATTTCTTCTTAGAATCCAAGACAGGAAACTGTCAGGAGCAGACAGGTCTCTAATCAAAATGAACATTAATACAGAAATGTTTGTAGAGTCAATTCTGTGGACTTCTGACGTTTTGAAAACCAACTATCCATGTAAGGTAATCTGGACTGTTGTCTGTTAACTCCTCTCAGGTATTTCTAAATAAAATACAGAAAACACCCTAACAATAAACTTGGAGCCATGAATTTGCTATAGGCCCTTAACTCACAGGCTAACCATCTCAAATCTGTTAGAAAAGTTAAAGAAGGACTGGGTCTAAGCCTTGTATTCCTAAATGTGCTATACAGGCACAGTGCCTATGAGAGTAACAATATTAATCTCACTTTTATATTAATAAGAAGCTCATACCAATGAAAACCTTAAATTTGAAATCAAAGAAAATTTTGTATCATTTAAGAAACTATAACTTCATCTTAATAACAGTTATATAGATTTCTACCAATAGGTTATGGCTATGCAATAACTCCTAGCTAATCCTCCCTGTTCCAACAAAACCACTACTTTTCCCTAGAAAGACAGCCCAATATTAACCACCTCAGTCCCCAAGCCCAGGGAATAGGGGTGCTGACTCTTCATTAAGTTCTTCAAGCTGATTATGGGTGTTGAGATATTAGAAGAGGGGCAGGGGGAAGAGTAAATTGATAAGCCTTTGATGATGTGTCATCACTGCATCCAGATGGAATTCCAGGACATTAGAGGTTCGAGCAGGTCTGCTCAGTTTGCTTGATGAGTAGATACACCAAGCCTGTGTATTCTGCAATATACAATTCTCAAAACAAATTTTAGTATCAAGATAATTTTTTGTTTGAATTCTGGAATCTATTCTTCTGGTGGCCTGCCTCTTTCATGTCTAATCATATAATTCTGGGAGTTTCTATGAGGGTGTGCTCCCACCATCCTCCCATTCCCACCTCCCTGCTCTCAAAATTCTCCAACACTAGGGAATCCAAACTTTCAGGTATCAAGGCTGTCCACTTACACTGATGCCTGGCAAGGCCACCCTCAACTGCCTACACAGGTGGAGCCATGAGTCCCTCCCTTTGTGTTCTTGGGCTGGAGATTTTAGAATGGCTACTCCAGCTTGTTTTTTAGGACTATTTGCTTGAAAATAATGTTTTCCAGCCTTTTACTCCAAGATAGAATCTGTCTTTGTCACTGAGGTGGGTTTCTTGTATGCAGCAAAATGTTGCGTCCCGTTTATGTATCCAGTCAATTAGCCTATGTCTTTTAATTGGGGAATTGAGTCCATTGATATTAAGAGATATTAAGGAACAGTAAATGTTGCTTCCTGTTATTTTTGTTATTAGAGGTGGAATTATCTTTTTGTGTCTATCTTCTTTTGGATTTCTTGGAAGAGGATTACGTTTTTTGCTCTTTCTAGAGTATAATTTCCCTCCTTGTATTGGAGCTTTCCTGCTATTATCCTTTGTAATACTGGGTTTGTGGAAAGATATTGTGTAAATTTGGTTTTGTTGTGGAATATCTTGGTTTTTCCATCTATAGTTATTGAGAGTTTTGCTGGGTATAGTAGCCTGGGCTGGCATTTGTGTTCTCTTAGGGTCTGTATGACATCTGTCCAGCATCTTCTAGCTTTTATAGTATCTGGTGAGAGGTCTGGTGTAATTCTGATAGGTCTGCCTTTATATATTACTTGGCCTTTTCCCCTTTGTGCATTTAATATTCTTTCTTTGTTTTATACACTTGGTATTTTGATTATTATGTGACGGGAGGTTTTTCTTTTCTGGTCTAGTCTATTTGGTGTTCTATGGGCTTCTTGTATGTTTATGGGCATCTTGTTCTTTAGGGAAGTTTTCTTCTATAATTTTGTTGAAGATATTTATTGGCCCTTTAAATTGTGAATCTTCACTCTCGTCTATACCTATTATCCTTAGGTTTGGTCTTCTCATTGTTTCCTGGATTTCCTGGATGTTTTGTGCTAAGAACATTTTGCATTTTGTGTTTTCTTTGACAGTTGTGTCAATATTTTCTATGTTATCTTTTGCACCTGAGATTCTCTCTTCTATCTCTTGTATTCTGTTGGTGATGCTTTTGTTTATGACTCCTGATTTTTTTCCTGGGTTTTCTATCTTGAGGGTAGTCTTCCTTTGTGATTTCTTTATTGTTTCTACTTCCATTTTTATGTCTTGGATGGTTTTGTTCAGTTCCTTCACCTATTTGGTTGTCTTCTTGTAATTTCTTAAGGGATTTTTGTGTTTCCTCTTTAAGGGCTTCTACCTATTTACCTGTGTTTTCCTCAAATTCTTTGAGAGTGTTATTTATGTCCTTCTTAAATTCCTCTATCATCATCATTAGAAGTGATTTTAAATCTGAATCTTGCTTTCCTAGTGATGTGGGGAATTTAGGACTTTCCTGTGTGGGAGAACTAGATTCTAATGATTCCAAGTACCCTGAGTTGCTGATGCTTATGTTTTTGTGCTTACCTTTTGCTATCTGGATCTCCTTAGTGCTACCTGCCCTGTCTCTGACTGGAGCCTGTCTTTCCTATTATTTTGGTTATATCAGAACGGTGTGGGGTGGGTGTTACTACTGGGGTAAGAGCTGGGGCCCAAGATCTGCTCAGTGCTCAGGCTCAGACAGGAAGGAACCAGTGCTCCAGGCCAGGAGTGACTTCCTGGGTTCGATTGGGTCCCAGTTATTCCCTTTTTTGGAGCAGGTGTTGCTGTCTCCTTACCTAAGATACTACCCAGGTTAAAAGCTCCTGGAAGGCCTGCTTCCTCTGGGTTCTGTGAGATTGGGGGCAGAGCTGCTGCCTGGGATCTGCTCAGTGCTTGGGCCCAGACTGGAAGGAACCAGTGTTCTGGGCCAGGAGTGACTTCCTGGGTCCTAGTGGGTCCCAGTTACTCCCTGTTTGGGGCAGGCATTGCTGTCTCTTTACCTAAGATACTGCCTGGGTTAGAGATCCTGGGAGGCCTACTTCCTCTGGGTTCTGTCAGTATTTGCATTTCTGATGGTTTATTTTGCTCTGGGTTCATCTATGTCATGGATAACAGAATTTTATTTTAAAGGTAGTGTTTTACTGTACCCACATAAAGAATTTTCTTTATTCCTTCATCCATTGCAGGACACTAGCTGATTTCATATATTATCTGTTGTGACTAGTGCTACAGTAATATCTGATTGTAGCAATCCCTTTGACATACTGATTTTATTCTTTGTTTCTTTGCTTTTTGTAAATCTGTGGTTCCCTTTAGACAGACTAGTTTGGTCTTAAACTCAGGCAATTCTCCTGTCTTCACCATGAGTGCTAGGGCTAAAGGTGTTAGACCTATACCCATAATGACCTCACTCCTCCTAGTTGTCGTAGTTGTTGTTGTCTTCATCATCTTCATTGTCATCATCGTGTCCTCATTGTCTTCTTTCCTCCTCCTCCTCCTCCTCCTCCTCCTCCTTCTCCTCCTCCTCCCCCTTCTCTTCTTCCTTCTCCTTCTCTTTTCCTCCTCTCCATTCCTCCTTCTCCTTCTCTTCTTCTCTTTTTTCTCTTTCTCCTCTTTTTTTTTTTTTTTTAAACACAGGGTCCCTCTATTTAGTCTTGGCTATCCCAGAGCTTGCTATATAGACCAGGCTGGCTTAAGGTAGTTCTTTTTATAATAGTTTGGGGGAACCTCTATATTAGATTTTCTATGATGACTGTACTAATTTACATTTGTTTGCAAGAATGCAGAAGGTTTTACTTCCTCTGCATCTTTCACAATACTCATTACATTTTTGTCCTTTTGAAAAACTTCATTTTTGCATGGTTAAAGGTGGTATCTACATGTGGTTTTAATTTAGAACTCCTCAATAATTCATTATGACAGACATTTTTCATAAGCCTATTGGCCTTTGTAGATACTCATTTGAGGCATGTGTTATTTGGATATTTCAGTCCATTTTTAGTTGAGTTAACTTAAATCTATATATTTTAGTTTTTATCATTTTTCCTTAAAATATAATTACATTTTGTAAGTTTAATGTTTAAAATTTTAGTGTATGGTAGTAGCATTTTTGGTGTGTGGTTTTCTCTGAATTTTAACACATGCATTGGTTTGTGGAACTAGTGCTACTATAAAAATGCAGAATCATCTCTCAAACTCTCATGATATTCCTTTATAGGTATAAGCTATGCCTACCCCTAATCCATGGCCGTCACTAATCTATCATCATTGCTAGAATTTTGTCTTTTTGATAAGGTCATATAAATTGGTTCATACAGTATGAAGTCTTTTGATGCTGGTTTCTTTCAATGAATTGGATGTGATTGAGATCTAGTTGTTTTCCGCATCAATACATTTTCCCCTCATATAGTTGAGTGGTGGTATATTATCATACATTGGTAGATATTTTCATTGTTTCCAAATTCGAGCCATTGTAATTATAAGAGCTTTCTGCATTTGTTTCCTGATTTTTGTATAACACTAATTCTTATTTCTCAGGGGGTAAATTCCCGGGATGTGTTTACTGCTTAACACAGTGACTGTATTTTTAATTTGTAAGGGATGTTGTATGATTCTGGATCGACTGTGACATTTTGCAGATGTTTTTGGTACTCAGTCTTTCCCTTCAGCTCCTGATATTGTCGGAAGTTTTGTGTCTGTTTGCTTTTTCCTAATGTTGCTACATATTTCACCCAGTATTGTACACATGATAGACAAAGGCTGCAACCCTGATCCACTTCTCAGACTTTTTTTTTGTTTGTTTTTTTCGAGACAGGGTTTCTCTGTGTATCCCTGGCTGTCCTGGAACTCACTCTGTAGACCAGGCTGGCCTCGAACTCAGAAATCCGCCTGCCTCTGCCTCGCAAGTGCTGGGATTAAAGGTGTGCGCCACCACCGCCCGGCCACTTCTCAGACTTTTAAACCAATCCTAAATAGCTTGGTATTTTGGTAGCTTCTGGTCATTATAATGGTTTTATGTAATGATCAAAATTATGATATGAATACACATTTATGTGCTTATTTGCCATCTTATTCTCTTTAAGTGTCTGTTTAGTCAGTCTCACTTTTAATTTTTTATTACTATTATGTCATGATTTTTATGTATCTTAGAAATGAATTTCTTGCCACTTACAAATTTTGCAATTCTTTTCTTCCATGCTACAACTCATCTTTCGATTCTCTTAACATTGATTCCTAAAGCGAAATGTTTTAAGTTCAGACTATGAGGAATATGAGGGAAAGGAAGGACTACATGTTTTTTGTTTATTTTATTTTTCTTATTGTTTAATTTGTTTACTGTCCCCTTTCCCTGTGCATATCTAGAAATCACACGTACAGAAAATAGGCATTTAACTATGTTTGCTGTTGATTACAAGTTACAATTGTAGACAAGTCTGCTTGTTACTTTTGGTGAAGGGTTAGTGGCTTAGGGGAACAGCATTGTTATGCTGAACCAAGTTGAGACATGTCAGGATTCTCTTGTATGCTCTGGGTTAAAGCTTTCTTTGCTCATATTTCAAGAGTGCTTTACTCTCTTTATAAACACAGTACAGCCCCAATGTTCTTCTGACCTTAAGTAGCTAATATTGGTTTCAGGATGACGAAATCACTATTGAATTCAGTGAGAGAAGAGAAATGTTGAGAATTGGAATGAGCCTCCCACTGGAAAGAAGCAATCTACTACTGAGAAATGCTTGCTTTAAGTGGTGGAGGAAGATGCAAGCAGCTGTTTACTCTTGTGTGATATGCAATAATCCATTTGGCATTTTATGACCCCAAAACCATCTTACCTTCTAGTACACATTAAATAGTATCCAAATGCTGTTTCTCCCTTCTCCCATCCTTTCCTCTTGTATTTGTTTTGTTGTTGATTTTTCCCTACCCTCCCAATTCTATACCTGTTCTTGCTCTCTATTGTTTGAAAACATACAAACATGTTTGTTTGCTTTTGTCATATTGTATTTTACTTTACTGTCTTTTAAAGGCAATTGTATGTTTTCTAACAATAGAGAGCAAGAACAGGTATAGAATTGGGAGGGTAGGGAAATGGAGAACTCATGGGACGAGTTTGGGGAGGCAAACAAACCATCAAAAGACAAACAAACAAGGAAAAAGACAGTTAAAGAGAAAGCCCAAAACATACATATAGCTTTAGAGATACACTCACACACATGGAAATCTCATAAAAACACAAAATCAAAAGCTATTACAAAACAAATATACTGATAATTTTGGAGGTTTAATTAATTTATTTTTTATTTATTTATTTTTTTGTTTAATAATGCTGTGTCTGGGCTTTTTAAAAAAAACTCACTCTCTTGATTTTAAATTAAGATGAATACAAATCAACTTTGAAATATTGCAAGCTGGCAATGTAGACATTTTCCAATGGCATACCAGCCATTTCTGCTCCTCACTTGGGACCTTCATAGCAGGCTTTTTTTGTTTTGTATTTTGAGATAGTATTTCCCTGTGGAGTGTAGTCTGGCCTGGAACTAGTGATCCTTCTGCTGCAGTCTCCAGAGTTGGTATTACACATGTGTAGTCTCAGAAGCATACCTGTCTGCTTGTTTATTACTCCTTCCAGAATTTCAGCATTATGGAGCTTAGGTCCCAAGAGGACTCCTGATCCTGTCAGCCAGTCAAGTCATTATGAGCACATCTCTCTCTATTGAGTTGCAGACTGCTAAGTTTTTGTCTTCTTTTCATAAAGGATTATGATGCCTTCTTTGAAGCCCGAGAAAATAATGCAGTTTATGCCTTTTTAGGCTTGACAGCACCACCTGGTTCAAAGGTATGATTTCTCTGTTTCCTTCATTGCTGACCATCTTATTGCTGCTGGGTTTTCTAATCAATAAAAGTCATGCTTGTTAAGTATTCAGATTAAGTCTAGAGCAGTGTTTGTGACAATACAGTGAACGGCTAATGGGGCAGACAAATGTGCTAAGTATACTTAGTGAAGTCCACTTAGAGAAGTGAACTTCTCTATCAAGCTTCCTGAGGCAGCAGTTATATTGTTATTCCTTCTCAAAATATGATTGCTGGCTTTAAACTTCCAGATGTCACACTCAGTTCTACATGGTTATCAAGCATCTTAGTTCATGGTCATCTCCTTAGCAGCAGCTATTAGCTTCTGTGAGAGTAAATGAATAATCAGTTATTCAAGGATAATAGAACCTTTTGAGTTACAAAACTGGTCACTAAGTTGCTAGCTAACTTTGGTATTTGATTCTTTGCCAAGACAAATTAAGTTTTCAAGTGATGATGTTCCCAAGGGAGCCTAAATAAAGGAGAAAAGCAAAAAACAAAATTACTTCTCCAGTGAGATGCCTCAATGCTAGGGACTTCCAATAGACCCTTGCCTTTTCCATTTGGTATTTTTGTACCAGATCACTTAATCAAAGTAGGTTTCCCAGTAGCACTCATCTGTGTTCCACTCTTAAGAGTAGATTTTATGTTTAGCAATTTATTTAAACTCTAGTTCCTTCTTCGGTCTTGAGAACCTCTAATACCATCTACGTTTTCACCAGACAGGCTTTGTAAATATGTTTGTTTCACTCCGAATTTCTGCTTCCTTGCCAAATATTTCTTTCCCATGGATAAACATTATATTTTAGGCTTTGTAAAAACTGAATCAAGCCAGAAAAACATTTTTTTTCTTGTTGTTGTTAAATAATTGGTAAGACTCAAGTTAAGCCAGTGAGTTTAATGCAGATCAGAGAGTGCAAAAGAAAGGATACTCTATTTCTTATGGCTGATGACTTTGTCTCCTTCAATTAAAATTAAGATTCATTCATTCACCAAATGTTTATCAAGCGCTGAAATCAATGGTAGAACAAACAACATGAAATAATCCTTACATTCTGTGCATAACCTAGTGAGTATACATGTTCAGAAGATTATATAAGTATGTATATAAGTAATTATAATTGAAGATATACTATGGTCAATTTTATAAGATTGTCATAAATAAAGTACATAGGAATTGAGGGCAATAATCTTTATTTCTTATTGAAGAGACTGGAGGAGTTTTGAGTAGAAGGGTGTTATTTGATCTGTTGGAAATTTCAAAATATTGAAATGATACTAAGTCATTTTTGACAGGAAAGCAAAGAAAAGCACTTCATAGGTGCATATAGCTATATTTAATGATCTCATGTCAAGGGGACAGAATGTAGTGCAGTATGTCTCTGGAATTGGGAGTATTAAACAAAGAGCTCTGTGTTAGAAGGTTTAAGAAAGATAGATAGATTGCTACTGAAAAGAACTGCCCTGCAAATATTTCCATAAAATATATTTTGTGGAGGAAAAATATACTCTATTATCCCCTTGTGTCCCCAGCGTACTTCAAAGGGATAGCACTCGTTTTTTTCCTTCTATCAATTTAGAAAGTACTTCTTAGCACTGGCAGTTTTTACTTTGTAGTGAAAGTGATGATTTTAAAATATGAAATAAGAAAGTAGTTTCTAATTGACGAAAATATAAATCCAGTGGCATTTGTCTTTAGGGAGAAAATGATTTGGCTAGAAAAGTCACATGAAGTAACCTTTTAATATGGTAGAGAGTTATGGTTAGAAAGATGTTTTCAGTAATCTTGTTTGAATCATTATGTGTGGAAAGTGGCCATGGAAACTGCTTCAGCTGTGGTATGTGAAACAATCCTATTTTCCTTGAAAATAATCTATTCAAGAGATTAATAACCAAGATTAATATCACCCAACTATGAACTTAGTTTCAGTCAAAAACAAGAGAGGAGGAGAATCAGAAAGAGTTGGTGCCTCTAATGGGGTCACCCACTGAGCTGCACACTCTGTATACACCCCTCTTATCTTTGTTGTAGTTTTACATGCTCTTTATGAGCTAAGTGTCTGGAATGAAATTGTACAGGAGAAACGAAGACTTTATTTAATTTGTTCAAGAATACATAATTGAGTGGCACAGCTGAGAACTGAATCCTGAATTAATTAACTCAAAACCTGTGCAGGCACAGGGTGAAATTTATATGATATTCTTTTTAAAATTAATTAAGTCTTTTATTATTGTTGTATGTATGTATGTGCATAATGTGAGTGTACGTGGGCATGCATGTGTATATGGAGGCCAGGGGATCACTGTTGATACTTAAATGGATATATTTTATGGATCTTGTTTACTTTCTTTTAATAGTGTTTTGTTATTCAGTATATGTGCACATTTGTGTATGTGTGTGTGCGTGTGCGTGCGTGCATGTCTTAGGAGGGAACATTAGTGCCATATTGCACATGAGTATGTAAAAGTTCCAAGGTTTGAACTCAGGTCATCAGGTTTCATTCTGAACAGCAGGTACCCATGCCTTCTGAGCTGACTCACTGGTCCTACGTTATATTTTATTTCTAAAATTAAACATGAGCTTGCTCTGTAAATGGGGCTGACCTTGAATTCAGACACATCTACCTGCCTCTGCCCTTCTCCTCCAGTACTGGGATTGAAGGTGTAAGCCACTATGTCTGTTAATATGCATTCTAATGGCCAGTTACCGAGAATGTAGAATTACCTTTTGTTTTAGATGTCCATGTTAGTAATTTCTTACAGTAGGAAAAATGGAGTGTGACTATAGGGAGAGTGCTGGTCACTGGGAATAGATGTGCATTTGTGTGAAGAAATATTTGACACAAGGTTATGCACATTATTATATAAGTGCTTCCCCAGCTGCATATGCTTGTTGCTCTTTCATAGTTGTGTTATGGTTTGGTTTTCTGCCAAGTTTTTTTAAAAGTATTTTGTACTTCTTTTGATAATCTCATACATGTATGTAGTGGATTCTGATCGTATTCACCCCATTACCTTGTCTCCCTCTCTTTGAACCTCTTTTTTCCATGTAGTCCCATGTTTAGTTCTGTGCTTTTGTGTATGACCTATTGAATTTAATAGAGTTGCTGATATGATTGGGAGCCATTTACAAGAGCCATATACCATTAAAGAAAAATTATCTTCTATCCCCTAGCAACCATTAACTGCAATCATTAACCGTTAACTGCAGCCTTTACCTGTCAACTGCCAATAGCTTCTCAAGAATGGGTGGGACCTCAGAAGCCCTTCCCTTAATTCTATGAGAGAATATCCTCAGGGCCCCATCTTCTGTAGGTAACCTCACTGTGAATTCATGAAATGAGCATAAAGGTTATGCTGTACCCAAAGACAGCATTCTAACATTCCCATCCTCTGACTTTTTTTTTTCCACTCTCTTTTCCAAAGTGCTCGTTCAGACTTGGAGAGAGTGGTGCAGATGTCCTATTCATGACTGAACATTCAACAGTCACTTTTCCTAGTACTTTGATTAGTTATCAACTGCTGTTCATAGTAGAAAGAAATGTCTCTGACCAAGTTTTTAAGCAGCACTATATGGTCATAAATCCAGTTATTTAGAAGGCAGTGTGATGAATACAACATGACCATTTAGCAAAACAATAGTGGATTCCTCCAAGTACCTGTGACCTCCCTGCCCATGGGCTTTTTACCAGGCCTCTAGAACCACATATGAATTTCCTCTTGGGGAGCAGGCTTCAAGTCCAACCAGAAAACAGTTGCTAACCCCTATAAAAGTCACACCATCACTTTCCCGGGGGCCTAGCTGGCCTGTGAGTTGGTTGTATGTTATACGGGATCCACTGCCGAGGAAGAATGTGATGCTGATTCTCTCCCTGCAGCCTACAAAACATTTTCTCACATGATGAAAGCTCCTGCTAATTATTTTAAAGCTCTTTTTTAAAAAAAATCATGGAAGTAATTACTATATTTTTAATAATCTTAGTCACTTGAGATAGTTTATTTTAACCAAAATGCACAAGAGTATATTCCTTCTGATATTTAAATGTAAGGTTTGTTTGTTTGTTTGTTTTATTCCAGGAAGCAGAAGCTCAGGCAAAGCAGCAAGCATGAATGTTCTGCGTTCTTCCTTCAGCACCTTGAAAAATAATGAAGTCTCCATTGCTTTTATAGAAATTCTTGCTTCAAAAGAAATATGCTTACATGTTGAAATAATAGATTAGTTGATGTTCTCGCATGCAAACAAGCATAATGAAAATGTGAACACGGTGGTAAGAAATGAGAGATGAAGTTAAAACTTTAAGTAGATATCATAGAGTAGCATTGTTATCTCCCAAGGCATTTCATGTTCTGTAAGGATTAAAAAAAAACCAATATACTCCTTATAATACATTTCAACTTTGAGTGATTAAAAGAGGAGAGACAGACAGACAGACAGACAGACAGACAGACAGACAGAGAAAGAGAAACTTATTTGAAAAATGCCACATTATCTTTAGTGACCATGAATATTTTGATGTGATGTTACTGTTGTTGAAATGTATTTACAGGTTATGTTCATGATGTTTTAGCCATTGTAATTTCCTATGGTGATTGTGACATTCTCCTTCTTTTATCAAAGAAACATGTATGCCCTGAACCACAAGTTTTCTAGGCTTCTAAATGTAAACTTTCATTGCACAGTCAGTGATCAAAATAGTTGACTTTCCCATAAGACAAGCATTGAGTGCATTCAACTGACAAGTTCCTTGCTTATGCATGCAGTTATAATCATGTTTCTAAGCTGCTTGCCTCAGTAAAATGTGGATATATAAGTCATGGAGAAAAGACGGCAGTTTATTTTATATTGGCCCTTGCTTGCAAAGAACACAGATTTTTAATTAACAGTTATACACTATCTTGCCCCTTATTGTTTAAAATTTATTTTCTTTTGGTGTTTGCTGAAAGAAGTAGTAGTGGCTCTTGTTTCTTGCTTTAACATTGTTGGTGATCAGGAATGATACTGTTCTTAATAGGTAAGCTTTTAGTTTCAGTTTAGGCAGACTGTGTCACACATCTGTTCAAGTTGAAAGAATCACTAAGCACCCCTTGATCTTTTGAGAAAGTACAAGTATCAAAGAAAAGCAACAACTTTTGAAATCGTTTGAAGATAAGCAAGACCCAAAGCATTCAACAGAAGATGTTGATATTGGACCTTTGTTTCATACTTGATTTTTTTAAACAAACAAACAAACAAACAAACAAACAAACAAACAAACACCTTTTTCTTCAAATTACTATTGTCATGGTATCTGCTGTTTATTAGACTGTACTAGGCGAAAATTCAACATATAATGAAGCCATAGCTTTGTTTACTGAAACTCAAACGTGAATTGATGCTTTAAAATAAAATTTGGTTTTAAAAATTGTGTGTTACTCGACTCTAAATGTTGTACAGTAATTTTGATGAGTAATTGTTGTTTGTAGATGTTTAGAAAGGAGAAAAATGAAATCAAACAAAGCAAAACAACAATATAAAACAATTTGAAGACAATTTTTAGTGACCTTAACTTTGAACTATGAATCAGAGTCAAAGTATTCCATTTTTTTCTTTTTCTTTTTACAAAAAGAAAAAAAATAGTTTTGGATACCTCTATAGAAGACAATGCTTCAAATGAATTTTGGAGTGAGCAAAATACTTTTAGCCAATGTTTTTCGTCAACATTGCTAAATGCTATAGGTGATACTTGCAATATTGTCCATGTGGACAATTTAACTTTTCTTTTGTATTAAATAATACTGTCTGGATAAGCATTATTTGAAAATAGGTGCATAGGAGGATGTTTATGTCCATGGGATAATATACCCTGAGGTCTGTAGATTTAACGTAGAAGTTTGAATTGAGTCTTCTCGGATTGAAGCCTCATTTTGTCAACTGAGAAACATTCCTGATAGATGAAAGAAAGGGAAATAAAAGCCTGAGAATTAAGATGAGTTTTGAAGAAAACTTCCACAGTATGTGCTTGGAAGTAAAATTCTTGCTGTTTTCGTAGTATATCTGGCATATTTGTGATTCTAAATCAGACCTGGTAGTTGGTGAATTTCATAGTTTAGAGCTGATTTGCCTTTTAGAAATTTTGATCTTCAGAAAGAGTTCCATTTTCACAAACAGTATCAATTGTTAATTTTATTGCTAACCGTGGACACTTCTTTGAGAATCTGAGCATAGATGAATAGAGAATTTTGAAGCAAAGATTGTTTTGATTTGAAAGACAGAGTACAGGTGAAATCAGACTTCATTCCTTAAGGAAAAACTACACAAAGTTGAACTCACATGGATTTTGTTAAGCAGTTGTTGGTGTTTAAAATATACAAAGTACAACATTAATTCTTTTCTATGGAACACTGATACTTTTCATCTGATGAATTTCAATAAAACTTATGGATTCATTTTTGAGTACTTTTAATTTTCTGATCTTCTCTCCTCCTTCCATAATCTCTGTTTCTGAATATTACTATTCATCCCTTTGTAACTAATTTTTAAATTTCTTTAGAAGGAGTAACTATTCTTGGAGCTGGGGGGATGACTCAGTGTTTAAGAGCACTTAAGGCTCTTCCAGAGAAACCAGGTTCTGTTTCTAGCACACACATTGTGACTCACAACTGTTAATGTAATTATTATTTTGCCATGATTTTTTAAAACTGTTCATTGAGGTATTTTATATACCTTAAAATTTACCTATTTAAAAAGCAAGATTCCATGGATTTTGTGCAATCATCAGCACAGTGTGAAGCACTTCAGCATCGAACATACTTCCTTACCTGTTAGTTCTTTCTCCATCAGCTATACACAACCAGTAATTTACTTTTAATCTTTATGGAGTTAACAGTTCTGCAAGTGTTACATGAATGGAATCATAAAGCATTTGATTTTTGGTTAATGGCTTCTTCTGTTACCATACTTTTGAATTTCATCTGTGCCACATGTTGTAAGTCATTGATGAATAGGGTATCTATTCTTTATATTGTGAGATAATATTTTATTATGTGGATAGAATCATATTTTGCTTTATTAATCATTTGGTGTATATTTTATACATATTTACCTTTGGTTATCATGCATAAGGCTACTATGAATGCTGATATATTTTTGTTTGAACACCTGTTTTAAATTATTTTGCATATTTGTAAGTGGGGTTCATGTGGCGATTCTGTTTAAAAATTTGAGTAACTACCACATGTTTTCAACTTGGCTTTACTGTTTTACATCACCACTAGTAGGGTACTCCTGTGATAAATTATCTACTGCTGGGAAAATGTTTGCTATTATTATATTTTTTTTTATTATAGCCATTGCAGGAGCTATTTTATGGCATCTCAGATTTGTGGTTTACATTTCTTTGGTGGCTAAATATGTGGAACATTTTTCTTATGTAGTTATGGCTGCTTGTGTAGCTTTTTTGGAAAAATATCTTTTCCAGTCCTCTGTTTAGCTTTGATGTCTTTATTACTGGATTTTAATAATTTCTTCTATAATAGGATTACTTATTTATTATTGTAGACATGATCTGAAATGTTATTTTCCATTCCATGGGTTTTATTTTTGAAAATAGTTATTTGATGTTCAAGTTTTTAAGTTTAACAAAGTCAGTTTTCATATGTTGATCATTTATTTCTTTTTACTTTTGCTATTATAACTAAGGGGGCAATCCTAAAACAAGGTTATGATGATATCATTCCTATACTTTCACTGAATATTTTTACAGACATGCTTTATGCACTTATGTGTGTGATATATTTTGAATTATTTTTCTGTGTGCTAGAGGGTAAGGATTTAAGATCATTTTATTTTGCATGTAGATTTTCATTTGTGCAAGCACCATTTGCTAAAAAGACCTTTTGGTCCCTGTAGAAATGTCTGTTTCTTCCTCCCCCCAGTTTCACTTCTACTTTTTTACTTTCTTGATGCATATCCCCTAATAATTTATGTCTTCATAAAATCCATGATTTAGATGAAAGAAAGTAAACACGTACTATTTGCCTTTTTGAGAATATATATTTTTTTCTATATGCATTCACCCAGTGATGGACACCCAACTGATTCAGTAACAGCTCTTGTGAGTAGTGCTGCAGTAAACAACAATAAGCAAAGTCTCTGTGGTCTGTTCACTCAGGATCCTTCTTTGTATGCTGAGTCATATGGTACTTCTTTCGGGGTTTTTAAGGCTATTTTTATATTTTTAAATTAAACTAGATCCAGTTTTATTAAGGATTTCAGATAACATAGTTCAGACATCTAGAGTGGAATAGAACCATTTACAGACTGACAGATTTGTCATAATGAACAGTGACCCCTGAAGCTCCACACAGCACATCCCCATTATACAAGAGCCAAGCAGCTACCCCTTGGCTTTGGGAGCAGCTACTTCCTACGGAAGGAAGGGTGGAAGTTTACTAAAAATGAGATACTATCTTTAGGTTATAAACCTTAACATTCAAGAAAATAAGCTGTGTTTAGATGAACTATGATTATAGAAAATAGCACAAGCCATCTGAAAAAGTGTAACCAAATCATTTTCAAAATAAAGGAAATAATATAATTCATTAAGGATTTCCAGTAGTTAAAAATCTCAGGAAGGTCAACTACAGAATGTGTTCACATTCTCAGACCTTTAATACTAAAATTTCACAAAAAAGGCTACCACCTCCCTCCAAAAATCCTTCATGTAAATTTTATTAACAGCAGGAAGTATAGACTTCCCTCCAAGTTCAATACAATTAATATGCCCTGTCAAAAAATGTTCCTTCCCCCAAAATGAATAGCAATTAGCCTGATGTTTTTTAGATGTGGCTTTTAGTGGTCAAATCTTAGTACTGCCTTCCCTTTAATGGCCTCATTACCACTTTAGGCTTTTATTACAGTGTGGTCACTTGAAATATCTGAAGTGTGGGGATCTAACTCAAAAATACGAAAACCCTTCAATCGCTTTAAATTATACACTAATTTCATTTATTTGTACTAGAACAAATAAATGTTACATGTTCCTGACTATTACACTCATGGTATAGAGAACCAATATTTTTGAGACTTTTGTAAGACTGAGAAAGTATGTGAGATTTAACTCAATATGTCCTAACAGAGCCGTGAGGTGGTGGTCTCACCAGTACCACCCATTCTCAGTTATATACAATAAACAGCATGGCTCATGACACTCCTCATCCCTTTGGCAAGAGGACTAGAATAAACACAAAAGTCAAGAAATTATTTAGTTTTAACAAATGGAATTTCACTTTTCTGTTAAAAAACTGTCTATAGCACATCGATTTTATTAAAGCACATGCATATTATCTCCTCCAAAATTTTTCAGTATAGAAAACTAGGCAGCCCTGAATTTATACTAACCCTCTGCAATAGCCTCAATCAGTACAAACTGAGACAGCATCCAGTGAGAGCTAAAACTGTGGGACATTTATTTTATGCTATAAAAACAAAAGTTGGCCAAACAACGGAAAAACTCAAAATAGGTTCAAATCATGTATATTCATCTTTTCCAGGAAAGCAAAAAGTAGGCCCTGCCACAAAGAAGAGAGTTAATTAATGGAAGTTAATTTTCAAAGTACATTAAATACTGTCAATTAACTTCAGAAGAGAAACTAGGGTTTGCTGACCTTGCTATGATAATAAGCATGAGTTGAGTTTTGTTATATAATCTAAAACATAAAAATCCCTTAATAATCTCAGTTATTAAGTTTAATCTTACTGGAAGTTCTTATTCACAATTTTCCTTCCTCAGATGACGGCCTGCCTTGGTGTTAGTCACCACATCCCTCTAACAACAGAACGGAAAGCACAGCTGATACTGTCGGATTTCAACTTGTTCTACCAGCTGGAAATGACTTTGGTTCTTTTCTTTGTTCAATAATCAAATGTGTTCAACACCTGATTTGTCATTTGTATTCCAATAGTTACATGATGAAGATATTCCAGAAGTACCAAATTGCAGCAATAAATGAACATGCATTCAACATATGCATTTAACATATCTAACAGCTATACTTAGGATGCTAGGTATAACAAATTGGTCTTTGAATAGAAACATGTAGAAAGGGGAATAGAGAATTGAGAGAAAGTCCCAGACTTCAGGGAAGCAAGAGGTCCCAGGAGCCAATGGTGATGACTTTCCCTGAAATACCCAACAAAGGGTAGACAGAACCTATAGAGACCACCTCCAGTAGAGAGGTGTGGCCCCCAATTGAGGGATGGAGCCACCCATCCATCTCAAAATTTTTAAACCCAGAATTGTTCATGTCAAAATTGAAGACACGGACAAAAAATAGAACAGAGACTAAAGGAAACACCATCCAGAGACTGTCTGTAGACATCAAACCCAGACACTTTTGCTGATGCCAAGAAGCACTTGCTGACAGGAGACTGGTATGGCTTTTCTGCCAGCACCTGACCAATACAGATGCAGATACAACCAACCATCAAACTGAGCCCAGGGATCCCAATGGAAGAGTTAGGGGAAAGACTGAAGGAGCTGAAGGAGATTTCAACCTCATAGGAAGAACAATATCAATTAACTGGATGCCCCAGAGCTCCCAGGAATTAAGCCATTAACCAAAGAATATTCATGAAGGCATCCATGGCTTCAGCTACATATGTGGCAGAGGATGGCCTTATCTGACATTATTAGGGTGGGAGACCCTTGGTCTTGTGGAGGCTTGATTCCCCAGCATAGGGGGATACTAGAGTGGTGAGATGGGAGTGGGTGAGTGGATGGAGGAGCACCCTCATAGAGGTAATGGGGAGGGGGGATGTGATGGGGAATTTGTGGAGGGGAAACAGGAAGGAGGATATCATTTGAAATGTAAACGAATAAAACGATTAGTAAAAACAACAACAAAAGTACCAATTTTCTTTTTTTGGGGATATTTTATTTACATTTCAGATGCCATCCCCTTTCCCCATTTCCTCTCCCTAGAAAGCCCCTATCCCATGCCCCCTTTTCCTTTTTGCATTTATACATTTTTTTTTAAAAAAAGTTAATCAAAGGCTTTATACGTTTGGTAATACTCAATCAGAAGTGTAACCCAATACCCAACCTAGATATATCAACTATCTTTGACTGGTGGAGACAGGTGAACATCTGCCTTCATGTCCCCCGCCTCTTTCTCTCTCTTTCTCTCTCATCATCTAGCTTTTCCTCTCCTTTTTCTTCTCCTCTCCTTACTCCTTCTCTTCCTCTCTGTACTCCTCCCACCTTAGCTCCTCCTACATATCACCCTTCCTGTTAAAATAATTTTTTCTCAAAATACAATTAGAGCATAATTATACCAATTTGTACTAGTGAGATACAAGATACCCAGTCCACCATTTTGTTGACTAACCAGAATTTTCTTTCCCTTAAAATCTTAGTGATTCTACCACGAAAATATGAAAACAAAGTCTGTAAGTAGATGAGTCATGTTTAGTCTATCACAGCACAGGTGGTCTTCAAGGCCAGACACTCTGCTGCATTGCTCCTTACACTTTTCAAGGCTTTGACCCTTCTTTGGGTCATAGTCTAGATCAATCATTTTTCTCATCTCCTTCTCCTTCCTCAGCAGTGTCTTCAGCGTCATCAGAATCATCATTGTCCTCAATAGCTTCTACAGTGAAGTATAACCCTGAGTTTGGATCAAAAAAAAAAAATAAAGAATTACTGGAAACTGTTTTAGGCCCAGTACTAATTGTCCCGTATTCCTTTCGTTTCTGCTTTTGTTTAAAGGGTTTCAAAGTAACATTTTTTCCTTTTTCCAATCTGTCTGGCACCCTGTACAACCCACAGTTTCTGGTCCACCAAAACAAAAGGGATCAGAATCAACTGTTAACTGTCTTTGTTAACACTTCATTTGTGAAATATTCACTGAGTTCAAAGTGAAATTCTAAGGTAAAACTCATCAGCTGGCTGAATCTGAAACCTTGACTTTAGTGTCTTTCAAGTGCTTCAGAATAGGCTCATCACGTTTCTGAACCATATCACTGAGCACATTAACATTCTTAAAAACTGTCAATTAAAATCCAGGAATTCTTTTAGAGTCTTCTTTTACTCATTCTTTTCCTCATTTTCAGTCTTTGCCTTTTCTTTTAGCTCCTCTGAAACTTCATCCATCTCACCTGGTTTCCATTCACATTCTTCTCCTGTAGGTTCATAAATTGCATTAATGATCTCAAATTGCATATCAAATAAAGGCTGATAGAGAACAGCATACTTTCTCTTGAGATCATGAAATTCCTCATAGAGTTTGGCTTCTATCTGTGCACATTCAACTTGATTTTTAAAATTAATTAATTTTTTTTACTTATTTACTTTATAACCTGCTCCCCCACTGCCCCCCATCTCCCCTTTCACAATCCTTTACACATCTCCCACTCCCTTTCCCCTCTGAGTGGGTGTTGTCCCCCCCAAGGTATCCCTCAACCCTGGCACTTCAAGTCTCTGAGGGGCTAGGCACTTCCTCTCTCACTGAGGCGAGACAAGGCAACCCAGCTAGAAGAACATATCCCACAGACAGGCAACAGTGTTTGGGACAGCTCCCATTCCATTTGTTCAGCACTCACATGAAGACCTAGTTGTACATCTGCTACTTATGTGCATGGAGACCTAGATACAGTGTATGTTCTTTGGTTGGTGGTTCAGACTCTGAGAGCTCTAAGGGTTCAGGTTAGTTGATTCTGTTGGTCTTCCTGTGGAGTTCCTATCCCCTTCCAGGGCACAATCCTTCCTCCAATTCTTCCATAAGAGTCACCAGGCTCCATCCACTGTTTGGCTGTGGGTGTCTGTATCTGTCTGAGTCAGCTGCTGGGTGGAGCTTCTCAGAAGACAGCCATGACTCCTGTCACAACAAAATTTAGGACAAGATAACTTGAATATTTTTGAGAGCATTCACTTGTCTTTTGACTACCTTAGGCAAGCTTTCAATGTTTCCTGTTGGTGTGTCTAACAAACCATCAAGTCTTACCTGGAGGGCTGCAAGAATTTGTGATTTTTGCATTACCTGAACAGTTAACTGACAAGAGCTTGATTTTTTTCTTCTACTTCTTCAAATCTTGATCAAGTTCAGACCATTCTTTGTTGTTAATATCTGCCACCTTGTAAGAAGAACTCTAAATACCATTCCAGGAGGCTAGGAGAGCAAAGCTGGGTGGCCCGAGCTGCTCGGGCAATGACTCAGGGAAGCAGAAGTAGAGGAGCTGGAGGCGATGTTGTGAGCAAACGAAGCTAAAAAACCTTAAAGGTTTATTTTAAAATTATGTGTATATGTGTGTATGTGCTTGTGAATAAAGTAACTACAGAACATGGATGTATGCATGTATATATGTTTAATCAGATAAATATATATGCTCTAAATTATTTCTTTATGGAAAATACTTGAAATATTTTAAACACAGTATGCATGGTATAGTAACACACCATGACATATCACTTCTGCCAAACTATAATGTTCTACCAATTAATCAACATCTCTCCATTTCTTTCCCAATCTCTGGTTCTGTTATCTCAGTTTCAGTTGTGTTATCCTTTTTTTGTAAACCATGGTATCTTTTGAAAAGAATATATTTTTAAAATTTTGATATTATAATATAACAGTATTATTTACCTCTTCCTTGACTCCCTTGGAACTTGTCCATGTATTGCTACTTTCTCTCTTTCAAATTCATGGCCTCTTTTCCCTTTTTATTTCATATATACCTATAACCAACAGGTTTCTAATTGTATTTACAACATCTTTAACAAAAGGGAAATCATTCTTAGCACGGGAAACCCAGACAGTGGCCCAGAGCTAGTGAAATCATTTTTCTTGGAAGAGGAACTACAACCACCAGTTCACTAAAACAGCATAGTCCCTAACTACATTCTAAACAAGGTAACTTTTAAGTTTTTAGTTTTTTAAGGTTGAATATTTAAGTGTGGGTGGTGGAGAGGCTTTTGCACATGAGTGTGGATGTCTCTGGAGATCAAAAGTATCACTTTCCCTGGAGCTGAAGTTACAGGGAACTGTGTACCACATGATGTGAATACTGGAAACTGGAATCCTGCCCACAGCAGGAGCAGTATATACATTTAAACAACCAAGCCATTTTTATTATTATTTGTTATTTTACTTTTGTTATTATTTGCTATTATTTTGTGTGTGAGAGACAACATGCCCTATATGTGTGGAGGTCACAAGACAATCTGAAGGCATTTCCTCTCTCCACCATGTGGATCCTGGAAATTTGACTCAGGTCATCAGATTTGGCCACATTTGTCTCTCTGTGTCTTACGCCTCTTTTGCTCCAGTTAGAGTCTCTCCTAGTTTTGATTGTTTTTCTGTTGCTATGATAAAGTCACATGGCTAAAACAACGTAAAGAGTTTATTTGGGCTTACAGTTCCAGAGGGTTATAATTCATATGATGATGACTACATCATGGTAGGTATTAGCTGGGAGCGGGAAATTAAGAGATCACATCTTCAATCACAAACAAAGCAGAGAATAACCTGCAAAAAAGATAAGGCTATGAACTCTCAAAGCTCACAGCTAGTGATGTACTTCCTTTAAGAAGGAGGCATCACCTCAGCAAGTGGCACCAGGGATGAAGTGATCAAATACCCAAGAACATGGAGAATATTTGTTTTAATTCAAAACTCTACATTCTCCTCCCTGGTTCCTTATAGGGTCATGGCTGTATCGTGCAAAATGCATTTAGTCCACCTTTAAATATCCCCATACACTTTCACAGTCTTAACACTGTTTAAAAATTGGTATCTCTTCTAAGGCTAAAAACAATCTCTTAACTAAAACCTCCTGTAAAATTAAAAGGCAAATGACATGAATACAATATATTCCTTTGCTATGTTTACAATACTTGTCATAGTTTTTATTTGTGTCAACCAATTTTTCTACATTGTCTTCAAGTCTTTTTTTTTCATTTTTTTAATTGGATATTTTATTTATTTACATTTCAGTAGTCACCTTTCCCCATTTCCCCTCCCTCGAACAACCTATACTATCCCCCTTCTCCTTTTTACTTTTATAACATTTTAATTACATTCAAATACTAAGGTCAGTTCTAGGTTGAGGATCTAGCAATACAATAGATGCAAACAGTCAAGGAACAAGCAAGACAATAAACACAAGTAGTCAAAGAACCAGCAAGGCAATAAACAAAATTCCATGAACATGCCCATGATCACTGTTTCTAAGGGTTTCTCAGGATGACCAAAATATCTGAGCCAATTTCCCTGCCCTAGCCCAAGGTCATTTTCATGTCTGAAGCCTACTTCCTTGTTCTAGCCTAAAATTTAAATTCCTGTCTCAAGTTACTTCTTTGTTATAGCCTAATATTTAGATTCCTGCTTGAAATTACTTCTCTGTTCTAGCCTAAGACTTAGATTCCTGTCTGAAATTACTTTTTTGTTTTAGCTTAATGTCAGATTCTTGCCTGAATCCTACTTCCTTGTCCTTGGCCAATGTCATATTCCTGCCAAGCAGCTCATTTCCTTCTCCTTGTCTATGTCAGATTCTTGCCAAGCAGCCCCAAAGGCTCTCTGCCTCTTCCCCCCCCCTTTTTTTTTTTATTTCATTAACCAGACTCAGCCTGTCTTAGGTCATTCTGACAAGAGTGCCTTTCTTACCCATCATGGAATATGCATTATCAAAAGCAATGCACTTCTGTCTTAGGTTGGTAAAGCTCTGTGCAGAATCCTACCTTTCTTTGACTTGCCAGCCTGTTAATTTAATAACTCTGTCTGGGGATCCATTTTTAGTTCAAGCCATGTACTTTGACTGCCAACATGTTGATGTTGTTAAAGACAATAACACGATGGGCAGGAATAAAAGTATTCCCAGTACAAAAGGGCTATCATAATCAGGCTATATATGCCATTCTTGAAACTTGACCAAAATAGAAATACTGAGGTCAGGCCATGAGTAATTTTATCAGCAGTATCTGCTGCATCAACACTCAGCAGAGCAGCATTCTTGAAATTCATAAGCTCACTATGTAAAGTTAAAACATCCAGAGAGGTGTTAGAGTTATTTTAAATACAATGCAAGTGTCTTTAAACTTTTTCCTAATTAAAATGACTACCACTGTAAAATTTAGAATTAACACAAATCCAACTGTATTTGGCATGACACTCAAGATGGCTTCTTACTCTTAAACTTAAAATAATTTGAATAGGACAAAGAGCATCAATTTGTTCTTCCAAATGCATATCTAAATCCTCTTGTGTAGTCAACACATTCATTAGTAACATTTTTTTTTTTTTTGCTAAATGATTAACAAAAGTAGCTGTCTTAACTTCTCATGTGAAAGCAATTAAGAAGCAGTGGTGCTAGCAATTAATGTAATTAAAGCTGTTATGCCAGCAATAATCAAGCCCACTACCCTCTTGCTTCTGCTTAAAGCATGACTCATTTCTTCCAGTACTTGCAAGCTATTTTTAGAATACCAAGGTTCTGTGATACTCAGAGCAATAAAACAAAATCTAGTTGATAGACCTCTGTAACTGACATGCCAGATTTCAACACACTAACACAATTAGAAGGTATACAATCAATGCAACTTACATTAAATAATGTAGAAGAAACAAAAGTAATTTTAACCTGACAATTAAAAGAGTCTTAATACATGTGCTAACACCTGTTTGAAATCCAAATCCTGCCCCAACTTTATCTCTTGCTAACATAACATCATAGAGAACTGCAGCTAACTTCCAGATATGTCTCTGAAAATATTCAGAAGCAGACTTCCAAATGAAGACTGTTATTTCCAATATTGGACTGATTTCTAGACCGGTCTATTATTGAGTCCGAATAACTGGTCACATTTAAGAACAATACAAGAGTCATTATAGCTTCTCCTTTTGATTCTTTGTTCCACAAGGTATCAAAACTTGAGGCAAGGCAGATTATCCCATCAGGGGTATAGGTAAGCAATGGTGGGTTAGGAACATATGTCCAATCCAACTTCCCAGTCACCATTGTCAGGGCACTCAGCAAGCTCACAGGTCAGCATCATTCTATGACCTGGCATCAGCATGTCTCACCTGTTGCTCTGGCAGCCACCACACTCCTTCAGCATCCTGAAGAAAAAACACAAACATGCCCTCTTCCTCATATTTAATACCTTATCTGGACCATGCCTTATGCCATTAAGTGGATTCTTCCCTTTCACCTATGCATAAGTATATGGCTACTTGTAGAGCACCATAGTCACGCAGCAGAAAGTTCATTGACATTCAATTTTTTTTTAAAAAAAATTAAAGTAAAAAAATAAAAGAAAATGATTTAAATAAATTTGTCATGTACGGGGATATATCTCTCCCTTTTTATTTTATGAAGATATTGTTTTAAAGTTACATGGGCCCCTCCCACAGTCTTTTATCCCTGACAATTATAAGAAATCCCAGTAATATGGTTAATATTAAATTGCTGCCAAAAAGTTTAAAATGTTTGACTGTGATAACCAATTCCATTATCTGGTTTTTTGTTTGTTTGTTGTTCTGTTTTGTTGTTTTTTATTATTGGATACTTGATTTATTGACATTTCAGATGTTATCCCATTTCCTCATAGCCCCCCAGAAAACCTTTAATCCATCCTCCCTCCTCCTATTTCTATGAGAGTGTGCCCCCACCCATCTATCCACTCCCACCTCATTGCGATGGAATTCCCCCTCACTTGGGCATCCAACCTTTAAGGGACCAAGGCCCTCCTCTCCCACTGATGCTTGACAAGGCCATCCTCCTCTACACATACAGCTGGAGTCATGAGTCCCGCCCTAAGTGCTCACAAGCTGGTGGTTTAGACCCTGGGAGCTCTGGTTGGTTGGTACTGTTGCTCTCCTCATGGAGCCACAAGCTCCTTCAGTCTTCTTTCTAACTCCTCCATTGGGAACCCCTTGCTCAGATGAATGATTAGCTGTGAGCATCTGCCTTTGAATATGTCAGACTCTGGCAGACCTCTAAGGAGACAGCTATATCAGCTCCTGTCAGCACTTCCTGACATCCACATTAGCGTCTACTTTTGGTGACTGCACATGGAATGGATACCTAGGTGGAATGGTCTCCAGATGGCCCCTCCTTCAGTTTCTGTCCCACACTTTGTCTCCATATTTGCTCCCTTGAGTATTTTGTTACTCCTTCTAAGTAGGACCGAGGCACTCACACTTGTTCTTTCTTTTTCATGAGCTTCAATGTGGTCTGTGAGTTGAATCTTGGCAATTTCTAGCTTTTGAGCTAATATCCACTTATCAGTGAGTGCATACCATGTGTGTTCTTTTGTGATTGGGTTACCTCACTCAGGACGATATTTTCTAGTTCCATCCATTTGCCTATGAATTTCATGAATTCATTGTTTTTAATAGCTGAGTAGCACTCCATTGTATAAATTGTGTACCACATTTTCTGTATCCATTTCTCTGTTGAAGGACATCTGGGTTTTTTTCCAGTTTCTGGCTATTATAAATAAGGCTGCTATGAACATAGTGGAGCCTGTGTCCTTGTTATATGTTGGAGAATCTTTTGGGTATATGCCCAGGAGTGGTATTGCTGGATGCAACGGAAATATTATGTCCAATTGTCTGAGGAACCATCACACTGATTTCCAGAGTGGTTGTATCAGCCTACAATCCTACCAACAATGGAGGAGTGTTCCCCTTTCTCCACATCCTCAACAACATCTGCTGTTATCTGAGTTTGTCTTCAAGTCTTGATACTCTATTTCTACTTTATTTTTTTAAGTAGTTATTGTTAAATTTAAATGAATATTCAAGATATTTGAAAAGTACTGAAATTGATCTGTTCCTCTTGGGTTCCATAAGGAAGTGTCCATTTGTGAAAGGTCCTAAAATATATGTTCATATTCATTCATATAAAGCTGTAATATTTATTAATATGAAGTTGTGGTCCAGTATGGAGGCTAGACACCTGTGTTTCTACATTAAAGAAAAAATACGTAACAGAACAAACAAAAATAGAATAGTGCTTAGCATGCTTACTTAAGCGAATCAAGTTCTTACTCTTTCAAGCCTAGCTCCTTTCTTTTTCTTGGCTATTTTATTTATTTACATTTCAGATGCCATCCCCTTTCCCCATTTCGCCTCCCTAGAAATCTCCTATCCCATCCTCCTCCTCCTTTTTACTTTTATACTATTTTAATTACATGCAAGTATTAAGGTCAGTTCTAGGTTGAGGGTCTAGCAATACAATAGATTCAAATAGTCAAGGAACAAAGCAAGACAATAAACACAAATAGTCAAAGAAAAAGCAAGGCAATACTTTCTACTTTATTTAGTCTGGTTTTCCTCTGAGTTTTAAAAGTGGATTATTGAGTTTTTCCCATCTTTATTTAACTTCAGAGTTTTTTTCTTTTTAAAAAGTATTTCTACCTTATTCTTTTTTGTTTGTTTGTTTTGTTTTGGTTTGGTTTGGTTTTTTTCAAGACAGGGTTTCTCTGTGTAGCCCTGGCTGTCCTGGAACTCACTCTGTAAGCCAGGCTGGCCTCGAACTCAGAAATCCGCCTGCCTCTGCCTCCCAAATGCTGGGATTAAAGGCATGCACCACCACTGCCCAGCTTCTACCTTATTCTTGAATTCAGTCTTTAAATACTAAATTGTCCCTATCATTATCTATGTATTTTCTTGTCCTTCAATCAGTTGATTCTTACCATCTTTAAGTCTACTGAGCTGTTTTTGTCTTCTTTAATTTCTTTGAACTCTTCAATGAAATTTATGATTGTTCTTTTTAAATTCTGGGCCCTCAGGTTTATCTAGGAAATTCTCATTAGAGAACATTTCTTAGCATCATTTAGGTAATTCTCACTGGAGAATACAGAGCTGGTGGGTTCAGGGAAGGGGACATACTATCTTGGTCTTTTGTATTTGTGTTTTTGTGATGTGACCTGGGTATGTGGATTTAATTCATTAGTTGTACATCTCTTGTGAGTTTCAGGCCTATCTCTGTTAAATGCAAGTTTGCTCTTAATTTTGTCATTGCTCAAACTTGGCTGGTGATATTTGAAGAGTTGGTAGGTCTATCTTTCAGATACCCAGTGTTCATTTTTGTTTGGAAATGTGGGGATGATTCCACTTCAGTGGTAACCAAGAAAGTATGTGGGTGGAACAAGTGGCTGGATCTTCCTGAGATGCTACACAAGCTGATCTCCTAGAGTTGTGCCTAAGAATGTGAGGATGGCATGGTTGAACTGAGATCTCAAGCACTCACCAGGCTAGACCAGCACAAAGACTGCAACTGCGGCTAAGCCTGGGGATGGAACAGATGAGTAAGTTTTCCAGAATTCCCACGGCTGAATGGATGAGTGACTAAGGCTAAATCTGGATTTTGCAGGAGGCATAGATGGTTGAGTGTCTGTGAGCCTCACCAGCCTCTATTGGAACACAGGTTGCACAACTAGAACTAGGAGTGGAGTTTGAGGATGGTTCTACTAGGTCAACTTTTATGAATGCTGCATAGGGGTATTATTATGTTTCCATACTTGACTTGTGTCACAGTTTGGTTCTTTGTTTTTGTTGTAAAACACTGAACAATTGAACCTTAGGTAAAGAAAGATTTTTAACTTATAGGTATAGCCAGTGATCAAGGAAAGCACAAGCAGAATTGTGGAAGCAGGAACTTAAACAGTGGCCCTGGTGGAATACTGGCTTGCTCAACTACCTTTCCTATGCAGCCAAGACCCACTTGCCCACGGATGGCAAAGCATAGTAATCTGGGTCAAGAAAATGACCCACAGACTTGCTACAGACCAGTCTAGTGGAGGCAGTTCCTCGGTTGAATTTCCCTCTTCTAGATTTGTGTCTATCTGACAAAAACTAACCAGCACAATAGTTTCTTTGCTGAGTTTTTGAGGTGTTTAGGAAATACAGCTGTATTTATCTACATGGCAAATTGAACTATTTTCCAATTTAGATGCCTGTCATTTCTTTCACTAAATAAATTATTCTTGCCAGTCATCTAACACAATGTTGAATAAAGGTGATAAGAGCAGACATCCACCTTTACCTTGTTCCAGGTGAGATATCAGCTTTTCCTACCCAGTGCAATGTTAACTGTGTGTGGGCTTGTTATAAATGGTCTTCATTGTGTTCCTCCTATACTTAATTTTGAAAGTTTTATCTTGGTAGGATACTAATATTCTCAGGTGCTTGTCTGTATGTATTGGGATCATTTTAAGATTAAAAATTTACATTTTGTGTGTGTGTGTGTGTGTGAGAGAGAGAGAGAGAGAGAGAGAGAGAGAGAGAGAGAGAGAGAAACAGACAGACAGAGACAGAGACAGAGAGACAGTCAGAGAGACAGAGACAGAGAGGCAGAGAGGCAGAGACTTAAAGACTGAAAGGCTGAAAGACAAAACAGAAACTGAGAGACAGAGACAGAAAAAGGAGAGAATGCACATGTGCTACAGTACATGCTAGTGAGCAAGTTGAAGTCAGAGGACAACTTGTGGAAATCAAGTCTCTCCTTTTCCCCTTAATTCCTGGGAATTGAACTCAAGTCACTAGACTTGGCAGCAAGTTCCTTCACCTGATGAATGATCTTATAGACCCAATCATAGGATTTTTGGTTTTTATTCTGATGATGTACTATATCACATTTACTGACTTATGTATGGTGAGCAAACTTATCATTGCTCTGATAAGTTCCTCTTCGTCTTAGATTTGTTACATTGGATTGGCTATAATTTTGGTGAACATTTAAATTTTTTCATTATTTATTTTATGTGAATGGATGGTTTGTCTACATATGTTTGTGAAGCATGTGGTTGCCTTCTGACTTTGGAGGCAAGCAGCAAGTATCATAGTCCTGGAATTCCAGACAGTGGAGTGCCAGCCACCATGTGTGATGGAAATTGAAACTGGGTCCTCTGCAAGTTCTCTTAAACACTGGTTCATTTCTCTAGTCCCTTGGCAAACATTATAAAATCTATGTTCATTAAGAATATCAACATGTAATTTTCTTTTTCCTTTGTTGTGTTACTTGCTTGATTTTAGTTTCAGAATGATGTTAACCTTATTGAATGACTTTGGAAAATTTTTTCCTCTTCACTTTTTGGAAACAATTTAAACATAGATTATAAATGCACAGTGTTGATCTGTTTCGGCTGTTTTTTGTTATTTGTTACATTTTTGGATATTGAACCCAGGGCCTTATACATGATAGGCAAGCAGTTTCCAATTGTATATGTATATGTTAAGGGCTGTGAGTATAGTTCAATTTCAGTTTGCCAGTGTAGTGTGTGAGTGATCCTTCCATTGATAAAAGGAGAATTTTGAATTCATCAATTGTTACTATGTTGTAGTATATATTTCCTTTAACATTTATAAAATTTGCTTTATATATTCATGTTATTTGATATTGAGTTCAATACATTATTATTTTTTCTTGCTGGTTTGCCTCAGTTACTGTTATTTTTCACCCTTTTCTGCTTTTTTACTGCTTTTCATTTAAAATATATTTTATGTGCTAGTGCTGTGACTATTCTTGCTTTCCTCTAGATTTTAGTTCCATGTATGTTCTTACAGATGAGGTATACAATACATAGCCCTTGGTGGAGTCACTCTGTGCTTGTTAGACTGTCAAATTATGCACTTTGGTATGAGACTTGATAAGTTATTGCTGAATCTATAATTCTAGTTTTGCTGTTGTTTCTTTTGATTACAATATTTCTTTATAATTAATTGATTGGCTCCATTGTCATGTTGATTCCTTGCTTATCATTTTGGTTTGTTTCTTACTAATTTTTGCTTTAAGGTTACCATGTGGCTTACAAACATTCTTTTATTATAAGAAGCTGCTTTATAAAGAACAAGAAAACATCTGCTAGGAAGAAAACTCTAAAGTTATACTCTATTCTTCCACATATTTTGAATTGTACACTTTGTCTATATGGGCTAACTCTTAACATAGTATTACATTAATGTAGCTTTTACTTTATTTGTTTTCCTTAATTTGAAAGATAAAAGGGGTTTATCTACTATATCTATAACATTAGAACATCCTGAATGTGAATGTGATACCTTCAGATGTTTTCATCTTACTAATGACATGTTTTTCAATTTACAAAACCTCTTTTTTGCAGGACAGAGACAAGAAGTTAGGGCATGAACTTCCTGCTGTGGCCAACTATCTTTTCCCAGCCTCTGTGTTAAAGTTTATAAAAAATACTCAGGATTTAAGAGTGCCCTTGTCCTAGTCTACTCATTTCCCAACCATAGTATGACCTTGGAAATAGTCTGCATCCAGCTTCTGAAATTATAAAAGGGAATGTGACCTCATCCATAACTCTACTGTGTGGATTTTTTTCTCTCTTTAAAACAAAGAGATCACAGTTAGAAGATGCTATAGTTTCCTGTGAATTTGTAAAAAACAATGCCACAAATAGCAGACATTGCTTTCAGAGCTCTGAAGGCCAGAAGTTTAAAAGTAATGTACCCCACCAAGGCCACAGGAAAAGGAGATTCTTTGCCTGCTTTCAGTTTCTGTTGGTACAGCAGTCAGTTCAGTCTGCCTCTCTGATCCTTCTCTTTTTCTCTCTGATTTGTCTTCCTCTGCTTTGTGCTTATAAAGATTCTTGGAAATCAATGTTAGGATGCACTTGGTTCATTAAATTAAATTAAATATCAGAATCCTAAATTACATTTGTAAAAACCCTTTATTCAATTAAGGCAACTTTCTAAATCTCAGAAATTATGGGAAGTGTGTGTGTGTGTGTGTGTGTGTGTGTGTGTGTGTGTGTATACATGCATGCACACACACATGCATACACATATGAGGAGTGTCACCTATTGATTTCTTACTGGAGAGTCTCTTCTCAGTGAATTGCTGTTAGGTTGTTGCATCTGTAAAAGTAGAATGTTTATGCTACCCAGATGAAGTATCTTATGGGTAACTCTACTGAATAAGCAAAATGAAAATCCTCAATTTTCTTAGTTTGTGTACGAAACCTGTGAGACTAGATATTAAAGAGAAATGACTTATTTGTACATGTATCTGTTTTTCTAAGGGAGAAACTGATTTTTTTTTAACTATGGCTGCAATATTGCTCTACTTACTGGTTACTAGGGTCACAGTTGTTTCCCACCATTCATTTCCTGAACTTCAAGAAGGCTTCTGTACCTCCTTGTCCACAGAAAGCAGTTTAAAGCCTCTTTGGGAGAGGCCAGATTTTAGATTAAAAAAAGGAAACAGCACACTGGCCCATAACTTGTAATGATCAGCACAACCAAACCCCACAGCCTTTGTGACAAACCATTCATGAGTCTGAGCCACAGTCTCTGTAGCAATCAGTTCCAGACTTTCAACACTTCATCACTAAGTATCTTGCTTCCAATATCTTACAGCCAATAGTTGTCAATTGGCACATACCTGATGTCTCTAGTTTACAAAGCTTCCCATTCTTTTGTCTTTCTTTGTATTTCTGCAAAATACGAGTAATGATGCCTAACTTCTAACAAATACTGAGTAATAGGATTCATTTGTTCTCATTGGGTGGTCTTCATTTAGTTTCTCTGGAGGCATAAGAAATTTTGAAATGTTGCCTCACTGTAAAGGAGGAATGAGTCTCTGTGACTACTGTCAGTTTCGTCATCCTAGACTCACTTAGACACCATGGCTATGTAGCAATATTTCAATGAAATGTTGCTGGGCTTCTCTTAAAAGACTTTTGAAATAAGATGCAGGCCTCCTTTCTATCCTTATCATCCCTAAAAGAAGATTTCCAATCTTCTAACTTCCTGGGATTTTTGCCTAAAAGAAGGCTCAAGTTAGAATGGAGAGATGGCTTAGCAGTTAAGAGCACTTGCTACTCTTTCAGATGATCAGGGTTCAGGTCCTATCACCTACATGGCAGTAGCTTCTTTAACTTCAATCCCAGGAGATAGAATGATCTCTTCTGGCCTCTGGGGGCACTGGCCATGCATGGTATACAGATGTCCATGCAGGCAAAATCCTCATATAAATAAAATAATGATGAATCTTTTTAAAGGGCTTGAACTATAGAACTTCTATTTATTGCTGCAGACTTTTGACTCACTATTGCTTTCTCATCTTCCTACTGGTTGCAGCCTTTTGCAAATTTGTATTTTTACAGCTTATTTTCCTCATGCATAGATCACGAAATTGAGTTAGTTAAATGAAGTTGTCATGCAGAACACTTTAGATGGGTGCCCAGGACAGGCATAAGAAGTGTTGTTTATTAACTGATGTCATTTTTCAGATCTCTCATAGCAGAGAGGCTGATCTGTTGGCTTTCACAATCTTTCCATTCCTTCTCCTTCTTCCACAGCTTTCCCATATCATTTGGTGTATGACTTGTATTGTATTGTATGTATTGTATTGTATTGTATTGTATTGTATTGTATTGTATTGTATTG
>JANHMN010000005.1:62296916-62311232 GCA_030674055.1 Rhabdomys pumilio | reverse complement strand
AGAGAGGGAGAGGGAGAGGGAGAGGGAGAGGGAGAGGGAGAGGGAGAGGGAGAGGGAGAGGGAGAGGGAGAGAGGAGGAGAGACAGAGACAGAGACAGAGACAGAGAGATAGATACTGAGCAAATGAATTTGGTGAAATTTCAGTTTTGTTAATGTTAAAGTGAGGATGATAATATCGAAAGAGTGTGCCTTCATTGTAGGTTGCTCAGAAAATAAGTACAATGAAAAATAGCTGTTAGACTGTGCGTACTGCTAGAAATCATGTTATTGGGTAAGACAGTATTTGTCTCCAAGGAAATGAGAATTCATTAGATAAAATTAAACCATACTATGTGGATTCAGTCAGGAATCCAGGAATGACAGAGATTAACAAACTTGAGGCATGTTTAGTGCTAGAAAAATACGAGAATAAAGTAGTTTTTAAATTTTCTTTAGGTTTTATTATTGATTATTTTATTTACATTTCAAAGGTTGCCCCCTTCTTGGTCTCCCCTCCAAGAACCCCCCCTCATCCCATCGCCACTCCCTTTGCCTCTGAGAGGGTACTTCTCCACCCACCCACCCACCCACTCAACTCGCCCCTCTAGTATTCCTCTTCACTGGGGCAACAAGCCTCCACAGGACCAAGGGCCTCCGCTCTCATTGATGCCAAATAAGGCAATCCTCTTTTATGTATGTAGCAGGAACCATGGACCCACCTATGTACATACACTCTTTGGTTGGTGGTTTGGTTCCTAGGAGCTCTGAGGGGTCCAGTTAGTTGATATAGTTGTTCTTCCTGTGGGGTTGCCATCCCCTTCAATTCCTTCAGTTCCTTCCCTAACTCCTTCATTGGGGAACCCATGCTCAGTCCAATGGTTGGATATGAGCATCCGCCTCTAAATCTGTCAGGCTCTGTCACAGTCTCTCAGGAGACAGCTATATCAGGCTCCTGTCAGCATGTACTTCTTGGCATCAGCAGTAGTATCTGGGTTTGATGTATGAGGATGGGATGGATCTACATGTGGGACAGTCTCTGGATGGTCTTTCCTTCAGTCTCTGCTCCATTTTGTTTTGTCCCTGCATTTCCTTTAGACAGGAACAAAGAATAAAGCATTTTAAGGGAGAAGAAAAAGTCAAGAATGCCACGTTTGAGATAACATCTGGAAAAGCCAGTAATATGTAGGCTGAAAATGTGTTTAGCAACGATATTTACCAGAGATGAAAACAGTAAAAGAGGGGATTTATTGAAATGCACTACAGGGACATAGATGATGAGTTCATAGCAAAGATCACAGGTCATGAGAATATTTGGGAATCCCATAGCAGCTGAGAGGAAAGTTCTTAATCTTAAGGACTGCTAGTACAAGTGCCCTAATGAGATAGAGAGGTGGGTTTCTTACTGTCTGTTTAGTAGTAAATTTTACAGAGTAACTTAACTTTTTTTAAAGACTGGCCATTTTGCTTCAGTTACCACTTGTCAGTAAAAGTTAGGCTCCACATGTTTATATAAAACATCATGAGTCACTTATATTGGGCTCCAGGTAGGTAACAGAAATGCTAAAACATTATGATTGCTGAAATTTTTGTCTTTGCTATTAAGTAAGCTGGTTATTGGAGATTTAGGAGCACATACAAAAATTAAAAGATGGAAATTGGGATAAATGCAGAAAATTGCATCTGGTTTCATGTTGGATTTTGATTTTTAATATTTCTGAGGCTTTTTACTATCATAATGAATGCAGATAATTATAGCTTGAAGATTTGCTGTGATGGTTAAATAAAAAAACTTCCTTGTGATATTTTAATTTGAGGCACACAATTATATACTGTATATATTCTAATTAATCTATGAGTAAGTCGAAGGCTTTGAAGACTTTAGGTTTGTATGAAAGACCAATTAGTATGACAAATGTGTGTATGGAGGCAAGATTAGAATCAGCTATTGTAATCTAAGTATGGAAAGGGAATGCTAGATTTGAAAGATAGACATTTTACGGACATGGTGTTGGTAGTACAACTTGGAACAATGAAATGTAGGGATGAAGCAAAACTATATGGAATATAACCAGTGATGAAATCTAAGTTAGGAGGTATTTGAAATTTCTATTTTCCTTTAATAGTCTTTTGTGGTAGCATTGATAAAATATATATTTTAAGTTTTTGTATTATCTTCTGGTGTGAGATGTTGACATATTTTTTTTCAATTCACTGGATGCTTTTTATAATGCAGTACTTCTAACAGGAGGATAATTTTAACAACCTAGAAGGAGTCCTCCATTTTGTCCCGAGCTTGCAGAACTATCTGGACTTGATGGCCTGTGACACCTTAATAGTAGGTTTTTCCAACAACTTCTTACACTTCTCTGAAGTTGAACACCCACCCCTAACTTCTCTCTGTGCCTGATTTTTCTCATAAGGAAAACAGTTATCACTTTCTTGTAATTTTAGGAAGATCAAATTGCTATGTGTGAGATATTCTGAACAGTGTTTGACATATGCCACACACAATTGATGGTGGAATCAAACTGTGTATATTTTCTTGCAGAGTACATATTTACACATATACATAACATACACTGCAGTGCCTAAGGGCATGGAATCTTAGTTCAATTGTCTCCTGAAACTTGTACTTCTATTACTTACTAGTATTGTGATGGTCAAAAATATATATTCCTTATCTTTTCCCTTATTTCCTCGGTAAAATGAATAATCATGTGTTTCTTAAATAATCTACACAACAATTTATAATGCTTGTCATAACCAAATGTGTTGACACGTGCCTATAATCCCAGCTCTTGGGAGGCAGAGGCAAAAAGATTGTCATGAGGTTAAGGTCAGTCTAGTCTCCACAACATATTCTAGATCAGCCAGTGCTACATTGTCAGACTGTGTTGTAAATACAAAATCACATAAAGAAACAATCAATTTAGTATCATAAAATCATTAGAAATGCTCTATGTGTTCAGGGACCATCATGGAAGAGGGCATGGAAAGATTATAAAATCTAGAGGTCAGGAAGATGCAGAGGAAAACAGCATCTTCTGGACAGGACATGACCACTGCACACATGTGCTCACAGCAGCTGTCAGTACCTGTGTAAGACCTGTACAATGTCAAGCTAGTCAACATTCAGACATGGAGGGCAGAGTGGCTAATGACCTCATACCCCATAACTGAAGATCTATTGACAGTCTATGGCTTTTGCGGGGAGGGAGAGAAAGGTGTAACCCTTGAAAGAATTCATAAGAAATATTTAAGGAAATGTTTAATTCAGTATTTCATCTCATGAGTGTATGAATTAATAAAAATGTGTTTTTTTTAAAGAAAAGGCTTTAGTATTTCCTGTCATGACTATTAAAATTTATTCAATCAGTTTCTTTTTGATGCTCATTTAGTTTGTTTCAAATTACAACTTTTTACAAAAGATGCTGAGGCTGTTCTACCTTTGTCCTACTTAAAAGTGAAAATAACCTTGTCTCTGTCTTTAAGAACATTAAGAACTCCACTACTGTTAACATTTTCCCACCCATTGTCATTGGGAACTTGAAGAAACACTTTCAAGATCCTCTTTTGGTACATGGTCATTACCATACCTCACATGTGACCAGCCCACATCATTTTCCTATTAGGGTTTCAGTCCTGGGGTACTAACGGAAAGCAGAACCAATTTATCTGATTAAACCTGTCATCCTGTGTAAGATGTAAGCAGATGCTGAGACGCAAACCAGACAGAAAGGACTTTATCTGAGTTTGGACTGTTGGCATCTCAGAGGAGCAAATCTCTAGCTATCCTGATATTTGGGAAACGTAAGTCTACACTCTTACTTAGTTCTATTTGTGTTTCATTTTCTTCTCAAAAATTTTCAAATAATAACATAGATAGGTTTCATGGAAACATGTGTAATATATAACATAGACCTATGAGATGAAAGCTTTATCTTGAATGAAGTCGACTGACTTTTTCATTTTTATAGAATTGATGTTTAATTTTGTTCTGTAAGAGACAGGTTTTGCCATTTAGCCCAGGATGACCTTGAATTTAAGATACTATTGCCTCAGCCCGCTGAGTTCTGGGATTACAGATGTGAAGCATCATGCCTGGCTTTTTACATAGATTTACAGGAAAATTTGAAGCTCTTAGAATTGTATTAATAAATAATGTAAAAGCATGAAATAACAAATAAAGAAGGAAGCTATGAGTCCAAAGGAAGAAAAAGAAAAAATTAAAAAGAAAGGAGAAAGAAAAAGCAGAGACCTACATAATAGGAAAAATAGATAGCTATGATTAAAGTTTAGTTCAGAAAATTTTCATAGGTGTAAGTTTTATTTTAAATGAGCTTTTGGACAATAAATGGCAAGACATTTTATTAACTTCTAAATAAATACTAAAAAAAAACCAACCCAGCTCAGTATAGTGTTATACATGTCCTTGACTTTGCAATTTTTAAACATTTGCATGGATGCTATGTAATATTCTCACAATAGCCCAATGAAAATGGAAGGGGTATTATTATAATTTAACTGTTGATAAAATTGAGAGCCACTAATAAGTAAATTCATCATTGCTCAACAGTGATAAAAAAGAATTAAAGCATTTCTAGTTTCATTCTTTGTTTTTTAAGCAACAGTTCTTTTCTAAAACATGGTTCATGTCAAAGAAAAATTTATATTCCATTACCTTAATTAGTTATTTTATATTTTAGGAATACAGTTCACTCATATTTTATAACTTGTGTAAGAAAATGCTTGGAGAAGCCTTCCTAACTGAATTCCTCTACAAAGAACAGAGACACGCAAAACTTTACAAACCACTAAGATGTAAGAAGACGTCAATTGACAAAAAGGAAAATTGGGAAAAGAAGCTTTTAGATATACCAGACAATTCACTTCCCCCTTTAAAGACTGGAAGTCAAGAAAAAGTTATAGAAGGAAGTTTAACTGAACGAGACAATGATTCATCTCAAATGGAATCTATGGACGAGCTACCTGTTGCAAAATGCAAAAGTACACCCCTTCCAGGAAATGTATCTGTTGCTTTGCCCATTCCAAAGAAGGGACATGATGAAACACAACTGGATTTATATCGATCCTGGTCATGTACAAGTATTTGCCAGAATTATCCTGACCTACAGATAGGAGGTGACCATGTTAGAAACATGTATGATTCTGGCTGCTTTGTGGAACACACACATGATGATCTTTGTAATGGTCCTCTTTTACTTTCGGTGGATATACCATTGGGCCACTCTCCTAAAATGGAGCCTCCAGAGAAAACATCTACCTCAAAATTATTCAATGGTGATGAAATTCGAGAAAAAAGCATCCTATTACATAAGCAACCCCTCTCTAATTCTATGCTTAATAATTATATGGAAAGAAAGGTGGATGAACTCTATAAACAGTTTTTGGAAGAAAATCTTACCAGGTGTCTCTCAATAACCAACCTCATGGCTTCTAGCATTCTGATGAATAATGTCAATCAAATTAGCCTTCAAATCTCTCAAGAGCAGAACATAGAGGCATCCAAAGCCCGAGAAGCCCTCCTCCACTCTTTAGCACTATGTAATCTTCGTAATGTTTCCCTCAGAAACAGTACTGAATTAAGCACTCCTAACTTACAAATATCAAACCAGGCTAGTCGGGAATTTGTATGACATCTATAAAGGGAATTAACTAAGATTGGCTGGGTCAAATAAGAAACTACAGTAACAATTGTGTTTTCTTGCTTTTTAGGTCTCATAAAGTTTTCTTTGTGGTGGTGGTAGTTTTTTGAGAAATATTTTGGTTCATGTGAATTCTTGTAGGAGATAATTGCTATAAATAAGATTCATGACCATTTATATTTTCTTTCTGTTTTGACACCTTTAGTAGTTTTCACATTCAAGTTAGTATGCTTTGTATGTAGACATTGTCACTAAGCTTTGTTTACCACAAAAGAAGTATGAGGTAGGAGCTGATTCAAAAAAAGTTTTAGAGGCATATGATCAGTGTTTCAATAACCTTCCTCTTATTTATGGTACACAAGACCATTTAAACTGACAGCTACAACATCCTGGGAGAATTTTTTTGCATATACATATACTATTTTTGTATGTAGATTCAAAGAGCCTATAGAAAAAAAATATAATTTAGCTGACATTAGTAAGAGACTTTGACGGAAAGATTAAGGAAAAATGGAGAATTTAGTTGGTTCCATTTGAATTAAACTTTATTTTATTTTAACATCTACTGGCGCAAGGATTAACTCTTTTCATTATTGTGTTATTCTTGGTTGTTTTAAAATCTGAGATGAAGGAAGGTGCACAGGCTGAGTGATTGAAGTGTATAGCAAACCATTATCTATCTCTGAGATTCTCTTGTCAATGTTTTATACTAGTCACATTCTCTGCAATCATTATCTTGACATAAGATGAACGAAAATGTGTAAAATTTGAAACTGAAACTAAATTAACCTAATTCACCATTTAAAATGTTATAGTCTATTACCAAATTGGAAACAAGATCTCACGGCCAACAGCTCACATTTCTCCTATGAATAGTGAAATTATCATTACACATCATTGCTTGTAAATAGAGTGCTATGGGCTTCTGTTATAAATTTCTTTTGAATGTATAATATGTTACTAAGTTTAAGTTTATTAAGTTTATGTGTTAATTATCCCCTCAGAATAAGTGCTTGTTCTTCATTAAATTCTATAGAAGGAACCAATTCAATGTCCTCATAGTTTGTAATTTTTAAATCACACATTTTCCTTCAGTCCTGTAGCTTTGCTTTTCTCTCCCTCACTCCTTCTCATCATCTGCCATATTTGTCTAATCAATTTCAATAAGTCAGATGTTTGATTCTGAAAAGGCAGTGGGCAAATTTTTGGGAAAACTGACTTACTATCATGTAGAGACTGAAAATATTGTGTACATTTTCTATTTATTTGTTTGATTTTAATATTTCAATGCAGATTACCTGCATGAAAATACGTTTTATTAAAGTCTGTACTTTTAAAAATTGAATGAAATATCTTTGGACAGCATCCTTGTGGGTAATTTTCTTAGGCACAATAATATGTATTAATATTTTATTTATGTAGCAGATATATCCAAAGTGTTGAGATTATATAGTACTATATGAAACAATAATATTTAGCTAATATCAAATTTAAAATGGCATTTATAGCTTCAGATTTAAAAATTCCACTTTCCCAGCTGATTTTCCCATTTCATCAAAATACCTATTATATGCTGATAGTCACATGATTAAATGACCTAAAATTAATTCAATAACTGAATAAAGAAAAATTATATATTTTGTGTGCTGCTTTATTGTGACCTTATACCTGATTACTTTAGTATTTGAGTAAAATATTCATATATGTGTGATTTAGCATAGTTTGAATTTAAATAGTCTTTATATTATTTTTCATTATGAGTATCCCATATATGACAACACTCTTCATTTGGGATAAATTAATTTTTGTCTCACTATTCCAGGTCTAGAAAACATTAGTGTTTTTATGGAAATTGACAGTATTAGTGATTCAGCAGATGGTGATGATCATCATGGATCTTGACAGGGAATAACTTCACAAAGTTCCAAAATGTTCCTACTGGACCGACTGCCTGGTTGGGCCTCAGTGGGAAAGGATTTACTTAGTCTTGCTGGGACTGATGTCCCAGGATGGAGTGGTACCCATAAGTGGGCTTCCCATTCTCCTTGAAGAAGGGGAAGAAGTAGTGGGGGAGGGATTTATAAGGGTGGAACTGAGAGGATAATGGGGTCTGAAACCGAGATGTAAAGTGAATAAATAAATTAATTAATGAGAAAACATTCCTAGTGCATTGTTATGTGCTTGTATAGGTCAGTATAATTTATACTCATCTTTGGATTTCAGCTACCAATTATAGGGCCCAGAAAAGGCTTTACCCAATCTTGGGTAACTTTTTACTTTTTTTGCCAGGAAACTCCAGAACAATGACCATCAGGGACAGAGTATATCCAGATTCTTGAAACTTTTAGACTTGATCCTTTTCATGTGTTAATTTTCCAAAGAAGTTGTCTCCCTGAGGTTTCTAAGACTGAAGCCAACATTGAAATGGTGGATTCAGTTAATGTAGGATTACTACATAATGTGTGCTTCGATGAAGAATGAAAGGCTGCTTTGATAAGAATTATTATGGTAGAATCAACTGGACTAATTGTCCAGTTAGGTCTACAATTGTTTTTAGTTAAAACATGATGGAAAGAATTCATCCAGATAATTTTTTTTTAAAAAAATATTTAATAGTTAATGCATGTGTGAAAACCATGAAATAGAAACATTATTTGCAAGTAAAACGACAGAGGAGTATTGGCTATAAACTTATCAACATGGTAAAACTGATATAATTTTCATCTTAAAAGTGCCCAGAGATAGTTTAGAACTTTAGATCCCCAATCACATCACTGTGTGCTTTTCCTCAAGGGTTAGTAGAGGCTGACTTTTTGCTTTTGTGTAGGTGATATAGAGGTCATCAGATTAGGCAGGATTTCTTCTACTGAGTCACATCTCTAGCTCCACAATGGTCTTATTATGTCGTGGTTTAGTCGTTGTAAATGTTCAAGATCACATTACAATTTTACAAAACAGCCTTTAAATATTTCCAATAGCATATCTAAAATGATGAGATCCAAATCAAGGTATACTGACTTCAACTTCAAAACTATTGAATCACTGTTATGAACAGCTAGATTCTTTAATCATTCTGTAGTTTCTCCTTAAACTTGTGATACAGTTCTTACTTTCACTTCCTGAAATGAACTTAAGGTAGTTTATCATGTGAAGCATCAATTGTCAGTGACCTTGTTTTTACTTGAGAGTTCCTGAGATTCGTGGATAGGCTATTTGTTGAACTTCAGCTCTCCTGTATAATTGCAAATGAGTCAAATTTCTAGTAAACAGACTTTGAGTAGATTTGAAAAAGTTAAAGGAAAATGTCTGACTCCTAGGGACTTGTGTGGTTCTTTTCCTTTCCTTTAAGAATTCAACTCTGCTTTAGCAAACCTATAAAATACTCTTGTAGCATTGTCATTAAGAGATAAACAGCAGCTGGGCATTTCCTCAAGTAGTGTCTGGCATTCTTCCTTTAGGCCAGATGCTGTGTCTTAAGGCTCAAGAGGATGGAGTTAGATGCCTTTCATGAGTACATAACAACAGTATCAAGCAGCATTTTCCCCCTAGAGGACAAAGAAACCAGCTACTACATGCTCTTGGAAAACCATTATTTTCTCTAGTAGATATTGAAGAGTTCTAGAACAACATAGACATAAAGCCCAATGTGGATAGTCTAATTAGATTTTCCACTTTGGCAAATGGAGAAAACTAAACACCAAAATTTTCTCTTTCTTTTTATATGCGCACACATAAGCTCATGTGTTAGTGAACAGACACTATTAAAAAAGGTGTAGGAGCTGCTTTGATATAACTGACAGAATAAAGATTCCCCTTGCTCCTTTGTCATGTTTAGCAAATAACTGAGTGATCTTACTATAAAAACCAAAACTTTAATAAAACACTATTATTTTATACATAGAAAGTAGATTCCCAAAGAGAAGGAAAGAAATTTCCTACAAAATTAGTTAGGTATCAGACTGGCATTAGTACTCAAGGCTTCTGAGGTCCAGTCCAGTTGATTCTTCTCAAATCAATCAAATTATCAGCTTTCCATATACTATCAATTTGGTAATTTGATAGACTTATGATGTGTATCATTCTTGAACCATACTATCATCTTCACCATCGTCATCATCATCACTACCACCACCATCATCACCACCTACCATCATAGATAGAGTATTATGTTGAATCATGCATGCTAGAATTGGTATGTGGCCTGCAGTATATACACAAATTCTGTTTCCAGAATTATTCACTAAAGTACTGCTTCTAACCATCAACCACCATAGGACCGGCTATTATACTGAGATGCCAAATCTTTTAAGTTCAGATTCCATTTTAGAGAATGTGACCTAAGTTTGAACTCAGGTAAACTAACAGGTTGATACCTAGAATAGTTTCCAAGTTGCCCCCCAACAAAACCTACTCCTAGCTCCTGTCTTTAGGCTAATCCCCCCAAAGACCAGCGTTTCCAGGTTGCACCCTCAAGAAGACCAGTGTCTCTAGGTTATTTTCCCAACAAACCTACACTCACAGGCTACAAGCCCATCCCCCTGCCTAACGACTACCAATACAGAGGGGAGCAGAAATTAAATTTATGATATGACTCCCAGTACCAGCCAACTATATTAAAGCCAGAGTGGCTTTTCAATTAAATGCTTGCACATGTACTCCCTGTTTGCTGCTTACTATAAATCCTTGCTCCAATAGACATTCAGAGCTCCCTCACCACTAAAACCTTCATTTGTGATGGTGGTGCATTGGAGGGGGGTGGGTTGAGCTAGCTCAAATAGAATAAAGACCCTGTTGTGAGTTTCATCAGATTGGGTCCTGTCTTTTTTGGGGGATGGAGACTCGCTATCATTTCCCTGGCACAAAAATACTATACCCCTGGCAGTTATTATCCTGATACTAAGAATAAAGTTTGATATGTCACATATTTATTCAGCTTGAGGGGGATTCTTCTAATAGAAATACCAATGTGGAATGTTTTACTTGTCTTGACCTGGTAGTTCTGAGGAAATAATTGAAAGGAGAAATGTAAAATGAATAAAATGGAAATAATATTCCTATGCAACTAATACAGAATCTGCATAGGAAAAAATAAAATCTACCATAAATCAATATAAGTACCATTGTTTGAGTAATACATTTATTTGTGATTTTCTTTCCTACCACTTTAAAACATTAATTTTTTTCTTTAATATATAGGTACAAATGAAGAAACTTTAAGGAAACTAATATCTATGTTGTTGGGTGTATATTTCTTTATGAGTGCCTCTCTCTACTAATCCTCATTTTAAGCCTATGTTAACATACCTTTAATAAAATCCCAACTCTGCTTCAGAACAAAATCCATAAAGGAAACATTCACTTTAAAATTGCTAACTAGACATAATAGGGATAAAATAAATTCCATTACTTGTCTCAGTTAGCAATCTAAATATTCTTACTATGACAAATGATGTCTGCTGAAATAGCTAGTATGAAGAATCCACAAACTTAAAAAATATCTAATATAGCTTTGGAAGTTTCCAAATGGGCTATGGAGAATTTACATGTGTAAAAATTGGTAGATTTCTCATAACCTATGTCTCAAGATGGTGCCTGCCCCAAAACAATTAAAGGAACTTGTCTGAAATTAACTTTCTTGAAATTCACTTCTTAATGTTCTGTTGCTTTGAAGAGACACCATGACCATGGCAACTCTTATAAGGGGAAAGCATTTAATTGAGGCTTGCTTACAGTCTCAGAGATTTAGTTCATTGTCATCATAGAAGCATGATGCAGACATGGTGCTGGAGAGGTGACTGAGAGTTCTTACTATGACATGCCTAACCACTCTTCTTATTGGTTGAATGTGGCTCTGGATTTTTTAGAGTAGAAAAGCAGTTGAACTCTTTAAATGGGGCTTAATTGGTCATAATGTTAGGAGCAGGGAACACAGTGCTGCTCAGAGCAATGTAGATTATGACAGTGGTCTGACTCATGAAGTTTCAGAGAAGTAGGATAGAGATCATTTTTGTGATAATTTGGCAAAAAAAAAAAAAAGTGACTGTTTTATGCCCTTGTCCAAATGTCTGCCTGAGGCTAAACTGAAGAGTTTTGGAATAACTGTGTTGGCAGAAGATCTAAACAAATAAACAAACAAACAAAAATAGCCGAGTATTTACTGTGCTACTTGTTTTATTTGTGGCAGCTCTTATGCAGATCTATAATGAAAGGGAGCAAGCTAAGCAAGGAAAAATACAGAATGTGTAGTGTGAGGAGAAAAAGAACACCAGGAAATACAATGGAGGCAAACCCAGTACTTAAGGAGGTAAAACCTTTAAGGAAAGGCTTGAGGCAAAGTGCAATAAAGTTGACCTCAGGGAAAGACCCCAAAATAACAACTATTGAATGCTTATAATGTTTCAGGGAAATAATCTAAAATAACTCATTAACAGTGTAAAGATTTTATCTGAAGACACGATGTTCATTGACATTCTAGGTTGATATCTTCATCTGTGGGATCTGCTGTAATTAATTACCACAGGCTGATGGAATAAACAACAGGCACTTATTTTTCACACATTTTTAGAGGCTAGAATCTTATGAACAGGGTACCAGTTGATTCACCTCTTGGTTACAGCTCTCTTTCTGGTTTATAAGACAACTGCCACCCCTTATCTGGAAGAGGAGCTACTGTGTGTTCTTATTCTTAAGAGGAGCCCATCATGACAACGTTATCTGCAGGCCCACATTTAAACAAAATTACTGCCCAGTGATTCTACTTTCAAATCCTAGCACAGTGAGTTTATAACTTTAAAAAGTCAATTGTAAGGGGGAGTGAAAATTTAGTCATGGCAATTGGCAGCAGAATGACCAGATCAGCTACAGTTTAAATGACAGAGATGGCATCACTGAAGTGACCTACAAAATGTTTCACCTGGAACAAGTATCCTGTTCCTTATAATGTTCTAACTTTCTAGAGTCCTTATGCAAACATTGCCACCATAATTATTCTTTAATGAATGATCCACTAAATCTTCTGACTAATTTCTGTTCAGTGTTGTCTTATTCATGGATTTTCACTTTTCATTTATCTTAAATTAGATGAACAATATTTCAATGATCATGCCAAATATTTGTCAGAAAAAGTTTGTTGAATTAATGAAAAAAGGAGGCCATGAGTTTGAGAGAGAACAGGAGGGGATTTATGGGGGGAAGTGTTGAAGGGAGGAAAGTGAAGAGAAAATTTTGTAATTATAATCTCAAAAATGAACAAATAAAAAATAATTTCATTCATAAACCATGACTATAGAAAATCAAGAAAAAAAATAAAATTGCTCACAGTAGTTTAAGACTGACTTTTTACTATACTTGCCAATTTTATTTACTGCTGCTACTTCTGTGCCTGGAATGGCAGCATTTGCATGTTTACTAAATGACTAAGTGATCTATATAGAAATTAGACTAGTTGGCATAGGTTTAAGTTTGATTTTGTAACATGAAACATATAAGCTGGAGAAATGGTTCCACAATGGTTGAGAGGACATACTGCCATCCCCAAACACCAAAGTTCAGTGTCCAGTACTCACATTAATCAGCTCACATTGCACTTGTGTATACATATCCACACTTATACACAGATAAATGCATAATTAAAAATAATTCAGAATATAAACAAAATGATGGCTTCCTAAGATCTTTTAAGGAATATCTCTTCATGGACACAGAATTTACACATCATATGTTGACCTTTGTAAAAGTTGAAAGAATCAGTGGAGAGATAATGGTGACTGCTCTCAGTATGGCAGAGTGAAGACATTAAAAGAAGAAGAAAGAATAATATTCTATCTCCCTCAACTACAAACAGCTCAGCTGTAGGAGAGGAGAGAGGAGATTTATGCCTGAGACAGGGATAGAAAAGTAACTCCAAATCTTAGACTCAATATTCTATACTAGGCTGGATATGGTGAGACATGATTTTTAGCAAAGCACCAGCGTTCAGACTATCAGGTCTATAGCCACATGTTGGAGCACTGGTGCTAACTACATATATCTTTGATATAGTAGCTTTAAATGAATTGTTCTTAATATAAATATAACCGAATTATTCCAGCAGTGCTATTATCCAATAACCACAGAGAAGAAATAAGATTTATTCAAAGCTGCACCTCAATAGCTGAGCAGTTAAATGATCTATTTTTACCTTGTATGCCAATCTGGCTACCTCTCAGCTCCATCCTATGACAGGTGCATATGATTATTGATCTAGGTCTTCAGATACCTTCTTCATGGGTTCAATTCCTCCATCCTGCTGCTGATCCAAACTCTACCCTTTCCCCCCCACCTCTCTTCTACTGGCAGATGCCCCACCCTATTCTCTACTATGCCCAGCCATTGGGTAATCAGCATTTATTGTCAAGGCAGAGAATAATTGGTAAGAGCTGTTTACACAAACTTGAGACAGAAGATTTTTGGTGTAAGCATTACAATGTCATATCCAGATTGAGGGCAGAGAAGCATTTGAATAATCCAAGGGTAAACTTCACCCAGCCTACAAAACATTATGCTGACAAATAGCAGATAAGGGAACACGAGTCCCTTCACTCAGGAGCAGGGTACAAAATTTTGCACATTTGTTTGTTTTGAGCCTCTCTCTCTCTCTCTCTCTCTCTCTCTCTCTCTCTCTCTCTCTCTC
>JANHMN010000005.1:62277948-62296906 GCA_030674055.1 Rhabdomys pumilio | reverse complement strand
CTCTCTCTCTCTCTCTCTCTCTCTCTCTCTCTCTCTCTCTCTCTCTCCTCTCTATTATAGTATTATAGTGAGGTTTAGCACTGAGTAGAAGGCAAGATACATAGGCAAGAGCTCACAAATCAAGCCTCTAAACCAGCACTGGCATCAGACAAAGGTCTTCATGTTAGTAAGACAGACACAAGTTTTGAGTTTTACCATGTTGACCTATGGAATGAGCCTAGATAGAAAGCAACTGCCATTCTACTGAAATCATGCAGGTGCCTATGACTTCAAGAAGCAGTCAAGATCAGAAACATTAATTTTGGTAGCCAAGGGATTATCCCTACCACCCATCTTCAAGTAGTGCAGGTAATACCAGGATACTGACAGCACAACAACTACTGGTATCAAACAATGTCTAGCTCCCTGGTGGAACCTATTCATACTTATGATACATTGGACTTGGTGTACCCCCGAGACTCTGTGAATTCATCAATCTATGAAATTTAAGATTAATTCACCTTAGCATCAGTCTGTATCTGTGAAACTCAAGATCAGTTGAGCTTAGCATCAGTCTAGGTATCCAAATGATTACCCTCACCAACATTACCCTAATTTTGGACATGGGGTTATAGGAAAAGACTTTGCTGTGGAATTTGTGCTTGGTTGATGAAACCCAAGACAAAAAAAATTCTAATGTAATGTGGAAACTTTGGAAAGTTAGTTTCTTTGGAAAGTTAGTTATGTCAAATGTTGTTTGGCTGGAGCACACAGGTTAAAGGATGTCTTGCTAAAGCAAACACGTGAAAGACTTCCTGGAGCAGACACAGGTGAAAGAATGTTTGGATACAGCAAATATGTGAAAGGACACTTGATGAAGGAATATAAATATGACCCCACAGACAGTGGGAGATGAGCACTGAGCATTGGTTTAATTTGCTCTGCCTTGCTCTTCTTCCCTAATGACATGCATGTATTGGTTTGCCTTACATAGTATTGTTGAGCTCAACTTGTGATAATGATGCCATAGAGAGAAACTCTTTCTTGAAGTAGAAAGTGTGCTGAAGAGCAGTATTCATTTCTCTGCTTCCTTGTGATGGATATATTGTGACCAACTGCTTCAGACTCCTGCTATTATGTTGTACTTGCAAGGACATTTTACATCCTTGATCTGTGAACTAACATAAACCTTCTTTACCTGCAATATGCTTTCATTACATTTTGCTGAGCAAGAGAAAAAACTACTATTGCTTTCAAATACAGAAAGGCATAACAAAAGAGATGCAAGTGACTTAGCTTGATGAAATGGCAGGCACACTTTTATTTTAGCACATGGAAGGCTCAATTAGGCTCATGGAATCTTGAATTTTATGTCCTCTTGCATTAGATAGTTCAAATTCAGTCTGTCCTACATGCTGACACTCAAAATAAAATAATAAAACAAAATAAAATAAAGCAATCAAATAGAAATAATGTTTATATTTTATCATGTTTAGTATTTATTCAAATTTGCTTATAATCAAAAGAAGATTTTTGTAAGTGCAATGGTATCCACAAAGAAAAAGTTACACTTGACAAACCAAAAAATAGTAAGGAAGAAAAAAAAAACATATGGTAATAAATTAAGTCACTTAAACAAAAAAGAAAAAGTCTATAAAAGAGGGATAGGAAGGATTGTAGTAAAACTAGAAAACAAGTAACAAAATGAATGTTATATGTAGCCTTGCATACCAATGAATTTAGGCAACTGTCATGGACAGTAGGACAGTTGCCCCATACAGAAACAACATGTGCACAAGTCATAGTACAAACCATAAGTTCAACTAACCCTTCTCCCCAAGTTTCAAAGACCCAGAACAGAACTGCTCTAGCACTTTATTATTTATTTCATCTTTTAATGGTATGGCACTGATTCCTGTACATTACGATTTCTCACATACATTAGTATCCTATTTATTATATCTTAAAATATTTTCATTTCCATATATATGCATTTTTTATGCATTTAAATACACATTTTCACACTACAAACTCATTTTATAAATCTAGTAGATGCTTGATAATAAAGCTGGATAATAGCATATTAGCAAAAGAAAACTGTAGGACAGCATCTCTTATGAGTACAGGCACAAAACTTCTCAACAAAATATTTGCAGACTGAATGAAAGAACTGATTACAAAGATATTAATTACTCTATGAACAAGTTGCTTTCAGACAAATAATTCAAGGTTGTGTCATAATATACAAACCAATAAAATACAGCGCATAAGTGGACTCAATGACAAAAATCGTATGATTACCACCTTACAGACAATAAAGTAATTTGAAACTATTTAATATCATTTTATGGCATTAAGTCCTGGAGAAAATGAAGGAAGAAAAGTAACATAATAAGGCTATGTATAATACACCTGTAGCTGCCATTATGCTGAGTTGGGGAAAAACTGAAAATAATTTGTCTAAAATCAAGAAAGAGCCAATAATGTCTATTCTCAAAACTGTAATTCAAAAAGGAAAAAAAAATGGTTACACAATGGAAAGTCTCAAGTTCAAGTTTGCTTATCAGCAGATATCCCATGCTATATTTAAAAGACCCAACCAGAAAATTACTAGAATTTATGTACACTTTTATCCAAGTCACATGATTTAAATTTTTCAGCATACCAAGTGGTAGCCTTCCCATATTCCTGTAACAAAGTTGGTAACCAACTTACCAAGACAGAATTCAAGAAAAAAATTTTCATTTTCAATACTTTCTTAAAAATATCAAGGAAAGGAATATATCCAAGGAGGTAAAAGACTAAAATGAAAATTTTAAGATACTGAAGAAAAATTTAAAAGACACTAGGAGACAGACAAAGCTCCTATGTGTATGATTTGACAGAATTAATACTATAAATATTATTATATTCTCAAAAGTCATTTACATATTCAATAAAATCCCATCAAAACTCCAATGACATTCTTCAAGTAACTAGAAAAACATATTCTACACTCATAAGGAATCACAAAAGACCCCAAAGAGTCAAAACAGTAAGTATAAAGAACAATACTGAAATCATTACTGTAAGTGATTTCAAAAGAGTACTATAGGGCCATAGTATCAAAATCTATGGCACTACCACAGAAGCATATGTATAGATCAATGAACTCGAATAGAAACTCCAGAAATATAAACAACAGCAGCAACAGCAACAACAGCATATGACTATATCCACCTAATTTCCAAAGTTTTAAAACCTGCATTAAATAAAAAAACAACCTTTTAAACAAATGGTGCTGGAAAACATAGGTATGCATGACTAGAAGAATGAAACAAGAAGTAATTTCAAGAAGTGGAAAATAGAATTGTATGAAATGACAATCCTGCACAGCAAAGTAATGACTACCAGAGGGAAGAGGTAGCCTACAGAACAGGAAACCCATAGGTGTGTGTGTAGGGGGAGGCTTGAAACTAGAAAGGGGATCATGAATAGTGAGGAAGTGATCCTAGGAAGTGGGCGAGAAGAAGGTAATGGAATACATGTGACATGAAAGAAGGGTTTATTTGTAGTAAGGATGGAAACTAGACACTTAGGGGCACAAGGGATGTGCAGCAGAGTGAATGAAAAGAAGGCATAATGGCATATATATGTGAAAATGTATAAAAACAAACATTACTTTGCATCTAATAAAATTAATTTAAAAAGCAAAACTACCTCTATTTGCATATGGAGAAATCTATATATTAAAACATTCCCAAACTCATCAAATGGTGTTAAAACAAACATTTAACAACATATGTATATATATGTATATATGTATATGTATATGTATATGTATGTGTATGTGTATGTGTATGTGTATAAAAACATAAATTGTCTTTCTATATACCAGTGTCAACTATTGCTTTAAATGGAATAGGAAACAGTTTATTCTGAAGAAAAAATGAGTAACTGTGGGTAATAGAAAAAGTATCCAGATTATTGTGAATTAAATGTTTAATTGTGCAAGAAGTCCCATGAAATTTTATAGTCACAGAACAAAAGAATGTTAAGAATATGTTTACTGGAGATGTAACCCAACTGCTAGATAATTCCAACAGTAAATCTGATAAATTAATTTTCATGCTTTTATTTATTGTTTGATGTCTCATGTAGCCCAGACTGGCTTTGAACATTGATACATAGTTAAAGATAACTTTAAACTGTTGTTTCTCCTTCCTCCACTTCAGTAGCCTGTTACCACACTAGTTTATCCAGTGCTGGGGAGTGAACCCAGGGACTAGTGAATGGTAGGCAAGAACTAAGGTAACTCTTTTATAGGTTTTGAATACAATATTCATAGTTTTATGTAAAAGCCACAAAAATGGTGAGTCCAGTATATGAATATAAATGGCTAGTAAGAAAAAAATATTCTGAAAATGTTGGTTTAAGCAAAACCTTTTCAGATATAACATTCAAATTAAAAACAGCAATGAAAATACATAAATTTGATACTATTAAAGCTAATTAGTGCACCAGAGAAAATAATCAAAAAGTGAAATGGAGACACAAAATAATGAAGTACTTGTGGGTCATTTACCATATTTATTTAGTTCAACAATAAAAAACTGAAAAATTATATTTAAAAGTGAAAAATAATTTTAGACATTTAAAACATTTATAGAAACTAATAAATTTATGGACAAAATAACATAATTAGCTATCAAGAAAATACAAAGTAAAGAAAAATACAAGATATCTTACAGCTTTAAAATAGGATGTCTCCATCAAAGCCCTTCCCTCAGAACTCAGAAAACCTCATGGAAGAGAAGGTAGAAAGAGTATACTAGCCAGAGGGGATGGAGGACACCAGGAGAACAAGGGCTTCTAAATCAACTGAGCCAAGTTCATAGGAACTCACAGAGAATGTAGCAGCAAGCACAGGGAAGACATGGGTCTGTAGAAGGTCCTCTGCATATATATTACAGCTTTCAGTTTAGCATTTTTATGGGACTTCTGAGTGTGTGAATGGGTCTCTGATTCTTTTTTTATTTTTTATTTAATCTTTATTTTTTAAAACTCTAGATTTTATCCACTTCCTGGTCCATCCTCTGACTGTTCCACATCCTGTACCTCCTCCCGCCCATCCCCCCTCCGGTCTTCATGAGCATGTCTCCACCCTCATCCCCCACCCCACCATATTTCCCCACTCCCTGGGGGCTCCAGTCTCTTGAAAATTAGGTTCATCCTCTCTGACTGAACCCAGACCCGGCAGTCCTCTGCTGTATATGTGTTGGGGGGGGGGGCTCATATCATCTGGTGTGTGCTGCTTGGTTGGTGATCCAGTGTCTGAGAGATCTTGAAGGTTCAGGTTAGTTGAGACTGCTGGACTTCCTACAAGGTCGCTCCCCTCCTCCTCAGCTTCTTCCAGCTTTTCCCTAATTCAACCACAGGGGTCAGCAGTTTCTGTCCATTGGTTGGGTATAAATATCTGCATCTGACACTTTCAGCTGCTTGTTGGGTCTTTCAGGGGACAGGGAGGGCAGTCATAATAGGCCCTTTTTTGTGAGGACTCCATAGCCTCAGTAATAGTGTCAAGCCTTGGGACCTCCCCTTGAGCTGGATCCCACTTTGGGCCTGTCGCTGGACCTCCTTTTCCTCAGGCTCTTCTCCACTTTTATCCCTGCAGTTCTTTCAGACAGGAACAATTTTGGGTCAGAGTTTTTGAGTGTGGGATGGCAACCCCATCCCTCATTTGATGCCCTGTCTTGCTACTGAAAGTCAGCTCTACAAGTTCCCTCTTCCCACTGTAGGGCATTTTATCCAAGGTCCCTCCCTTGTAGTCTTTAGTCTCTCACTCCCAGGTCTCTGGCACAGTCTAGAGGGTCCCCTTCACCTCCTACTTCCTGAAGCTGCCGGTTTCCATTCTTTCTGTTTGCCCTCAGGGCTTCAGTCCTTTTCCCCCACCCAAAACCTGATCATGTTCCCCTCTTCCCCTCCTTGTTCCCTTTCCCACCCATGTCCCGTCTCCCTCCCCACTTGTGATTGCTTTCTTCTCCCTCCTAAGTGGGATTGAGGTGTACTCACTTGGTCCCCTCTGCTTGTTAATCTTTTTGAGGTCAGTGGATTGTACCCTGGGTATTTTGTACTTTTTTGGGCTAATATCTACTTAGTAGTGACTACATACCATGCATGTCCTTTTGGGTCTTAGTTACTTGATTCAGGATGATATGCTGTGGCTACTCTTAGGACTCTTTCCTTCTGTTGTTTTGCCTTTTTCAACTTGGATGTTTTTATCTTATTTATTTAGTTATGTTTTGTTGTTATTTTGTAGAAGTCTGTTCTTTTCTAATGAAAGACACAAGGGGAGTGCATTCCAGATGGAAGGGAATGTGGGGAGGAACTTGGAGGAATAGAGGGAGGGAAACTGTAATCATGATATTTTGTTTAAGAAAAGAATCTATTTTCAGTAAAACTGAAAAATGATTCAAAAACTTACCAGATATCAATTCATACCAATAAATACCGTATTCTATTTTTTGGATTGGTTTATAAAACTGATGTAGAGCAAGGGATGCTGCTCAGTGGTAGTGTACTTTTCCCCTCCCCCCTCTTTTATTGGATATGTTCTTTAGTTACATTTCAAATGTTATCCCCTTTCCAGGTCTCCCCTCCTGAAACCCTCTATCCTATTCTCCTTCCTCCTGCCTCTATGAGTGTGCTCTCCTACCCAACCACCCACTCCCACCTTCCTTCTCTGACAGTCTTCTACACTGGGACATCGAACCCCGACAGGACCAAGGGCCTCTCCTCCCACTGATGTTCAACAAGGCCATCCTCTGCCACATATGGGGCTGGAGCCATGGATCCCTCCATGTGTACTCTTTGGTTGATGACCCAGTGTCCGGGAGTTCTAGGGGGTCTGACCAGTTGATACTATTGTTCTTCCCACAGGACTGCAAACCCTTCAGCTTCTTAAGTACCTTCTCTAAATCCTCCATTGAGGACCCTGTGCTCAGTCCAGTGGTTGGTTGCTAGTATCCACATCTGTATTTGTCAGGCTCTGGGAGAGACTCTCAGGAGGCAGCCATATCAGGCTTCCATCAGCAAGCACTTCACAGCATCTGCAATGGCATCCTGGTTTGGTGACTGTATATGGGATGGATCCGCAGGTGGGGCAGTCTCTGAATGACCTTTCCTTCAGTCTCTGCTGCACACTTTGTCTCCATATTTCCTCCTGTGAGTATTTTGTTACCCTTTCTAAGAAGCACTGAAGCATCCACACTTTGGTTTTCCTTCCTGAGCTTCATATGGTTCATGAATTGTATCTTGGGTATTCTGAACTTTTGGGCTAATATCCATTTATCAGTGAGTGCATACCATGTGTGTTCTTTTGTGATTGGGTTACCTCACTCAGGATGATATTTTCTAGTTCCACCCATTTGACTGCAAATTTCATGAAGTCATTGTTTTTAATAGCTGAGTAGTACTCCGTTGTGTAAATGTACCACATTTTCTGTATGCATTCCTCTGTTGAGGTCATCTGGGTTGTTTCAGGATTCTGGCTATTATAAATATGGCTGCTTTGAACATAGTAGAGCATGTGTCCTTATAACATGTTGGAGCATCTTCTGGGTATATGCCTAGGAGTGGTATAGCTGGGTCCTCAGGTAGTATCATGTCCAATTTTCTGAGGAAATGCCAGACTGCTTTTCAGAGTGGTTGTACCTGTTCACAGTCCTATGAGCAATGGAGGAGTGTTCCATAATCCTCATCAGCATCTGCTGTCACTTGAAATTTTGAACTTTGCCATTCTGAATGGTGTGAGGTGTAATCTTAGGGTCATTTTTATTTGTATTTCTCTGACGACTAAGGAAGTTGAACATTTCTTTAGATGCTTCTTGGCCATTCAAGTTTCCTCAGTTGAGAATTCTTTGTTTAGCTCTGTTTCCCATTTTTAATAGGGTTATTTGGTTCTCTGGAGTCTAATTTCTTGAGTTCTCTGTGTATATTGGATATGAGCATCTAATGGGATAATATTGTGTTTTTTCTTTGAGTTTGTTTATGTAGTGGATTATGTTGATGGATTTTGGTATATTGAACCATCCCTGCATCCCTGAGATGATGTCTATTTGATCTTGATGAATGATCATTTTGATGTGTTCTTGGATTCGGTCTGCGAAAGTTTTATTGAGTGTTTTTGCATTGATATTCAAAAATTCTCTTTTTTGTTGGATCTTTGTGTGGTTTTGGTATCAGCATAACTGTGACTTCACAGTGTAAGCCCCCCATGAAGGGAGAACCTCACCCAAGCCTCAGGAATTTGTGGCCACCCATTAACTCACAAGACACCAAACTTGATGTAATCAGCAAGAGGTATATTTCAATCAACATGTTGAGATCAAGACCCATGACCCATGTAGGGGCAGTGAGATCTGACCCTGGGGCTTTGGAGGCAGAGAAAATTTAAAGGCCAAAACCTCAACCCAGAGGGGAAACCACAACCCAGGGTAAGTGAAGGAGGGTTATTGGAGAGTACCTGTGGAAAGTTCCAGCCCGTTATTCAGTTTGTGACAGGGTCCAAGGAACAGTCATGGGGAACATTTTGTATAGACTATTCTCAAAGAGCCTATTCATAATAAAAACCATCTATTTTATGGTCAGCCAAGTTCCTGAAACACAGAGCTCATGACCAAGCTGACTTGTTCTCTTGGTTTTGCTTAGCCTGTTGAAGATTTTTAACCCTTTCACACAGAATAAATTGGGTAGCATTCCTTCTATGTTAATTGAGCATTTTGTTGGGTATAGTAGCCTGGGCTGGCATTTGTGTTCTCTTAGGGTCTATATGACATCTGTCCAGGATCTTCTGGCTTATATTGTCTCTAGTGAGAAGTCTGGTGTAATTCTTATAGGTTTGCCTTTATATGTAACTTGACCTTTTTCCCTTATTGTTTTAATATTCTTTAATTTTTTGTGCATTTGGTGTTTTGACTGTTATGTGATGGGAGGAATTTCTTTTCTGATCCAGTCTATTTGGAGTTCTGTAGGCTTCTTGTGTGATCATGGGCATCTCGTTCTTTAGATTAGGGAAGTTTTTTTCTATAATTTTGTTGAAGATATTTACTGGCCCTTTAAGTTGGGAATCTTCACTCTCTTCTATACCTATTATCCTTAGGTTTGGACGTCTCATTGAGTCATGGATTTCCTGGATGATTGGGGTTGGGAGATTTTTGCATTTTCATTTTCTTTGACTGTTGTGTCAATGTTTTCTATGGTATCCTCTGCACCTGAGATTCTCTGTTCTTTCTCTTGTATTCAGTTGGTGATGCTAGCAACTATGACTCCTGTCTCTTTTCTAGGTTTTCTATCTCCAGAGTTGTCTCTCTTTGGGATTTCTTTGTCATTTCTATTTTCATTTTTAGATTCTGGATGGTTTAATCATTCCTTCACCTATTTGGTTGTGTTTTTCTGTAATTCTTTAAGGGAGTTTTGTGTTTCCTTTTTAAGGGCTTCTACTCCTGTATTTCTTTAAAGGAGATATTTCTGTCCTTCTTAAAGTCCTCTATCATCATCATGATACGTGATTGTAAATCCGAGTCTTACTTTTCCAGTTTGTTGGGGGTATTCAGAGCTTGCAGTGGTGGAAGAACTGGATTCTGATGATAAGTAGCCTTTATTTCTGTTGCTTATGTTCTTGTCCTTGCCTCTCACCATCTTGTTATTTCTGGTGTTAGCTGGTCTTGCTGTCTCTGACTGTGAGCTTGTCCCTCCTGCAAGCCTATGTGTTGAACTCCTGGGAGACTAGGTCTCTCTGGGAGGAATTTGTGTATGGACAGCTGTGATACAGCTCCATGGTGCAAATGGAAACCAGAAGAATCCTGTCCCTGGTTGTTCCTTGGTTCTTATGTCCTGATGGCTCTGGGTGGGTCCCTCTTGGGCCAGGAATTTGAGCAGAAGTGGTGGTCTCACCTGTGCTCACAGGTGTGTCAGCATTAGATATGGAGAGCAGTGGCACAGTGTCAGCTCTGGGCTGTGGGGAGCAGACAGAAGGCAGCTATCATCCTTGCAGTCATCTTGAGCCATATACCCTGACAAGAGTCTTGATTACAATAACCTAAAACAGCTGAGCACACTCTGATAACATCTTGCTTTAGATACCCAGGATCTTCCCTTGGTGTGTGAGACTTAAAGGTGTGATTTAGAACTGAGACTTAAGGGCGTGACTTAGAGATCAGATTTAGAGATAAGACCTAAGGGTGTGACTTAGAAGTGAGACATATAAAAGGCAGAGGCAGACAGAAAAGTTGAGTACAACAGAGAGTTAGTTATTAGGCATTAGGTATTAGGCACCTAGCACTTGGAAGAAGTAACTTGGACCTTAGAGGCACTAGGGACTAGGAACTAGGAACTAGGGACTAGGAATTCAAGACTTGGACTAGGAAGAGAGACTGAAGAATAAATGGGATTGAATCACACTCTGTCTGGTCTCCATTCCTCAAGTCTGTCCTCACTCTCTTGCTGAACCCCGACCCACAGACTGGAGCAGCTTGGGGCAGTGCAGGCTCTAACAATTTAGCCCCCAAGGCTTTTGGCAGTGTGGGTCCCAACATTGATAGAGTGGTCCCCAACATTTGCCCCCAAACCTAGGGCAGCTCAGTCCACGACACTGGGCATAGAAGGAAACCGGAAGAATGGTAGCACATTTTTAGGTACATGGTTCTAATCTTCAGCATTGCAGTAAAAGAAAAAAAATCATAAATTTTGGAGAAAAAATATCATAGAAAAATAATAGGGTTTCATTTTAGCTGTTTCCTTATAATGGACTCACGGAGGAGAGCATTTGAGAAAAAAGGGAAACTTAAACACATTTTCACATTTTCAGTATAAATGTGAAAGAAGATAACAGATTTCTTGAAGCTATCTATATTACTATAATGTCAGGATGGAGAGAGAAGCAAGAAGGGGAGAGTTGTGGGAAAGTGGAGATTTGTGATTCTCATTTTGAGAATAATGTAGATAGGGCAAATGAAAGACACTTGTAACTGAAGCCAACTTCTTTTTTTTTCTCCAAATTTAAAACACTTTATTTATCAATATTTGTATAAACATATATACTTATGTATACATATATACATACATATATAAACGATAATTAAATAATAAAATGTATTTAAAAAATATGGGGTTTGGGAAGAGTGGGAGGAAGGAGAGAAAGGGGAAAGTTAGGTAAATACAGTGTTCATATATGAAATTCTCAAAAAGGAATCCAGTTTTTAAAAATGTTCAACAGATTAACTAGAATTTTACAATATGAATATAAATATGACCTACAATTATGTTGAAGGACATTTTAACTCACTACAAACTTTGAAGTTTAAAATGAGATCAATAAAAATTATTTTACCCAGCATACTAACACAAACCACAATAACGTTTTATAATTCAAAGTATTTCTGCAAACAAGAAAATAGATTGTCAGGAACTAAGTCAGCAGAACCAGGGGTACACTGTGTGTTAATTTTTTGTTTGTTTGTTTGTTTGTTTTTATCAAATCATAATTTTTACTTTTTAACACAGGGGTTATAAACACAAAAATGCAGAATGTGTGAAGCCAACTTCTTAGCCAATGCCAACATAGTGGAGAGGCATTAGTACAGAAGAAATGGCTTTCCATGCTCAAGTATGCCAATATTCATAGACACTGATGAAGTCAGTGACTCGGATGCCATGGAACTATTTCAGCATCTGGGATTACTTAAAATACTCTCGGGGGGGGGGTGGGATGAAGTGAGAAAAATGTTAAAAGATATTGGAACCTTACTTTAGTTGTTGTGTAATGTGGTGTAAATGTGAAAAGACATGTAAATGGCTCACCCTTAGCATACACACTTAATAGCCCTGACTGGAATACAGACACATCTTTAGCACTCACGTTTAATTCCAAACAATGAAGGTAAAGTCAGCTTATAGAAGGAAGCAGCCACGTTTGAAAATGATGTCTAATTGAGTGGCAGAAAATGTAACGAATCAGAGAAAAATTTGACAGAATAGGATATGCCCAACTCTCATGAGAGAGAGAGGACAGGGAAGCTACTTAAGGGAAAGACAGACAGTAAAGGGAAACTACAGCACAGGAACATAGTAGAGGTCATGAGAGCATATAGGCAGGTTGAGAGGGAGAGTACAGAAGCACAGAATTGTAGAAGAAGGCAGTTTTACTGAGAGAGTTTTACAAAGACAGAATAAAGACAGAATGAGGTAGACACAGATAAATACAGAATGAGCAAGAGAGTGAAAAGGAGCCAGAAGATTAGAAGAGACTGCTAGAGTTAGTTTGAGGCCAAGCAGAGCATTTCAGAGGCCCAGAGAGAAGCCAGATTAATATAGTCATCTTGGAGAGGGGTTTTGAGCCAGAACAGCTGAGTTGAACTAGCTAGCCAGAACTCAGAAGGGACAAGAAATAGTGAGCTTACTTAGCAGTAAGTGTCAGAGTCTGAAAACATTCTAGGCCTTGATAAGATTGTAAGGAGGCTAGAAGCTTCCAGGACTATGCCTAGGTGAGCAGACAGAGGCAGTTAGCCTCTCAGACAATAATTACTACACAGGAGAATAAAAGATACATTTACAGAAAACAATTCTAAATGGGCAATAATTTAAAAATGACTTAAGCTTATCTAGAATTAATAGCAAGCTTTGGCTACTAGGTGGGAACATGGTTTAAGTTTGAAATGACTTTTGTGTAGAAAAGTAATGACTTTTTAAACACTTAAATGTTTTATGGGAGCCATAGTTGCTGCATGAAGTTTGTTCATATAGTAGAAAAACAATTAATACATTTAAATATATAGTCAAAGTTTCTTCCTTTCATTATGCAAGTTCTAAACAAAAGGATCCAGAGTTGGATAACATTTCAGAAAACAGCTCATCTTACTGTCGACTCTTCCTACTCTCTTATTAAACATCCATTTACATAGAAATTCATATTTTAGTCAAAATTAGTTTATTTTTGCTGTTATAATTGTCGTTATAACTTTAAAAGTTTATTTTAATTGATGCAAAACCATGAAAGAATGAATTTATTTATGGGTACATCAAGTGTTTTAATATTTGTGTACACTGAAAACTGTTTAAATAAGATCAGCAGTATTTATAGTCTTCAATCTCGCTTCTAGAATTTGAATACACAGTGTAATACCTATTTGTCTATCTGAGGTTCTTTTTGTAGTTTTTGTTGTTTCTCTGTGGCATCTGCTCAAGGTTTTGGCTTGAGTTCATATATTTACTTCCTTCAGTGATGTATTCTTACCTAGAAATGTGAACAAATAAATCCCCTTTCCCTCTAGTTGCTGTTAAGAATGTTTTATTACAACAGAGAAGCAAAGTAAGACCTCAAGTTTTGAGAAATTTTCTACTTTTTTCTATATAAGTTTTCAAACACATATCCCAGTGAATCTCTGAATTGCACTGAAATCTGTAACGAGTTCTCCTCTTATGTCTCTAGTTTTATTAATTTGTGTCGTTATTTTGATAATTTGGCTATGCCTTTGTCAGTCTTGTCCAATGTCTTGATTTTTTCAGACAATTTCTATTGACTGTATTTGTGTGCATACAGGCCACATTGTTGTTTCTTTGCTCTGCAATACTGAGTCATACAGTTGTTAACTGTGTCTTAGTTGTAATTTTCCCCCTTGTGTTAATTTCCAAAGACAAAAATCACCCCAAACAATCTCCTTATTTCATAAGCAAGCACACAGGTTTGAGCATGCATGCAACAATACATGTGCATGTAGCATTGTATAGTTTTAGGACTATACAGTTATTAAAAAAGCCTCATGGAAATCTCCCCAGGAGATTTTTCACTTACATTTCTGGTTAGTCTTTTTCCACTGTCCCAACTAGTATTGTTACCTCAGGAGGTACAATTTTAACAAATTGCTGTTATTTACTGTTAAAATAAATGCACAAGAATAGACTGTTTCCCACTGTGCGAGATCTGTGTCAATCAAATAAATTACAGCTCTATAATAGTGTTCATGAGGAGCTGCTACTCTGGTCAAATAACGACAATTATGTGCAAAAGACATTTTCGGGGAAAAGATTGGTCAAGACCTTTTTAATCTCTTTAGTGTTTGTAAGGCTGAATATTTTTACAAATATCATAAATACACATTATTGGATTTTAAGGCTAGTATGGAGTGAGGAAAAGTAGGATGAAAATGGGGAAAATTAAAATGAAACAAAGATCATTGTTGCTATTAAAGTTTAACCAGTTTTCCTGAATAATTAAGTGGTTCTCAGATTATTTTAAGCCTTCATGTATTTGCCAAAATTATGATGAAATTGATATTGATCATTGTTTCCAGTGTTCTTATTTCTTTTGCAAAGAATTTTATTTTAAGAGATGTGTATGAAGCTACTGGAGAAATATTGTAAATACCTAGTTTTGACATACAAAAGCCATTTCTCTCATAAAGTGTTTTAGTAATGAGTTTAAACTTGACTTTGCAGTGCTGCACTATACACAATACTTTACTTAAACTATTGTGCAATTGAGTTATGTACGATAAACATTCAAATACTTACATAGAATTTAAGAAGAAATTAGTGCAAATGTATTTATAAACCATATTTTCGTTTATCTACTTATCTTTTGTCTTAACTATGTCTTATTTAGGGTTTACATTGCTGTGAAGAGACACCATAAACATGATTAATATTATAAAGTTTAACTGGGGCTGGCTTAAAATTTCAGAGGTTTAGTCTATTATCACTGCAGAAGGAACCATGGCCTCATTTCAGAAAACAAGTAACTGGAAGAGCTGAGAGTTTTTTATCTGAAGACAACCAGAAGAAGACTGTCTTTCACAGGTAGCCAAGAGGAGTCTCTCTTCTGCATTGGGTGGAGCTTAAGCACTAGGAGTCCTCAAAACCTGCCTACACAGTGACACACTTCCTACCACAAGGGCACACCCATTTCCATTAGCCCACACCTCCTAATAATGCCCCGTTCCATGGCCCAAGCATATCTAAACCACCATATTCCACTCCATAGGCTTGTTCAAACACATGAGTTTATGGGAACTGTACTTACTCACAGCATAATGCAAAACTACATTTAGTCCAACTTTAACAGTCCCCATAGTCTATCACAGTCTCAACAATGTTTAAAAGTTGAAAGTTCAAAGTCTCTTCTGAGATTCATGCAGTTTCTTAACTGCAATCCTCTATAAAATAAGAAAAGTCAGTCACATACTTCTAACATCACAAGACATATCTTACCATTACCATTCCAAAATATCATAGTGAGGAAATATTGGAAGAAAGTAAAACAAAAAACCAGCTGGGCAAACTCCAAACTCTGCATCTTCATGTGTCAAAATGCATTTCAGATCTCCATATCTCTTAACTTTGTTGATTGCAACAAAATTCACTTTCTTGAGCTAGTTTCCTCTCCATGTTAGCAGCTTTCCTCAGCAGATATCCTATGGCTCTGGCATCTCTAGCATATTGGAATATCCAAGGTAACTTCAACTTTACAGCTTCTTGTTCCAGTGTCTGGGATCCACACATGATCTTCCCAGCTCCTCCAAAGGCCTGGTGTCACTTCTCCAACCCTGACCTTTGTAGCACTCTAGTCTCTGGCTGACTCCACTCCACTGCTGCTGCTATTCTTGGTGGTCATCCTATGGGACTGGCATCTCTAATATGCTAGGGTCTTCCGCTGCAACTAGACTTCACCAATAGCCTCTCATAGACTCTCTCTCTTCATGATGCTAAACATCAACTTCTTTGTATGTACCCTTTATTCCTGGGCCATCAACTGCAAATGAAGCTTGACCTTCACCAATAACCTTTCCTGGCCAAGCCTTACTGCTCCTTGACCCCTTCATGCCTTGAAATCACCTCAATGATTTTTCCATATTATAAAGTCCAGCTGCTAGCATGATGTCTATCTCACAGTTTCTTTGTGCTCTCAGAAAAAACTTCTCAGAAGATTTCACCTCAGTGATACTGGACTCTTCTTAATCACTACTAATTTCTTAGCTCCAGCTAATTAGCATCAATTGTTCTAGTAACACCTTCTACTCTTGACTTTAAAGCCAGAAGTCTGCTGCATGCTGAAGCTGGAACACCCCCACCCCTTGTTCTATCATATCATCACCAGCTTTCTGTTTTCTACCTTCTTCTAACCGAGAATGCCTAATCTTGGCTGTCCTGGAATTTGCTCTGTAGACAAACCTTGAACTCAGAGATTTCCATTCTTCTATTTCCAAGATCAAAGGTGAGTACCACCATGCTTGGCCCTAAGCTTTTCTCTAATTTCTTTTCACAAGACCTTTTTAAATTGTAGATTGTAGTTTATTCTTGATACAGTCAAGTTGACAACTGAAAATAGTTATCACAATCCATCTCTTGTAAATTTGATGGAAATCATATATTTTTATGTCCCAATGAAAACAATAACCAGGTCATAATAATGCCTAACATGATATAACTATCCCTTGTTTAACTGCAAATGCATAAGCAATAAGCTTAGCTGAGTGGGATCCTGCCCTGCAGTCACCACTCTCTTAATTTCATTTATTATCCTTGAACACAGCATTTAGCTCCATTCCATTGACTGGTGTTCTTTACTCTTTCAATTATGTATTTTATATTTTTCTTTTCTAAGCTTGCTATGCTTGATTAAAATGCTCCCCTCTTTAGAGTTAACCACAGGACAAAGTCTAAAATAGACTTACTTTTTGAGATTTTTTTTGTCAATGCAATTAATCTAAATCACTTCACTTTATCCTCAGGCAGATTCTTCAGACAAGGACAAAAGGCAGTCACATTCTTTATCAAAATATCATCTGTAGGCAACATATTAAATTTCTTCTCCTCTAAAAGCTCTTGATCCATGGCTCTCAATTTAAATCACTCTCAACACCACTATCTTCCATATTCCAACTAGGATGGATTATTAAACACCACTTAATGTGTTCCACTGCTTTCCAAAGTCTCACAATCCACATTCCTCCAAACAAAAACATGGTGAGGCCTAACCCAGCAATACTCCAGTTCCTGGTACAAACTTCTGTCTTAGGGTATCCATTGCTATGAATAGACACCATGAACATGGCAACTCTTAAAACATGAAATATTTAACTGCTGCTGGCTTACAGTTTTAGAGGTTCAATCCATTATCATCATGGCAGGACATGTGGCAGTGTACAGACAGACTTGGTGCTAGAGGAACTGAGAATTCTACATCTTGATCTGAAGACAGCCACGAGGAGGCTTTCTTCTGTACTTGGTAGAACTTGAGAGATCTCAAAGCCTGCATCCATAGTGATATACTTCCTCCAACAAGGCCATACCTATTTCAACAAGGCCACATATCCTAATGATGGTACTTCCCATGGACCAAGCATATTTAAACCACCACAAACTGTCTAATCACATTTTTCTTCTTTCTGTAATCAAGTATACTATTGTATACTGTATAAGTGACTATGATAAGGTTCAGAGATTAATGTGGTATCCATGACATTTTTACTTTATCATTTAGTGGAAGGTCATAGATGTATGTCATGATAGAAATTGCTGAAGGATTTTTAAAAAGTAAACAAGAATGACTTTTTTAAAAAGTATTTCAGAGTGTAGTAGATGCATTAGACCATGGCAAGAATGCAGAAATGTGATGGAGAAAGTTGTGTAATGATTCAAACAGAGAGGGCAGCATGTAGCAAAGCTGTGGCTGTGAAGTGAGACAGTAAGTTTCTAAAAATGTAAGGAAGTAACGATGAAACAACCCAGTAAAATAATGCCAAAATGTTTTGATTCAATGTCTATATGTACAAGATGATGCTTATGCTTTAAAGTAGAAAGTTCGTGTTTCTTTGGAGACTCAGTTGTGTCATGTGATTTTTTTTGGAAACTGTCTTATGAAAGGATGCTTTGCTGAGGCACACATGGGAAAATGTTTTGCTGAGAACAGACATGTGGTGTTTTTCTGGAAGCTGCTTGAAAAAAGGGCATGTGATGTTTTACTAGAGTGGACACTTGAGAGAACATGTGATGTTTGAAAAGGATATAAATGTAACCTAATAAACAGTGGAGGACGCTGTGTGGCATTTATTTGCTTTGCCACTCGGTTCTGGTCTTCCTTGAGTTTTGTTGATGCTGGTCTTCACTGATGACACTGTGGCATTGTTTTGCCTGGCCTTCTTTGTTGATCATCATTTGTTGTGACTTCCTAGAGAGAAAGGCACCAAAGACTTTTCCTGATATTCTGGCAGCTTCTGGCTGATTCTGCACTTGGGCCTATTGACAGAACTTTGTATTTTTTCTGGATCAAATTTTCCTTGCTGATTAGTGGAGTGGAATTTTGTGAGTGGATTGAGCTACCACTGCTGATTCGTGTGAACTGGTATCCTGACAACAAAGACTGGAATCTCCGCAAAGAACTAATTATAAATAGGTCCACATCCTCCTTTGCACTATTAACCTTTCCTTTCCACTACCTCTGGTGGTGGTGGGCCAGAAGGGAGGTTAAAGTGTTTTAGAACCCTTACTAAAACGGATTTTGAAAATTATAAGTGTTCAATGTCTTTTTGTACTTCAATTTTCTAGATAAAAGTAAAATGTAAATATTTGTCAAGTTTTCTCTTTTTCCTTGACTCTCAAGCTTCATTTTCAGTTTCTCTCAAATCTTACTGGAAAATGTCACAGGACAGATTATTTTCATATACTATACAGCATGTATCTGGACAATTTGATATACATTTAAAATATGTGAGAATGTAGGGTATTCTTCACAAAAATTGATAAACCTCATTTTTTTACTATAATAGCTCATAATGCTTATACAAAAGAGAAACTCTATTAAAATACATACATTTCTTTAAAATGCTATAGCCAGAGAGAACATGTGATATAACTACAGACTTTTATATTTATGCTATTCTATATTTCTCTCTCTCTCTCTTTCTCTCTCTCTCTCTCTCTCTCTCTCTCTCTCTCTCTCTCTCTC
>JANHMN010000005.1:62079463-62277848 GCA_030674055.1 Rhabdomys pumilio | reverse complement strand
ACATACATACACACACTCACATACACATATATACACATAATTAATTCATTACTATAAAAAATCAAAAAGAATCTATTTAATCTCATATCTGAATAGCAAGGCAGTTTGGTTTTTGTATCAGGCTTCATTGACCATAAAAATTATTTATGAAGGATTCAAAATATTGTCTCTCTTTGTTTCTATGGTATTTGCTTGAGGTGTGGTGGTCTCTCTTCTCTCTCTCTCTCTCTCTCTCTCTCTCTCTCTCTCTCTCTCATTCTCTTTTATTCTCTCCCTCTCTGTGTACATATATTTATATTTATCAATTCTGAGTGTATTTATGTCATGTTAATGTGATGAGTTGATATGTAGTAGTTGCCTGAACAGCAGTTTTTCTTTTTGGTCATTTAAGCTTGTTTATGATTTATATTTTTGTAAATAATAATTTCTTTTGTACAAATTCATTTTCTTTTGTTTTTCCTTCTATTCTTTATATTTGTCTTCTCATTACTAAAAAAAACTTTTCAACTTTTCATTTAAAGTTCTTCTCATATGTACAATTGTTATTAAGATGAAGTTATAATTTCTTAAGTGGTATAAAATTTACTTTGATTTCTTTTTTTGTTTGTTTGTTTGTTTGTTTTGTTTTTCGAGACAAGGTTTCTCTGTGTAGTCCTGGCTGTCCTGGAACTCACTCTGTAGACCAGGCTGGCCTCAAACTCAGAAATCTGCCTGCCTCTGCCTCCCAAGTACTTTGATTTCTAATTTAAGGTTTTCATTGGTACGAGCTTCTTATTGATATAAAGTGAGATGAATATTGTTACTCTCATAGGCATTGTGCATGTATAACACATTTAGGAATACAAGACCTAGACCCAGTCCTTCTTTAACTTTTTCAAATGATTTGAGATGGTTAGCCTGTGAGTTAAGGGACTATAGCAAATTCATGGCTCTGGGTTTATCATTAGGGTGTTTTCTATATTTTATTTAGAAATAGCTGAGAAGAGTTAACAAACAATAGTCCAGACTGCCTTACATGGATAGTTGGTTTTCAAAATGTCAGAAGTCCACAGAATTGATGTTACAAACATTTCTATATTGATGTCCATTTTGATTAGAGACCTGTCTGCTCCTGACAGCTTCCTGTCTTGGATTCTAAGCAGAAACTGAGCATCTTTGCAGTTACTACAGTTGTGTTGAGACAGCCACTAGACAAGAATTGCCTCTTTTCATCTACAGACAAATCACTGTCCAGAAAAGGACACATTGCAGAATAGTCGACTGATTATATCTGCGAAGACAGAGTAATCAGCCTTTAATAATTCTGTATCACTAGGTCTGTCAGATGATCCTGGGCCAGAAGGCTGAAGATCAGATGCTCCAATGTTTTGTAGTATAGGGACTGTCCAGGTGCTCAGTGGTCTCTATAATTTGGCTAAGTTTTAGAAGCTATGCTTTGTGTTTCCCATAATTTCAGTTAACTCAGTCATTCTGGATTTCTGACAGGTTTGAAGACTTATAGTCTCATAGCCAATCCCGGCTATTTACTATGAGAGAAAAGGTTTGAGAGGATGGTTTTCAGCTGACATTCTTTCTAAAACCAAGAAAAAAAAAGCCAGGTTCAGAATTAAGTCTTTTAGTTAGGAGGGACGACATAGGTTCTGTTTAGTCAACAAAATGATGGACTGGATATTAGGTCTATCTTGTACCTTACTGATACAAGTTGGTATAGTTATGCTCTAATTGTATTTTAAGAAAAAAAAAGTTTTATTTTAACAGGAACCGTGTGATATGTAGGAGAAGCTAAGGTGGGAGGAGTAAGGAGAAGAAGATAAGGAGTAAGGAGAGGAGGAGAAGGAGAGGAGGAGCTAGGTCACAAGGGGGGGGGGACACTGAGGTGGATGTTTGCATGTCCCTGCCAGTCAAAGATAGTTGATATATCTAGGTTAGATATTGGGTTACACTTCTGATTGATATTGAGCATTACCAAACTTATAAAGCCTTTGATTAACATTTAAAAAATAGTATAAAAGCAAAAAGGAGAAGTGCGGATGGGATAGGGGTTTTCTAGAGAGGGGAAATGGGGAAAGGGGATAGCATCTAAAATGTAAATAAAATATTCAATAAAGATTTTTACATAAAAACAACAAAAAATATTCTTCTCATCACCTACTCTAATTCTATTCTAATTATGCTTTCTCCTCCTTCAACTCTTCCTAGATCTTCCCCACTTCTCCACCAATCCAACTCCATGCCCCCCTTTATAAAACAAACAGGCAATCAAAACCAACCAGCCAACCTACCACCCACCCATCCACCCAACCAAGCAACCAAGCAACCAACCAAACAAACAACCAAACAAACAACCAAACAACCAACCTACCAACCAATGAAACAAAAACTACAAAGAATGCACACACATACTCCAAAAAACCCCATAAAATCAGAAATGATAATATACAAGCAAAAGATGAATACAACAAAATGACAAAACAAACAATATAAGACCAAATGTCTATAAAAATAGCATTGAATTTGTTTTGTGTTGGCCATGTACTGCTGGGGATGAGGCCTACCCTGAAGTATGGTTAATATTCCCAATGAGACTCCACTGGAGAAAACTATTTTTTTTCCTTTGCAAGTAGGTGACGCATGCAGATAGCTTCTTGCTTATGGGTAGGAGCCTGTGTCTACTTTCCCCTCTCATAACTGGGACTCCATCTGGCTTGAACCTGTGCAAGTGAAAATAAAAGATGCTCTTAATTCATTCTTTCTTATTTTTACCCAGAAAATACCCTCAAAATTTGGTATATTGAAACATTCTCCTTTGCCTGCTAAAACAGCTAATATTTGACTCTACAATAAATATATAGAAATACTTAAGGACTCAGGAGATGCTTGCCCTACAAGTGTAAAGCTATGAGCTGGGATCCTTAGCATTCATATAAATAGCCTGGCTCAGTGGCATGTGCTTGTAATACCAGTGCTTCAGAAACAGAGGATACCTGGGGCTTGTTAGGCAGCCACTGTAGCAAAGTTGATGGGTTTCAAATTCATTGCGAGTCCTTCAAAAAATAACAATATGAATGTAGGGCAAGTGGACACTGCCACCAGACAGAAGAACTGATAAGGTCGAGTGAGCTCAGACCCAGGAATCTCAGAGACTTGAGATTGACTGGAGTAGAGCTTCTCCCTACTCATTTCTGTACCTGCATATAACCATGACACGCCACTGAGAGGACCATGCCAATCAGTCAAGTAATGTAACTCCCAGAGTCCTTCTACATGCAAATAGAGTATCACTAACATCTCAAATACAGCCAATAGGAAACAACTACCCCAAATCTTACCACACTTCTCAGTGTTCATGTAGTCCCTGTCTAAATGGATTGAAGCACACAGGTATTTCACTGAGGATTGTCTGAGTGTGACTATTTTTACTGAGTTGTAACGTTGAGGGAAGAGTTTTCTTTCCTGAAGCATTCATTGCTGGACCTTGGACCAACCTGGTTGGGTTGACTCATGTTACTACCATTGCAGCCACTGCCTCTGCTACTGGTACTATCTCTACCACTGTAACTGAGGAGAGCCCTGAAACCTTGGCTACCTGACCTGCGAAGGCCCCCAACCTCTTCACTTTTCTTCTAAGAGCTGTAACATTCCCTGCATTTCTGTCAGGTCCAGAGCCCCATGGAATCTATTTGACTGGGCTCTGCATTGCCCTCTGGGCAGACAGTGAAGGGCGCATGAAGAGTGACTGAGGTAGACACCTAACGTTGACCTCCGATCTTTATACACATATACATGAATGTGCACACCCCCACCTGCATGGACCTTCTAGTTCAGTGAAAGTCTCTACCTCTAAAAAACATAAGATAGACAGTGAGATAGGAAATATATGTGACATTAAACTCTGTTCCCCACATGTACATGTACAACCCATCCCTCAAGTATTTAAATAGTTTCAGTTTTGTATGAATTTTAAGTAATTGTTGTACCCCAGGTACTCAGCCCCTCTGCTAAACAAATCTAAGTGTGATCTATCCCCAGTATTTCTTAGTCTATAGAACAGAGTTCTATCTTGAATTCAACTATACACATTTTCCTTCTTGAGCATTCTGATTTACTTCTAAGGCATGAATGTACCATCTTTTGGGAAGCTACCAACACAAGTTTTAGCCACTGCTAATAGTTTTTTTGTTGTTTTGTTTTGTTTTGTTTTTTTTTTTTTTGCTTTTGTTTTTTGTTTTTTAGTGAAAGGATAAATCCTCATTTATCTTTTTAGCTATATATTAGATGGGAAAAATTTATTCAAGACCACTGGGAGAATTTCTATTTTGGGATATATGTGTATATATATATATCTTCCACCAATTTGTTGCCTGGTAGTTGCTACTTCTCATGCGGGACATATAATTCAGATAAACTTTATATGTCTAGCCTTTGCAAGTAAGTTAATTTCTAGCACTTTGTATTAAATCCAGTTTTCTCCTCATTGACTTCTATAATGTAATATTTGGTTCCAAATTTTCTGAACTCTATACCTTTTCTATGTAGAAGATATACATACAATGTTTCAACAAAGCTAAAGATATGTCATAAAAATACAAAATAAAGAAATAGTAACAGCTCTGATGTTAAAATTTTGTTCTGAGAATTCTAGGATAAATAAAACCATATTGGATTTTAGAAATTGTATTATCTGATGACCTGTTTTTCAAATTGATATTTTAAATATCTATTTAAGAAAATTTGATTTTGTGTTGTTTTGCTGCTGTGTCCTTAATGCAACAAAAAGCACAATTATTTTCATTTCTTTTTATCTTATTATTTTTTATTTTCTTAAAGATTTATATATTTTTTAGTTTTTCATTTTTATTGTTTTTTAATTTTTTATTGGATATTTTATTTACATTCAGATGTAATCCCCTTTCCCAATTTCCCCCCCACCCAGGAACCCCCTTATCCCATCCCCCTCCTCCTACTTCTATGAGGATATGTCCTCACCCACCCTCCCATTCCCACCTCCCGACTCACAATTTTCCCCACACTGGGGTGTCCTGCCTTCACTGGACCAAGGACTTTCTCACCTACCTATGATCTGAGTTCATTTCTTTCTTTAAGTGATATTTTCTATTTTGTTGCTCCAAATTTTGAAAATTCACCTCAATTATACCTCAATACTATTTGTTTATTGTTTTCCTCTTACTCTCGTTATATGTTTTTAAAATTGATTAAAACTCAGTAAAAAAAAAAATCGGCATACATGCTACAGTTTGTAAAATACTGACAAAATTGCTAGACTATTTTACCTATTGTGTCACCTAGTGGACAAAAGTGGAAATTGTGACTTAATCCTGAAGGGTGAAATAACTAAAGCTAGCCTGGAGTCTCTTTTCTTTCTTAGTTGATCATGTTGACTACTACATGTTCCTTTCTAATTTAGACAAGAAAAAACATTCAAAAGTTTCTATCAAGATTAATATGTGATTTATTTTCTCCTAGTTTTATCTTATGTTGATATTGCAAACGTGTTTTCTTTTTCTTATAATGAAAAGGACCTTTTGAATACTTGAGTAGAGAAGACACACATATTTTAATCATATCATAACAGATACCATTTACTGAATATTTACATTGTACTATTTCATTTAAACGTTTATAGCATTACTATTACTATTCATTGCATATCAAATTGAGGATTGTTGGAATGAAATAGCATTTCCACAGTTGATAGATAATTTGGGAAGCGGCAGAACAAAATTTTGAATCCATTTTTTTTTTTTTTTGACTCCAAGACAGGTAGTCTTAAACACCGGGCTTTACTCATTCCTCTGTTTGTGGGGTGAAGTTAAGAAAATGAAAAACCAAGAAATATGAAATTTGATGAATGAAGATATAGATTGAGAAACAACATTCCAATTTATAATTTATTCATTAAACTGTTTCTAGGTAAAACCCAAGTTTTTTTTTTCTGTCTTTTTTTCTATGCATGCAATTTTTTAAAAATTGTTTTATTTATTTACATTCCAAATATTGCCTCCGTTCTCAGTTCCCCTCCCAGAGTTCCATACCCCATTCCTCCTCTCCTTTGCCTCAGAGAGGGTGCTCCCCCCACTTCCCTTACTAACTCACCCAAGCTCCACTTCACCCCCACACATTCCCCTTTCCCTGGGGCATCAAGTCTGTACAAGATTAGGTGCATCCTCTCCCAATGAGGCCAGACAAGGCGGTCCTCTGCTACATTCCATGGATTAAATAAGTGTATTCATTTGTAGTCTAACAAGTAAAACATGCATAAAATAGAAAATAAACATTGGTTCATAGCGAAATCTCTTTATTTCCTGTCCAAATAAAGCCTGAAACAATAGTCTTGTACCTGTGCTTTCTTAGCCCTCTTGTGGGGAAGTTTTTCTACTTGCTTGATGAATTTATTTATCAGTTTCATTCTGATTTAGGAGTGATGAAGAGTTAGTTGTCCATAATCAAAAGTCTTTGATGTGGTCTGTTCATTGTTTTCCTCTTTGTTTTTACACTTCATTTGTTACAGTTAAAATTATTAAGTCAAATCAAATGTAAGCTTAGCTAATCACCACTCTTTTTCCTTATAAAATTAGATACAGATCAATTGATGTTTTCTGTTTTATTTTTTTCATAAATTTTCTTAAATATGGTTTTATTGCTATGAAGAGACACCATGACCACAGCAACTTTTATAAACGAAAACATTTAACTGGAGGCTTGTTTCCAGTTTCAAAGATTTGGTCCATTATCATCATGACAGGAATCATGGCATCATGCAGGCAGACATGATACTAGAAAATAAGCTGAGAGTTCTATACCTTGATCCACACACAGAAGGATACTGTCACACTGGGCAGAGCTTGGGCATAGGAGACCTCAAAGCCTGCCCCAACAGTGACATATGTCTTCAAACAAGGTCACCCCTACTCCAAGAAGGCCAAGCCTCCTAGTAGTGCCATTCCCTTTGGGCTGAGTATTCAAACACACAAATCTATGAAGGCCACACATATTCAAACCACCACATAGATGTTTGTTAAGTGTGCAAGGAATCTCCAAAGGTAAAGAATATACATGCCTTACTCGATGCCTGTTCATTTCATACAAACTTTATTTGACAGTAGAGATACTTAAAACCTATTTGGGTTTGCCTTCCATATTAGTTTTTTTCATCTCATAATTTTAGATATTTTAGTCCATGGTTGCTTATCTCTTTTGTTTTGGGCCTGTAGTTAGACGGTTCATGGAATAGTGTGTGGCAAAAGAAAGCTACTCACTCCATGATGAGAAACCAGAATAGAAAAAAATCTAGTTTCCCAATATTCCCTTTAGGGGTATGCCTCCAATGGATTAACTTCCTTTTACTAGACCCCATCTTACAAATATGCTAGTACCTTCTAGTGCCATAAGCTGGCAATGGAACATTTAGTGGTGCGTGGTACAGAGGCTCACAAAGTATAGAATAAGTGACTATAAAATACTCAACCCTAAACAAGACATCTATATTACCTTCTACCCATAAGGCTTAGGAGCCATGAAGGAAGAGGGGGTTGAACAATTGTAAGAACCAAAGGTTAGAGAGGACCAATATAGAACAGTGTGTTCTGAACATGGCAGGGGTTTTGCAGTAATGAACTCAGACTAGTTTTGGTTGCTTGAACAGGGTCCATATGAGATAAAATCAGACCCAGAATAGGTAGAGAAGGGGCATATGAAGAGGCCTTCACCTCTAGCTGAGGAGCTGTTGGAAGTTGATGTCTGTGGGAGAAGAGAATCAGCGGTCTCAGATAGGCTGCCTACATGTCCGTGGGTGGCCCTATACCCATACATATACTTACAAAGTTGGAAATCCATGTTCATTGCCGCTCTATTACTAATGGGAAGGATATGGATGGAATCCACCTAGATATCCATCAACAAATGAAAGGATGATTGAAGTGGAAGTTTTTTGATTAGAAAAACACAAGCCTACAGATGATGGAAACACCATACATATATTCCATGAAATTTTATTCAGCCTTAAAAAGTGAAAGTAAGAAAGTTTCAAGAAATGGATGAAACTAGAAAATATACTAAGTCTTGGAACTCAGCTTCAGAAATATAAATACTGCATGCTGTATTTCATATGTAGATTCTAGCTTCTATTTTTTAATGTATGTGCATTTATGTAGGAGTGAGTACGTACAGAGCCTTTGAAACTAAGAAGGGCACACAAGAGAAGAAAAAAATGGATCCCTTAAGGGGGAGGAAAGTAGTACAATGTATGTGATACGAAAGTGAAAAGGGATATACTTGGTATGATAGGTTTAGTGAATGGATAGGTTTAAGTAGTGAGGGGGATCCCAGGAGACTGGCAGAGCAGAGAGTGGAGGAGATGGTCAGCCAAAATGAACAATGCATTGTAATTGTAAGCTTTAAGGGAAGTTGATACTTGTTTAGATAGTTAAACACGAATTTTAATGTGAGCTGGGCAGAGTTTGAATGGAGTTACCCCATGTGGGTGGATAAATCTGTTTTTAGCAGCTGCAGGACATAGAAACGTCAAGCTGGAGGCTTTTATTAAGCTGGAGGCTACCTTCCTAGTAGTCTTTACAGGGTCAAGAAGTGTGCAAGCTACTAGGAAAAAAATTGTCATGAGAAGTCTTACTCAGATGCAGACTTTGGGTGTAATAATAATGACTATCCAGGAAAGCTACCCAGTGGTGCAATAATGTCAAGTCTATTATAGGTGTAACTAACTGCCTTTTGATTAGATTTGAGGTCCATTCCACAAAAGAAAATTCATACATGCTAATAAAAACTTAATCAAAAGCCTATGGATAAAGAGGTCATATGCCCCACTGGAGAAGTAACTGCTGTTTTGCAAATAGATACAACCTACCTGTCAAATTGCATTGTAAATATCTATATTTGTGACTAGAGATTAGTGCTGCTGTCACTCTGAGAAGCTTCTTTATGCAGTGAGAATTGCAGAAACTAATAATGAACCCTAATGCTGAAAAATAAGTGATATTACATGACTAGGGCATTTATAGCTGTAGTGGTGGGGGGACACTGCTGAAGAAAGTGTGGATATAACTTAAGGACTGGAGGAAAGATGTGAAGCACTGGCTTTCAACAATGATGTGCCTGCTGTACTCTTGAACTCAAGCAGCTGTGATTACCTTCATAAGATTGATACAACATGAAGTCCATCCATATCCTGTCAAAAGAGGGGTGGGGCTTATGAGATTCCACCCCTCCCTGAGGGTTTTACTCATTAAAACTAGTATAACCACTGCAAATGTGTTGCTATTCCTGTGGAACAAAACCCCTTTTTCATGTCTATGTAGACAGCCTTAATGAAACTTACCAGATCACCAAAATAAAGGGGAAAATAAATAAACAAGGGATACTAGTTGAGTAATGAGATTAGTCAGTGTGTGTAGGGGACAAGAAAAGGTCACAAGGTGTTGTGAATAGCCCAGGCCTTGTATTTTGGTACTAATTCCCCTTTCCTGTGAAGAACTGCAGAGGAGGTGTGAGTAATTACACAGGTGATTTCTAGTGAACCTTCTGCCCATCTTAATTTGTAAAATAAAGGCTGAAGCCAATGATTGGGCAGAGGAAGGGGAGGTGGAGAAATAAAGGCTGGGGAGAGAAGAGAGAGAGGGAGGGAGGACGACTGGAAGACAACTGGAGGATGACAATGAAGAAGGAAGACGGAGACAACAACAACTGGGGAGCAGGAGGTAGAAGGACAAACATAGGGTCTAGAAAACCCTCAAGTTATAAGGGTCTCATAGCTGGGGAACAGAGTAGTATAGGGGTATCTGCCCAATGTAGGCTTACAGATTATATTCATATTTACTAAATTGTGTTTTCTTTGACCAGTCCTATTTGGGTTGGAGATTTCCCACTACAACAAGGGGCAAGTGTGATTGAAATAAATTAAGTACATGTATGAAAATATAATGTGCCAGACATGGTGGCACATATTTTAATCCCAGCACTCAGGTAGCAGAGGCAGAGGCAGAGACAGAGGCAGATGGATCTTTATGAGTTCAAGGGCAGCCTAGTTTCTATGTAGAAGAATGAGCTTGCAAGGAAAAGTAGAGGGTGCCTGTTGTGTAGCTATTTGCATCATGGTGAAACATTACACCCTTCAGGGAAACTCCTTAGATTAAGTATGTTCTAAATGGAGATTCTTTAAGACTCAGGAACTAAAGAACTCAGAATCTTTAGGAAATCCTTGAAACTGACCAGATATAGTAATTCCTCCTTCCTTGAGTATTTATAGAGGCATTCTTAGATAAGCGAGCTGCATGGAAGTGGCAAAGACCTGATGAGATGACTGGAAGGGGCTCAGACCAACTGAGTTGCCTGGAAAGGACACTCCAACTTGTTGAACTGCATGCCCTGCAAGTTGTGTTGTGAGCTCCAGGTTTCCAGCCTTCCTGAATCATCACTGATACTCTTGTGAGCTTTGATGGTGCTGCTGTCTTTGAGTTCTTATATGTAACCCCAATAAACTCCTTGGTTCACTGAGCTGTGCTGAACCTATGTAACAGGTGAAAGAAAAGTTAATCATCAGTATTAACCGTGACTTTTTGCTTCCTGATAGTGGGTTTACTGTGACCAGTTGCTTCAGGCTTCTGCAGTCTTATTTTACCTACCGTGATGTATTGTACCCTTGAATGGTAAACCAATCCCCACTTTCTCCCTTGAGTTACTTTGAATTATTTTATCAGAACAACAGGGAAAAAAAGACTAAGACATTGCTAGCCATCTCATTAAAAATGCAATGGATTCTCAATCGATCCAAGTGAAAACTGGTTACAAATCACATATAACACCAACAGGAGACACTTGAATAGAATCATGCTGAGTCACAGTTTGCAATCAATTTTACCATATCAACTTGAAAAGGACAGTAATGTCTGCAATGTTGGTCAGCCTTAATTGAGTATTGGCTTTTTCTTTTTTGTTACTCTGTACTGGTGGTTTGATTCTCTAATAAGTCTGAAGAGCCATCTGATGTGTAAAAAAAATTAAACTTATGGAAATCCACATATAATGACACATACCTGTGATCCCAACTCTTGAAAGAAAAAAAAGCAGTAGTATGAATTCAAGGTCAACCTAAAAAAACAAACCAAAACAAAAAACGAAACAAACAAACAAAAAAAACTGTCTCAAAAATGATTTAAAGGAGAAACTGTATGTTGCAAAGGATGAAATCCATAGGACATACCTTACTTTCAATTCCAGAAAGAGCAATTACCTGGTTGTACAGGTAGGACTTTCAGCAATATGATGACTGAAAATTGTAAAAGTGGGGATCTTAGTTTTCCTTCATTTGGTATAAATATTATATGTGAGTTTATTTCAAAGCTTTTTATTATTTTGAGTCATGCTATTTCTAGATCTAACTTGTTCAATGTTAGTATGAAAGAATGTTTAATTTTTATTAATTTTCTGTAGGTAGTATGGTAACTATATGATTCATTTATTTTTATCTTATTCTTCTAGCATGCCATATATACTGATTTATATAAATGGACCATCCTTGAATCAATGACATCAATTCCAGTTCATAAAAGCTAACATTTTAGTAAGCCTTTACTTTTAGTTTATTAGTATTCTTGATGAATCTAGATACAAAACTCAATAAAACACTAATAAATTAAATCTAATGGTATATTAGCAATATTTTTCATATCAGGAACACATTTACTTTGTAGAGTGTGTTTTGAGAACTCTGTCTCTTTCTGTTTTTGAAATAACCAAACAACTGTTGATTTTTGTCCTTCTGTAAATCTTTGCATTTAGTCCTAAAAGTATCTGACCATGCGCTTTTCCTTGATGGTGGACATTTTTAGTACTAATTCAATTTCATTACTTATTATTCTGATAAGATTTTGTATTTTTCCATAACTAAATTTTTGTGAGGCATATGCATACAGATATTTGTTTCTTTTATCCGGATAGCAGATTATTTACAGGTATTGTTATTATAATCATTAATTATCATTTTTATTTCTGTGTAATCTGCTGTAAGTTCTCCTATTCTTGTCTCCGGTTTTTATTTTATTTATTTCTGTGATTTATGTCTTTTTCTTAGGTTAGCCATGGCTTTGTCAACTGTTTTTTAAAGAACAAGATCTTTGTTTTATCACTATCTCATAATGTTTATCTTTGTCATTATTTCTCTCTGATATATATTCTTTCTTCCCTTTTATTAATTTGGCATTTAGTTTGTTCTTTTATTCTAGGTTCTTTAGATACAGCAATACATTTTTTATTTGAGATGATTTTATTTTTCTGTACTAAACAATAATTGCTATAAACTTCCCCTTTAATTCTAGTTTTATTCTCTCTTTTGTTTTGATATGTTGTGTCTCTATTTTCTATATTAAAAATGTGTCCTTTACTAATTGGCTACTCAGGTTCATTCTTTTAGTCTATGCATTTATATAATTTATAATATATTGTTTATTGATATTTTATTGCACTATGGTTACAAAAGATATTTGCTATTATTCTAAATAAATATTCCAAATATTTAGTAATATTTTGTGGTTAGTTACATAGAAACTGATGATGGAAAATGTATATTCAGAAGAGTATAGATAAAATGGTCTGTAGTGTTGGCTAGGTCTTTTCTTCTAGCAGTTTAACTATTAGTATTTATTTTCTGTCTCAATGGGACATGACAATTTTTTAATTGTTTCTTCTCTCTCTCTCTCTCTCTCTCTCTCTCTCTCTCTCTGTGTGTGTGTGTGTGTGTGTGTGTGTGTGTGTGTGTGTGTGTTTACATATGCATGTGGTTGTGGCACGTTGCACACATTTGCACATACCTATGCTTGCATGTCTACCTGGAAGTAGATATAAATGTCAATTATCTTCCTCATTCATATCTCCATTTGATTTATCTATTTATTTTGAGACAGAGTCTATCACTGAATCTGGAGCTCTTTGATTTGCTAGACTGGTTATCTAGAAAGCCTAAGAAATTCTCCTTTTTCTTTCTCCTCTGTCTTGGGATTATGGGATTACAGGTACACATTTCTTTTTACATGAGTTAAAAATTCATATGCTGGGGCTGGATAGATGGCTCAGGGGTTAAGAGCACTGGCTGCTCTTCCTAAATACCTGAATTTGTGTGTCTAGTACCCTTGTCAGGCAACTTACAACTGCCTGTAACTCAAGTTTCAAGAGACCTGACACCTTCTGACCTTCACAGGCATTAGGGATGTGGTACACAAACATCCATGCAGGCAAAACCTTCATACACAGGAAATGAAATGAAACTTTAGAAGAATCAGGGTCTTTCAATTTATTAACTGAGTCATTTCCTGAGCCTTATTTTTATTCTTTTATACCATCAAATTGTTTGTTTAGCTTGTACCTTTGAAAGGTTAATTATAATTTGCATTGTGGTAGAGTTAGTTGAATTAAAACAGTTTATGGACTTTTCAACTTTCTGTATTTAATTACTTAAAAATCTTTTCTATCAGTTATTTCTTTGAATAAGCATTATCCCATTGATGTTCTCAGGCCTTCTTGAAACCCATAAACTAACTACTGGCAGACCGAGAATGGCAATGTGTAGCCAAGGACTAATAAGTTCCACTGGACTCCAGTCCGGCCAGGAATGCCTGGAGTATTACAGCTCTTAGAAGAGAAGTGAAGAAATTAGGTTGGTCTGTACAGGACTGGTAGCCAGGGTCCCAGGTTTCTTGTCAGTAGTGCTAGCAGCAAAGGCAGTAGTGGCACCATGAGCCTGGCCAGCCAGGTGGGTCCAAGATCCAGTGGTGAATACTCCAGTAGAGAGAACTCTTTTCCAAGTGTTACATCTCAATAAAGACAGCCACTCTTAGATGATCCTCAGTGAAAAAACTTGTGTGCAGTAACCTAAGGCTCCGATATTTTCATTACCAGTGTTATCTGTGACTTAGCTAGTTGCATTACACATTTTGTTCCTGTATTCCCTTAGTTTCTTTGTTTCATTCTTCTTCCTCTACTTCTGTGTTGGTCCATTATCAGAATAGGAAAACCTGGCTTTATCAGTATTCAAGACATTCCTGGGTAAATGTTTTTGCATGTTTACTTTGCAATTTTGTAATATTCTGTGAAACGGTGCCCTATTCTGCTGTATTCCCTTTAATTCTGTTTTCTTTTGTGAGACAAGGCTTCACTCCACCAACACAGGTTGGTCTGGAAATCACCCTGTAACTTGCAGTTCCTTCAGCCTCATTATATTCCTCCTATGCTGTGATTATGGTCATGAGCTGCTACGTCCATCTTGGTATGTTTTAATTTTCAAAGCTAAAAAATAACACATTTATTGAAAAGTAATAATATAGATGTTGGATTTAAGGTAATTCATGACAAATATTAAGATATAGTATTGCATACAATTGTCAGCAAAAATCAATATTATTGTCAGCATGTGATAATATTTCTATGTATATGTATGTGGAGTTCACTTCATAATGTATTCATATAATAATTGTCCCATGATACAGCTTTAATATGAATGTTTTATTTATCAATTATACCTTTGTGGAGTTGGGAAAAATTAAGAGGATGATACTGTAGCAGAAACACTATAAAGCTGGAGATTCATATCGACAATATTATAACAGAGAAGATAAAAAATAAGAAATTACAATGTTTCTCTGATGCTTAAAGGATATATGGGAAATAAAGTCTTCCAAGTACTGATTTGCCTGAGGATAAAAAGCTTCATTTCTTTTTTGATCTGCTTAGATACACACAGTAAATGGGGGGGGGTGGGCAAGCCACTTATATCTTCATTTTCTAATGAGCAAGGGATTTCCCAGTTACTGTCTCATATAGTCCATCAAAACCTAATCTACTCCGAAGATGAAGGTTATGAGATGAAAGGTCTATTTAACTTTCCTTAATCTGAGACTTGAATAAGTCTGTTTCTGCCTGGTTATCCCTTTTCTCTGTTCTTCAGTGGAGGGAAAAGCAGTAGAAAAACTGCTGGCTATAGCATCAGTAGAGAAGATTTGCAAATATTCTAAATGACAGCCTTACTGGAAAATTCTCACTGACCTTTGTGTTCATTAAGTCAGGGCATGTCTGCCACAGTGGAACTCCTCTGTCTGTAAAAACACGGAGCCAGGCAGTGGCACTCTGCATCAAAGCTCTTTCCTGTCAAGTGTTATTGACAGGGTTAGTGCTCTTCTGTGCAGAGGCCTTGATAATCTTTGACTGATTTAGGAATACCTTTTCAGTATTTAGAGAATGAAGATGTATTACTGTAAGAAAAATATGTTCAAAATATATTGTATTAGAATAATTTAAAAGAACAAGAAAATAAAACCAACAACAACTCAGGTTTCTCAGTAGGGAGAATTCAGTTTTCAGTGACTCTATCCCCTCTCTTGATAGTTGTGACTGAGACAAACATCCTTTTCAATTGTCAATCAATGATTTTTCCACAACTTTCTTTCCTGGCTTTTGGGTCTAAATCTCTGGCCAGGGCAGAGAATCCTATGATTTAATCCAAGGAGCATCTGGGGAGTCCACTCTTCTGCTAAATCGAAACATGTTGGGTATGTGTGCTTAATTTATTTATAATTCATTCTCCCCATTTAAGGTGGAATTTAATAATGACAACATGGTTATCTCTCCTAAGTGGCCACCTCCAGTAGCCAGGCAGTACTTTCAGTGGAGAGATAAAGACATCAACCCACTCACAAAACTTTTGACCCCAAATGTTTCCTATGCACAAGAAATGTAGGGACAATATGGAACAGATACTGAGGCAACAGCCAACCATTAACCTGCCCAACTTGAAACCCATCCTATGGGTGAGCACCGGTCCCTGACACTATTAATGATAGATACTCTGTTATGCTTGCAGACATGCGTGTCTAGCATGGCTGTCATCTGACAGGCTCCACCTAGTAGCTGACTGAAACAGATGCAGACACCCACAACCAAACATTAGACAGAGCTCAGGCAAGTCTTAAGGAAGAATTAGAGGAAGCATTGAGGGCCCTGGAGGGCATAGGAACTTGATAGGAAAACCAACTGAGTCAACTAACCTAGACACTTCATGGCTCCCAGAGACTGATCCACCAACCAAAGAGCATATACCAGCTGCTGGGTCTCTCATATATATGTAGCAGATGTGAAGCTCAGATCTTCATGTGGATCCCCATAAGTGGAGTAGGGGCTGTCCCTAAAGCTGTTGCCTGCCTGTGGAATCTGTTCCCCTAATTGAGCTGTCTTGTCTGGCTTCAGTGAGTGAGGATACACCTAACCCTGCAGAGATTTGATGTGCCAGGGCTGAGTGATATCGAGGGGGACCTCCACCCTATCAGAGGAGAAAAGGGGAGGTTTGATCGGGAGGGACTTGTGACATGGGGACTAAGAGGAGGGTGGGAGCAGCAACTGATATATAAAGTGAATAAATAAATTAATTAAAATGTTAGTTCTAAAAGAATTCTTACTTTGCATGCCAAAGTATAAAAATATCACAACAATAACAGAAAATATTATTCAGTTTTGAAACACTGCCCATATATTCACAGTATGCAGATAGAGTATCAGAGAAAGGTTGGTCTCTCTATCGGTTAATAGAGACCATTCTCATGCAATTTCTTCATTTCCATATATTGTCCTTTATAGATAGTGTATCTGAAGCCTAGGGAGAGATGAGACCTTGGCACATTTATAACTCACTAGTGCTCATCTTCTGACTCCTTGCTCCCAAAAGCATGTGTTTGGAGGAATTATAGCATGTATGAATAGTTGAAGTTCTTTTATGTTTTGCAGGACTAGATATAGTAATTATGAGAAAATGGCAACACTCAGGATCAGAAGACAAAGTGCAACACCTAAGAGACAGTCATCCACATTCACTTAAATGGAACTGACATACTATAGTATGTCACCTTAGAAAGAGAATGTACATTTTAAAAGTTTAAGAATATAAAACAATCTGTTAGGTTTGTTAACTCATTTATTTATTCAAAAATATTTTCCACGCACATTTTATATGTGAAATACTATGTTAGGTCTCTGGGCTATAGAACTAATTATTTTTATTATGAAAAGTTTTCAAATTATTCCAATATCCAGAAGAAAGGAAGATTTCTGTGGGGGATCAAGAGAGAAGTGGAATGTTATGATGGATAAATACAGATTACTTTTAGTATTTTTGCCTATTTAAGAACCAGTGCCTAGTATATGGCAGATATTAATAAATGTGTATTCATTGATTAAATGCTTCCTTTTCTATTCCTTCTATTCCTATAGTTTAAAAATGAGAATACCAGAGTATGGCTTATATTGGTATACTGAGAAAATTAAATGGGAGAATGCATTTAAAAATACTTCTTTCAACCATTGAAAAATTGAATATCTTTCAGGAACCAGCTAGGATTTATTTCTAAAAATGTATTTGATATTTTCTTGATAGATGTCTGTTCAGCTATTTTTATGTGCCAGCATTTTGCTAAGAGATGAATAGAAATGTTAGCCTTAATCTATGAAAAATAGCTGCTATTATTGAAAAGTTTCAATAGTTTGCTGGTCAGGATTACGTAGCAATGAAGGAGATGATTATTCTAATAGACCTTAAGGTCTAGCTATAAAAGAGAGTTTGTCATAATTAAAATTATTGTCTATGGGTTTAATGTAAACTAGTACAAGAGTTGCATAGAATACAGGACAAAGGTGAAAGAATACAAAATAAAACAGAGAACTTCTGTCAGGTGAGCTGGTAGTTGAATTTCCTACAGAAGTTAAAAAACTCATGTGCTTGTAAGAGAAACCACTTCATGATTTTTATTTACTATTATTGTTTATTGAGGGGGCTATGTGTACTATAGAATGTGTGAAAGTCAGAGTACAAGTAGTGTGAGTCCATTCCTTCCATCATTGGGTCTCTGAGATTGAATTCAGATAGACTTGGCAGCTAGCCCCTTTACCTAGGAATTCGTCTCACTGGCCAGGGATTCTATTTTTATATCGCACCAATGATAATTGTTTGCTGTGTATCTGTAACCAGAATTATCTTTCCTCCTTGTTGTTCATTCTTTCATAAGTAGTTATATATATTTTTGTTAGCGAGGAATTAATTATGATTACCAATGGGTATTTTCAGGTCTTCTTACTCAAAGTTGACATTTGGATTGTTACATACTTTTTAAACTACTAAATGTATATCACTGTGATTATGGGCAAAAGCAAAGGATATTTTCAGATGACAACTGCATTGTTTTTACTTTAAAATATGTACCCATTTTTGAAAATGAGTCAGTAGGCATATGAATAATGTTATTAACTGTGAATACTTTTACTCTATTAGTAAATATTTTTCTACTATAGAGACAGATGTCTCTGTTCATGCTTCTGAATCTTTAAGTCATTATAAAAATGGAAAATATCAAATGACTGAGAAGCTAATTTTCTTAAGTCATGAGGCTTGATACAAAAATGACATAGAAATGAATAATAATAAATATGCTACTTTTTTCTCTTTTCCATGATTTTACCTCCATAAGATGCCTATCATTGTACCTGAAAGCTGCCTCTTGGCATTTTAGGTCTCATTATGAAAGGAGTAATTTGCACTGTAAATGACAAATACCTATTAGAAATGGAAGAGACTTATTTATTTATTTATTTATTTATTATTTACATTCCTGGCATTGCCCCTGCCCTCTGTTCCTCTCCCACTGTTTCTCATCCCATTCTTCCTCCTGCTTACCTTTGAGAGGGTGCTCCCCCTACCTGGCCTCCCCCTTCCCTGGGTCCTCAAGTCTCTCAAGAATTAATAGCATATTCTCCCACTAAGGTCTGACCAGGCAGACCTATGCTATATTTGTGCCAGTGTATGTTCCTTGTTGGTGACTCAGTCTCTGGGAGCTCCCTGAGCTCTGGGTAAGTTGAGACTGCTAGTGTTCCTATGGGATCGCTCTACCCTTCAGCTTATTCAATCCTTTAAGTAATTCAATCATAGGGATCCTGACTTCAGTTCAATGGTTGACTGTAAGTATCTGCTTTTGTCTCAGTCAGCTGCTGGTAAAGTCTCTCAGAGGACAGCTATGCCAGGCTCCTGTCTGTAAGTACATCATAGCATTACTAGTAGTGTCAGGCCTTGGTGCCCTCCTATGAGATGAATCCCAAGTTGGGCCTGTCACTGGACTACATTTCCTTTAGTCTGTTCATCATTTTTGTCCCTGCAGTTCTTTTAGACAGTAAGTTCTGGCTCAGAAATTTTGATTGTGGGTTAGTAACTCTGTCCCTCTGATTGAGGCCTTGTCTGTCTACTAGAGGTGGATTCTTCAAGTTCCTTCTCCCTAATGTTGGGCATTTTGGCTAAGGTCATCCCCATTAAATCCTTAGAGCCTCTCACTCCTGTCTCTGGTAATTTCTAGAGGGTCCCCCACCTCCCACCCCCTGATGCTGCTATCTCCATTCATTCTCTTGGCCCCCTGGGGTTCTCTCTTGTTCACCCCACATTCCTAATCCTGTTCCCTTTGTCCCCTCCCCCTTCCCCTCTCCTACCCAGATCCCTCCTTCCCTCTGCTTCCCATGATTATTTCTTTCTTCCTTTTAAGCTTTTTTATATTTACTTCTACCAATAGTCCTTGAGGCAATATATTTTATGGCCAATTGGCCCCTTTTTTGAAAACCTAGGCAGCACTCTGTCATATGCTGTAGTTGGAACAAGGTGAAATGCATTTGGAATAGGCCATTCTTTTTGTGACTGGTAAGTGAAATACTTCAAATTTCAAGATGTGTCATTGTTCCATATGTTATTACACCCTAACCTTTGTTTGGTAGTTTAATTGTGGGTGTTCTGGCTATATTTGAAGAAACACATTCTAATGAGAAGCTTCCTAATTTGGTATTGGAGACTCCCTTCTTACTTTTCTGAATTATCTTAAAATTAACTTAAAAATTTTAGATAATAGTGGAATCCTGATTTAGGCCATTATTGACAAGATTTGTCTTAGAATTAAGTATATAGCTTGAGAGAGTATGGTTTAACAATTATTAAAAGCTATAGTACATTTTTGCTACCATATTCATACATAAAGTCTAATATTAGTTGAAGACTGAGATAAATCATCTGGAGAGTGTTCTCTGCTCAGTCATGGCAGATAAGTATATGTCAGCCATAAAAGACAGTTTCCTAATAAACCAGAAACTTCTCACATAAAATTATGAGAAAATTATTTGCAGAAATATCATTTGTTATGGGAGAAGTTTCCTATGATCTTATATTGGGTAGGAATGGGGAGTTAGAGGACTTGAGAGATGAAGACTCCCAAAAGCAAAGGGTAGAGAGATCACAACTGGACACTTTTTTGATTGCTACAGTAGCTTTGTCTTTCTCAAGCGGGTGCTCTATAAGGAATCCAAGTCTTTCCATTAATTTTCATGGATAGAACTGGAAGATATTCTGGAGTGATAGAAAATTTCTTTTTAGTTGGAATAGGAAGAATTTTAATTGACCTCTTGTTTGACACATTTGCTGCTTTTATGACTAGCTTTCCCAATATTATAAAGATTACTGATCAGTGCTTCATAGTTTAAGACAGTTATCCTTCCTATCTGAGCCCTGACATATTAAGTTTCTCAGGGATTATAGCATTAGTATCTGAAGAAGCCTCTGATGCACATAATTTCTTATAGGGATTCAGTCTCATTTTCCCACTGTAAGTCTTCTAGGAGATGATCTTTTCATTTGCTTTTGCTGTTCTAGGACTTCCTGTAATAGAATATCACATTACTTACTGCAAGTGTGATTTATAATCAAACTTATGGGCTCCATACAAAGTTTGAATTGCTACATACTGACTACCATTTCTATAGTGAAGAGAAGAAATATAGATATAGTGAAGAGAATAAATATAGATCCCTCATGGAATAATGAGAATTTTGTGCAAATTTGTGCAAATACAGCTCCCTAAGCCAACATTTTTTTTTCTAACAGATTACTGTGTGTCTTAGTTAGGGTTTTACTGCTCTGAACAGATACCATGACCAAGGCAAGTCTTTTATTTTATTTTATTTTTTGGTTTTTTGAGATAGAGTTTCTCTGTGTAACCCTGGGACTTACTCTGTAGACCAGGCTGGCCTCAAACTCAGAAATCTGCCTGCCTCTGCCTCCCGAGTACTGGGATTAAAGGCGTGCTCAACCAATGCCCAGACAAGGCAAGTCTTGTAAGGACAAAATTTAATGTCCTTATAAGGACAATTGGGACTGGCTTACTGGTTCAGAGGTTCACTCCATTATCATAAAGGTGGGAGCATGGCAGTATCCAGGCAGGCATGGTGCAGGAGGAGCTTAGAGTTCTACATCTTCATCTGTAGGTGAAGACTGATATCCAGGCAGCCAGGACTAGGGTATTAAATCCCATACCCACAAGGCCACAACTACTCCAACAAGGCCACACCTCCCAAAAGTGCCACTCCCTGGTCCAAACATATATAAACCATCACACTGTGTCTAAGCACAATAGAGTCGCTGTGATAAGTCAGATGACATACCATCAATGTGATTTTACCATCAGATATTCTTATGAACATGAACTTTCTGCCATAATACTAACAAGATTTTATTCCTTCTTTTATAAACCACATAGTGGAGGTTGTTTTCCTAAATCATCACTGACATTTAACTAGTGATGATGAGCCACTCATTTTAATGGTAAAAAAAAAAATAAATAAATAAAGCTGAATGACCGTGGAGTATGCTAAAGAGTATTAACATCTAAAGAGTGTGTGTGTTATGATCCAGAAAGAGCATCTCATTTTGAGTATTGGAAAATAAAATGATGTTTTCAAATGTTGTAGGCATTCCAGAAGTTTAGAAAGGTGAATAGTGATTAATATATTTTCCAAACAGCAAATGCCCTTAGATTAATCTACATTCAAAAAGGATTTGCTGTGAAAAATAAATATCATGTTATAGATGGTAATTAGTTTATTTTAGACCGAAATGTACTAGGCTGAAAGCAAGGAATCCATTTGGTGCCTGGACAATTACATCTATACTTGTTAATAAATATAGTGTGGTCTTTCAATGGACTAGCTTTTACTGCCTGCAGTAAAGTATTTATTCTAAAAGATTTTAAAAGTCAGACTACATATAAACTTTAATGTAAAAATTTAAATTCAGTTATACTCAAGGGACTGTCCAAAGTGTCTAAAATGTTATCTTACATATTCTGAGCTCCTGAGAGTGTAGAAATTATTGGCAGTTCTGTTTTGAGTTTTGTTTTTCAGAATACACTATTATTGAGTCTACTTTCTTCCTCTGAAAATAAGTCTCCTGAGGCTTATCTTTATTAAATTGCAGCATATTTTCTATTACATAAGATCCCTTTATGCCTATGATCTTCTAATCTTAATTTTTGTCTGCAAAAGCTAATGAAAAAGAGAAATTCCCTTGTTTTCCATGGAGATTTTTTTAACAGAATTTTTAAATAATTTAGAATTTGTTTAGACTATTTTAACTTGATGTTTTAGTTGCAATTTTACTTTTGAAAGTGGTATTAATATCCTTTTTAAATGCACACATGCATAAACTGTGTTTATGTGTAAAATTATGTATTACCTAATATCCAATTATTTTGAAGGAAGTACAAAAAGAACACAAGCATGATTTAAGTATATTTAGAGACATTGCATTAGAGAATGAGACAGAAATTACTGGATTAAAAAATTGAGCACCAATACTGGCTCAATATGTTAAGGTACTTCCTGAACAATCCTAGAAACCTGAGTTTGATTTCTAGAAACCACATAAACATGCTCATGCATACACATGCACACACACACACAGAGGATACAACTGATATTTGGACCATCTTAAAACCTAAATCTATATAGATTTATAAAACTAATCAAATGCATAATTAAATCTATATATGATAATTCAAAACAATCTACTCCTTCTAGTCCCCTGTGTCCCTCTAGACAGACAGCTTTACTCCTGCTATTATGCCATAAATTCATGTATTATTTTCCTAACAGAAATGTAATGACTCTTTCCAAACTGAGCTTCAGTTCCTTTATCTGTTAACTGTCTATAATGATATTTTTTTAGTATAATAAAATAAAAATTTATAGTAACTGGTATCATCATATCATAAATGGCATATACAAAAATAATTTTCAGTCATTATGTAGCTATCTCTTGAATCATTTTCTTTTTTTATTTTTGATCCTATTGTTTGTTTTGGCTTTTTGTTTTACTTTTGGCTCTATATACATAGGGATAGAGACAGAGGGAGAGAGGGAGAGAGAGAGAGAGGGAGAGAGAGAGAGAGAGAGAGAGAGAGAGAGAGAGAGAGAGAAGTTGAGTTGGTAAGGAGAAGGGGAAAATCTAGGAAGAGATGGGCAGAAAAAAAAACATGTTCCAAAATAAAAAAAAAATTAAGTAAAAAAAAAAATAACCCATGCAAGTATGTAATGTGGCTATAATGTTTCTTTGAAAACAGTTTCTCCACATTTCAGGTTATTTTATCATTTGATAATTTGAAGAACTGAGGCATGAAACACCTACATTTACTTTAAGCATTGATCACCTTTTCAGAAATGACTTGTGCATGAATAAGTTTCTCCCTGGAGAATTATTAGTTCTGAGACTGGTCAATAACATGATTGATTTGTATTTTTCTTGTGTGCTGGAGGATGGGGATGAAGCCACTGTACTGTGTGAAAAGTAATTAAAACTCTATTAGGAGAGATATGAGACTGAACACTGTTTTCAGCCTAAGTCCAAAGTGTCCGGCCTTTATGAGAGCTGTGTTTAGTAGTGCTATATTGCCTCCATATTGAAAATAATTTTATTCCTTTTTGTTTGTTTCTAGAGACTTCTAAGTCTAAATGTACTTATATTTTGATAGTAAATAATTTCCTACTTTAGACATTTTTTAAAGAAATGAATTTCCTCACCAGCACCATTAATTGCTACAAATGCAATTTATTTATGAATAAATTTGTTATAAAAATGACATTATACATATCTTCAAATTATTAATTACTAACTGTAAGTAGTAATTTTAGGTTAATATCTAAGGTTAGATTTATATTTAGAAACTTGATAATAGTTTTTAATCACCTTGAAATTTTGTTTTAAGACTTTGTAAAGCATGAATGTTTTTCTCCAAGGGTTTCAAAGTTTTCTGTATTTTAGACTGGAAACTTTGCTATTTTGCTTTCGTTGCCTAGTAGAATAAGGAGGATAACATTTGTTAATTACTTTGACTGCCGAATACTATTCTTGAGATTCTCAGAAACTAGAATAGACATTGTTATTTAAATGTCAGGTTGACACTACTTCTTGGCAGAGAAGACAGAGGAGCAACTGCACATGTGTGGTATTACTTTTACATACAGTTAGGGAAGTACACTATGCACTAGTTCCATAAGTAACATATCTAAATGAAAGAGGAGAAAGCCACACACCAATTTTTTTATTTATATTTTTTACCTTTAAAATTATAAAAGTCCTTGAGTAAAGGGTCATGCTTTCTACAGAAAATTATTTTGTAATAAATTTGTTTCTGATTTCAATTCAGGATTTTGAAAAATTACATTTTTACACTTCAATGAAAAATAATTTTTCAATCACAGTTATACTCAAAAGATTTTTTGTATGCAAATTTTTCTCACCAAAGAAAACTGCTAATATATCAAAGTAACAGTGCAAAAATGAACAGTTCAACTCATTGTTTCATGTTCTTCTCTCATATTGTAAATCTTTATAGGCAAATGATAAGCTTTTGTGATTCTTATTCAGAATTTTGGATAAGTGTCTTTGTATACTTCAATGAAAGTAATTTTTAAAGTATAGTTAAAATACTTAAAATGTATTCTTATATACCCATTCCCCATACTAAAAGTAGTGTTCCCTATAAAATATTAGGATCCAGAAAGATGCTTTTTATGACAAATGCTATTTTTGTAATATCAGAAATACAGCATAAAGATACTTTGTGAATTTAGAGTGAACTATTATATAAAGCCAAGACACTAAAATTTAAAAAATATTCTATGGAAGTTCTACAGGTCTGTGATGAGTTTGAATAGAATTATTTGGTAAATTTCATTATAAGTCTTACAGTATAATAATATTTTATCAAAAGAGTGTTATAACCAGAACAAGATGCTTCATAAAATTGTTTCCATTCTGAATTATAACAATACCTAGCTTTCAAAACTTGGAATATAGTGGGTGTTCCCTTTTTCAAAATAGGTAGAGTACTATATGCCCATAACACTTTCCACTTTAGGAAGGGTTTTGCCTTCTATGTCACAGACAGATGATGTTACATTCCAATAGTAATCTCTTATTATTGATAGGTGCTATATCAATTATATTTACCTTCTAGCTTAATTATACATTTTAAATACTGAAATAAAAATTAAGATGGAATCACAGTACAAAATAATTCAAACTAGAAATTATAGTTGTTGCTTTTTTAACTAGTTAAGAGAATGCTTAAAGCTACCAAATATAACCATATGATACCATAAAAATACATTCTCAGGTTTTGGCATTGGTGAAACTTCTCCATCTTTGGAGGAGCTAAAGAAATACTTTTACAATTATAGAAAAAAGCAGTTAAGTCAGCTTTCTGTCAACTTGACACAAGTTAGAGTCATTTTAGAAAAAGGAAACTATGGTTTAGAAAATGCTCACAACTAGACTGACCTGAAGGCAAACCTGTGATTTATTTTCATAATTGATGTGCGGGGGCCCAGCTCACTGTGATCAGTGCCTCTGCTGTAAGAAAGCAGGCGGAGCAAGTCATGAAGAGCAACCCAATAAGCAGTGTTCCTTCATGTCCTCCGGGTTCCTGCCCTGTTTGAGTTACTGGCCTGACTTCCCTGGATAAAACTACACTGTAACATGAAATAAACCCCTTCTTTCCAAGCTGATTTTGATCATGGCATTTCATTACAGGACGAGAAATCATAACTAAAACAACAGGTAATTACAAGGTTACTCTTGCACACCAGTTGCCTTTTTCAATCCAAACTTCTCAAGACCAGAATAGTATTTACTATTTTTTTAAAAAAAATAATTTATTCTTTCATATATTACAACCTGACCACAGTTTCTGCTCGCTCCTCTTCTTCCAGTAGTGTTTTGTCCTGCCCTACCCTCATCCTCTCCTATCTTCAGAAAAAGGCATGCCTCCCATGGATATCAACCAAATAGGGCATGTCAAGTTGCAGTAAGACTAGACATCTCCCCTCATATTTAGGTTGAACAAGGCAACCTAATAGGAGGACAAAAGGAAAGTATCTGCCTTTTTGGTATTTAGTAAAGCCTTTTAGTTACTAAAGTGTTAGTAAAGAGTTAGGTTTGCTTAATTCGTTCAGTAAGTGGACTTACAAGTCCAATTATGTTCTCAGAAAAGAGCAACTGCTTTTTCCAGAGCACAACATAAACAAGATTTGGAGCAAGAATTTCATAGAGTATGTAATTTTTGAACTTTATTTTGTGAATTTAGTGTGTGTGTGTGTGTGTGTGTGTGTGTGTGTGTGTGTGTGTGACAGAATGAATGTGGAGATCACAGAGTAACTTGCAGTAGTGGATTCTCTCCTACCATGTATGTCTTAGGGAATGAACTCATTCCACCAGTCCATGAGGCTGAGAAGCAACAGTCTCTAGCCATTAAGCCATCTCAGATCCACACAGTGGTTCCTGTCATTTTTTTAAAAATGAATTTAAAACTAAGTGTATGAATGACTAGCAGAGTTCTAAATAGGTTATCATGAGGCTACTTCTGTGAAAGAAATTACAAATATTACTCATGATTCTGTGACTCATACATCCTGCAATATAGAAAATAAATCTAAGAATTTATTAGATGACACTATGTTCTTATACTTAAGCAAGAAGGTAAAGTGAATTTCTTAAAGATCTGCAATGAGTCAATGGCAGACATAACATTTTATTTTAGAATTTAATTACTAGCAAACTTTTTACTCATATGGCAAGTCAATACTTGTAACTTTAATTAAAATTCACTCTGATCTTAATGAGTCTGAGAGTCAGCAAGGAAAAAAAACATGAAAAATTAAGATAGCCCATGAAAATCAAGGTTAAGTTTATTAGAAAAGAAAGATGCTTACACATTTTATATCTTAAAATCATGTTTGGATGTTAGAATTTCTCCCAGGAATTATCTAGAGAAGTCATGTATTGCTGTGACTCTGCAAAAAGGACTGTGATAGACTAATAAATTGTGTTTTAACAATGTGAAAATTTTGAATGTTATCTAAGTCAATGACATTTAAAGTGTGTTGCATAGACCTGTGTTGTTTCATAAACTGTTGGTTACTATAGAAACTGAAAGCTTTTATAGCATTCAATATTCTGCTAAGTATAAAAATAAATTGGAGGTTGTATTTTATATGTCTCCTTTAAAACATGTTTTCCCAATAATTATTTATATTAATAAAATCTGGTCTTTCAGCTAGTTTGAGTAGCAATTGTTGAAGACAAAATGCATTCTGAAAATAGTTATTCAACATCTTCATGAGGCTTTACAATGTGCAAGGCATCATATTTGTAACTGATATTAAAAATATAAGCCAGAATCCCCTTTAAAGTGAAGGTGAGATGGGTGGTAAGTAGTAGGTTGTATCTGTTATTGTTGTTGCTATTTTGAAATAGACTCTTGATTGATAAGTCAGTAAGGCCTGGAATGCACTATTAGTCCCATTGGCCTTAACTTCCCAAGGTTTGTGATTATAGGTATGTTCTTTCACACCTAGACTACAGGAACAATTAAGACACTGAATTCTGTAGGTAGAGTTATATGAATGTGAAACTTTTCTTTAATTGTTGTTAGGGACAAGTTATTTAATTACTATGATTATATAAAAGGGACATGGAGATATCAGAGAGGGTTACAGAATACACTACTATAAATGAAATATGTATAGCAAAACAAACTTGTATTTCCACTACTATTGTGTTTAAGAAACATTATTTCATCATAGTTTAAGAAAGTAGTTAATCATATAATGTAATTTAATATTTTCAAATATCATGAGCTTAGACTGTTTAAGAAACATTATTTCATCACAGTTTAAGAAAGTAGTTAATCATATAATGTAATTTAATATTTTCAAATATCATGAGCTTAGACTGTGTAACTGAGGTTTAGATACAAAAGTTAAGATCATAGCAGGTCTGTTTCAAATACTAGTTTCACTACATATTAGCTTTGTAACCAGTTGTGAGAAGCAAACTTTAGCATAGTGCTTGACTTTTTTATGAGAGTCAAAAAATTGCATATGGGTACTTTTACTTTCTTCTCAAATAAGAGTACATTACTCTTGTATTTTATGTCAACACAATGAGAAGGGATCTTACTCATTTAATGCCTCACATGTATTCACTTTATTCTAGACTTCAGTGCCCACACTGGTAGCTTATAGTTCTGATAACTATTTATCGTTTCAAGTCAAAAATGAAAACACTGATCTTCTTATGTTATGCATACTTACTACAAATGGTCAGAAAATTGAAGCTAAGTGTGATGGCTCTTGGCCATAATCCAAATACTCTGGAGGCTGAGCTTGGAAATCAAGAGTTCTAGAACAGGTTGGTCTAATTTGCTGAATTATATAGTAGTCTGGAGTATACAGGAAGACCTTATCTAAAAAAAAAATCAATCCAAAAGCAAACAAAATAAAATATAAAATGGAGGAACAGAATAAAGGAAGGAATCATTTATAGATATACATGAAAAATAAAACCATAAGCAACATTTTTGTGAATATTCCTATAGGATTTTTTTTACATATATTTGTAGCAGTTAAAAAGCAGGGTGAACAGGAGCTCTAACCAACCAACCCAGGATTTTAGCATGCTGAAGGAGCATGGTGGCTACCAGAGTGATTGGTGAGATATGTTGTTGCTGAGACAAAGAATGATGCCGATCTGTGACCTTGCTGAGGACCCTGAGAAGGGTGACAGGGAAGTTGTATTAGACATATGTTCCTGACCTACCTTTGCCTACCTATATCTCAGATGAGACAAGCTTCCTTGCCTCAAGTTTTTAGACCTTGTGGGATAGAGAATCATAAAGAAAAGTTATAACGACTCTTGTATTTTTCTTAAAGCTGACCAGTTATTTGGACTCAATAATGGATTGGTCTAGAAATCAACCCAATATTGGAAATAACAGTATTCATTTGGAAGTCTGGTTCTGGACATTTTCAGAGACATATTTAGAAGTTAGCTGCAGTTCTCTATGATGTTATATTAGCAAGAGATAAAGTTGGAGCAGGACCTGGATTTAAAATAGGTGTTAGCACATATATTAAAACTCTTTTAATTGTCAGGTTAAAATTACTTTTGTCTCTTCTGCAGTATTTATTGTAAGTTGCATTGATTGTATACTTTCTAATTGTGTTAGTGTGTTGACCTGGCAAGTCTATTATGGGGGTCTATCAACCAGCTTTTGTCTTAGTGCCCTGAGTATTAGAAAACCTAATTCTCTGACAAAAGCTTGAAAGTGCTGGAAAAAGTGAGTTAGACTTTAAGCAGAAGCAAGAGGGTAGTGGGCTTGATTATTGCTGATATAACAGCTTTAATTACATTAATTGCTAGCACCACTGCTTCTGCAATTGCTTTGACACAAGAAGTTAAGACAACTACTTTTGTTAATCATTTAGCAAAAAATGTTACTAATGTGTTGAGTATACAAGAGGATTTATATAGGTGTTTGGAACAATGGATTGATGCTCTATATACTATTCAAATTATTGGAAGGAGGTTCAGGGTTTAAGAGTTAGGAGCCATCTCTAGTGTCATGATGAATACCATTGGAGCGGTGTTACTTCTAAAATTTACAATGATAGTCACTATAATTAGAAAAAAGTATAAAGACACCTGTAGGTATTTGTCATAATTTTAACACTTCTTTAGATGTTTTAACTTTGCATAGTGAGCATTGATGCTGCAGATAATGCTGATAAAATTATCCATGACTTGAGGTCGGTATTTCTGTTTTGGTCAAACCTCAGGAATGGCATATATAGCTTGATCTTGCTACCTTTTTTTGTTCTGGGAATACTTTTATTCTGGCCCATCATGTAAAGCGTGCCTCCAACAACATCAACATGCTGGCAGCCAAAGTACATGACTTGAAATTGAAAATTGACCCCCATACAAAGTTACTAATTTAATAGGCTGTCAAGCCAAGGATGGGTACTATTCTGCACAGAGCCTTACTGACCTAAGACATAAGTGCATTGCTTTTGATAATGCATATTCCACAACAGGTAAGGAAGGTATTCTTGTCAGAACCACCTAAGGCTTAGTCTGGTTTATGCAATAAAAAGGAGGAGATGTGGAGAGCTTTTGGGGCTGCCTGTCAGGAATCTGACATTAGGCTAAAACAAAGAAATAACTTCAGGCAGGAATACCTTTGGCTAGAATGAAGAAGTAATTACAGGCAGGAATCTAAAACTTAAGCTAGAACAAAGAAGTAGGCTTCATACTTAAAAATGACTTTGGACTAGGACAGGAAAGTAGGCTCAGATATTTTGAACATCCTGTTAAGTCCTTAGAAAGAGTGATCATAGGAGTGATCATGGGACTCTGTTTATTGTTCTGCTTGTTCTTTGACTATCTGGGTTTATTGTCTTGCTTGTTTCTTGACTATTTACATCTATAGTATTGTTAATTCCTCAACCTAGAACTGACGTTAATACTTGCTTTTTTTGTTGCTTTTTTGTTGTTTTTTTTGTTTGTTTGGTTGGTTTTCTTTGTTTTTCAAGACAGGGTTTCTCTGCTTAGTTCTGGCTGTCCTGGAACTCACTCTGTAGACCAGGCTGGCCTCAAACTCAGAAATCCACCTGCCTCTGCCTCCCAAGTGTTGGGATTAAAGGCATGCGCCACCACTGCCTGGCTAGACCTTAACGCTTGCATGTAATTTAGCAGCATAAAAGCAAAAAAAAAGAAGATGTGGGATGGTGTAGGGGATTAATTGGGGAGGATGGTGAAAGGGAATAACATCTGAAATGTAATAAATAAAATATCGATAAAAAAAGCAGGGTAAAAATCCTTTAATATGGGGCTAGTTACCTTCACTGTCAGTTTCAGAAGAGCAAAACTGTGGCACTAAGCTTTGACATACATCATCATAGTGGTCTTTTTACAGTGTAGAGTGTTTTAAGACATGCATACACCTAAAAGTGCCATTTTTCCTAAGGCTATTAGCTTTGTTTTGATGTGTTGTTCGATTCAGTTTGTGAGAATTTTATTGAGTATTTTTGCATCAATATTCATAAGAGAGTTTGTTCTGTAGTTCTCTTTGTTGGGTCTTTCTGTGGTTTGGGTATGAGTGCAATTGTAGCTTCATAGAACGAATTGGGTAGTGTTTCTTCTGTTTCTATTCGATGGAATAGCTTGAAGAGAATTGGTATTAGGTCTTCCTTGAAGGTCTGATAGAATTCTGCACTAAAACCATCTGGTCCTGGACTTTTTTTGGTGTGGAGACTTATAATGACTTCTTCTATTTTTTCAGAGTTTATAGGACTGTTTAGATGGTTTATCTGCTCCTGATTTAATTTTGGTATCTGGTACCTGTCTACAAAATTGTCCATTTCATCCAGATTTTCCAAGTTTGTTGAGTATAAGCCTTTGTAGTAGGATCTGATAATTTTTTTTAATTTCCTCAATTTCTGTTGTTATATCTCCCTTTTCAGTTCTGATTTTATTAATTTAGATACTGTCTCTGTGCCCTTTGTTCAGTCTGGCTAATTGTTTATCTATTTTGTTGATTTTCTCAAAGAACCAGCTCCTGGTTTTGTTGATATTTTGTATAATTCTCTTTGTTTCTACTTGGTTGATTTTAGCTCTGAGTTTGATTATTTCCTGCCGTCTACTCCTCTTAGGTATGTTTGCTTCTTTTTGTTCTAAATCTTTCAGGTGTGCTGTCATGTTGTTAATGTATGCTCTCTCTATTTTCTTTTTGTAGGTACTTAGTGCTATGAGTGTTCCTCTTAGTACTGCTTTCATGGAGTCCCACAAGTTTTGGTATGATGTGTACTCCTTTTCATTAAATTCTAAATTTAATTTCTTTCTTTCTTTCTTCCTTTATCAAGTCATCCTTGAGTAGAGCGTTGTTCAGTTTCCATGTGTATGTGGGCTTTCCATTGTTTTGTCATTATTAAAGACCAGCCTTAGTCCATGGTGGTCTGATAGGGTGCAAGGAATTATTTCAATCTTTTGTATCTGTTGAGGCCTGTTTTGTGACCAATTATATGGTCTATTTTGGAGAAGGTACCATATGGTGCTGAGAAAAAGGTATATTCTTTTGTTTTAGGGTGAAATGTTAAATCCATTTGGTTCATAACTTCTGTTAGTTTTATTGTGTCTCTATTTAGTTTCTGTTTCCATGATTTGTCCATTGCTGAGAATGGGGTGTTGAAGTCCCCCACTATTATTGTGTGAGATGTGATGTATGCTTTGAGTTTTAGCAAAGTTTCTTTTATGTATGTGGGTGCCCTTGCATTTGGGGCATAGATGTTCAGAATTGAGAGTTCATATTGGTACATTTTTCCTTTGATGAGTATAAAGTGTCCTTCCTTGTCTTTTTTGATTAGGTTTGGTAGAAAAATCAATTTTATTTGATATTAGAATTGCTACTCCAGCTTGTTTCTTGGGACCATTTGCTTGGAAGATTGTTTTCCATCCTTTTACTCTGAGGTAGTGTCTGTGTCTTTGTCACAGAGGTGTGTTTCCTGTATGCAGCAAAATTCTGGGTTTTGCTTATGTATCCAGTCTGCTAACCTATGTCTTTTTATTGGAGAGTTGAGTCCATTGATATTAAGAGATATTAAGGAAAAATGATTGTTGCTTCCTGTCACTTTTGCTGTTGGTGGTAGAATTGTGTTTGTGTAACTTTCTTCTTTTGAGGTTGTTGGGAGATTACTTTCTTGTTTTTCCTACGTTGTAATTTCCCCCCTTGTGTTGGAGGTTTTTTTTTTTTTTCATTATCCTTGGAAGGGATGGATTTGTGGGAAGATATTGTGTAAATTTGCTTTTGTCATGGAATATCTTAGTTTCTCCATCAATATTGATTGAGAGTTTTGCTGGGTATAGTAGTCTGGGCTGGCATTTGTGTTCTCTTACGGTCTGTATGATATCAGTCCAGGATCTTCTGGCTTTTATAATCTCTGGTGAGAAGTCTGGTGTAATTCTTATAGGTCTGCCTTTATATGTTATGTTACCTTTTCCCTTACTGCTTTTAGTATTTTTCTTTGTTTTGTATATTTAATATTTTGATTATTATGTGACAGGAGGTATTTCTTTTCTGGTCTAGTCTATTTGGGGTTCTGTAGGCTTCTTGTATATTTAAGGACATCTCTTTCTTTAGGTTAGGGAAGTTTTCCTCTATAATTTTGTTGAAGATATTTACTGGCCCTTTAACTTGGGAGTCTTCACCCTCATCTATACCTATTATCCTTAGGTTTGGCCTTCTCACTGTGTCCTGGATTTCCTGGATGTTTTAGGTTAGGAGCTTTTTGCATTTTGCGTTTTCTTTGACAGTTGTGTCAATGTTTTCCATGGTATCTTCTGCACATGAGATTCTCTCTTCTGTCTCTTGTATTCTGTTGGTGATGCTTGCATCTATTACCCCTGGTCTTTTTCTTAGGTTTTCTATCTCCGGGGTAGTCTCCTTTTGAGATTAATTTATTGCTTCTACTTCCATTTTTAGATCCTGGATGGTTTTGTTTAATTTTTTCACTTGTTTGTTTGCTTTTTTTTTTTTTTTTTTTTTTTTTGCAATTCCTTAAGGGATTTTTGTGTTTCCTCTTTTACGGTTCCTATCTGTTTACCTCTGTTCTCCTCAAATTCTTTGAGAGTGTTATTTATGACCTTCTTAATGTCCCCTAACATCGTCATGAGAAGTGATTTTAATTCTGTGTCCTGCTTCTCCGGTGTGATGTGGTGTTCAGGGCTTGCTATGTTGGGAGAACTGGGTTTTGATGATGCCAAGTAACTTTGGTTTCTGTTGTTTATGTTCCTGCACTTGCCTTTCGCCATTTGGTTAACTCTAGTGCTACTCATTCTCACTGGTTCTAACTGGGGACTGTCTTTCCACTTATCTTGCTTGTGCCAGAACTCCTCAGGGTCCAGATGTCTCTGTGATTCTGTGATCCTGAGCTCCAGCTGCTCTGAGTGCAGTGTCTCCTCTAGGATATCTCAGTGTAAGGCGTCTTCTTGAGATCAGACCAACTAGGTGTTCACTGCTCAGAGTGCAGTGGTTCCTCTAGAATGCCTCAGGATAAGGTGACTGCTGCTCTGGGTTCCGTCGCTCCTCTAAGATGACTCTGGGTATGGTGTTCCCTGCTCTTGAGGTTGGTGGCCTCCCTAGGATGTCTCAGCATATGGTTTCCACAAAGGTGTAGACCCACTGGGTGTCTGCTTCTCTGAGGACACTGACCTCTCTGGGATGTCTCAGGATGCAGTTTCTGCAAGGGTACAGATCCGCTGGTTGCCTGCTCCTGCCACTGGGATCCAGAGAGTGGTGGAAGTGGAGTGGAATTTCACAAGGGCAGGGTTTGGGTACCTGGGGGAGGGGGTCCTGCGAGCTTCCTAGTCCCAGCTGTGGCTCTGGTGCTTAGGGTTGTGCACCACTGGCCCTACCTGCCTCCCTGAGGACACTGACCTCTCAGGGATGTCTCAGGATACAGTTTTCACAAAAGTGCAGACCCCCTGGTTATCTGCCTCTTTGAGGACACTGGCCTCTCAGAGATGTCTCAGGATACTGTCTCCACAAGGGTGCAGCCACCCGCTGGGTGTCTGCTCCTGCTACTGGGATTCGGAGAGCCACTTTTTGCATTTAGATTGAATCTTTTCTGATGAACTCTTTTTATCCTCATTATGTAGTATACACACACACACACACACATACACACACAAACACACACAGATTTAAAGACAAGGCATCATGTAGCACAGACTGACTTTGAAATCTCTATGTAGCTGAGGCTCACATTCCACCCCTGATCCTCCTACCTCCACCTCCTGAATTCTGTGATTACATGTGTATTCCACAATATACCCCTGCCTCCAACACCCACACCCAGAGACAATTTGACTCCTACAAGGTCTGGCATAACCAAGCTCACAGGTGAGACTCTCAATAAACTAATACCTGGACTAACTGGGACCCCCATGGGGCCCAACCAAGGCAGGACCTATCTGCCCTTCTAGACACACATCTTCCATCTGGCACACAAATCTGACCAGGGCAGAGCCAGTGCTCCAGACCCCCTCCCATTCCCAGAGACAGCTTGACTTCCAGGACGACTGTCATAACCAGACTCAAAAGTAAGATACCTGCCAACCCCAATACCTTGTCTTCTTAGTTCCCCAAGGGGCCTAGATGATGCAAGAACTATTTGCCTTGCTGGACACATATCCTTTCAGTCCACAACTGTTCCTGAGGGCAGATCAGGTGCTTCAGAAGCCCCCCTACACACACACACACACACACACACACAGACAGCTTGACTACCAGGAGGTCCCTCATAACCAGGCTCATAGGAGGGGCACGCTCCAGTCAGAATCAGCAAAACCAGTTAACATAAAAGATAATCAGATGGCAGAAGGCAAGCATGAGAATATAAGCAGCAGAAACCAATGCAACATGCTACTACGAGAACCCAGTACTCCACCACAGCAGACCCTGGATACCCTAACATACCTGAAAATAAGGATTCTGACCTAAAACTCCCATCTAATGTAGATGATAGAGGACCTTAGAAAGCACATAAATAAATTTCTTAAAGAAATACTGGAGAACACAGGTAAACAGGTAGAAACCCTTAAAGGAGAAACACATAAATCCCTTAAAAAAATACAAGAAAACACAATCAAATAGGTGAAGGAATTGAACAAACTAGTCCAAGACCTAAAAATGGAAGTAGAAACAATAGAGATATCACAAAGGGAGGCAACCCTGAAGATTGAAAAACTAGGAAGGAGATCAGGCGTCACCAACAGAATAAAAGAGATAGAAGATGCCATAGAAGATGGCACAACAGCCAATGAAAATACAAAGCACAAAAGCTCCTAACTTAAAACATTCAAGAAGTTCAGGACATAGTGAAAAGATCGAACAAGAATAATAGGAATAATAGAAGAGAGTGAAGACTTCCAATTTAATGGGCCAGAAAACAAAATCACAGAAGAAAACTTCTATAACCTAAAGAAAGAGATAGCCATAAATGTAAAAGAAGCCCACAGAACACCAAATAAATTGGACCAGAAAAGAAATTCCTCCCATCACATAATACTCAAAACACTGAATATACAGAACAAGAAAAATATTGAAAGTGGTAAGGGGAAAAGGCCAAACATATAAAGGCAAGCCTATCAGAATTACACCAGATGTCTCAACAGAGATTCTAAAAGCCAAAAGATCTTGGACAGATGTCATGCGGACTGGAAGAGAACACAAATGCCAACCCAAACTACTAAACCTAGAAAAAATCTCAATCACCTTAGAGGAGAAATCAGGATATTCTGTGACAAAAATAAATTTAAATAATATCTTTCCACTCATCCAGACCTGCAGAGGATAATAGAAGGAAAACTCCAACATAAGGAAAGAAATCACACCCAAAAATAACAAAGAAATAAATCAGCTCACAACAAACCCAAAAGAAGAGAACTATAGAATCGTAAAACGATCTCTAACAAAAAAATATCAGGAAGCAACAATCATTGGTGTTTAATATCTCCCAACATCAATCGACACAGTTCCCCAATAAAAAGACATAGGCTAACTGACAGCTACTATTGTTAATCATTTAGCAAAAAATGTTACTAATGTGTTGAATATACAAGAGGATTTAGATTGGCATTTGGAAGAATGGATTGACGCTCTTTTATACTATTCAAATTATTGGAAGGAAGTTCAGAATTTATGAGTAAGGAGCCATCTTGAGTGTCCTGCCAAATACCATTGGATTCATGTTAGTTCTAAAATTTACGGTGGTAGTCATTATAATTAGGAAAAAGTTTAAAGACATTTGCAGTGTATTTGGCATAATTCTAACTCCTCTCTGGATGTTTTAACTTCACATAGTGAGCTTATGAATGTTCACTCAAATTTCAAGAATGCTGCTCTGCTGAGAGTTGATGTGGTAGATAATGCTGATAAAATTACTCATGGCCTGAGGTCAGACAGAGTTATTAAATTAACAGGCTGGCAAGCCAAGGAAGGTTAAAATTCTGCACAGAGCCCTAACAACATAAGACAAGTACATTAGTTTTGACAATGCATATTCCATGATGGGTAAGGAAGTCATTCTTGTCAGAACAACTTAAGACAGGATCAGTCTTGTTATGAAACAAAAAAGGGGGAGAGGCAGAGAGCCTTTGGAGCTGTTTGGCATAAATCTGACATGGTCCAAGGACAAGGAAATGGGCTGCTTGGCAGGAATGTGACATGGTCCAAGGACAAGGAATTAGGCTTCAGGAAGGAATCTGACATTATGCTAGAACCAAGAAGTAATTTCAGATAGGAATCTAAATTTTAGACTAGAACAAGGAAGTAGGCTTCAGACATGAAAATGACTTTGGGCTAGGACTGGGAAGTTGGCTCAGATATCTTGATATGCCCCTAGAAACAGTGATCATGGGGGTGTTCATGGAATTTTGTTTATTGTCTTGCTTGTTCTTTGACTATTTGTATTTATTGTCTTACTTGTTCCTTGACTATTTGAATCTAGTGTATTGCTAGTCCCTCAAGAGAGAACTGACCTTAAGACTTGCATATAATTTAAATGGTATAAAAGCAAAAAGGAAGAGTGGGGATGAGATACTGGGGTTTTAAGGAGGAAAAATGGGGAAAGAGGGTGACATCTGAAATGTAAATAAAATATCCAAAAAAATTATCAGTCACCACAATCAAGTAGGCTTCATCCCAAGGATTCAGGGATGGTACAATGTACAGAAATCCATCAATGTAATGCACTATATTGAAAAAATTTACACGATCATCACTTTAGAGGCTGAAAAAGACTTTGATGTAGTATGACAGCCTTTGATATTAAATTTCTTGGAAAAATCAGGAACTCAAGGCCCATACCTAAACATAATAAAAGCAATATACAGCAAACCAAGAGCCAATATCAAATTAAATCAGAGAAACATGAAGCAATCCCACTAAAATCAGGGACAAAACAAGGCTGCTGACTCCCTATTTATTCAATATAGTACTCAAAGTTCTAGCTAGAGCAATTAGACAACAAATAGTGGTCAATGGATACAAAGTTGAAAGGAAGAAGTCAAGGTATGACTCTTTGTTTATGATTGATAGTACACACAAGGAAACCCAAAATTCTACCAGAGAACTTCTACACCTGATAAACAACTTAAGCAAAGTGGTTCAATATAACATTAACTCAAACAAATCAGTACTCTTCCTCTACAGAAAGGATAAACTGGCTGGAAAAAAATTAGTGAAATAACACCCTTCCTAATAGTCACAAATAATATAAAATATCTTAGTGTAACTCTAACCAAGTAAGTGAAAGATCTGTATGACAAAAACTTCAAGTCTCTGAAGAAAGAAATCAAAGAAGAGACTGAGGAGACCCTGGGTTGATTCTCTGCCCCCAATCTCACAGAACCCAGAGGAAGTGGGCCTTCCAGGAGCTCTAACCCAGGTAGTATCTTAGGTAAGGAGAAAGCAACACCAGCCCCAAACGGAGTAACTGGGACCCACTAGGACCCAGGAAGTCACTCCTGGCCTGGAGCACTGATTCCTTCCTGTCTGTGCCTGAGCACTGAGCAGATCTTGGGCCTCAGCAGTAACCCTCACCCCACACAGTTCTGATACAACCAAAATAATAGGAAAGACAGGCTCCAGTCAGAGACAGGGCAGGTGGCACTAAGGAGATCCAGATGGTGAAAGGCAAGCACAAGAACATAAGCATCAGCAACCCAGGGTACTTGGCATCATTAGAACCTAGTTCTTTCAGCAGACTACATTTGGCTGAAAGGGACCATTCCTGATGTTGCTGACCACTCCCTCTGCTGTGAATGTTGATAGAATATTGGCTTAGATACACGCCTTTCATGTGAAACCAGCTCCAGAGGGACCATTGCCCAATTGAATAGTCCAGTGCACTCAAAGCCCACTCAAGATAAAGATCCAAAGGCAGACTAAAGCTGACTAAGATGATTCCACCTGAGGTACCCATGGTCTGGACCATGATCCCATTCCTGATGGGAAGGCCTGGACTAGCCTTGGGGGCAACCTTTGTGTCCCCCAAAAGTTGATGCCTACCAGGTCTCCTCAGGCCACAGTACTTCCAATGCAGAAAGATGTATTAGATGAGACTCAGCCGAATTTGGATTGGTCAGAACTCAGGCTGGTTCAGATAATAAAGTGGGTTTTTCAGGTGTTAAATTCTATTAACCCAAAGGCTACTCAGGCTTGCTGGCTCTGTTATGATGTAGCCCATTCTTACTATGAGGCTATGGGTCTCATAGGTAATTCCTCAACCACTGTCTCACCCTCAAACTGCCACTGGACCTCTCAAGGTGCTAAGATTATGCTAACAGCCATCTCTGGATGAGGAATCTGCCTGGAAAAGGTCCCATATAATCACTCTCACCTGTGTAATACAACTGTCTGTGTAGCATAGGAAGACACTGTTAGTTACTTACTCCCCCCCGAAGATGGTTCGTGCACACGTAGAAGAGGATTTACCCCTGTGATAATTCCAGGGTGCTAAACCAAGCCCAAGACTTCTGTGTCATGGACCGGCTGGTGCCTAGGCTAATATACCATGCTGAAAATGATGTTCTAGATGCCTGGGAGGGAAGACTCCACAGGTCCAAAAGAGAACCCATTAGCATGACTCTTGCAGTCCTCTTGGGTTTGGGGGTAGTTGCAGGAATAGCTACCAGAGGAACTGCCCTAGTTCTACAGCCTGAGTACTATCAGAGACTTAGAGAGGCTATTGATGTAGATATCCAGGCTATGGATGATTCAATCTCTAAACTACAGGAATCCTTGGCCTCTCTTTCTAAAGTACTCATGCAGAATAAAAGGGGATTAGATCTCCTTTTCCTTCAACAAGGCAGGTTGTGTACAACTTTGAAAGAAGAATGTTGTTTTTATATAGATCATTCAGGAGTAATCAAAGATTCCATGGCCAAGGTCCGAGAAAGGCTATCTAAGAGACAAAGAGAAAAAGAACAGAATCTAGGGTGGTTCTAGTCATGGTACAATAAATCTCCCTGGTTTACTACCTTAGTTTTGGCCATAACGAAACCCCTTATAATCTTGCTTCTATTGCGCACCTTTGGCCCCTACAGTCTAAATCGCTTAGTTAAATTTGTTAAAGATCATATTAATACCATACAAATGCTTGTGCTTAGATAACAATACCATGGTGTATACCAAGATGATAGCTTATATTCCAAGATTGGAATCAGCCACAAAGAAAAGGGGGGAATGTTAAGAATTCAGTTAAACTTAAAAATTAACTGCCCCAGGACACATCCTGGGAGGAGCACATTCCTTAGTCCAAAGGACACCTACTGGATTACCCTGCTGGATTAACATTAAGAGGCAGAAGGGATTAACATTCCTCAGCTCACAGGGAAGAGAACCCACCTACTGGCAAGAAAGGCCCAGAGCACATAGACACATTCCACAGGACAGATCAACCCTTGACACTTACAGACAAGGGAGATGTTGCTACCTCATTCCCCAAAGACCGATCAGTTTAAAAGCCACACCGTTCTGCCAATAATATTGTGCTTAGTCACTGTTTCTCTAGTCCACCCCTTAAACTGTATAAAAACTGCTCTTAATCTCAATTCGGGGTTTCTCTTGCCTACATACAAGGGAACCCCAGTGCACTGGATTATTATCATTAAAGCTCATGTTTTTGCAGTGAAAAAAAAATAAAAAAACCTAGTTCTCCCACACAAGAAAGTCCTGAATTCCCCATATCACTAGGAAAGCAAGATTCAGATTTAAAATCACTTCTAATGATGATGATAGAGGACTTTAAGAAGCATATAACTAACACTCTCAAAGAATTTGAGAAGAACACAGGTAAACAGGTAGCAGCCCTTAAAGAAGAAGCACAAAAATCCCTTAAAGAATTACAAGAGAACACAACCAAACAGGTGAAGGAATTGAACATACATCAAAGAAGATCTCAGAAGATAGATCTCCCATGCTCATAGATTGGCAGGATTAACATAGTAAAAATGTCCATATTACCAAAAGCAATCTACTGATTCATTGCAATTCCCATCAAAATTCCAACTAAACTCTTGCACAGAGATAGAAATAACAATTCTTAACTTTATCTGAAATAACAACAAACAAAACTCCACGATGCCAAAAATAATTCATAACAATAAAAGAACTTCTTTGGGAATCACCATCTCTAACCTCAAACTGTACTACAGAGCAATAGTGATTGAAACCTCATGGTACTGGTACAGAGACAGGCAAGTAGATCAATGGAATAGAATTAAAGACCCAGAAATAAATCCAGATGCCTATGGTCACTTGAACTTTTACTTGATCTTTGACAAGGTTTGGTTTCTGTATATGGGATAGATCCCCAGGTTGGACAGTTTCTGGATGCTCTTTCCTTCAGTCTCTGTTCCACTTTGTCCTTGTATTTCCTTTAGACAGGAGCAGTTCTGGGTAAAAATTTTGAGAAGGGTTGGTGGTCCCATCCCTCAACTGGGGGCCATTCCTAACCTCTGGATATGGTCTCTACAGGTTCTCTCTCTCCCCTTTGTTGAGAATTTTTGCTAATGTCATCTTGGTTGGGTACTGGAAGCCTCTTGTTTTCCTGTTGTCTGAGATTTTCTGTTGGCTACCCACAATTCCCCATCCCCCATTGCTACATACTTGTATTCAGTTTTCTGACCCTCTGTTCATCTCCTTCATCTTCCCCCACACCTGATCTTGTCCCCTTCTTTTCCTCTTCCCCTCCACTCTTCATTCTAAGTCCTGTCCACCCTGTATATCCTATGATTATTTCACTTCCCCTTCTAAGTAGGACTGAGGCATCCAAACACTTTGGTTTTCCTTCCTGAGTTTCATATGGTCTGTAAATTGTATCACGAATATTCCTACCTTTTTTCCTAATATCCATTTATCACTCAGGATATTTTCTAGTTCCATCAATTTGCCTGCAAAGTTCATGAAATCATTTTTAATAGCTTAATATTACTCCATAGTGTAAATATACCACCATTTTTTGGTATCCATTCCTCTGTTGAGGGACATCTGGGCTGTTTTCAGCTTCTGGCTATTATAAATAAGGCTGTTATGAACATAGTGTAGCACGTTTCCTTATTAAATCTTTTGGGTATATGCCATGGTGTGTTATAGCTGGGTCCTCAGGTAACACTGTGTCCAATTTTCTGAGGAAACTCCAAACTGGTTTCCAGAGTGGTTATACCAGCTTGTAATCCCACCAGCAATGTGGGAGTGTTCTTCTTTCTTCACAGCCTCTCCAGCATCTGCTGTCAACTGTGTTTTTTACCTTAACCGTTCTGACTGGTGTGAGATGGTATCTCAGGATCTTTTTTATTTGTATATCCCTGCTGAATAAAGATGTTGAACATTTCTTTAAGTGATTCTCAGTCATTCGAGATTTTTCAGTTGAGATTTTTGTTTATCTCTGTACCTCATTTTTAATAGGGTTATTTGGTTCTCTCAAGTTTAATTTCTTGAGTTCTTTTTATATTTTGGATATTAGCCCTTTACTGAACATAGAGTTAGTAATGATCTTTTCCCAAACTGTGAGTTGCTGTTTTGTCCTATTGACAGTGTCTTTTGCCTTACAGAAGCTTTTCAAATTAATGGGGTCTCATTTGTTGATTGTTGATCTTTGTATATAAGCTATTGGTGTTTAGGAAATGTTCCCCTGTGTCCATGTGTTCGAGGCTCTTCCTCACTTTCCCTTATATTAGATTCACTATGTCTGGTTTTATGTGGAGGTTCTTGATTTATTTGGACTTGAACTTTGTACAAGGACTGGAAAAAACTCAAAAGTTCTTTAACAGAGAAATAGTTATAGAAAATGTGGTACATTTACACAGTGGAGTACTCAGCCATTAAAAACAATGACTTCATGAAATTCAGAAGCAAATGAATGGAACTAGAAAATATCATCCCGAGTGAGGTAACTCAATCACAAAAGAACACACATGGTATTCAGTCACTGATAAATGGATATTAGCCTCAAAGCTCAGAATACCCAAGATACAATTCATAGAATACATGAAGCTCAAGAAGAAGGAATACGTGTGGATACTTCAGTCTGTCTTAGAAGGGGGAACAAAAGATCCATCGGAGGAGACACAGAGACAAAGTATGGAACAGAGACAGAGGAAAGGCCATACAGAGACTGCCTCATCTGGGGATCCATCCCATATACAGTCGCCAAACTCAGACACTATTGCTGATGCCAAGAAATGCTTGCTGACAAGAACCTGATATCAGCATAACTGTGGCTTCATAGAGTGAATTAGGCAGTGTTCCTTCTGTTTTTATTTTGTGGAATAGTTTAAAGAGTATTGGAATTAGGTCTTCTTTGAAGGTCTGATAGAATACTGTATGAAAACCATCTGGTCCTTAGTTTTTTTTTTTTTTGGTTGGGAGACTTTTAATGACTTCTTCTGTTTCTTTAGGGTTTCTTTGACTGTTTAGATGGTTTATCTGATCCTGATTTAACTTTGGTACCTGCTATCTGTCTAGAACAGTACCCATTTTATCCAGATTTCCCTGTTTTGTTGAGTATAGGCTTTTGTAGTAAGATCTGATAATTTTTTGAATTTCCTTGGTTTTGGTTGTTATGTCTTCCTTTTCATTTTGTTAATTTGGATACTATCTCTGTGCCTTTTGGTTAGTCTGGCTATGGGTTTATCTATCTTGTTGATTTTTTCAAAGAACTAGCTCCATGTTTTGTTAATTCTTTATATAGTTCTCTTTTTTCTACTTGGTTGATTTCAGCCCTGCATTTGATTATTTCCTGCCATCTACTCTTGTATGTATTTCCTTCTTTTTGTTCTAGCACTTTCAGATGTGCTCTTAAGTTGCTAGCGTAGGGTTTCTCCAATTTATTTTTGGAGGTGAACAGGAACTTTGAAACACTTGTCTCCCCTACCCAGCCCCCCCCCCCCCCCCCCCCCCCCCCCCCCCATGGAAGAGGCTAATTAACATTCCTCTGTGAGAGGACACTTGCTGGATTAACAGTCAGAGGAGGAAGGGAGAGGCTGATTAACATTCATCAGACCACATAGAAGGAAACCCAGCTTTAGGTGGGGAAGGCCCAGAGCATGCAGACACATTCTGTAGGATGGACCAACCCTTGACACCTACAGACAAGGGAGGTCCTTGCCACCTCATTCCCTAGAGACCATTCAGTTTAAAAGTCACACTGTTCTGCCAATCACATTGTGCCTAATGGCTGCTGCCCTAAGGACTGTATTAAAGGTCATTGAACAAGCTGCACATGGTTACCTCTCCTTTTTGGATGCAGGATGGCCCCAGCATGCTGAAACATTAAAAATTCCTCTTGCATTTGCAGCAATATCTCATCTCCATGAGGTTCAACTCAGCAGATCTCCAGTAAACTAAGGCTCTGCTTGCTAGAGTCTTACATTGGCACTCAGATCTATGAGTTTTCCTCTTAGCACTGCTTTCATTGTGTCCCATAGGTTTGGGAATATTGTGCCTTCACTTTCATTAAGTTCTAAAAAGTCTTTAATTTATTTCTTTATTTCTTCCCTGACCCTATTATCATTGAGTAGATAGTTGTTCAACTTCCGTATGTATGTGTGATTTCTATTATTTTTGTTCTTATCGAAGACCAGCTTTAGTCTGTGGTTATCTGATAGGATTCATGTGACTATTTCAGTCTTCTTATATCTGTTGAGGCTTGTTTTGTGACTGATTATATGGTAAGTTTTGGAGAAGGTACTATGAAGTGCTGAGAAGAAGGTATATCCTTTTCTTTTAGGATGAATTGTTCTATAGGTATCTGTTAAATCCATTTGGTTCATGATTTCTGTTAGTTTCACTGTGTCTCTATTTAGTTTGTTTCCATGATCGGTTTATTAGCTATCTAGATCCCAGTCCTGCAGAGTGAAAGCAGGTCTCCAAGGAGTGCTAACACACTAAAGATAACAGGTAAGACCACCACTGCAGCCCCAAAACTGGGCCCAAATGGAACCTGCCCGGAGCCCATAGGACTCAGAAACCATGGAGCAGCCAGGGACAGGATCCTTCCTGTTTTCATCTGCATGACTTTTTTTTAAGACCGTAAAGTTTCTCATTAAGTTATTGATTTGAAATTTCTCTTATTTCTTTTAGTGGAGAGTTTGTAGCCATAAACTCCCCAAGATTCATTTTCATTGTCTCCTACAGGTTAGGATATATTGCATTTTCCTTTTCTTTTTTGAAGTTAATACAATTTATTAGTTTTTTGTTTGTTTAGATATTTGCAGACCAAGTCACTATAGAGTATTTACTCCTTTGTACTGGTATTATGGTTAGCCCACCAGAAATGACCACTCAAAAACAGTTTATAGCCAATTCAAAAAGATTATTCCAGCTGGCTGGGACCACACCCAGGTATTCAGGGACCTAGGTGTAGCCCGGAATGGCTAAATCTCACGGTTTTTGAAGGGAAAAAAATGTGCTGGAATCTTGGTCTCAGCAGCTGCAGATGTCCTCACAGAAGCAAAAAGTATAACAGAAGCTAAGATAAGTGGTTATCTGGAGGGCGTTCCATTTAGCCAGGTAGTTTAACAAAAGCAAAGGTAAGTAGTAGCTGGAGGAGGTTCCATTTAGGCAGGCAGTTTAACAGAGGCAAAGGTAAGTTAGCTAGGACTACCCAACCCTTTGTTCTAGAATAGAGTTTGCTAATTTTCCATGAGATTCCCACCAAGGCACAAATTCTAGTTAAACCTGAAATGGCCTCAGCAAGAATACAAGATGGAGGTAGCGCTGCACTGTCTTGTCCTGTCACACTATCAAAACCCCAGTATGTTGCTGGGCTTTCATTTTTGCTAACACTAATGTTGGCATTTGTAATTCACTATTTTTTTTATTCCATTTCTGTATCCTGGGGTATTTTACTTTTTTTTTTTTTTACAGGCCATATCTTGCAAGTCTGTGCAATCATATAACCCCAAGACATTATATATATGTAATTTTTCATAATTTAGAGAATCATAAGCCATGTGGAAGCTGCCAACAAAATGGTTCTGAATCCACCTACAAAGATGACATCTGGTGTGGCATTGTACATTTTGCCTAGTTTCTCCCAAATTTATGGCAAGGTGCTGTTGCCTTTCCAGAGTACAGGCCACAAATGACCTTTTCCTCAGTGTGTAGGATTTATTTAATTATTTTCTATAGTGATGACATAGTGGTCATGAATCCTACTATTTTTGTTGATCATGGAATGATAGTTTTTCCCCTGTCAATTGTGGTTGGCTATGCTGAATATAGTCATCTGGGTTCACAGCTATTGTCTTTGAGAATTTGAAATATATTGTTTCATGTCTTTCTGGTTTTCAGAGGTTTTGTTGATAAATTTACTGTAACTGTAATAGATTTGCCTTTATATATGACTTGATGCTTCCTTGGCAGTACTTTTAATATTCTTTGTTATACTTAAAGTTTAGCTGTAGTATGACAAAGATTTTTTTTAAATCTGATCTTGATTGTCATTCTAAATGCCTTTCACATCTTGATGGTTATTTGCTCTCTAGGTTTAAGAAATCTGCTATGACTTTATGGAATGTATTTTCTATGTACTTAGCTTGAAAATCTCCCCTTTTCATGCACAGATTTGAGGTATATATGTAAGTATCAGAAATAAGCTCTACAATATATCTCAAGTCAGTTTGCTTCTAACTCAATTTCATGAGTAAAATATATGTCCATATAACCTGAATCTATCCCTGAAGACAAACAATAACTTTAAGAAAAACTGTCAGTAAAATCATTGTTGTTGCTTTAGGAGCTGAGAGGATTCCTCACATTGCCAAAGCTTCCCAGCTTAGGGATTGAAGACAAATAGTCAACGTCTGCTGATTTTTTCTAGGTATGCTTTGTGATCTTGAATTTAAGTAAAGCTTAATTTAAACTCAGGGGTCAGAGAGATGACTCAGCAGTTAAGAGTAGTAGCTGCTCTTCCAGAGGACCCAGGTTCATTTTCCAGTACCAACAGGGCGGCTTCCAGCCCCTTCTGGAAATATATTTATAGACAGTGCACATATGTATACACAGGCTAAAGTTTTATACACATAAAAAAATCTTTAAAAATAATAAGATAAATAAACTTAAACCTAGTTTTCTTGATAAAAAGCTTATATTATGTTGAGTTTTATATATAGCAATCCTCTGGTCATTTCCAGAGGAGAATAAATTAAGCTAAGTGTTAGTAGCCTATCTTTTCAAGTTATAGAATGTCACATATTTAGAGAAGATGATTTATCATTGACATGTCCTTATAAAACTGATGCGAACTTATTGCTTCCATTCAACTTGAGCATTTTAACCACAGCTTCTGAAATGAATGGTTCTATGTAAATGAACACCACTACTGCTGACAGCTTCAGTAAAGAATAATATGAAAGTGAGTTAATTCAGGAAAATGAAAGGTTTTTGTTCATTGCTTATACAATGTTTTCTCTGTGCATGCCTTTTTTTAAACATCTCTTCAAGGTGTTATCTAAATATCTGATCCCTGTCAGGGGCAGCCTTGTTTATACACTGAAGGCCTAAAATCATCCGTATGCCTGAGTCAGACATACATTCCTGCTAGCACAAAGTCTTGGTCTTTGTGGAAAAATTCTGAACAGATGGCTATAAGATCTTGTAAACAGGCAGTCTTGGTGGAAATTTTACAGCCTGGATGAGAACTAGTAGTCATAGACCTTGTGGATAGGTAGCCTTGGTTGATAGTACCGGCTTAGATAAGAACAAGTAAATCATAGACAGAGTCATAGTGACCTGTTTATTGCTTCTTCACTCAGCTGATACCCTTTTCTGGAAGATTTCTGTACTCCCCCTGAGAGCACCTATGATCCTGCATCATCCCCTTCTCCACATCATGCCTTTTTGTGTATATAACCCCGGTGTGAAAAAATTAATATCAGCGGTTTAATCAGACTATTATAGACAAGCCGATCATTCTTTGCATCTCCTGTCCTCCAGTTCTCTCTTCCAGGACTTCTGATCCCAGTTCAATTCCCTGTGGGACTGGTGCATTCTGGTGCCTTGAACAGAGATTGAGGAGGAGGGAACGCCAGCTCTGCAGGAGGGGTAGGCCTACCCAGTTTTCAGGAGCTTTGAGGGTGACTTCTGGAATGCCAAAGGGCACTTTGCATTGTGGAGCACTCCTTAGAGTGACTCCCGGAGGCGGGAGGCGCTGACCTTCAGTATTTTCTGGAGCACTGAAGAGAGACTACTCCCAAGGTGTCACTTGGGAACACTTTGCATTCCAAAGGATGCTATGGTTTACCAGCCACTGAGACAGTCTCTCTCTGTGTGTGTGTGTGTGTGTGTGTGTGTGTGTGTGTGTGTGTGTGTGTATGTGAGAGAGAGAATCAGAGCATCAATCAGGTCAGCCAGGACTTTGAGGTAAAGTGATAGGACAGGCATTTTCTAAGCAGTCACTATTCATGACAGACTCAAGGAATCTACTCAGGATGTGAGAAACTAGGGTGAAAAAAAAAGAATCTTTAAAAATTCTTTGCTTTCATTAGTGTTGTTTTCCCAAGAGAGGACTATTGATAAAAAATGCTATACTCCCTACAGAGGAGATAAAAAGTTAAACCTTGAAAATGAGAGAGTGAAAGGGTGAAAGCAAAAACAGTAGCCTGCTCTCTGGCATGTTAACAATAGAAAAACAAAAGCTTATTACAGAGGCCTCGTGGGAGCAGAAGAGAATCTTATGTTCTCTTTGATTCCTACTGGAGAGATTCTCAGTTCTGCTTTCTCTGTCTATTGTCTGTTCTTGGTATACCAATCTGTCCATGTGTGTCAATTGTCTGTCTTTGGTTTGTTCTTTGAATGATTGTTGTTCTATGTTTCATGTTCAAAAGGAAAACTGGTTAAAACTGCTTGATCAATTTAGTTTAGAACTTACTTGAAAATAAAAGTTTTAATTTACACAACAGAGGCTGATAAGCTACCCTGCTTTGTGGCTGAGAGTAAGACACTGCAAAAAAGAGCCTTGGCAAGAGTTAAGTGTTTTCATAAGCAGATCTTGGAAGGGGGCCAATAGTTTTGTTTTTGTTTTTGTTTTTGTCCCCCCTCCTTATACAGTAAAAGAATTGATAGTGGTTCTTCCAGGTTTGATAAGTGAAAGGGTACTTGTCTCTTCAAATTACAGCTGGAAAAGGTGAGAAAAATTTGTTTAGATAAAATCCTTAATAAATAGACTTATTTAATTTTTGTTGTTGACTAGTTTTAAAGATATCAATATGTTTTATATATGTCCTTGTTATATATCATTAGCCTATAAGTTATTGGGTATGATTACAAATTTATAATTTTGTTAACAAAAAACTAGATTAAAACTGGTAACTTAGAGTCATTCAAAAACCAGATGTATAAAAGAGATTGTATTAAGAATTTTATCTGGAATCAAACAAGGCCCTGATAAACACATTCTTTTTGTTACAAAATTGGCTTATTAGTTGATTCCTCTAAAGAATTTTAATACAAGACTTTGCTTTCATACTATGAGCTTTAAAATTTTAGAGAATGCTTATTGCTTCAGAAAATGTCCAAATATCTTTTCGATATCTAAAACATCAGCTATATTCCTAAATAAATTGTGGCACAAAAATTTAAATAAAAATAATAGTTTACTTATTTTAAATTATGTACAAAAGTTTCTAGGAGATGCTAATTGGCTAAGATCTTATTTTAAGCTCACCACAAAAGAATTTAAGCCTCTGTTTAATGTTCTCAAGAGAGATACAAATCCTAATTTTCCTCAACAATTAGTTGACAAAAGAACACTAATTTTACAAAAGTAGAGGAAGCTATTATTAATAGATATATAGATTGATTAGTTGTTGGCTATTCTATAACAGTCCTTTGATAAAAGTGATTATTAATGTAGATTTATATTTCTTTATTTCTAAAAGAAGTTTTAACATCCTGTTTTGAAGCTGTTGTTAATATAAAATTATAGGTCAAGATCACAAAGGTACTTTAAGAAAGAACTTAATAAAATATTTCTTATTCCAAATAATAATAAAATTTGCTATTAAAAATACTGATATTTGATCTGTTACATGATCAATTTGCTATAGTTTTTCTCTATACATGCTTTTGTATTTCTTATGAATATGTGTGTGTATGTGTGTGTGTGTGTGTGTGTATGTGTGTGTGTGTGTGTTTCCCATAAAAGGTGTGTTTAGTGCAGTAATAGACAGCTCATTTAATGGAAAAACAATATACATAATTAGAGTAAATGTTTACTCTCTTGAGTCCTCCCCTGCTTCAGCACAGATAATTGATTTAAGTGCTGTAGCCACTATTTAAAATGCAAAAAATTAAGCTTTCGATTTGTATTCTTATAGCCAATATATAGCTCATGGTTTATATTTGCTTAAAATTGTTCCTTTTTTAGATACTGCTAATTTTCAAATTTTACAATTACAGCTCAATTTAAGAAACATGTATTTTTCCTAATCTTATAAAGCATTTAAGAGTTCATACTGGATTGCCTGGACCCCAGAAAAATGCCATAACAAATTTGTATACCAGATAAATTACAGACCTTACAAAAACAATTGGCCATACAATTTTATTCTTTACATTGGGGTTGCTGTATAATAAAAGTTTATTTATCTGGATTGCTATGCCACTGTAGCTGATCTGCCTTTGTGATCCTTTGAGGCCAGAAACTGCAGTTTCTGCCACTTAGCACCTCATTCTAAAAATGGCCAAAGATGAGGTAAACAGCTTTTATTTTGTCACAACAAGAACTGCTAGGCTCTAACTTATACCTGCTAGTCTGAGGCCATTTACAAAGGTTATTATAAAATTCATTACTAAGTATAAAAGCTTTCTATAAAAGTTATCTAAAGAAAAAGTACAAAGAACACTTCTATTTTGTTTGAAAAAAGAAAAAATTCTATTTTATATGCTATCCTAAATGGGAAAAGACAAAGGGTTTGGTTTTGACTCTCCATTATATTTGTCTCTTGTCTTTTTATTTTCAATATATATATATATATTCAATATATATATATATATATATATATATATATATATATATGTATGTATATATTCACATGTTAAAAAGTTCATTACAAGTTTATACCAAACATTATAAATTAAAATAAAAGTTTATAATAAAAATGTTTATATATATTTATTGAAAATAATTACATGGCTAAACATCCATTACCTGTCTGGCTCCACAAGTTCACTGAAGGTTTAAAACTACAACTAAGTTATCAATAAAGATTTGTGTAGATAAGCCTAGACAATATTTTATTTTCTATCTTAACACCTATGGTAAATTGTTGGTTCCCTTTTTTTGGTCTCTGACAAATTGTTTTATAACCTCCTGGAATGTGCTTTGAGTGGAAAAAAGTCTGGTTGTTATCTAAGAACAATTAACTTATGTTATTTGAGAGACTGACAAAATTCTTATTACAGTTTTGACTATCAGAAAAAGGCCTAGTAACCCTCTTATTATAAAATAGCTTAATAATCATAGATATAATTTTAAAAATTTTTATAAGATCATCATTAAGATTTAAAAAGTCATCTATTATATGACATCACCACAAAATAATATATTTTGTAGATCTATGTTTAATAATAATACCTTGAAACAACAATTTGATATTTTTAGAGAGTGTATAAATCAAATTACAAAATTTGTTTTTAGTATCTTCAATTTTTCATTATAGTGTTAATACTTGAGGACTTATATCTAATCAGTTATGACAAATGGATGCTACTCATTTTTGATTTTAGAAAGTTAAAATATATACATGTGATTTGACACCTTTTCAGGCTTTCTAGTTACAACTTCTTTAACAAGAGAAACAATTAAAAATGTAATTGGTTATTGCCTATATTATCTTTTTATGCTTGGTGTTCCATATCAGATTAAGATAGATAAAATTGGCTATTGCAGTCAGAAATTTGAGATGTTTTGTTGACAATTTAATATTACTCATATTACTAAAATTCTTTATAATCCTCAAGGACAAAGTATTATAAAACAAATATGTTCATAACTCTCTGAGTATCAGAGAAACAGCTACTGGCACTTCTGCCCTGGTTTTACAAAAACTCTAAAAAATTGGCTTTTAAAAACTAAAGAGGGGGAGCTACATCCCAAGAAGGAGTCTTCTAGAAATATTCTCCATTATGCCTTGTTCATTCTCAATTTTCTAAATCTGAAAGCCCGTGACAAATCTGTTGCTGATTGCCTCTGACATACTGAGACCAATTAAAAACTATGCCACAGTTATATGGAAGAACCTTCTTATCTTTAAATGGAATGGCCCAGACCCATTTCTCATATGGGGCTGAGGATTGATATGCCTGTTTGATACTAAAGAAGACACAGCTAAATGTCTGCCAAAAAGATTAATGAAATAAATCAATACCCCCACAAAGAGAGGCCCAATTTTAAATAAGATAAATAACAATTAAAATCCAGGGAAGAGAAATCTCCCTGAGAATTCCCTTCTTTTTTCTTTCCAGGTAAGAATGAATTGCCCATGTTCTTTGCTGTTAGAGGTTCTAATTCTGATGCTGGTCTCTGAGTTATACTACTCAGACCTTCGATGGGCTATTGAGAAGGACATCAAACAGTTAGAGATTGACATCACTAATCTGAAGAAATCCTCGTTTTGCTCTCTGGAATGGTCTTCCAAAAAATTGCAATGGATTTTATTGGACTTGATTGACACTTTTACAATAGAAAAGACTGTGTACAGCTCTAGACTGTGCACAGTCCTTAAAGAAGAATGTTGCTTTTACATAGATAAGACAGGGATGGTTAAAGAGAGCATAAGGGAGAAAGAAGAGAGCTAGTACAAGAGTTAGTTTTCAACCTCTCCGTGATTGTCAACCCTATTTCCTTTCATTTTGAGACCACTAGTGTCAGGCCATGGAAGGGTATCCTGGTTCTTGAGTTGTGGGTTCTGCCACGCCCCCAGAACCCAGGCTCCTGACATGAGGTCTGATCTCCATTCAACCTGTGCCCTTCAGTCACTAGGATACAGGTGGAAGGCATGACAAACAGGCCTCAGGCCCTAAAGAGATTTACATACTAATGAGGTACCTGAAGGACAGAGGGTGGAGCCAAATAAGCATTCCTCCTCAGCCTCTCCCCCCTCTTTCCCTCCCTATTTAACTCAGGTCTGCCCTGGGATTTTTGGGGGTGTATCCAGATCCAGCCACCATCTGTCATGCCAATAAACCTGTTTTGGAAACACATGGAATTCCTCCTGTGTTGGGGCCACTCAGTGAGGAGCTGTGGAGAGGCCTTTAGTGAGCAGCCGGGCCTAACTTCCAGCTGGAGGAACCGAGGGTGTTCCCAGTCACCTACACACAGCCTGGCATGAGGAACTATCTGCATTCTCCAACTATTATTACCGACACATTAGTTTGTTTATTTTTGCTTATTTCTTTTGGTCTCTGGGCATTAATTAGGCTTACTAACTTTGTGAAAGAACAGATAGATAATTTGGCAGCAAAACCTATTCAAATACATTATTATAAGTTAGCTATGGAGGACCACGAGACTCAAGAGGAGACTGTTACTCCATCTAGGGATGTCCCCAAAATCCATCTCCACTCAACCTAAAAGAGGGGACTTCTGCCCCTATACCAAGCAGAGAGGGACCATCCAAAAACCCCTCTGACTGGCGATCTAAATTCTTGCTTAGGCTGCGAGGCCAAGCACTGCAAGGGAATATACATAAAAATTTAAAATACCTTTCTGGGTTCCTTTAGGGACAAGCCTGACTGCATACGGGTTGATGTCAAAAGTATCCCCTCTCCAGGAAAAAGACATCACAACAGGTATGTCCCTCATGCCTCACTGGACAACGACAGGAGGACTAGAGACATTACAAGGTCCCTTTTAATTACTGGAGGTCAGGCCTCTATCCCCGCCTTTACAAGATTAGAATCACCACAGTCCTATACTTAGAGAAGGAAGATGTCAGGGGCAACCTTGCTTATACACTGAAGGCCTAAAATCAGCCATAGGTCTGAGTCAGACATACATGCCTGCTAGCACAAAGTCTTGGATTCTGTGGAAAAACACTGAACAGATGGCTATAAGATCTTGTAAGCAGGCAGTCTTGGTAGAAATTTACCAGCCTGGATAAGAACTAGTAGTCATAGACCTTGTGGATAGGTAGCCTTGGTGGATAGTATCAGCTTAGATAAGAACAAGTGAATCATAGACAGAGTCATAGTGACCTGTTCCCTGCTTCTTCACCCAGCTGATACCCTGTTCTGGAAGATATCTGTACTCCCCCTGAGAACACCTATGATCCTGCATCATCCTCTTCCCCACCTCCTGCTTGTTTTTGTGTGTGTGTGTGTAACCCCTGTGTAAAAAAAATTAATATCAGTGGTTTGATCAGACTATAGTCAAGCTGCTCATTTTTTGCATCCCCTGTCCTCCAGTTCTCTCTTCCAGGTCTTCTGATCCAAGTTCAATACCCTGTGGGACTGGGACAGATCCCTTAATGAATAAACATGTGAAAATAATGTTGTATCCTTGCAGGCTAACAATCATATTATGCACCAGACAGGTGTGTTAAAAGGAGCTTGAGAAAAACTCGAAAGAGTCAACTGAGAGGAGTAAAAGTATAATTTTGAAAGCATAGTTGGTAGAATAAGAGGTAAAATGTTCCTGAGCTTGATAATCATCTTTATTAACTGGCTTTTGTCATACTGCCTGAGTATTATAGAACGTTGGTTTTCTGAAAAAAGCTTGCAAGTACTGGAAGAAGTGAGTTAGGCTTTAAGCAGAAGCAAGAGAGTAGTGCACTCGATTATTGCTGGTATAACAGCTTTTAATTACATTAATTGCTAGAACCACTGCTCTGCAATTGCATTGACACAAGAAGTTAAGAGAGCTACTTTTGTTGATAATTTAATAAAAAAATTGTTACTAATACCTTAAGTATACAAGAGGATTTATATAAGTATTTGGAACAATGGATTGATGCTCTTTATTCAAGTTATTGGAAGGAGGTTCAGAGTTTAAGAGTAATGAGTCATCTCAAATGTCATGCCAAATATCAATGGAGTTGTGTTACTTCTAAAGTTTACAATGATAGTCATTATAATGAGAAAAATGTTTAAATACACTTGTAGGGTATTTAGCATAATTCTAATACCTCTCTGGATGTTTTAACTCTGCATAGTGAATTTATAAATTTAAAGAATGCTGTTCTGCTAAGCATTGATGCTGCAGATAATGCTCATAAAATCATCCATGGCTTGAGGTCAGTATTTCCATTTTTGTCAAACTTCAATAATGACATATATAACTGGATCATGCTAGGCCTTTTTGTCCTGGGAATACTTTTATTCCTGCCCATTGTGTTAAAGCTTGTCTTTAACAACATCAACGTGTTGGCAGTCAAAGTACATGACTTGAAACTGATAATGGACCCTCAGACAGAGTTATTAATTTAATAGGCTTGGAAGCAGGTAAGATTCTTCACAGAGTCTTACCAACCTAAGATAGAAGTACATTGCTTTTGAAAATGCATATTCCACAACAGGTAAGGAAGGCATTATTGTTAGAACAACCTAAGACAGACTCAGTCTTGATTATGCAATAAAAAAGGGAGATGTGGAGAGCTTTGGGGGCTGACTGGCAGAAATCTAACATTGGACAAGAATAAGAAAATGGGCTGCTTGACAGGAATCTGACATAGGCCAAAAACAAGGAAATGGGCTTCAGGCAGGAATCTGACATTAGGCTAGAACAAAGAAGTAACTTCAGGCAGGAATCTGAATCTTCAGCTAAAACAAAGAAGTCATTACAGGCAACAATCTAAAACTTAAGCTATAACAAAGAAGTAGGCTTCAGGCATGAAAATGACTTTGGGCTAGGTCAAGGAAGTTGGCTCAGATATTGTGGTCATTCTGATAAGCCCTTAGAAATAGTGATCATGGGACTGATCATGGACTCTGTTTACTGCCTTGCTTGTTCTTTGACTATAGGTGCCTATTGTCTTGCTTGTTCCTTGACTCTTTGTATCTATTGTATTGCTAGTTCCCCAACCTAGAGCTGACCTTAATACTTGCATGAATTTAAAATGGTATAAAAACAAAAAGGACTTCCTAACATCTACCACAGTGTTTGCTTTGGTGATTGCACCTGGGATAGATCCCCATGTGGGGGAGTTCCTGGATGGTTTCTCCACCAGTCTCTGCTCCACATATTGTCTCTGTATTTGCTCAAGTGACTTTTTTTTACTCCTACTAAGAAGACTGCAGAGCTCTAACTTCTCACCTAACACATATGTTTGCACTTCAGTGCGTTCTGTAGCAGTGCTTCTGAACTGTTGACTATCTTGTGAAATTCTGATTCCATCTGGGATATGCATACTATCTTTGTCTATTTTCTTCTAAACATGTTAAAATAAAGTGAATAGGAAACCCACGTTGTGCCTGTATACAATGGACAAAAACACAAAACTAAGGGGCAGAAAAGGGGTAAGAACAATTGATTTTTTTGTGAAATGTTAATAGCTAAAAATAATGAGCTCTAGATTTGGAGGCCATAAATTCTATAGATTTATATAGGCTATCTATGTATGTGCGTACATATATGGCATGTACATACGTATATGGTTTACTGTTAAAATTTACAAAATAGAATATATCCTGTTCCAGAGGAGGTAGGACTTCCAGGAGTTCTAACCCCAGCAGGATCTTAGGTAAGGTGGCAGCAACACCCACCGCAAACAAGGAGTAACTGGGACCCATGGGGACCCAGGAACTCACTCCTGGCCAGGGGCACCAGTTTCTTTCAGTCTGTGCCTAAGCTCTAAGCAGATCTTGAGTTTCAGCTCTGTACCCAATCCCACAATACCGAGAGGAAGCTGGAATGCCAGGAGCTCTAACACGCTCAGGAACATAGAATCATAAGATCACCAGCTCTCACGAGATTGGTTACACCAGGATTTCTGGATCCCAGACACAGCCTGACTCACAGGAGCTCTTACACCCAGGATCTTAGGATCACAGTATCACAGAGACAGCTGAACTCTGAGGAGTCCTGACACAACCAAGGTAACAGGAAAAACAGGTGCCAGAGACAGTGAGTACAGGTAGCACTAAAGATAACCAGATGGCGAAAGGCAAGCACAAGAACATAAGTTTCATAAGGGTACTTGGCATCATCAGAACCTAGTTCTCCCACCAAAGCAAGTCTTGAATACCCCGTCACACTAGAAAAGAAAGATTCACACTTAAAATCACTTCTCATGATGATGATAGAGGACTTTAAGAAGGACATAATTCCCTTAAAGAAGTACAGAAGAACATAGGTAAACAGGTAGAAACCCTTAAAGAGAAAACACAAAAATCCCTTAAAGAACTGAAACACAACCAAACAGGTGAAGGAACTGAACAAAACCATCCAGGACATAAAAATGGAAGTAGAAACAATAAAGAAATCACAAAGGTAGACTACCCTAAAGATAGAAAACCTAGGAAAGAAATCAGGAGTCATAGACGCAAGCATCAGCAACAGAATAGAAGAGATAGAAGAGAGAATCTCAGGTGCAGAAAATATTGACACAGCTGTGAAAGAAAATGCAAAGTTCAAAAAGCTCTTACCCCCAAACAACCAGGAAATCCAGGACACAATAGGAAGAAAAAAACCTAAGGATAATAGGTATAGATGAGAGTGACGATTCCCAACTTAAAGGGTCAATAAATATCTTCAACAAAATTATTGAAGAAAACTTCCCTAACCTAAAGAAAGATATGTCCATAAACATACAAGAACCTTACTGAACTCAAAATAGACTAGATCAGAAAGAAATACCTTCCATCACATAATCATCAAAACACCAAATGCACAAAACAAAGAAAGAATATTAAAAGAAGAAAGGGAAAAAGGTTAAGTAACATATAAAGGCATACCAATCAGAATTACACCAGACTTCTAACCAGAAACTCTAAAAGCCAGAAGATCCTGAATAGATGTCATACAGAACCTAAGAGAACACAAATGCCAGTCCAGGCTACTATACCCAGCAAAAATGTCAATTATTATAGATGGAGAAACCATGATAATGCATGAAAAAACAAAATTTACACAATATCTTTGACAAATCCACCAATACAGAGGATAATAGAGGAAAAACTCCAATACAAGGAGGGAAATTATACCCTAGAAGGAGCAAGAAAGTAATCTTCTTTCAACAAATCAAAAAGAAGATAGATGCAGAAACATAATTCCAAATCTAATTTCAAAAATAATAGGAAGCAATAATCACCTTTCCTTAGTATTTCTTAACATCAATTGAGTCAATTCTATAATAAAAAGACAAAGACTAACGGACTGGATATATAAACAGAACCCAGCATTTTGCTGTATACAGGAAGTGTACCTCAGTGACAAAGACAGACACTACCTTGGAGTAAAATGCACGAAAACAATTTTTCAACCAAATGGTCCTAAGAAACAAGCTGGAATAGATATTCTAATATTGAATAAATTTGACTTTATACTTTAAGCTATCAAAAAAGATAAGAAAGGAAACATCACACTCTTTAAAATAAAGGTCAAACAAGATTAACTCTCAATTCTGAACATCTACGCTCCAAATACAAGGGCACTCACTTTTATAAAGGAAGCCTTACTAAAGCTCAAAGAACACATTGCACCTCACACAATAATAGTGTGAGACTTCAACACCCTATTCTCAGCAATGAACAGATCATGGAAACAGAAACTATACAAAGACAGTGAAACTAAGAGAAGTTATGAACCAAATCGTTTTAACAGATATCTATAGAATATTTCATCCTCCCCAAAATAATATACCTTCTTCTCAGCATCTCATGGCACCTTCTCCAAAACTGACCATATTGTTGGTCACAAAACAGGCCTCAACAGATACAAGAAAATTGAAATAATTGCATGCATCCTGTCAGATCACCATGGAATAAGGCTGGCCTTCATTAATGACAAAAAACAATTTAAAGCCCATATACATGTGGAAACTGAAAACTCTACTCAATGATAACATGACCAGGGAAGAAATAAATAAAGAAAGACTTTTTGAATTTAATGAAAATGAGAACACATCATAACAAAACTTATGGGACACAATGAAAGCAGTGCTAAGAGGAAAACTCATAGCTCTAAATTCCTACAAAAGAAACTGGAGAGATCATACACTAGCAGCTTGACAACACACATGAAATCTCTAGAACAAAAAGAAGCAAACACACCAAAGAGGAGTAGACAACAGGAAATAATGAAACTCAGGGCATAAATTAACCAAGCAGAAACAAAAAAGAACTATACAAAGAATCAATAAAACCAGGAGCTGGTTCTTTGAGAAAATCAACAAGATAGATAAACCCTTAGCCAGACTAATCAGAGGGCAAAGAGACAGTATTCAAATTAATAAAATCAGATCTGAAAAAGGGGACATAACAACAGAAACAGAGGAAATCCAAAAAATCATCAGATCCTACTACAAAAACCTATACTCAACAAAACTGGAAAATCTGGATGAAATGGACAAGTTTTCTAAACAGATACCAGTTACCAAAGTTAAATCAGGACCAGATAAATCATCTAAACAGTCCCATAACCCCCAAAGAAATAGCAGTAGTCATTAAAATCTCCCCACAAAAAAAAAAAAAAACAAAAAAAAAAACAAAAAAAACCAAGGACTGGTTGGTTTTAGTGCAGAGTTCTATTAGACCTTCAAAGAAGACCTAATACAAATTATCTTTAAATTGTTCCACAAAATAGAAACAGAGGGAACATTTCCCAATTAATTTTATGAAGCCACAATTATACTCATACCTAAAACACACGAACACCCAATAGAGAAAGAGAACTTCAGACTAATCTCCCTTATGGTTATCAGTGCAAAAATACTCAATAAAATTCTCACAAACCAAATCCAAGAACACATAAAAACAATCAGCTACCATGATCAAGTAGGCTTTATTCCAGGAATGCTGGGATGGTTCAATATTCAGAAATCCATCAATGTAATCCATTATATAAACAAAGTCAAAGAAAAATAACCCACATGATTATCTCACTAGATGCTGAGATAGCATTTGACAAAATTCAACATCCCTTCATGTTAAAAGTCTTGGAAAAACCAGGAATCCAAGGCCCATATCTAAACATAGTAAAAACATTATACAGCATACCTGAAATCTCTAGAACAAAAAGAAGCAAACACACCAAAGAGGAGTAGACAACAGGAAATAATGAAACTCAGGGCATAAATCAACCAAGCAGAAACAAAAAGAACTATAGAAAGTTTTAGTGTAGAGTTCTATTAGACCTTCAAAGAAGACCTAATACAAATTATCTTTAAATTGTTCCACAAAATAGAAACAGAAGGAACATTTTCCAATTAATTTTATGAAGTCACAATGATACTCATACCTAAAACACACGAACACCCAATAGAGAAAGAGAACTTCAGACCAATCTCCCTTATGGTTATATATGGTTATAATATATGGTTATATATTATACAGCAAACCAGTAGCCAACATCAAAGTAAATGGAGAGAAACTTGAAGCAATCTCACTAAAATCAGGGACTAGACAAGGCTGCTCACTCTATCCCTACCTATTCAATATAGTACTGGAAGTCCTAGCCAGAGCAATTATGAAACAAATGCAAGTCAAAGGGACACAAATTGGAAAGGAAGAAGTCAAAATTTCACTATTTTCAGATGATATGATAGTATACATAAGTGACCCCAAAACTTCCACCAGCGAACTCCTAAACCTAAAAACAACTTCAGCAAAGTGGCTGGATATAAAACTAACTCAAACAAATCAGTAGCCTTCCTCTACTCAAAGGATAAATAGGCTGAGAAAGAAATTAGCAGAATGACACCCTTCACAATAGTCACAAATAATATAAAATACCTTGGTGTGAATCTAACCAAACAAGAAAAGATCTGTATGACAAGAACTTTAAGCTTTAAGTTCCTGAAGAAAGAAATTGAAGCAGATCTCAGAAGATGGAAAAATCTCCCATGCTCATAAATTGGCAGGATTAATATTGTAAAAATGACAATCGTGCTGAGAGCAATCTACAGATTTAATGCAATCCCCATCAAAATTCCCACTCAATTCTTCACAGAGATAGAGCAATTCTCAAATTCATTTGGAATAACAAAAAAAAAAAAAAACCCAGGATAGAGAAAACTGTCCCCAACAATAAAAGAACTTCTGGGTGTCATCACCATTCCTTAGCTCAAGCTGTACTACAGAGCAATAGTGATAAAAACTGCATGGTATTGGTACAGAGATAGGTAGGAAGATCAATGAAATAGAATTGAAGACCCAGAGATGAACCCATATACCTATAGTCACTTGGTCTTTGACAAAGGAGCTATAACAATACAGTGGGAAAAAGACAGCATTTTCTTTTTCTTTTCTTTTTTTTAACTTTATGTTTTTAATGTGAAAACGTTTATTGAATATTTTATTTACATTTCAGATGCCATCCCCTTTCCCCATTTCCCCTCCCTAGAAAACCCCTATTTCTTCCCCATTTCTCATTTTTGCTTTTATACTACTTTGTAAATGTTAATCAAAGGCTTTATAAGTTTGGTAATGCTCAATATCAATCAGAAGTGTAACCTAATACCCAACCTAGATATATCAACTATTTTTGACTGGCGAGAACACACTAACATACTAACATCCACCTCCATGTACCCCCCCTTCTTGTCACCTAGCTCCTTCTCTCCTTCTCCTCCTCTCCTTACTCCTTATCTTCCTCTCCTTACTCCTCCCATCTTAGCTGCTCCTACATATCACCCTTCCTGTTAAAATAAAACTTTTCTCTTAGAATACAATTAGAGCATAACTATACAAATTTTTGTCATTAAGATACAAGATAGACCTAATATCCAGTCCATCATTTTGTTGACTAAACAGAACCCCTGTTGTCCCTCCTAACTAAAAGTCTTAATACTGAACCTGGCTTATTTTCTTGGCTTTAGAATGAATGTCAGCTGACAACCATCCTATCAAACATTTTCTCTCGAAGTAAATAGCCAGGATTGGCTATGAGACTATAAAGTCTTCAACATCATCAGAAATCCAGAATGACTGAGTTAACTGAAATTATGGGAAGCACAAAGCATAGCTTCTAAAACTTAGCCAAATTGTAGAGTCCGCTGAGTACCTAAACAATCTGTAAACTACAAAACGTTGGAGCATTCGATCTTCAGAATTCAGGCCCAGGATCATCTGACAGACCTAGTGATGCAGAATTATTAAGGGCTGATTACTCTGTCTTGGCAGATATAATCAGTAGACTATTCCTGCAAGTGTGTCCTTTTCTGGACAGTAATTTGTCTGTAGATGAAAAGAGGCAATTCTTGCCTAGTGGCTGTCTCACAACAACTGTAGTAACTCCAAAGATGCTCAGTTTCTTCTTAGAATCCAAGACAGGAAGCTGTCAGGAGCAGACAGGTCTCTAATCAAAATGGACATCAATACAGAAATGTTTGTAACATCAATTCTGTGGACTTCTGACATTTTGAAAACCAACTATCCATGTAAGGCAATCTGGACTATTGTTTGTTAACTCCTCTCAGCTAAATAAAATATAGAAAACACCCTAATAATAAACTCAGAGCAGTGAATTTGCTATAGGCCCTTAGCTCATAGGCTAACCATCTCAAATCAGTTTAAAAAGTTAAAGAAGGACTGGGTCTAAGCCTTGTATTCCTAAATGTGCCCATGAGAGTAACAATATTAATCTCACTTTTATATCAATAAGAATCTCATACAAATGAAAACCTTAAATTTGAATTCAAAGTAAATTTCATACCATTTAAGAAATTATAACTTCAGCTTAATAACAATTATACATATTTCTACGAATAGGTTATGGTTATGCAATAAATCCTAGCTAATCCTCCCTGTTCCACCAAAACCACTACTTTTCCCTAGAAAGACAGCCCATTATTAACCACCTCAGTCCCCAAGCCCAGGAAATAGGGGTGCCGACTCTTTATTAACTTCTTCAAGCTGATTATGGGTGTTGAGATATTAGAAGAGGGGCAGGGAAAAGAGTAAATTGATAAACCTCTGACATCTGTGTGTTCACTGCATCCAGCTGCAATTCCAGGACATCAGAGGTTCCAGCAGGTCTGCTCAACTCACTTGATGAGTAGATACAATGAGTCTGTGTATTCTGCACTATACAATTCTCAAAACAAATTTTAGTATCAAGATAATTTTTGTTTGAATTCTGGAATCTAGTCTTCTGGCAGCCTGCCTCTGTCATGTCTAATCCATATAATTCTTGGAGTTTCTATGAGAGTATACTCCCACCATCCTCCCATTTTCACCTCACTGCTCTCAAATTCCCCAACACTAGGGAATCCAAACTTTCAGGCACCAAGGCCCTTTGCTTCTACTGATGCCTAACTTCTTATCCCATCCCCCCTCCACCAATTACTATGAGGGTGTGCTCCCACCATCCTCTCATTCCCACCTCCCTGCTTTTGAGATTCCCCAACACTAGGGAATCCAAACTTTCAGGTACCAAGACTGTCCACTTCCACTGATGTCTGGAAAGGCCACAATCAACTACCTATAAAGGTGGAGCCATGAGTCCCTCTGTTTGTGTTCTCGGGCTGGAGATTTTAGAATGGCTACTCCAGCTTGTTTCTTAGGGCCATTTGCTTGAAAAAATGTTTTCTAGCCTCTTACTCTAAAGGTAGAGTCTGTCTTTGTCACTGAGGCGGGTTTCCTGTATGCAACAAAATGCTGGGCTCTGTTTATGTATCCAGTCCATTAGCCTATGTGTTTTAATTGGGGGACTGAATCCACTGATGTTAAGAGATGTTAAGGAACAGTGATTGTTGCTTCTTGTTATTTTTGTTATTAGAGGTGGAATTATCTTTCTGTGGCTATCTTCTTTTGAATTTGTTGGAAAAGGATTACTTTCTTGCTCTTTCTAAGGTATAATTTCCCTTCTTCTATTGAAGCTTTCCTGCTGTTATCCTTTGTAATGCTGGCTTTGTGGAAAGATATTGTGTAAATTTGAATTTGTCATGGAATATCTTGGTTTCTCCATCTATGGTAATTGAGAGTTTTGCTACATATAGTAGCCTGGGCTGGCATTTGTGTTCTCCTAGGGTCTGTATGACATCTGTCCAGCATCTTCTAGCTTTTATAATATCTGGTGAGAAGTCTGGTGTAATTCTGATAGGTCTGCCTTTATATGTTACTTGGCTTTTTTCTCTTATTGCATTTAATATTCTTTCTTTGTTTTGTGCACTTGGTGTTTTGATGATTATGTGACGGGATGTTTTTCTTTTGTGGTCTAGTCTATTTGGCGTTCTATAGGCTTCTTGTATGTTTATGGGCATCTCCTTTAGATTAGGGAAGTTTTCTTCTATAATTTTGTTGAAGGTATTTATTGGCCCTTTAAGTTCGGAATCTTCACTCTCATCTATGCCTATTATTCTTAGGTTTGGTCTCCTCATTGTGTCCTTGATTTCCTGGATATTTTGTGTTAAGAACTTTTTGCATTTTGCGTTTTCTTTGACAGTTGTGTCAATATTTTCTATGTTATCTTCTGCACCTGAGATTCTCTCTTCTATCTCTTGTATTCTGTTGGTGATGCTTGTGTCTGTGACTCCTGATTTCTTTCCTAGGTTTTCTATCTCCAAAATAGTCTCCCTTTGTGATTTCTTTATTGTTTCTACTTCCATCTTCATGTCCTGGATGTTTTTGTTCAATTCCTTCACCTGTTTGGTTGTATTCTCTTGTAATTCTTTAAGGGATTTTTGTGTTTTCACTTTAAGTGCTTCTACCTGTCTACCTGTGTTCTTCTCAAATTCTTTGACAGTCTTATTTATGTCCATCTTAAAGTCCTCTATCATCATCATTAGAAGCAATTTTAAATCTGAATCTTGCTTTCTTAGTACTATAGGGGAATTCCGGACTTTCTTGTGTGTGAGAACTAGGTTCTAATGATGCCAAGTACCCTGGGTTGCTGATGCTTATGTTCTTGTGCTTGCTTTTTGCCATCTGGATCTCCTTAGTGCTACCTGCCCTGTTTCTGACTGGAGCCTGTCTTTCCTATTATGTTGATTTTTATCAGAACTGTGTGGGGTGGTTGTTACTATTGTGGTAAGAGCTGGGGCCCAAAATCTGCTCAGTGCTCCGGGCCAGTAGTGACTTCCTGGGTCCTAGTGGGTTCCAGTTACTCCCTGTTTGGGGCAAGCATTGCTGTCTGCTTACCTAAGATAATGCCAGGGTTAGAGGACCTGGAATCCCTGCTTCTTCTGGGTTCTTAGAGATTGGGGGCAGAGCTGCCGCCTAAGATCTGCTCAGTGCTCAGGTCCAGACTGGAAGGAAAGACAGCATTTTCAACAAATGGTTCTGGTTCAATTGGAAGTCAGCATGTAGAAGAATGCAAATTGATCCATTCTTATTTTCTTGTGCAATTTCAAAGTCCAAGTGGATCAAGGACCTCCACATAAAACTAGATACACTGAAAATAATAGGAGAGAAACTGGGGAAAATCCTCCTCAAACACATGGTTACAGGGGAAAAGTTTATGAACAGAGCAACAATGGCTTATGTTCTAAGATCAACAATTGACAAATGGGACCTCATAAAACTGCAAATCTTCTGTAAAGCAAAGGACACTGTCAATAGGTCAAAGCAGCAACCAACAGGTTTGGGAAAAGATCTTTTTGAATCCTGCATTTCATAGAGGGTTAATATACAAAATATACCAAGAACTATAGAAATTAGACTCTAGCCAAACAAATAACCCTATTAAAAATGGGGCACATAGATAAACAAATAATTCTCAACTGAGGAAACTCAAATGGCCAAAAAGCACCTAAAGAAATGTTTAACATCCTTTGTCATCAGGGAAATGCAAATCAAAACAACCATGAGATCCCATCTCATATCAGTCAGAATGGCTAAGTTCAAAAAATGCAGGTGATAGCAGATGCTGACATGTATGTGGAGAAAGAGGAACACTTCTCCATTGTTGGTTGGTTTGTCAGCTGGTACAACTATTCTGTAATTCAGTCTGTTGGTTTCCCTGAAAATTGAACATAGTATTAGCTGAGGGCCCATCTATACCACTCCTGGGGATATACCCAAAAGATTCTCCAACATCTATCAGGGACACATGCTCTACTACATTTGTAGCAGCCTTATTTATAATATCCAGAAACTGGAAAGAACACAAATGTTCTTCAACAGAGGAGTGGATACAGAAAATGTGGTACATTTACACTATAGAATACTACTATTAAAACAATGAATTCATGAAATTCTTAGGCAGATGGATAGAACTGGAAAATATCCTATGTGAAATACCCCAATCACAAAAGAACACAGATGGTATGCACTCACTGCTAAGTGGAGATTAGCCCAAAAGCTCACAATACCTTCTTTACAAGTAACAGAGCACATGAAGTTCAAGAAGAAAGTTAAATTGTGGTTGCTTTGGTCCCTTTTAGAAGGAGTAACAAAATACTCACGGGAACAAGTATGGAGACAAAGTGTGGAGCAGAGACTGGAGGAGAGACTGTCTGGCTGTATTAGACATATGTTCCTGACCCATCTTTGCTTGCCTATAGATAGGACAAGATGTCTTGCCTCAAGTTTTTAGACCTTGTGAGACACAGAATTAAAAAGAGAAATTATAATGACTCTTGTATTTTTCTTAAAAGTGAACAGTTGCTTGATCTCAATCATGGACTGGTTTAGAAATCAATCCAATATTGGAAATGACAGTCTTCATTTGGAAGTCTAGTTCTGGACATTTTCAGAGACATATTTCGAAGTTAGCTGCAGTTCTCTATGATGTTATGATAACAAGAGATAAAGTTGGGACAGAATCTGGATTTCAAACAAGGATTAGTGCATGTGTTAAGGCTCTTATAATTGTCAAGCTTAATTTGGTTTAGTCTCTTCTACAGTATTTAGTGTAAGTTTTATTGGCTCTAAACTTTCTAATTGTGTTAGTATGATGAAACCTGGCATGTTTGTTGCAGGAATCTACCAACCAGCTTTTGTCTTAGTGCCCTGAGTATTAGAAAACCTTAATTCTCTGACAAAAGCTTATAAGTGCTGGAAAAAGTGAGTTAGGCTTTAAGCAGAAGCAAGAGGGTAGCAGACTTTATTATTGCTGATATAACAGCTTTAATTACATTACTTGCTAGCACCACTGTTTCTGCAATAGCTTTGACACAAGAAGTTAAGACAGCTACTTTTGTTAATCATTTAGTAAAAAAATGTTACTAATGGGTTGATTACACAAGAGGATTTATATAGGTGTTTGGAACCATGGATTGATGCTCTATATACTATTCAAATTATTGGAAGGAGGTTCAGGGTTTAAGAGTTAGGAGTCATCTCTAGTGTCATGACAAATACCATTGGAGTAGTGTTACATCTAAAATTTACAGTGACAGTCATTATAACTAGAAAAAAGTTTAAAGACACCTGTAGGTATTTGGCATAATTCTAACACTTCTCTGGATGTTTTAACTTTGTATAGTGAAATTATAAATTTAATGAAAGCTGTCCTGTTGAGCTTTGATGCTGCAGATAATGCTGATAAAATTATCTATGAGTTGAGGTCAGTATTTCCATTTTGGTCAAAGCTCAGGTATGGTATATATAGCTTGATCATACTGGCTCCTTTTGTCCTGGATATTTTTTTTTTATTTCTGCCCATCATGTTAAAGCTTGTCTCTAACTACATCAACATGTTGGTAGCCAAAGTATAGGACTTGAAACTGAAAATGGACCCCCAGACTGAGCCATTAATTTAACAGGCTGGGAAGCCAAGGATTCTGCACAGAGCCTTACCAACCTAAAACAGGAGTGCATTGCTTTTGAAAATGAATATTCCACAACGGGTAAGGAGGGAATTCTTGTCAGAACAACCTAAGACAGGCTTAGTCTGGTTTATGCATTAAAAGGGGGATATGTGGGGAGCTTTTGGGGCTGCCTGAGAGGAATCTAACATTGAACAAGGGAAAGGAAATGGGCTGCTTGGAAGGAATCTGACATAGATCTAGGACAAGGAAATGGACTGCAGGTTGGCATTAGGCTAGAACAAAGAAGTAACTTCAGGCAGCAATCTGACATTAGGCTAGAACAAAGAAGTAATTACAAGCAGGAATCTAAAACTTAAGCTAGAACAAAGAAGTAGGCTTCAGGCATGAAAATGACTTTGGGATAAGACTGGAAAGTAGGCTCAGACATTGTGGTCATCCTGATAAACCCTTAGACATAGTGATTAAAAGAGTGATCATGGACTGTCTTTATTGTCCTATGTGTTCTTTGACTATCTGGGTTTATTGTCTTGCTTGTTCCTTGACTATTTGCACCTATTGTATTTTAGTTCCTCAACCTATAACTGACCTTAATACTTGCATGTAATTTAAATGTTATAAAAGCCAAAAAGGAGGTAGAGAAATGGGATAGGGGATTAATGGGGTTAGGGGGGAAGGCAGAAATGGGATAACATCTGAAATGTAAATAAATAAAATATTGAAAAAAAGAACATGTCTTGTTTCTAATATTGTCTTATTTCTACACTATATTGTGTAGATAATGTTTCTAGACTGAGAAGACAAGAGGAGAAATCCCTACTGTAATATACTCAAGGGACTATAACTACTTCCTTAATCTTGGCAACACAATCTTGATTTTAATACTGTGCCTATAAATGAAATAATGAAGTGAGCCATTAGAGGTGATAGTACTTCTCTTTTCCTTTTGATATTAGCTATTTTAAATGACGATTTTGTAGTCCATTATATTAAAGGTTTAAGTCACTTCTATTTCACAATATATTCATTTTATTTGGTTTGAGCTAGAAAAAGAGACAAACTGAAAAGTCACAGTTATGCCATTATTTAATTAACTGAAGCAAGTTGACTTGATTTAGAGGACCTTCCCTGAAAGTATGCTGAATGACATGTCCATTTAGTAAGAAACATGTATTTAGGCCTAAGATGAAGGCATTGTCACTAGCTTTGAGTTCCAGTAATTTCAATACAGTATAAAGGTGATTTGGAATGTTATTATATATATGTTTGTCCATTTGTTCTACAATGGGGAGTAGTTTGCAACAAAGTAACTGTTGGGAGCCAACTTTTAGCAGAAAGTGGCTAGATCATCTTTGCAGCCATCTCAGCCATATACCCTGAAAAGAGACTTGTTTTTCAACAACCTACAACAGCTGAAGCACACTCTGATAAACATCTTGTTTATCCCACATAGCTTGTTTTGCTGTTTAGTGACCCCAGCTGCATGGTGCACAGGGTAAAATGTCTTCACCTGTGTTCTGCTGCTTGTGCTTATAAATACCCAGGATTTCCTCGTAATAGGAGTCAATAGGAGTCAATAGGAGGTGGGAATATAGTCTATGGGAGACAGTAAACGAGCCTTACAGACCCTCTGGCTTGTCTCTATTCTTTGTGTCTCTTTCTCTTCTTCCCACAACTTTTTCTCTTGCTAGACCCTGACCTGCGGAACAAAGCGGGCTGTTACAGTTTGGCACCTAATGTGGGGCAGAGTGGTCTGCAACATAGTGGCCCCCAAGTGAGGGGCAGAACTGGGAATGGAGCAGGCCGCTACAAAGTGGCGTCCAACATAGGGCAGCAAGAATGAGAGACCCAGTGAGGGGAATTACTGGAAGAAGGGTCACTGAAAATTCAGAAGGTGATCACGAATCTGCCTTGTCGAGAAAGGTAACTCATGATAAGGAAAATGGGACAAGAAATAAGTCAGCCTGAACTCAACTCTCTGTTTTTGTTTTGTTGTTTGCTGCTCACGTGTGTTAATTTTCTGCTTTTGTTTTGTTGTTTGAATGCTGTCTCTCATGTTCAAAATAAAAAGAGATGTAAATTAGAATCCAAAATACAAACAAAGGTTGATGACAATTTGTCAGTGCCACATTGTGCTGACCTAGAGGAAGAGGCAGTTAAATATTATGACCCTGTAAGGCCCTCTTCCAGTGCACCTCCACTTTCAGAGGCTCCCACTGTGGAGACAGTGGTTGTAGATCCCAGAAAGGAGTTACAGGACAAAATTTCTATTCTTAAACAACTAATAGAGTTAGAAAAAGAGTATCAGGACTTAATTAGCTACAAAATTTAAGGACAGGGAAGAGGACTTGAGAAGCCAACTGCAAAAATCCCCCTACTCCTTGTGTTCCTCAACCTGGAGTCCAAAGGTAATCCCCATTCTCTAGCTTTAGTTCAACTACAGATCAGCCAAAGGAGGGAGAGGCTGAGGCTTTTCCTGTATCAGAGACCAGAGATGCTAAAGGGGTTGCTTGGAGACATCACACAGGGTTTAATTTTCAAATTATTAAAGAATTAAAAAATGCAGTATCTCAATATAGTGCCACTGTTCCCTTTACTCTTGCAATTTTAGAGTCTGTTGCAGAGGAGTGGCTGACTCCTAGTGATTGGAATACGTTAGTGAGAGCATTTCTTAGCGGTGGTGACTATCTTATTTGGAAATCAGAGTATCATGAAAATTGTGAAGAGACAACTAGGAGAAACATTCAGGCAGGCAATGGTTGGTCCTTTGATGGCTTAGTAGGAGAAGGGCAATTTGCTTCTAGTGATAACCAGATGCAATATGACCCAGGTTTATTTGATCAAATTCAAAATGCAGCCATAAAGGCTTGACGTAAACTCCTGGTAAAGGGAGACCCTGGTGCATCTTTAACAGCAGTCAGGCAAGGGCCTGATGAACGATTTTCTGACTTTGTTTATCGATTAACGATAACAGCAGGGAGGATTTTTGGTAATGCAGAGGCAGGTATAGATTATGTGAAACAACTTGCATATGAAAATGCCAATCCTTCCTGCCAAGCAGCCATTAGACCCTACAGGAAAAAGACAGACCTTACAGGGTATATCAGACTCTGTTCTGACATAGGTCCCTCCTACCAACAGGGCTTAGCTATGGCGGCTGCCATGCAAGGACAATTTGTAAGAGAGTTTTTGGCAAGTAAAGACAGAAAGGTGTGTTTTAAATGTGGCAAGCCTGGACACTTTGCAAGAGATTGCAAGGTAGAAAATGAGTTAATCGAGAGACAGCCCAGAAAACAGTCTGGGCTCTGCCCACTTTGCAAACATGGAAGGCATTGGGCTAGTGATTGTAAGTCTAAAAGAGATGCACAAGGTAACTCCCTTTCCCACAATCAGGGAAATGGGAACAGGGGCCAGCTCCAGGCCCTGAACCAATGCAAGCCAAAACAGGCTTATGGAGCAGTCAGTGTCATACCAGCAAACACCAAGGCAGACTTAGCTACTCGAGTAGCTGCAGTGACTTTATCAGATTCACAATCTAATTTGGATCAGGCCATTAAGGCTCATGAGTTGTATCACCTTAATTCTAAAACTTTAAAAGTTATGTTTAAAATTACCAAAAACAAGCTAGGCAAATTGTCAAACAATGTCAATCATGTGTTAAAGTTTTACCAGTTCCTCATTTGGGCGTAAATCCAAAGGAACTGATACCAAACAGTCTCTGGCAAATGGATGTTACTCATTACAATGAATTTGGAAAACAGAAATATATACATGTATGTGTAGATACATACAATGGTTTCATTTACATGACATTACAAACTGGAGAAGTAAGCAAGCATGTGATCACTCATATGTTTGCTGCAATCACTGTATTGGGTGTGCCTAAACAGATAAAAACTGACAGTGGTCCAGGTTATACAAGTTCCTGTTTCCGCCAATTCTGTGAAAAATTGGGAATACTACATAAAACGGGTATTCCATATAATCCACAGGGCCAAGGTATGGTAGAAAGGGCACATCAAACCATTAAATGTCAATTTGAAAAAATTAAAAAAAGGGGAATGGTATTCTACCAAGGGATCCTCCAGAAATATCCTTCATCATGTACTCTTTATTTTAAATTTTTTAACTTTGGATTCTAAAGGAAAATCTGCTGCAGATAGATTCTGGCATCCTAATACCAAAAAGAATTTTGCAACAGTCCTCTGGAAAGACCCATTAACTGGAACCTGAAATGGGCGAGAACCAGTGCTTATCTGGGGAAGAGGTTCTGTCTGCATATATTCCCAAACTGCAGCTGCAGCACGCTGGCTGCCAGAGAGACTGATTAAACAAACAGATAACAATAACAAATCCAGGGAGGAGAATCCCCCTGAGAAGCATATTTTTTCTTTGCAGGAAACATGAAGATGCTTCACAATTGCCTTCAAACTGGAACAGATCAACGAGCAAACTTGACTTCAGAAGTTCTCATTTCCGAAGGAAACATCACCACCCGAATCTCCAGGGTGGCTCTATTGGACTCTTGATTCCCTGACTTATGATTTAGTGGGGTTTATTGTTTAAACCCACTACCACAGTTGTTATAGTTGTTTTTAGGTTTTGAGATTGATTGAGCAGAGACAGGGAATTTCTTTACTTGTTTTGTTAAGATCAAAGCTATGATCAGTTCTGTATTTCTGTGTGTTGCCCTTAAAAAGAGTGTTGCTTTTACACTGACTATTCAGGCATTGCTAAGTCTCTTGTCTCTAGGGTTCATGCTGTTCAACAAACTGATGACTTTTGTACAGCAACAGATAGATGCTATTCAAATGAAACCCATACAGGTCCATTATTACAGGCTGGAAGTAGGGGACTCTGAAACCTCTGTCATCAAGATTGATGAGGATTAACCCTAACTTATGAACTAAGCCGGATAGTCAATGACGGGTAAGAGAACATATCGAGACCCTTGCCCCTAAAAAGGGAGGCCTCACCATCCTAAGACAGGAGCTCAACAAATGGTTGTTGAATATCCAAGGACGGGAAAGGGAGGCTGGAGTCCTTTGTTCCAACCTAAGGCAGGCATGGTTTCCATAAGTTTTTCCCGCCTTCCCTTTTGAAAAAAATTTAAAAGGGGGACCTGTTGGGAGCCGACTTTTAGCAGAAAGTGGCTAGATCATCTTTGCAGCCATCTCAGCCATATACCCTGAAAAGAGACTTGTTTTTAAACAACCTACAACAGCTGAAGCACACTCTGATAAACATCTTGTTTATCCTACATAGCTTGTTTTGCTGTTTAGTGACCCCAGCTGCATGGTGCATGGGGTAAAATGTCTTCAGCTGTTTTCCCCTGCTTGTGCTTATAAATACCCAGGATTTCCTTGTAATAGGAGTCAATAGAAGTCAATAGGAGGTGTGAATATAGTCTATGGGAGACAGTAAACGAGCCTTACAGACCCTCTGGCTTGTCTCTATTCTTTGCGTCTCTTCCCCTTCTTCCCCCAACTCTCTCTTGCTAGACCCTGACCTGCATAACAGAGTGGGCTGTTACTGTGAGAATAAAAATTGAAAGCAGCTTGAAACAAATAACAAAAATTCATGGTCAGTAAGACCATCAACAACATGTTGAATATAACCATAATAAAAATATTAAGTCCCTCTAGGGCAGGGTGACCAAAAATGAAAAGGCATGCAAGGACATGCCCAGTTCCTCTTCCTCCCTGTCTGGAAGGTCTAAGGTTTCTTGGTCAAAAATAACTAGTCATCCTGCCAGTTCAAATGATTGCTTATGCAAATTGCTGATGTTTAAAATATCCAATCACATGTAAATTTTCTCCACTCTCCCCAACCTCTACCTATAAATATCCTAAGCTTCCTGGGGTCTTTGTCGAAGTTTCTATCCCCTTCATGGGATATGTTTTGACCTGAGGGCCCTTGCCATTAAACTACCTTTTGCTATTGCATCAAGATCTCTCATGTGTCCTTGGGTGCGTGCAGATCCGGATTTGAGTGAGGATCTCCCTTCAGGGGTCTTTCATTACAAGTAACAATATAAACAAAATCACATATAGGTACAAAATTTTAAAGGTATTCGACAATTTTTTCTGGAGAGTGAGATTGTGGGTGTTATGTCCATTATTATATCAGCATTTGTTTTTAAGAGTTTCTGCTTTTACAGTAACACAAATAATTCAAAACACTAAAGCGATCGAAACAGTCTTAAAAAATACAAGATAAAGACCTAGACTTTTGAAACAGTTCACTTTTACTTATATCAAGTTCATTGTGCTTGTTGTGATAACTTGAATATATTTTAATTTTTGCCCCATAAAATGTGTTTAATATAAAATACTTTTTAATATAATAGAAAAATAACCCTGTTCTCCTACATACTGTTTTTTTTTTTTTTTTTTTTTTTTTTTTTTTTTTTTTTTTTTTTTGGTAAAACTTCCCTTAAGACATTCTGTATCATGTTCTGGCCTGGGAAATTCAAAAGCTTTCAGATAAACCACCCAGCTTTATTCTATGCTTTCTCCAGTCCTCTGTCAATTCTCAGAGGAGTCACCCACTATCATCCTGGGAACTGTATTCAGCTCTCATCAAAGCCTGAAGCAGAGGAAGACTTCAACAGTGTTGAAGTCTCTCTATCTGCCCCTGACCTTTGTCTTAACTGTCTTCTGCTCTCCTTGTAAGAAGCCTTCAAAGAACTTCAGCAACACCCAGTGACAGTGATGGAGACTTGGAGACTTCCTCAGTCATGGTCTTAGTAAGAAACCACCCTTTGTACTCTTGTTTGTCTCTATTGATCCTCCTAGGAGAGTACTCTCCTGTAGGCCTAGTTGAAGACCAGTAAGGGGATCTCTGTCTTGGTAAAAGACTCAGTTTTTTGTTTTGTTTTATTTTCTATTTTTTTTTCTTTTTTGTTTGTTTTTCAAGACAGGGTAGCCCTAGGTGTCTTGAAACTCCCTCTATAAACCAGGCTGTTCTTAAACTCAGAGGTTACCTGTCTCTATCTTCTGAGTGCTGAGAGTAAAGGTATGTACCACCATTTCCCTGCTTACCCTCACCTCTTAAAGAAGAACCCCATGATGCAACTTGGAAGTTACTTGTCTCAGGCTTTTGTCAGCCATGCTAAGAGTTTATCACTTTTCAGAGACTCTATCTGGTTAAAGCCTTCCTCAACTCTGTTGGAGCCTCCCTCAAAGTCTGGTTAAAGGCCAGTCATCTCTGTTAAGAGCCTCCCTAGTCTTTTTTGAGACTACCCTTGGCTTTGACATAGATCTCCCTCTCTTCTAGAACAAGTCTCTTTAGACATTAGACTTGTTGCCCCCACTGAAGACCTGTCTTTGTTCTGGTCAGAGATTACCTGCCTTTGGACCTTCTCAGCTGACTTTAGAGGAATACTTCAGCTCTCCATAGAGACTGCTTTCAGTACCTACCAGAGACTGGTTTCTGACATACTTGATGCTTCCATTCCATCTGGACAGAGATCATCCTGGATTCCACTAAAGCCTCCATCAGCACATGTCTACCCTGGACTGTCTTAAGTACCTTTGCTGGCCATGGTCAGAGATTGCCTTCCACCTCTACTCAGAAACATGATCAGCCCTGGTTCCTTGTTGCAGATAGCCCTCATTCTCTGACATACACACTTCATGCCCATAAAAAAGAAGATTTGGCCCCAGTTGGATCTTTGTTTGGCTCTGTTCAGAGGCAACTTTTAGTTTATATTGGAGACCACCATTTAGTGATTTAGTGATTTGCCCTCCACTTTAAATCAGGAGCCTTGGAAGACCTCATTCAGCCCTCATGCAGCCTCCCTGAAACCTGGTTGCACACAGACTTATACATCCATGATAGACCTTCCACTGTCCTTGTCCAAGCTTTCACAGACCCTTGTTATAGACCCTTTTTGGCTTCCATTGAATATCTCATTTTGTCTTGGTTAATTAATGCTAACCTTTGATCCTCCTGTGATGCTCCTGTCATCTCCAGAAAATGCCTTCTTCACTCTTCTGAGACTGCCTTCAGTCATGATCTGGGACCTGCCTTGACCCTGATAGAAGATTCCATAAACTCTTGTCTAAGACCTACCTCAACCACATTGAGACTTCCTCATCTCTGGTTGAGCCTTCCTCAGCCCTAGCAGACACGAGGCTTCACTGACTGAAGAGCTTCCCTTGACACTGGTAGGAAACCACCCTTAATTTTGATTATAAACAGCCTTCAGTCCCCATCCCAGCCTCCCTTTACTCTGGTTGGAAACTTTCCTTAGCTATGGTTGAAAACTGCTCTCAGGTTACCATGACCTCCAAAGGCCCTGTTGGAGTCTCCCTTGACACTGGTACAAGAACACTCCTGTTCTCCCTGTCAGAGACTCTCCTTCTCTGAACTAGTTTCTGAACTCTTTTCAGAAACTGCCTTCTTACATTCTCCCAGCCTCCTTCTGCCATTGTCAGAGATTGTCCTTCAAATATACTTGGAACCTTACATGTTCCTGGTCAGAGAACAGCTTGGTCTCTTTTTATAGCCTCCCTTAGTCATGATTAGAGATCTAACTGGCTGTGGCTAGAGCTTGCCAATGGGCTTGGTGGGAAACTTCTTTAGGGACCATTGGAACCTTGCTCTGCCCAGACAAAAGGATTTCCTTAACCAACCTTCTTAAGAGTCACTCTTGACCCTGCCAGGGATCATCATTTCTTTTTGCCCTGAGATGATCTTTCCTGGGACCTTGTCAGAGAATGCCTTGAGTGCCTCTCAAAGACTTCTGCCTTCATTGAAGAATTCCCTTGACCATGGTTAAAGTCTCTCTCACCATAGTATTTTCTACTCTGACTGCCCTGCTTTGCGCAGTAACACCTTACTCAGCCCTGCAGGGACAATATTCTAAGCTATCTAAAATATTTTCTTGATGATGATAAGAGGCACCATTGACCATGTGTAGGAACTAGGCTGACTCACTATTATTTGCATCCATGGACCTTATATAGAGACTACCACAGTCTCAGTAAAAACAAACAACTCCCTAAGTCTTGCTTACATCATACCTCATAAATCCTGCTCAGCCATGGACCAACTCTTTAGCCATAGCCAAAAGGGACACTCAGCCCCAGTTAGAGAATGCCTTATAACCCTGTGCCACTCTTGCTCTTGACTAGTAGGCTGCTGACTTGTGCTGCTGTTGGGGACCTCCCTAGCTCTTTATGGAAGACTCTTATGGCCTTGGTCAGAGAAGACAGTGGTCCCTTTTTATAGCCTCATCCTAACCTAGTCAGAGATTGGACTTTGTCCTACTGTAGTCTCTCTAATACCCCTTAAATGCCTCTTCAGTCAGTCCTGGTGAGATATTCTAGGCCTACTTAAGAGCTTCTTTTTACCCTGTTCAGAGCCTGCCATCTGATATATTCAGTAATCCAGTAAGATATGGCTTTCTGCCCTGGTTGGCAGCTTTTATATTCACCAGTCCAAAATCTTTGTCAGTGCCTGTTGGAGAACCTTCTCTGTTTTACTTGTAGCCTCCCTTTTCCTGCTCAGAGATACCTCTCTGTCTGGTGTGAAAGTTTATAGGTCCTGGTTGTAGTCTCCACAGAATGTTGTCAGAGATTGATTTTATTTATTTTTTTTGAAGCCTACCAGTGCTCATACCTGGTGTCTTAGGGTTTTACTGCTGTGATCAGACACCATGACCAAGGCAACTTTTATAAGGACAACAGTTAATTAGAGCTGGTCTATGAGTTTAGAGGTTCAGTCCATTATCATCAAGGTGGGAACATGGCAGCATCCAGGCAGGCATGCTGCAGGAGGAGCTGAAAGTTCTACATCTTCATCTGAAGGCTACTCAGGCAGCTAGGATGAGAGTATTAAAGCCCACATCCACAAGGTCCCGCTCACTTTAACAAAGCTACACTTTCCAACAGTGCCACTTCCTAGGCCAAGCAACACACCATCACACCTGCGATCAGCCTCAGTTCCATTAGAAGGCTCTCTTGACCCTAATTAGATTCTGCCTTTGAACATCCTAATAGACTCTTAGGACTATGGATAGAGTGCTGTCTTGGCAACTGGGTTGAGCATCCCTCAGTCAAGATAGAGGACTTACCCTGACCTGTTCAGAGACTTCCTTTTCCTAGGCTCCCTCTTCCCTGGTGGGAGACTTTGTTTTGCTTCTGTCAGAGACCACGCTACTCCCTTATCAAAACTTCCATAGTCCTGGCAAGAAAATACACAGAGCCCTACTCTTTTTTTTAAATGAGAAATTATCCTCTATCTCATGGCAGCCTCTCTGAGAAACTCTGAAACCCTATTAACTTATTAAAGACACTCCCAGGCCCACTTAAAAGCTTCCCGTAACCCTCTTTAGAGTCCACCTTTTCCCTGCACATGACTTTCCTTATCCCTGGTCAGGGATAAACTTTGACCTTGGTGGCAACTTTACAAGCCACTGGTCCCAGACCTTACTTTGTTCCTATTCACAAACCCACTTAGTACTATTCACAGCCACCCTCAGGCCTGGGAGACAACACTCACACCTTGCCTGGAGATCTACTGAGACTCTGATCAAAGTCTTCATGGACCTTCATGGTTCCTGCGCTGGGTAACCCACAACATCATGAAATCAGGCTCTAGGCCCTTCCTGATCATATATTCTGTCTTAGTTAGCATTTCTATGCTGTGAAGAGATACCATGACCATGGAAACACTTATATTGGAAAACATTTAATTGGGGCTTGCTTGCAGCTCAGAGGTTGAGTCCATTATCATCATTGTAGGAAGCATGGTAATGTGCAGACAAACATAGTGGTGAAGAGGTATCTGAGAGTTCTACATCCAGATCTAAATGCAGAAGAGAGAGAGAGAGAGAGAGAGAGAGAGAGAGAGAGAGAGAGAGAGAGAGAAGCCTGGCTTGAGCATCTGAAATCTCAAAGCACACCCCCACTGACATACTTCCTCATAAAAGTCCACAACTACTTCAAAAAGACCATAGTTCCTATTAGTGTCACTCCTCATGATCCTGTGGGGCATCATTTTTTTCAAACCACCACAGATAACAAAGATTTGAGCCAGAGACTACATGAGGCCTAGATTAGAGTGCTCTTTCACTGCCGGTAGATGCCTCCCATGAAATGGTAAAAGCAAGCCTTTACCTTTTCACAGTCCTCCTATTCCAAATCACCAGCCATCTTTGTCCACTTAAGTATTGTACTGGGACTGAGCTTCAATCTCTTCATATCCTCCCTCTTTGACTTTTAAGTCTTTCTCAACCCCTACTGAAAAAACTCTATGCCCTCTTAAGAGCTTCCTTTAACTCTGTTAAGAGTTTGCTCTTTGCCTTTTGTGTATCCTCCCTGATCCCTGGTCACAAAACTCATTCCACACTGGTGCATCACAGTGACCTGCTCCAGTAACAGACCCTCCCCAGGCCTTGTTGGAAACTGCCCTTGGCTCCAGTCCCTTCATCTTCATCATCTTCATGTGATCAAGTCATAGTATCCTGGGTTTAAGTTACAGAATGCTACAGATCCCAATCATAGTATTACTTGGGGATATGTAAGAAGCCACACTTGGCTCTAGTAAAAGCATCCCTTTGCCTTGTCACAAGTCTTACACAATGCCCATCACCCAGTTACTCCAACTCACCTCGTTTGTACCAAGTCCTGTCTCTCTCAAATCCTTCCTCTTTGCCTTGCCTTGCTTGTATTCTCTCTGGTCCATGTCAAACACTTCATTCTGCACCTATCAAATTCATGTTCTGTTCAAGAAGCAGAGCTGCCTTGGCTCCTTTTAGAAACTATCTTTGGCTCCAGTCAGGACTTCTCTCTTCCATGATATTTCCATTAACACTGATATTGGTCAAACTCTGAGCTTTCTCTAGGCCTTAGATGAAGCTTTCACCAATGCTGGTCTGAGCATGATTTCTATCATCAGCTATACCTAAATCCATATCAGAGTGACCATCCACCTAGGCCCAGGTAAACATTTCCTTTACAATGGTGAAAACCTTCTGGGCCTTGATGATGATACTCCTCTTGGGTCTCTGAAAGCAGCTTCTGTCTGCCTGGGTCAGAGATTTCCTTGGGCTGAGTTTCCATGCATGCCAGAGTCATGTTCTCTTCTATGTCACCAACTAGCAACTCCTCAGGCACTATTGGAGCCACCTTAAGTCCTAAGACATCTTCTGACAGCTCAATTCACTCAGTTTAAGACTTCACTTGGCACTCTTGAGAGATGTAACTCTCTTATCATTGTAAGAGATACCTCTTTGTCTTGGTGTGAGAATACATAGCCATTAGATAGAATCATCCTATAATCTTGTATGAGACTATTTTTATGTTCTTTGAAGTTCTACAATGCACACACTTTGATCAGATAGTGGCTTTAACCATCCTAATAGAGACCAAGGAGTGTGAACAGAGACCTTCCTTGGCTCAGGATGGAGCTTTCCTTTGCCATAACAGAAGGGTTTCTGATGCTAGGTTTAGAAACCACCTTGTTCTCTTCTCCAAGAGTTTCTCTGTCCTGGTGGGAGAATGCCCTTTGCCCCTGCTGGAGACTATCCTTGCCTCTGAACAAACCTGCTATGCATGTGAACAGAAAATGCATACTTTCACTCTTGCCTAGTGAAAGACTTGCCTTGGTACCACTGGATCCTCTCTGAGACCCTTTGAAACCTCCTCATTCAGGCTTGGTAGAAGAGTCCTAGGCTCCCTTAAGAGCAACTATTGACTCTCTTCAGGGTCTTCCCTCTGCACTTCTGGAGGCTTCCTTTGGCCATGGTCAGAGATGGACTTCTACTCTGGTGGCAGCCTTCCTAGTCTTCAATTCCAAACAATGTTCTGCTCTATAAGATAATCCACTTAAACTCATTTACAGACTGTTGATAGACTGCCCTTATACCATGCTTATCGACCTTTTCAGACATTGATCAAAGCTTCCTATGAGTATGATAAGAGACATTCCTGTTTCCTGGCTTGTTTATCCCCCCACCTTCATATAACAGGCCCTATGAACCAAATAGCTTCCCATGGCTTGGATCAGAGAATGCGTTAGGTCCAGTTCAGAGTACTCCTTTTGCTCTGCTAGATGCTACCAGTGGCCTTGGGCAGAACACCCATTTTTCTTCTCATGGCCTCACATCATTCATCGCTGAACCACCCCAGTCTAACTCAGAGTATGTACCAAGACCCAACACTTTCAGATCCCCATATTGTTGTTCTTGAAGCCTCTGCAAACCCCATTTCAAGAGATCTGGGACTTTTAGAGCTTCCTTTGATTCTGTTCAGAGTCTGCTCTTTGCCTTGCTTGTACTCTCTTTGGTTGCTGGTCATAGAGCCCATTCTGCATTCATGAAAGCCAACTTGTACAGCAGCAGAAGACCTCTCAAAGATCTTTTTGAGAATGCGAATGGGACAACCCCAGCCATAGTCTTCTTATCCAGTGGCCTTAGAATGCCTTCTATTCTCATCTGTGCCTTAATCTGTCCTCACTACAGACTACCATCCTAGGACCCTTGTGGACACTTCCATTCTGGGCCTTGATCACATATCTTCTGTGTCCCTTTATCCCTGGTTAAAGATTTTCTTTGTTCCCAGATATCCCCAACAATGCCAGAATTGAATTCTCCTCTGGGTTATCAACTAACAACTCCCATAAAACCATGTTATGTCCTCTGATAGCTCTAGTCACCTAGTCAGAAACTGGACCTACTTAAAAGTCTCTCATTTCTTGTTGGAGATGTCTTCCTACTATGATGTGAGAATGTTTAGGCTCTAGTTGGAGTCTTCCTGAAACCTTTTTCTGAGAATTTTTTCCTGTTACTTACAGCACTACAGTGTTCACACCTGAGCCCAACTTCAGTCTTATTTTTTGACTCTGATCACATTCTGACTTTGTCCATCCTAATAGACTCCAGTGACAGTGGTAAAAAACCAGGCTCGGTCCTGGTTCATTTTCATTTGCCCTGATGGAGGACTTTCTTTGCCCTGTTCAGATACTACCTTTTACCCTGGTTCAAGGCTTCTTCTCTTCTGATGGGAGAATGCTCTGTGTTTCTTATGGAGAAAACCTTGGTCCCTCAACGAGACTTCCATATTTATGATCAGAGAATGTGTTGGCCTGGTCCTACAGACTTACTTGAGTATATAGAGAGACTAGCTTCTTTCTCATTGGACCCTCTTTGAGCCTTTGGGGACCTCTTTCACTCAGATCTGGTAGGAATCTTCTGTTGGCCCACTTAAGAGCTTCTCTTTACCATACTTAAAGCCTCTCTTTACTCTGCTTAGAGGCTTCCCTCTGACTTGTTCAGGGCTTTCCTTTGTGCTGCTCAGTGATAAACTTCATCTCCATTTGTAACACCCTTAGTGAGCAGTTGCTCTGCCTCTGTTGGAAAGCCCTCTCAGTCTTATTCACAGTCTTCTTCAGCTCTGTTGAGAGATAGCACTCATATCCTGCCTCAAGCTGGATTTACTCTGATCAAAGCTTTCCATGCCATGGTAAAGGAGCTCTTAGTATCTTGGTCCCTTTATCTGTTTGCCTCTATCCATGTAGGCTAAAGGCCCTGACCATTGCTTCTCAGCACTCTAGATATCATAAGGTTGGATCACAGTGTTCTACTGTCTCTGTTAGAGGTCTACCTTTGCCCTGGTTGAGCAGCACTTTGCGCTTTCTCAGAGCCCCCCATTCTCTACTCTCTAACTACACCCCTACCACTTCAGATACTTTAATTTATACAGAGCCTCCCTTTTTGTCCTTGGAATGTCCCTCAATATCTGGTAAAAGGTCTTTAGCCACTCTTAAGACATTCTTTTGACACTGTTCAGAATTTGCTATTTGTTTGTTTATAATCTCCCTTAGTCCCAGTCACCCTAGTCCTTGGCAAATATTCATATCCCTGCCAGAGAATGTGCTGCTTCCAGTTCATACTCTCTCTCTACCATAGTCAGGGAGTTGGCTTTGTTCCACTGGAGACCGACCCTTTCAGTGCCTTTAATACTCCCTCATTTGTCAATTCCAACATGGCGGAGCTGACGGTGGAGGTTCGAGACTCCAACAGGGCTTTCTACAAGGGATTTATCAAAGATGTCCACGAAGACTCCCTCACAGTTGTTTTTGAAAATAATTGGCAACCAGAACGCCAGGTTCCGTTTAATGAAGTTCAATTACTACCACTACCTGATATAAAAAAAGAAATTAGTGAAGGAGATGAAGTAGAGGTATATTCAAGAGCAAATGACCAAGAGCCATGTGGATGATGGCTGGCTAAAGTTCAGAAGATGAAAGGAGAATTTTATGTCATCGAATATGCTGCTTGTGATGTCACTTACAATGAAATAGTCACATTTGAATGACTTCGGCCTGTCAATCAAAATAAAACTGTCAAAAAAAAATACCTTCTTTAAGTGCACAATGGATGTTCCTGAGAATTTAAGAGAAGCATGTGCTAATGAAAATGCCCATAAAGATTTTAAGAAAGCAGTAGGAGTGTGCAGAATTTTTTATCATCCTGAAACTACCCAGCTAATGATACTGTCGGGCTGTGAAGCAACTGAGAAGAGAGTAAACGTCTTAAGTGATATGCATTTGAGAAGTATTTGGACGAAGTTGAGGCTTATGTCCAGAAATGAAGAGGCCACTAAGCATTTAGAATGCACAAAACAACTTGCAGCAGCTTTTCATGAAAAATTTGTTGTGAGAGAAGATTTAATGAGCCTGGCAATAGGAACGCATGGTAGTAACATACAACAGGCTAGGAAGGTTCCTGGAGTTACTGCCATTGAGTTAGTTGAAGATACTGGAACATTTAGAATCTATGGAGAGAGTGCTGAGGCTGTAAAAAAAGCTAGAGGTTTCTTGGAATTTGCGAAAGATTTTATTTGAGTTCCCAGGAATCTTGTTGGAAAAGTAATCGGAAAAAACGGCAAAGTTATTCAAGAAATAGTGGATAAATCTGGTGTGATTCGAGTGAGAATTGAAGGTGACAATGAAAATAAAACTACCTAGAGAAGATGGAATGGTTCTATTTGTATTTGGTGACACTAAAGAAAGTACTGGAAATGTGCAAGTTCGTCTAGAGTATCACATTGCTTACTTAAAGGAAGTGGAACAACTTAGAATGGAACGCCTGCAGATTGATGAACAGCTGCGACAGATTGGTTCTAGGTCTTATAGTGGAAGAGGCAGAAGTCATCGGGGCCCTAATTACACCTCCAGTTATGGTACAAATTCTGAGCTGTCTAGCCCCTTCGAAACAGAATCTGAGCATAAAGACGAGCTGAGTGATTGGTCATTGGCAGGAGAAGATGACCGAGAGACTCGACATCAGTGAGACAGCAGGAGACGCCCAGGAGGAAGAGGCAGAAGTGTTCCTGGGGGACGAGGTCGTGGTGGAAAATCCTCCATCAGTTCTGTGCTCAAAGATCCAGACAGCAATCCATACAGCTTACCTGATAACACAGAATCAGATCAGACTGCAGACACTGACGCCAGCGAATCTCACCACAGTACTAACCTTCGTAGGCGGTCTCGTAGACGAAGGACTGATGAAGATGCTGTTGTGATGGATGGAATGACTGAATCTGATACAGCCTCAGTTAATGAAAAATGGCTAGGCAAAAGGTGTGATTGAAGAGCATGATCCTTCAGAAAAGGCAATAAATGGTTCAACTAGCGCCTCTGGAGATGAAATTCCTAAGCTACCGCGTACTCCAGGAGAAGAAAAGACTAAGACCTTAAAAGAAGAGAGCACTCAAGAAGCAGCAGTCTTGAATGCTGTTTCATAACTGAAGGAAGTTCCTAGTTTACACTTCTTTTATATTACAGTTACAATAGTGCTTGTACAAACTTGCCAAAGATAGAATACGGATCGCCAGTCTTACATCGCACTTTCAGTTCCTCCATTTAGAATTCAGAAAGGGGAGGGATCCTGAAGAAATCATATGTTAAACATACTTTGACACTTACTGTGTTAAAAATATATCATCAGATGTGCCTTGAGAATAGTATATGTAACATTAAAATAAGTTGCTGGCTATAGGAAATGTTATTTTGTTTTCAAAATATGGCAGAGATGGGGGGAGGTGGGCGGGGTGAGGTCCCTAACATAATATTCTTTATGAAAGAATTAGCCGCTTTGTTACATTTTTAATAATATTCAACCACTTCTTAACCTGAGGAAAACTAGAATGAAGCAGTCTAAAATATTTTACACTTAATTGTAATTTCTTCATTAGTTTAGTCTGGAAACTGGTCTGTTTAATGTGTTTTTTAAATGCTGTTTATAGAGGCAATTGTGCAGACCACTGAAAATACATGTTAAGTCATCTGCAGGGATACTGGGTGATATTGGCAGTGATTGTTCTACATTGAGGCTTTGTTTGGTTTATTTATTAAAGTGTACAGTATTTAAAAATCAAACATAGCTTTAGTTGAAACACTAAGCTGATTAGTCATGTCCATTCAGACATAGCCTGAACTACTGAAAAGATCAATTTCCAGAAGGTTTATTCTGTATAAACTACATGTTTAGTCTTCAGTAGAGTGTCTTTCACATTTTCTTTTTACCCTTATTTTCTCCCCCTGCCCCCTTTTGATTTTGGTTGTTTGATATGCAATATGTTTTTGTGTGCAGGTAGTAAAATAAACTTTGATCTTCCAAAAAAACCCTCTCTCATGTAGGCCTGGTGGGAAATGACCCTATGTTCACTTAACAGTCACTGCTGTTCCCCTTCAATTTGCCCTATGCCCTATGCCCTGCTTGGAACTTCTCTGCTTCTGTCAGATACAGCCTCTGCTTTGGTAGCAGTCATTTCTGCTCAGTTGTCTCTTGTCCTAGACCATTTTCTAGTCTGTCATTGATTTCTTTGACTCCCTTTCCCTGGTTGGATTGCTGCCTTCTGTCCCTTTCAGTCTTCCTTCATGATCACCAGAGACTGCCTTATTGACTTTTCTTTGCTTGTGTATTTTCTGTCTGAGACCACTCTGTTTTCTAGTTGAATCTTCCAGGCCCCTTGTCAGAGATATATAAGTTCCTTGGCCTTTGTTCTGCTCTTATCTGATACCCATAGGTCTTATCATAGTTACTCAAGCTTTGGTCAGAGAATGTTCTCAGTCTCTATCAGAGTCCTCCCATTGTCCTAGAGGAAGGTTCCAGAAGCTCTGTTTAAACATTCTTTGGTGATTCCTCACAGCCTTATCCTTCTCTTCTCACATACAACCTACAGTCACATTCCCAATACCCACTGAACCTCCCTTATTGTCATATAAACCTCCCTTAAACCTCATTAGAGAAAATTAGGTGTGAGAGCTTACTTTTACCCTAGTCAGGATCTGCCCTCTGGCCTGCTTGGAGTATTGCTGTGACCCAAATAGATGGCCTTCTACCCTCATGAGAGAATTCCTTTGGATCTTGTCAACACTCTCTGAGCCCTGGTGACTACTTCCTATGCTATGGTCACAGATTTCTTATGTTCCTCACAGCAGTTTCTGTTTTCCTTGGTGGAAGTTTCCTTTGGCCAACACATTCTCAAGCTCTCTCAGCTGTACTGTGGTTAGGGAATTCCCTTATGGCCACCATCAGAGACATCCCTCAACCTCATTGCATTCTTTATTTCCACTCTCATATGGGTCTTCATCTTCTTAAGATTGTCCCTTGAACTTTATGAAAGCTCCCCTTATGCCTGTTTGGGAACTTCAGTGGACCCTGTTCATAGATCAACTATGGTCCCCATCATAGTCCCACTCTGTCTTTTTGGAAGACCTCCCTTTATTTACCCTAACTATGGTTTTTCTTAGCCTTGTTTAGTCAGGCTGCTCTCAACTTACAAATAGACCTCTCCAAGCACTGTCTAAAGCCCATCTCATCTCTGTTCAGAAAGTTTCTTGGTCCTTAGTTTCATCCTTCCTCTGATTTCCTTGGTACCACATTTCTAGGGCTTTGGTGGGAGACCACCCACAGCCAGGGAATAGTGTTTCTTTGTCAAAGAATACCTTGTTTCTTCTTCATAGTATCTCTTTACCCTTGTCAGAGATCACCCATGGACCTTTGGCAGTTGGAAAGTCTCGCATTCATCCCCTTTAAATCCTTCTGCTCTTGTCAGAGAAACCCCTAGGCCTGCTTAAGATCTGTTCTTGACACTGTTCTGTGACTGTCTTGTGCTGAGTTGGGAGCTTTCTTGATGAAGGTACTGTTTGAAACCCCCATAGGTCCTGCCTTGAGTATTACCAAAACTTTCCTATACCCTTTTCAGACATTGTTCTCCTAAGGCCCAATTCTGAGACCTCTTTTGGCACTGGTTGGAGCCTCCCTCTGCAATGAATAGAGACTGCCTTAGAACCTCATAGTATCCTCTCTTTCCTCTGTTGGCCAGATTCTGGTGGAAGAGTGACCGTGCCCCACAGTTAGAAACCACTCATAGCTCCCGTGAATCCTTCATTCTGCATTGGCCAAAGATTTTCCTCTAACTTCTCTGGAGAAGTTGAGTCTATTCCTGGCCTCCCTGTGTCCTGCTGGTGACAGTCCTTAGATCTTGTTTGAAAGACAACATCTCCAAGCTCTGATCAGAGACTCCAATTGCCCTGGGTATAGAAAGCATTTGACATTTGTCCAAGCCTCCCTCATATCTAATAGTAGACTGCCTTTGTCATAAGTCACCCCTGTCCTTGGTCAATGTATTTCCACATCCCTAGTCAGAAAATATCTTGGCTCCTTCTCACATTCTCATTACGATCAGTTAGTGACTATCTTCAGTTCCATTGAGACCTCTCTCAAACTCTTTGAATGCTCTTCTTTGATATTATTTTGCTCTAGGATGAACGTATCTTGAACCTCATTGCAGTCTCTTGGGACCATCATAGTATATTACTTTGCATTATTTGTAGCCTTTTTCTGACCTTATGGAGACCACCCAAAGACTTACAGGTAACTATCCTTGACCCTGGTCAAGGGCTTACCTAAGAGGATCGCTTTTTGGCCCTGGAAGGAACTTCCTTTAACTCTTTTTGAAATGTCCCTCTGCCTTAGTGAGAGAGCTCCCTTAGCACTAGTAAGGAAAACCATTAATCTTTGTTTCAGCCTCCCTTAGGCCTGGTAGGAGACTGACTTTTGTTCCAGTTGGAATACTCCTCTCGTTCCTAGTCAAAGCCTCCTGAAACCTTAGTTGAGAATGCTTTGGTCTTTTCTCATACTCTCTTTCTGGCCTAGTGAGAGACTACCCTCAGTCCCATTAGCACCTCTCTCAGCCCTTTTAAAGCCACCCATAGGCCTGGCCTGAGATAATTCTTGGCTCTGTTAAAAGCCCACATGGTCCTGCTCAGATTCTTTCTTATGAACTGGTTGGGGCTTTCCTTAGCCATCACTGAATCTTCTCTGGTCCCTGGTTAGAGATATTCCACTGATTTCTTTGGAGATCTCCCTCATACCTAAATCATGACTGTATTCTGCATTCTTCAGAGAAAGGTCTTCAGATCCCACCAGGAGACACATTCCAAACCACTGCCTCTAGACTTTAATAGTAGAATCCCCTGGTTTTGGTCAGAGACCACTTTTATCCCTGGCCACAGTCTCCCTCTGCCTTCATCAGAGAACACTTTATGCCTTGTTCACTGTTTCATAGGGATTTGGTTGGAGAACATACTTAGCCTCTTCAGAGCCCCTCTTTTCATTGTGGAAGTTTCCCTTCACTCTGGTCAGAATATGCTTTGGCCACTTCTCACAGCCTATCTCTTCCTTGTTCAGAGAATATGCTTGGATCCAGTCTCAACCCCATCAGTACCTCTCTCAGTCTCCTTGAAGCCTTCCTCAGGCTTGATTAGATACTTCAGAGACTTTCCTAGGCTTTTTTAAAAATTCCTCATGAACCTAGTCAGAGTCTGTCTTTGGGTCTGCTTAGAGCCTCCTTGGTCAGAGATTGCCAATTCTGTTGGTACAGTTCTGTCAGGCTGCCCTTAAAGGCTCCCTGGAACCTGATTGAAGAATTCCCATGAATCTTTTCTCAGCTTTGGTCAAAGAAAACATTAGTACCTAGTCCTAAATTCACTTGGGCCTGGTAAGAGACTGTTCTTCGTTCAGAAGGAAGACCAAAGTGTTTGGATGTTTCAGTCCTACTTAGAAGAGGGAACAAAATAATCACAGGGGGTAGAGGGAAAGAGGGACTTGAGAGGGAGAAAGGAGGGGGAAGGGAAAATGGGGGCAGGATTAGGTGTGAAAAGAGACAGGGGAGATGTACAGAGAGTCAGGATATTGAACAGAGGTGTGTGGCAGTCAGGGATGGGAACTGTGGGTAGCCCCTAGAAAGTTCCAGATGCCAGGAAAGCAAGGGGTTCCCAGGATCCAGTGAGGAATGAAATTAGCTGAAATACCCAACAAAGGGGAGAACCTGGAGAGACCATATCCAGAGGTTAGGCATACCCCCTCAGTTGAGGGATGAGGACACCCACCTATCTCAAAAATTTTAACCCAGAATTTCTCTTGTCTAAAGGAAATAGAGCAACAAAGATTGGAGCAGAAACTTACGGAAAGGGCATCCAGAGACTGCTCCACCTTGGGATCCATCCCATATACAGCCACAAAACCCAGACACTATTGCTGATTCTAAAAAGTGCTTGCTGACAGGAGCCTGATATAGCTGTCTCCTGAGAGGCTCTGCCAGTGCCTGACCAAATACAGATGTGGATGCAAGCAGCGAACCACCAGACTGAGCACGGGGACCCCAATGGAGGAGTTAGGTTAAGGACTGAAAGAGCTGAAGGAGTTTGCAATCCCATAGATAGAACAATATCATCTAAACAGACCCCCCCCCCTCCCAGAGCGTCTAGGGACTAAACCTCCAACCAAAGAGTATAACATGGTTCCAGCTGCCTATGTAGCAGAGGATGGCTTTATTTGGCACCAATGTGAAGGGAAGCACTTGGTCATGTTCAGGATTGATGCCACAGTATACATAGACGCTAGGGCAGTGAAGTGGGAATGAGAACAGCCTCACAGATGCATGGGAAGGGGGATGAGATAGGAGGTTTGTGGAGGGGAAACTGGGAAGGGGAATAACCTTTGAATAGTAAATAAATAAAATAACCAGTAAAATAAGAAAGAAACTACTCTAAGCCATGGTCAAAGCCTCTCTCTCTCTTGGTCAGATAATGGCTTGGTCTTCTAACTCTAGTCAATGAAAAACTGAACTCAACCCCATTGAAGCCTCTTTCAGGGTCTTATGGGAGACTCATCTAGGGCCACTTGAGAGCATCCCTTGATCCTTGATAGAGTGTGCCTCTCTGATTTTATTGAAGCTGCCTGCCCTCAGCCCTGGTTAAGAGACTGCCATTAGCCGTCATGAGACTCGTTTTCAGTAGTTGGGTAGCCTGCTTAGTTTGCTTTGTTTGAAGATATACCTCAAACTTATACAAAAACAACTCTCTAAGCTCTGGTTGAAGACTTCTTGGTGCCTGGCCCAAGCCTCCCTTTACCTTTATTGGAATTACCCTCAGCTTTTTAACACACTCTATCCCCCACTAGAGTCTTCATTAGACTTTGTGGAATTCTCCCTTCTTCCTGGTCAGAGGTCACATTTGTTCACTTCTTGAAGCCTTCTTCTACTTTCCTCAGAGACTGCTTTTAACCACAGCTCTGGCACTATCAAGGCCTCCCTCAGCCCATTTTATATCTTACTTAGACCTAATAAGTGAATCCCTTAAGGCCCTCTCAAGAAAATTCCCTGACCCTGGTCAGAGTTTTTTCTTTAGCCTAGTTGGAACCTCTCAGGGCTCAGAGACTGCCTTTTGCCCTCATGGAAGCCCAATTCACTCTTCATTGGAGGCTTTCTTTGTTCTGGTCAAAGTTTCCTGGTCCCTGTGTGAGGTTTGTTTTGTGATTTGACTTTGTGGTGCTTCTTGGCTCCCAACTACCAGAATACCTTTCCATTAGAGTTGTAGCCATAACACTTGCACCCTTGGCCATCACCTGGCCAGATATTCCCATAGGGCTATTATTAGAGACATTCCTCTATCCCAGTGGAGCCTCCTTCAGATCAACTAAATCTTCCCACATGTTTAGTTTCAGAGAGTCCCCTTAAAAAAATTACTGAAAATTCACCCTCTATGCTGTTAAGAATCTCCCTGAATTCTAGTCACAGGTTGACTCTGGCCTTTGTCATAGTCTCTTATTAGAGAATCTTAGGTTTTGGACCATGATAAAGTTCCATTCAACACTTGTCAGAGAACATTTTGGTTGCTCCTCATAGTATCCTGTTGTACTTTTCAGAGATATCCCATAGCCCCTTGCCTGTTGAATCCTCCCTCAACCCTGGCTGGAAACCCCACTAAGCACTCTTAAAAGCCACAATCCTTGACCTTGTTCTGAGACTATCCTCTACCTGGGTAGGAGCTTCCATAGACATTGGTCTGGGTCTCTCTACTTCAGAACAAATGAAAAACCTTACACCAGATGGAAGATCATCCTGTAAATACACTGGAGACATACCTTGGCCTTTGTGGGGAACTATACTTACCCCTATTAAAACAACCCTTTGTCCTTGTTGGGGGTTTGTATCCTTCTCTACCTTTGTAGACCACCCTTTGTCCTTTAATGACTTTTTTGCTCTGGGCACTGCCTCACTTGTTTCTAATTGGACACCATCATCATCTACTCTTGTTTAAGTATTAAGATCTTCCATGGAGTAAATTGGTAACTTCCTTGGCCCAACTTTCTTTGCAGCCTCACTATGCCTTCATAAGAGACTACTTGGCTTCCATCACAGACCTCTCTCAAGCTTGGTTGGAGAGTCTCCCTTGACCTCAGTAAGATAGTGTCCTGAGTCCCATTCAGAAACCTCTCTTGACCCTGGTCTAAGACTATCTCTGGCTCTTCATTGACATAATCTCTATTTGCTAGTATCAGAAGCTACCCTAGGCCTAGATCCACATGCTTCTGCCTCTGAGTGATAAGATTAAATATGTAAATTTTATACAACTTGGGGCGTAAATTCTTATACAATTTGGGGCTACATGCCTAGAGATGACATTGTCCATAGTGGGCTGGGCCCTTCTACCTCAAATATTAATCAAGAAAATGCCCTTATAGACTTGACCTTAGGCCAAATCTGATGGAGTTTTTTCTCAATTATGTTCCCTTCTATCAAGCCCCTAACTGGTCTTATGGTGACAAAAACCTACCCAGCACAGTCAGAATATCATACCACAAATATGTATTACTCTCATGTTTATTTGCTGTGATATTCATGATATCCAAGATAGAAAACTAGTCTAGTAGATATTTATTAACTGATGAATGAATAAATATTATATATATGTATATATGTATACACACACACATATATTACACACACACACACACACACACACACACACACACATATATATATATATATATATATATATATATATATATATATATATATATATATAATATATATGGCATTTTATTTAGCCATAAAGAATGAAATTATGCCATTTACAGAAAATGGTTAGACTCAGATGTTCATGCCAAGCAAAATATGATCCAGAAAGACAAATATTACATTGAATATATGAATATCTTTATATATTTGTATATGTGAAAGTAGAATAGAGGTTATTGATGGAGGAAAGGCTTAAAGGGACACCAAAAAATAGAAGGTTATAGGAAGGGGAACAAAGTTAAAATATTTTATGTTTCTTTTGTGTGTGTGTATATGTGTGTGTATGTGTGTGTATATATATTTAAGGAGAACAATATAGGTCTAAGTTTAGGAAGAAATTCCTAGAACACATAAAGAGGGATGAGGGAAAGTAGTGGTGGTGGGTTAGTAACCTATTAGTATTCTGTTAGAATTGAAATCATTATTTTGTACTCTTAACAAAATAATAAAAAAGATAAAAGTAAATAACTATTGTAAAATGATGTAGTGGGGCTTGAGTTCATTAAAAATTGGACAATTTTTGTAGCTGCTTACACCACGGATAACTGGGTTCACCTGTAAGGTGAAAAGCTCACCTGAAAGGAAGGCTGGGAATAAAAGAGGGATGGGGGTGAGAAAAGATGTAGCCAAGACAAGTATCCTAATCAAGGCTAGAAGTTTTAATGTTCAGCTCTCAGTTTAAAGGGAAAGTCCCACCCCCTTCTTAATTCAGCCAAAGATGGGTGGGGGAACCCATCCTGGCTCACTGCTGGAGATGTCTCAAGGAAAACTCAGCAGGCAGTCTACTCTTCTCAGTTCCTGTATCAGGCTGTATGTGCAGCCAAGGTAGGTAACTCCACCTAGGTTCTATTATTTGGTCTACTAAGATAAACAAGGTCTTTCAGGTATGCTCAAGCCTGGGGGAAGGGTACAATTCCCCCTTTTTAGTTTTATAAAGATGAGCAGTGCCCAGCAGCTGGACAGGGCACAAGATTTCATCCCGTCTAGGGTAGCGAGAGGCCAGATGACTGTGTCTGGCTTAGGTCAGTGTCTATATTGCTCCTACATTACCTGACTTTGAGGAAAACATACATAGCATATTGATGTATGCCTCTGTCTTAGGTTTATAGGAGCTCAAGAACACTCTTACCTGTCTTTGACTAACTGGCCATCATTGGCACACTCTTTCCCATATAGACCAAAGCCACATTCAGACCAAAGGACCTATGGGCATGTACTAAATGTAGTTCTTCATAGTGATGGGTAACTACCATGATGAGTAGCTGAGCTTGCTGAGAGCGATCCTGTGTGAGGGCAATCAATCTGCTTAAAATACAAGGTTCAAAGGTTAAAAGCAACATGACTATCCAAGCAATGTAGAAAATAAGGTTGAAAGTGAAAATATTCCAGTATTTAATCCAACTGCTGGTTGGCAGGGATCAGACACAAGTCTGGCCACCAGTTACATAGTGAGTTTCTTTAGGTATTGATGAATACTACATGCCAGGTTAAAATGAGCTGGATGATAAGGATTTTGAGCCATTTTCATCATTAGAATCATAATTATTAGGCCAAAGATCTGTGTCTACTTGATGGGCCAATCTTCCAAGCAGCCATTGGGCTCCATTTTCTTTTTTTGAAAAAATACAGACTGAGCCATGACCCCAAGTTAAAACAAGGTCTGGACCATTCCAAGGGGTCTCTCCATATGATCCTGGCAAATGAGCTGGAAGTGACTGGATGCCAGTGGTGATTCACTGCAGACTGACCTTTACCATCAGTTTGCACAAAATTTGAAACAAAAAAGACAAATGCAAGGTGTGCTTTTGGTGATCTTGGTGGTATAATTCCCCCTTTTTAGTTTTAAAAGCCAATTTTTTAGAGTTCCTTGTAAAATCAGGGAAGAAACACTAGTAGCTCCTTTTTCCATACTCAGAGAGTTATGAAGATATTGTTTTAAAGTTTTATAATTTCTCTTTCACAATTTCTTGTCCTTGAGGATAAGGAATCTCAGTAATATGAATAATATTAAATTGTCAACAAAACATCTCAAATGTTTGACTGTAATAGCCAGTTTTATTGTCTATAATCTGATATGGATCACCAAGTATAGAAAAAATAATGTAGGTGATGACTAATTATAATTTTTAGTTGCTTCTCTTGTTAAAGCAGTGTCAAGTCACATGTAGATATTTTAATTTTCTAAAATAAAAAATGAGTTACATCCATTTGCCAAAATTGATTTATGTATAATATATACTGAAATATATAATTTCAGTATATATAAATATATACTGAAAGAATTAAACTCTTTTTGTATTAAAGCAACAACAAAGTTGCTTATATAATATAAGGCTATTAACCATTCCTTGAGGCAAACCTTTCTAATATCGCTTCATGGACTCTCAAAAATTATGAGCAAAATCACTGAATGAAAACTTCCCACCTTTACCAGAAATGTAAAGGAATGGTATAAAAACAGTCTTATGGATCTATAATAATTCTATATGTATTTACTGGAATGGCAGCTGGAGCAGGCAAGTCAGGCTGTAATGTCTCATTACTTTTATAAATCTTAAGTTTGAACTTTGTTTTGGATTAATTGAATAACCAATCTCTTTTAGCTGATATCAGATAAAGGCCAAGCTGAAGGCAATCTTTTTCCTCTAATAATTGTTACAACAGTCACAGTATCTATTAATCCTTTAAAACTTTTTCTTTCAATTATTAGCTTAAGATTAAGTCTCTTGCTAGTAATAGATTGAACCCAATATACATCAGAGTAGCCAAACCCATCTTGTCCTCTTTCATTCTTAACAAATTTGGAAGGAAGCAGATGCAAAGGAACTAAAACAAGTTGAGCAATTCTTTTGCCAGCAGGTACAATTACAATGCTATGGGGGGAAGCAGCCATAATTTTAATTTCTTTAGCATAATCATTATTTATAACTCGTGGCCCATAAACTGTTTGTTTTGAATGTCTTTGGGTCTGAGATTGACCCCTCTCCCACAAGAAACAAGTAAGGCAATAAACAAATTTTGGAAAACACCTTTCTAGGAGTTGGTCTTGAAGACCAAGACAAAAGGAATATTTGTCACCCAAGCTTCTTCTGATCTCAGTCTGCATTGTGTTAATTCAAATGTAAATGTTTTTAATCTCAGCCTATATCCTGAGGCCTGGTGCAAAGATTATATTTCCTGTAGGCCTGTACTGTGCCACAATTGTTTTTAATACTTTAATTTAACTCTACCTGTTGTATCTTCTTTTCTATAAACATGGGCAAGTAAAAAAAAATCCCAAACTCATGATGGAATTGCCAGCTGCAGTCAATGGAATACTGGCAGTTTAACTATATTTTAAAGTTTCTTTTGCAACATTAGAGTATAATCATAATTTTGAGAAACAAAACCAATTTTTAACAATGTAAACAATTTATTTTCTCTAAAATCAGCACCAAGTAGATTACCTTTATTTTGCAAAGTTTTGTTGCTAGTTCTTATATATGAATGCATGATAGTGCAGCTTTTAATATCTCAGTAAAGAGACATTGTTTTTAAATCTTATCTTTATATATCTGGTTTCTGAATGACTCTAACCCTGAGTTACCAGTTTTAAGCCAACTTTCTGTTACCAAAGTTGCAAATTTTTAATCATACCCAATAACTTATAGGCCGATAATCTATAACCAAGACATGCAGAACATATACTTTTAAAACCAATAAGAAACAAAAATGAAGTGACAACACATCCTATATATTTAGACTAAACAAAATTTGTTGCTTTTTCTAGCAGTAATTTCAAGAGAGAGGCATCTTGTCACAGATATTTTTCTAGGAAAAACAACTCTTAGCTTTCTTATAGAATCCAAAAAGCAATTGGTCCCTGTAAAAGCAGCTTATGCCTACAATCAATTCCTGGAAAGGCTTCTCCAGCTCAGCTCAACTCTTAGCTACAGGTGTAAGGTAACTTATCAGCCTCTGCTGTGCATATTAAGACTGCCTTTAAAACCAAGTTAAACTAGATCAAGGGGTGGATACATAGCAGCTTTAAACGTTTTTGTCTTTTGAACACGAAACAGAACACCAATCATTCAGAAAATGAAACAAAAGACAGACAATTGTCACATGTGGATATTGTCACACCAAGGACAGACAATAAACAAAGAAAGCAGCTCCTGTGGAAGCCAGAAAGAATCTCAAGACATCTCCTGTTCCTAGGATACCTCTGAAATAGCCTCTTCATTCTTTTTTGCTGACACAGCCCAGAGAGTTCTGAAACCCTTTTTCTCTCTGATATTTAAGATCTAATGCTTCATCTCCTTTTAGTCTTTTAATTCCTTCTAACCCTGCTCCTCTAACCTGGGGCAGCTCTTAGGCTGTAGGAAAATGCCTATTCAGAATTCTCCTATCCCACAATTCACTGTCACTTCCTAGGTGAATTGGCACTGGGTCAACCCCTATTCAACCTAGACTATATCCCCTTAAACACATTTCCTGCAAACACAGCCTTCAAAAAAATAACCATAACTAGTGCTAGTATTAATGTTGTTTGCTGCTTACCAAGTGCTTGGGATACTCTTCTTCTTCCATTTTCTGTAGAGCTCTACCCAAGAAAACGTTTTTCAGCTGATCCCCGCCCCCCCAACCCTGTTTTCAGGTCCCTCGTTGTGGGCACCAATCTGAAGCTGCCTATGCCATGGGTAACTGGGTTCACCTGAAATGGGGGCTGGGAATGAAAGAGGGACGGAGGGTGAGAAAAGATGTAGCCAAGACAACTATCCTAATCAAGGCTAGAAGTTTTAATGTTCAGCTCTCAATTTAAAGGGAAAGTCCCACCCCCTTCTTGATTCAGCCAAAGATGGGTGGGGGAACCCATCCTGGCTCACTGCTGGAGATGTCTCAAGGAAAACTCAGCGGGCAGTCTATTCTTCTCAGTTCCTGTAGCAGGCTGTATGTGCAGCCAAGGTAGGTAACTCCACCTAGGTCCTATTATTTGGTCTTCTACAGTAAACAAGGTCGTTCAGGCCTGTTCAAGCCTGGGGGAAGGGCACAAATTTTCATCATTACATATATATTTTCTTTATTTCTTTGACCTTTGCACATAACTAGTTCTGTCAAATTGCTAGTTCCCTTTAATTAGATTCTGCAATATATATATATATATATATATATATATATATATATATTTATATATATATATTCAGTGTATGTAAAATTTGGTATTTAAATTTTAAAGAAAATATCTAGACCAACAAGTGCAAGTAAAGGTCCTATCTCTGGGCCATGTTTGTAGAAACAGTAGACCCTGAGTGTGGTTCAATCCTGAAACCAGGCAAGGCATATTGGGCTTTTGGGGAATTTCAGATCCCTTAGCAGTTTCAGTGGAAGTGGTAGAGTTGTTGGGGACAATATTTGACTCTGGTTTAGGACTATGAGTACAAATCCTATGTCTTGCTGCTGTTTATTAATATTCTTCTAAGTAGCTACAGTTCCTTGACTTTTTTTCTGTTTTATAACTTAACACATTTTGATCACATAGGACTTTATCCATTTTTTTTTTCAGTTTGTATATAGTATTTTTGTAATTTCTTTTTACTTCATTATTTTTTACAAACTGTACTTCCATTAATGGTTATGTATGCCTCCTTTTACATTCTCTATTCATATGCTGTCTATCATTCTTATTGGTGTCCTCCTAGTTAAAGTTGCTATTATTTCTTTTCTAAAAGACTTAAAACTTTCAATTTCTTTTCCTATTTCAATCTCTACAGGGCCAAATCACCAGTTTTATTTCTTACCTTTCAAAAGTGTTTCCATTATTTCTTTTGTAACTTTAAGTAAACTCCTGTCTTAGTATAGCAATGAGTTGAAGGCAAATGGTTCGACTCTGCTTTTGCAATCTCAGTTTTTGCACTCCATTTGTCCATTGTGATGTACAACCGTCTATCAGTTACTCAAACATTATAAACATTTTCCTATTGTGAGATTTTCAAATGTTTCATTCTTCTCCTTAAAATATCTTCTCATAGGGAACATTGCAGAAGAGGTGACAGAAAGATTTAAGAGTCAGAAAAACAGGGTGTTTGCTGTAAAATCATGTCTCCTAGTAATTCCAGTACATATACTCATAAAATTTTATTACCAGGACTGTGTAAACATGACCTGAACAAGTACAATGGAAACAGACATGTCAAAGTGGATAGGAAAGCAAGTAAAATTTCAGCCTTACAGAAATGACTACAGGCAACCAAAGAAGGAGGAGAGTTGAAAGATAGTCTTCTATAGGGAAGAATACACTGACTGGTTATCCAATATCAACTGACCATCAATCTAGGCTAGGTCCAGGTTCCTGAAAGAGGGGTGTTTGGGAGTGGAAAAACAAAGAACTTGAAGTCAAATCTTAGGTTGAAGCTGGTGGCTTAGGTTCTGCTGAGCTGGCTTTCCAGATTGCTCTCTCTCTCTCTCTCTCTCTCTCTCTCTCTCTCTCTCTCTTTATTTCTTTTCTGCTCTGCTTTAGACAACTTTTAGTTGCTATTCTAAAAACTTTCTCTTTAGCTCATCTCCTGCAGATTATAAACCCAGTCTTTTATTTTACATATCAATCTAGTCATTTTCTCTAGGTTTCCTCTTGATCATCCTAAGAATCAGCATCTAGAGAACCCAGACCCTTCATTCTTAGGAGACAGCAAGCACACATTTTTTTCTTTTCTTTTTTTAAACATTTATTTATTTTATTTATATGAGTACATTGTAACTGTCTTCAGACAGATTCAGAAGATGCCTTCAGAAGAGGGCATCAGATTCTATTATAGATGGTTGTGAGCCACCATGTGGTTGCTGGCAATTGAACTCAGGACCTTTGGAAGAGCAGTCAGGGCTCTTAACCACTGAGCCATTTCTCCAGCCCATATTTTCCTTTAACATTTAAAAAAAATTTTAGAGATCTGCCTACCTCTGTTAAGTACAGATGCTAAGCTAGCTGGGTGAGACCCTGTCTGGACATTACCATTTCTACCACACCTGGACTTAACTTTGCTTTGTCACAGGCTCATTCTGAACTCAGAAACCTGTCTGTCTTTGTAAGCGTAAACAAAAAAATCTTAGCTGGGTGGGATATTCTGCAATAACCACTCAAAAAATCTCTCTCCCACCCCCTTCTCTCTCTCTCTCTGTTTATGGATATTTTATTTACATTTCAGATGTTATTGCCTTTTCCCATTTTCTCCCCCTATTCAGAACCCCCTATCCCATCCCCATTCCTCCTCCTTCTATGAAGGTGTGCCCCCACTCATCCACCCACTCCCAACTCCCTGCCATAGGATTCCCTCACGCTGAGGCATCCAGCCTTCACCAAGGACTTCCTCTCCCACCTATGCCTGACAAGGCCATCCTCCCCTACATATGCAGCTGGAGCATATGGGTTCCTACCTATGTGCTCCCAGGCTGGTGGTTTAACCCTGGGAGCTCTGGTTGGTTGGTATTGTTGCTCTCCCCATGGGGTCACATATCTCCTTCCTTAGTACCATAGGGTCACTTATGTCCTTCCTTAGTATTTTTCTTAAAAGTTGGACCATAGTGTAGCTGTTTGTTACTTTAGATTTATGAAGTGCATCATGTAATTCATGTTGAATCCTCAATTTTTGTATAGTTGAGAAATTATATATTTTCTAACTCAAGTTTTTAGAGCTATTTTCCACAGCTTTAAGAGCTGTCCTGAACATCTCAGTGTTCACCATTTTGCTAAGACATTACCCACATCTTCATCACGTGGACTTGTGCTGTCTGATTACCATAGAGTAATTAATGTTAACATAAAGACATTCCTCAGAGGAATGTAAAAATACATACATTATTACACAAAGAAGCCTTATGTCCATGATGCTTGTGAAAGCCTATGTCTGTTGGCTCTGTCCTAGGAGCAGGATCCCTGTTCTTATTTCCTCACCAAGGCCACATGTGGGACCCAGCAGTCAGTCCTGAAAACATACATATAAGTAACATTATTCAGACAGAGCAGGTTATTTACAGAAATTTACATGTATATACATATATGCATGTACAATAATTTTAAAAGGTCATGGCAAAGGAAAAAAGAGTATATGGGACCATTTGGAGGGAGGAAAGTGAAGGGAAGTGCTATATTAATCTCAAAAACAAAAGAAAATATTTGATAAAACTCATATTATCTTCCATATGTGGTTTCCTATGATCCTTCAATACTCTATTAAGTTAAAACCCTCTTTTTCTTTAATTGAAAGCTAATAATCTATACATAGAAGCTTTTCTGATCATTTTATGTACATGGAGCTCTACTTCCTTGTTTCTCTATTACTTTACCTTAGATTGATTTTTCTCTTTGGAATATGCATCACTTTTTCTAACATCTATCTATCTATCTATCTATCTATCTATCTATCTATCTATCATCTATTAATAATCTTTCTTATTTTGTTTTTCTCATATGTAATGCCTGTCTTTTGTATTAGACAGCATATTCCTTCAATGCACAGATCAAATGAATATGCAATAACGATCTGAGAAATAAGTCAGTATTATATATATACTGTATATATATATATATATATATATATATATATATACAGTATATATATACATGTATATATATTGGATAGAGAGATACTCTATAATATGTAGAGTCTATTAACACATTTCTTATGGGAATTATAAAAAATTACATATATATGGTTTTGATCTCATAAATATTCATATATATATATATATATATATATATATATTACAGATATCAACCATAGGTAATTTTTTTGATTGTTTCATGAATCAATGTTTCTTACATCTTCAAGTAGAAAGGCTAATATTAATAAATAAATACTGTTAATCATGTGTGAAAGTGTCACTGAGACTTGTTGGTTTGTCATCTTTATGTTTAGATGGCATTCATTATGCTCTCTTCCAGAAAGAACCAGCAGAATAAATTAAGGCAAGATGGTGTATAGAGTGGCTAGGTTTAAAAACACAAATAAGAAGCTGGCCTTTAAAAAAGACAAGGTCATTATGCAGATGTCCTTAAACTGTGAAGCTTTTGCCTGTGATGAGTATGATTAAAATAATGCATCTTGCATGAAAACATTGGATGATAATTTTTTCAAATGTCAAAATCCATTTAGTGGAACCTTGCGACTTAAATGTCACTGAAAATGCTAGAATAGCACAAATAGCTTCAAGAAACAATGTGAATAGAATAATCCCTTGACTTTGAGCAATTCAAATGCATTAAAAAATTACATAATTCTAAATTAGCAAGGATGCTTTGGGGGTTACTTGTACTTTTTGTATGTTAAAGAAAGTTGAACAAGAAGTTGCTTATTTCATTTTAAAGGACTTTAAAAGCTGATAAAAGCCCAAGACATCATTTTCTTTAAGTTTTAATCTCAATATTAATAAAATTATCATTTGCTTCTTTTTACATTTCTAAAATAAGATTAAAAACAGCACTATTTGCAGTAGTGGCAGCTCTGGAGGCGCTCCACTTCATCCTTGCTTCATCATAGCAATGCTGGTGTTGCTGGCCTAGCTCCTGGACATTGCCTTGCAATTCTTTATCAATATCAATTGATGTATATGTCAAGGAGTGCTTCTTCAAGCTGGTCACCTCAGGTACCAAGATGGACTTTATGATCAAGGTTCTTGAAGATGCCTTCCTGGACAACAAGGAAGATCTAGGACATCTGTGGAGATCACAGGACCAGAAAATAAAGGACCCTATGAATGAGACAGAGAGACTACCTAGAAGTACACATATAGTCTGGGACATACAAGTTCTGCTCTAGAAACAGGATGTCTACCATGACTCCAAAGACAGTAATGTTCACTATTGACATTGGGAATGCTCCAAAAGGATGAGACAGAGGCTCATCAGAACAAGCTAGAAGAAATGAATGAGCCACCAATGACAATACAAACAGCAAAGTAGTCCTTTTGTCCTTCAAAGCTCCTGTTCTAGTTGTCATGACATTGGAATAGATATACTACTAAAAGAGACTTTTTAAAGTCCACAGGCTTGTTGAAAAGTTATTTATTTTCCTGTCAATACCAATTCATGATTCACTTGTTTACCAAACACCTTGGTCATAAAAATGTCATTAGTTTATACATTTTTATTTTCAGAACATTCACGACTTATGTTTTTTTTGTGATTGATAGGCATGGGGAAAAGCCTGTTTAGGAAAGTTAGAGTGAAAATTTGACATATGTTTGTCCTATAATTCTTACTTAAATGCTACATAATTACACAGGTCCTTTGAAGAGTTCAGAGGCTGAACAAGCCACAGCAGCCAGAGGACCAGAGCTAAGCTATCCTGCCACAGCAGACCTTGAAGAGTCTATCATAGCTGAAGCACAATAAAAGGACTTTAAAACCAGATATGAGAAGGTGATAGAGGTCCTTAAAAAGGAAATTAATAAATTCTTTAAACAAATACAGAAACCACAAGAAACGATTGAAGAAAAGTGGATAATCCTTCAATGAAAGCCAGGAATACACAAACAATTTTGGGAAATGAATAAATCCCTCAAAGAAACCAAGGAAAACATGAACAAACAGTTGGAGGAAATGAATAAAATATCTTCAAATATCTTCAAGAAAACCAAGAAAAAAAACCAAACAGTTGAAGGAAACAAAAGTGTTCAAGACCTGCAAATAGAATGAAGTAATGAAGAAAACACAAACTGAAGCAAGCTTCACTAACAGAATACAAGAAATGGAAGAAAGAATCTCAGACATTGAACATACAATAGAAGAAGTAGATATATGTGTCAAAGAAAATCTTAAATTTAAAAAATTTCTGTCATAAAACATCTAGCAAATTTGGGACATTTTGAGAAGATGTGACCTATGAATAAGAGAAATAGAAGAAGGAGAAGAAAACATGCTCAATGGCCCAGAAAATATTTTCAAAAAAATCTTAGAAGAAATTTTTTTCTAACCTAAAAAGAGGAGATGACTATAAATGTAGAAGAAGCATACAGAACACCAGATTGGACCAGAAAAGAAAATCCCTTTGCCACATAACAATTAAAACACTACACACACAGAATAGAATATTAAAAGCTGTAAAGGAAAAAGATCAAGTAACATATAAAGGCAGACCTATTAGAATTATTCCTGACTTTCCAATGGAGATCAACCATTCAAATAGACCTATAGACTTCACCCTAGTGAAGTAGAAGCAGTCATTAAAAGTCTCCCAGCCAAAAGAAAGCTCAAGGCCAGATGATTTCAGTGTAAGACTTCAGTATAGGTTTTAGTGTTCTAAACTTTCAAAGAACAGTTAATGCCAATACTACTCAAATTATTCTACAGACTAGAAACAGAAGGAGCACTGCTGAATTTATTTTATGAGGTCATAGTTATTCTGATACCCAAACCACATATAACTCAACAAAGAAAGAGAATATACTCAAAGTACTTTCAAACCAAATTCAAGAACACATGAAAAAGATCATTCACTCTGATCAAGTAGGCTTCATACCAGTGATGCTGGAATGATTTAACATATGAAAATCAGTGAATATAATTACTATGTAAATATAATGAAAGAAAACATCACATGATCATCTCATTAGATGTTGAATTTGAGAGGGGTTGGTTATGAGAATGTGAAGAGTTGGAATAGAAAGAGGAAAGGGAGGAGAAAATGACATAATTATATTATTATTTAAAACAATAACAAAACTAATAAATTTTTACAGCTTTTCTACCTGGTGATATGATCAAATCATTCCTATCAAATATATATATATAATTTTATTCAAATATATATATATATATATATATATATATATATATATATATATAATTGATAGGAATTATTTGTATATATATATTTGATAGGAATGATTGGTCCTATCTATCTATCTACTATCTATCTATCTATCTATCTATCTATCTATCTATCATCTATCTATTCTACCAGATATAAACACAAATATACTCATGCCTCTCTGCCCCATTTCCCTGCCACACAAACATAAAGATTCACCACAGATATCTTCAAACACTAATTTAGTATGAAAATAATATGGTTTTTTACCTTGTCATTTTGAAGAGGGTGATCGTCAGTCTTCTTGTTGATCTCAGTAGATTCGACAATAAGAAGAATGACCTCTCCAACTCTAAGTAAAAAATATAATTTTTTTCACATGAATTTCAAAGTGTATTGAGATTGAATAATCATAATAATGAAAATATTTGCACATACTTATTGTGTGAGTTCTAATTCTTTATCATGATAAGTTGTAATATTAGACTTAAAATATTTTTATAACTTGTGATTATTTTTCATTTGGCATTTTACAACTATTTTTTATATACATAGAAAATCAATTTGGAACAATTCATAATTTTCTGGGACACATTTTTAGCATACAAAATGATTTTATACTTTTTTTCTTTTTCTTTATTACTTTTTTTAAAAAAATCAAATTGTAATTTTTACTTATTCACACAGGGGTTATAAATACAAAAAGGCAGGATGTGTGGAAGGGGATGACACAGGAGCATAGGTGTTCAGGGAGGATACAGATATCTTTTAGAACAGAGTATCGGCTGGGTGAAGGTTCAGGGAACAGGTCACTATGACTCTGCCTAAGATGCACTTGTTCTTATTTAAGTTGGTACTGTCTGCCAAGGCTGCCTATTTACATGGTCTATGACTACTCAGCCTGGTAAATTTCCACAGAAGCTGCCTGTTTACAATAGCTTATACCCATCTGTTTCAGTGTTTTCCACAAAGACCCAAGACTTTGTGTTAGCAGGCATGTATGTAAGGACCATTGCTGATTTTAGGCTTATGGCTGATTTTAGGCCTTCAGTGTGTAAGCAGAGCTGTCCCTGACATCTCCTCCCTTCTTCAAGTATAGAAGGGTGATGGTGATTCTAATCTTGTAAAGGCGGGGATAGAGGCCTGACCTCCAGTAATTAAAGGGGACCTTGTAATGGCTCCAGTCCTCCTGTTGTTGTCCAGTGAGGCATAAGGGCCATACCCATCCTGATATCTTTTTCCTGGAGAAGGGATACTTTTGACATCAACCCCTATGCAGTCAGGCTTGTCCCTCAGGGAACCCAGAAACATATTTTTAACTTTTATTTATATTCCCTTGCAGTGCTTAGCTAGTCAAAGGGGGTTCTGGGTGGCCTCTCTCTGCTTGGTCTAGGGGCGGAAGCACCCTCTTTTAGGTTGGGTGGAGATGTGACTTGGGAGTACCCTGGATAGAGTAACAACCTCATCTTGAGTCTAGTGGTCCTCCATAGCTAACTTATCATAATATATCTAAATAGGTTTTGCTACCAAATTATCTATCTGTTGTTTCACAAAGTTAGTCAGCCTATTTAAGGCCCAGAGACCAAAAGAAATAAGCAAAAATAACCCAATTAATGGTCCCAAGATGGAGGGAAGTAGGGTTGGCAACCATGGAGAGGTTGAAAACCAATTCTTGTACCAGCGCTCATTTTTCTATATCTTTTTTCAAGGCCTTCTCTGACTTTTTTCATGCTTTCTTTAACCATCCCTGTTTTGTCTATGTAGAGGGAACATTCTTCTTTAAGGACTGTGCACAGTCTAGAGCTGTACACAGTCTTTTATATTGTAAAAGAGTAAATCAAGTCCAATAAAGTCCTTTGGAATTTTTGGAGATCACTTCAGACAGCGAAATGAGGGATTTCTTCAGATTAGTGATGTCAATCTCTAGCTGTCAAAGGCCCATCGAATGTCTGAGTAGTATAAGTCTGGAGGCCAGCATCAGGATTAGAACTTCTAACAGCAGTCATCACAAGTGATTCATTTTTACCTGAGATACTGCCTGGGATAGGGCTCCTGGGAGTCATGCTTCCTCTGGGTTTTGTGATGTTGGGTGCAGAGCTGCTTCCCGGGATCTGTCTGAAGGGATGGTTTTAATGATTGTATATTATATTGTATGTAGATAAGATATAATTGTTTTACTTTTACACTTTTGCTTTGCATGTCTTATTTATGCATGTGTTATGATTGTCATGTGCTTAATCAATCAATGTATTCTTAAGTTGTAGATTTCTTGAGAATGCATTCTGTACATACTAACAATATTTTCTAAGATAGTACACTCTAGTGTATTATCAAAATTTATTTGAATAAGATAGATCAAAATAGGTACAATGATGTCATGTAATTACTTTTTAAAATGGGTCAAATGTTTCAAACTACTTTTTACATTGATCTTATATTGATTTAGGATTATGCATTGTATCTGGTCAACATACTTTAGCCCCCTTTACTGTGAGATTATATTCCAGATTTTTATTCTATTACGACACTGGCATTTTAAAATAAATATTTACAAATCATCATTCAAGTCTGTTTTACTTGTTTGTTTCCTCATACACAAATTTAGGTTATATAATTTTATAATTTCATGTAAAGTTAAATGTTCAATTTTAGTATTCAAACCCTTTGTTAATTATTCTCTTTTCCCTACCTTTGTCTCATTTCTCTCCAGTATCTCTTTTTCATAATTTTCTTACAAGGTTCTTTCTTTTCTCCCATACATTGCACTAATGATGTTCATATTATACTGTGTGACTTCATTTTTCTATGCTTATCTACACTTTATCATAGCCTGTCTGACAGTGCATATTTTCACATAGGCTTTCTCTTACTCCCTGCATTTACTGTTTCCCAATTTGTTTTTCTTGTAGCATTTATGAACATAGTCATGCAACATTTGAAATTTATCTCTATCTACTTCTTTCTGTAATTTTTCTCAGTTCTCTAAAAGGTTGAGACATGTCTCTTTTATTTTCATCTGTAGTGCCCAGATATTAGTAGATGACTGAATGCTTCATATGACAGCAAATAAATATATATGAACTTTTTGAATAAGTTAACCTTTTCAAACCCTTTTATTAAATACATAAGCCTTCTAGATGAAATCAGTAATTTCCATGATATCTTTGATGTATTCTGTTAAAATTAATTTTTAAAATTTGGCACATGAAGGATAAGTATTCATTGTGAGCCTATTGTTCTGTGTCATTATATTTTATGTTCTAATTTATCTTCTCTTTTCCATGATCTTTTTGTTTGTCAGTAATTGACAAAGTTCTTCATATATGGTATATAGTTACATACATATCTTGGTTCATTTTATTTATGTTTTTCTTGGGCATAGTTTATTTATTATTCATTCACGTGCAATAAAAAGATGGCTTGTAAAAAAGGCAGACATCTAACCTTTTGTTTTTACATGCTATGCAAAATATGACTGATATCAAATTCAAATTTTCACACTAAATAATGTGTTTTAAGATTCTCAGGGCATCTATTTCTTTTGAGTATACTATGCACAGGTTTAGAGAAAGGGATTTTACATCAGGTTATATTATTATCATAATTAAATCATTTAATACAAAACTCTGTATCACCAAAGAACTGCTAAAATATTATCAGTGCTCTCATAACATTTTCTGTCATTACTTCTACTGCAGGGATATTATACTTCTGTTTATTTCTTCAACTCATTAAGTGCAGCATATTTTTACCTTAATGTGTGTTCATATTGTTCCCTCTACCAGATAATTGCATGCCTACTACTTTCTTGCCATTTATCTTAGCTTAAATGTCATGTCTTCAGAGATCTCTTCTATTCTTTAACGTTTCTTTATTCTGTCAATAGACTATATATAATTCTCATAATTACATATAACTATTAGGTATTTTGTTGTTTATTGATTAATTGATTGATTGATTGCAACACCAGAGATTAAAATCATGGTTTCATGCAGGCTAGGCAAGCACTTTGGTAGTATAAACTAATTACATTACTATTTAAATATATTTTATGTGGTTTCGTGCAGTGAATTTTGTGAGGAACTACAATACTCTTGCAAATTTCATGGATAAACAGATTTTTATTATTTCCTTTTCATTTTCTCTCTCATGCTTTTATCTTTACATAATATAGTAATAACTTATAAAATTATATCTCTTTAAAGCCCCATAAATTTTGTGTTCATTTATATTTCTTTTAAATACAAATTGCTACTGCAACAATTTAGGCCGATTTTGATTTTGAGCCTAATACTGCCACCTACTGTCTTTCCAAAATCATTTCAGGATGAGAACTTGAGTCTAGATGCAAGAAATTTCTAAGACCCTTGGGACATCCAATATGCTGTTTAACCTGCATAACATTTATAGAGGTAGACCTTGATAAAATCTTTCAGAATACATTAAATTTTTTTACAGTATTTCCTAGAAACTACAAATATATACTCAAAAAACCTTTTCACCCAGGATTGTGAAGCTGAAAATTACCATGACTTCCTTTTCTTTTTATGTTTATTTTGTAGGCTTAAATCCAGGTTTTTGAAGTAAAGTGTTCACAAAGGTGCCTCACCCAATTCTTTGCATACACATTGTATCCAGTACACTTTTGTTTCATGGGTTTCTCTGCAATGTAGATCCTATTTGGCTAGTATTTTTGACATTGATAGGGGCAAAAATTCTCTCTCTGTGTCTCCCTCTGTCTCTGTCTCTCTGTCTCTCTCTGTCTCTCTCTCTGTCTCTCTCTCTCTCTTTCTCTTTCTCTCTCTCTTTCCTTCATGATCTGATTTGCCTTCACCTGTTTGACTTTGCTGAGTTCAACTTGTTTAGAATTTCTTCACTGACAACTATGTGATGTAGGTCTGGAACCTTAGACTGCACTGTAAGCACCCTGCCCCAATTAATTCTTAGGATTTCTGTCTTTCTACTTCTTGCATAGATTGAAGTATTTATTTAAAAAAATTTTATTACCTGAAATAGTAGTAGCACACACCTTTAATCCTTTAATATTATTTTATGTGTATGGGTGTTTTGCCTGAATGTATGTTTGTTTACCATGTGCACAAAATATTTTTATCTTTCCTGGCTGTACATTTATCAACACAAAATGAGAAATCTAGAAAGAAGACCATCTTAATGTAGAAAGTATTAAGTGAAGAATAATATTATAAATATTCACTATATATAGTATTTCTATAAGAATGTAATATTTATTTGAGTAGAGGAATGTATTATTTTTGTATTATGACATAATATGGGAGGAACTATTTTGATAAATTTATAGAATATTTAATACTCAGGTATAATTTATTTTAACTGATATGAATTCATTACAATTGTATATTTAGCTCAAGATAAAATGATTGTCTAATTTTGCATGTATTCATTTTTTAAAGTTGACCAATAATTGATTTGACCATCTCATGTCTCTAATTTCAAAAATTGATGCCTAAAAATATAACATTTGTCCAACAGCAATTGTCTATAATATAACAACCCACAAAGTGCTGTACATATATGAAATAATATACATATAAAAATTTGTGTAGACTACATTGTTGAGTGAAATAAAAATTTTGGAAAACAGAAGGCATAGCATTATCATTTGGTGGAAATCAATTTTTTTTCTGACCCATAGAAAATAAGTTTCATAACTGTCTATATGTGTGTATAAAAACCTGTTTATACATATTGTAAAGTTTCAATAGATTTTTCCCATAGTGAAATAAATGATTGGATATTGTTTAACATACATTGTTGGCAGTGTGGATATATAATTTTGTAACAAGAAACATAAAAGCATTTAGGAAGGAAATTCTAAGAACTGAAGAAAGTAGAATCCAACTTAAAAATGGACAAATACATTCTAAATTCAAGATTGAGAATCTTTATGAATTTCTAAACAACTGTCTGAAGTTAAGTGTGATCATTTTAAGAAAGAGCAAAGTTAATTGCTAGAACACGATGGTAAAATACTGTTCATTAAGATCAAACAAACTTTTTGTTGGGTTATTATTCACCCTTTAAATGTGGACTTCACCAGATGAATGCTACAGACCACTTCTGCTGCAAATTGTCTCAGTGGGATCTTTGAAGCAGGGAACTGCTAGCTGTATGAGAAGGAAAGATAAGTGGGTATTGATTGCACACTGTCTGCTGTAAATACCAGAGTAAATTAGGCTTTGGATGTATTTACGATTAGTAATTATCATTAATATTTTTATTTATCTTGCCAGGCCTATACAATTAAGTCATAATAGAAGGCTTAATATAACTTTGATGTATTTGAACAAATTTACATTTAGGAGCCTAAATATGAATTTCATTATATCTACATTATACAGATTGTCTCTCATCATTGCCTCGAGTGACCATGAAATTTATTGTCTTTGATTTAATAATTCAAACTTGGCATCAACAGTAGGAGAGGAAATAAGTTTTCTGATGACTAATCTTAGTTGTCAACCTGACTACAGCTGGAATGGACTACAATCCAGAAATGGAGGGCTTGCTTGTGATTTTTTTGCTTGGTTGAAGTGGTCTGTTTGTCCTATCCTTGCTAGCAAGTCCATTCCTTTGCTGGCATTAAAGGCTACTTCTTTGGGATTTAGGCATATACTGAAGACCATCTGAGACATCCACCCTTGTGGACTGAACAACTACTGGATTCTTGGACTTTCAATTCACAGCCAGCCATTATTTGATTAGCTGATCTGCAGCCTGTAAGGCATTCTAGGACATAGAGAGGAGAGAGGAGAGAGAGAGGGGAGAGGGGAGAGGGGAGAGGGGAGAAGGGAGAGGGGAGAAGGGAGAGGGGAGAAGGGAGAGGGGAGAGAGGAGAGGGGAGAAGGGAGAGGGGAGAGGGGAGAGGGGAGGAGAGAGGATAGAGAGAGACAGGAGAGAGAGAGAGTTTATTTTTAGAGTTTGATATCCTTTTACTGCCTTCAAGACTTAAAAGGAAAATAAAGCATTACATGATTGTCATAACAATGCTGTTATAAAGTGGTATAAAGAGTAAAAGTCAGTTCAGTTATTATTGAGTAGTGACAGACTTAAAAACAAACCACAATTCCTTGAAATAGTAGTATACAGAAGCATAATGTTTGCCTGGTCTCAGGTGATCATATTTATCATAATTTTCATACTTCTTGCTAAATGAGTAAGTGCTTTAAATGACATTTCAACAGGTGTTCCTTCTGCATCTGTTGTGAGTGACTGTCCTATGACTCAAGCAGCTGTCATCTTGGGGCATTCAGTTGTGCTCCTTGCACAAGCTTGGCTTGTTGACAGTTTACATCTCCTGACAGTATCCACCTGCTCCCTTCCAGCTGTCAACTCTGCACATGGCCTGAGGGAGGGACTAGATTTTATATATCAGCCTTGGAGGGTGAGAGTAGAGGGCTTCGTTTACTCTGTAATGGAGAAGCCCTCATTCCTGTTGGATAAAGTTTTCTGGGCACAGAATGTTGTAGGGAGGAGCATCCACATTCCTGTAAGGAAGTCCAATAAGCTGATGGATTGCACAGAGTGAACATTGGTGGAATCATGCCTTGATTTGTTGTTGGAATCTTAGGAGAAGGGGTAGACGTTACCTGCAATCCCCCCCAACCCTCAAGATGAAATTTTAGTAACATCTGCATTAAAATTGTTTTGTGCAATGTATTATTACTATTACTATTGTATATACAACTTTGATTTATATGGAATATGCAGCAGTTAAATTATAATTTTTAGCATTCATAAAATAACTGCTCATCTATTAGAATATATATTTAAATATTCTATCAGTATCTGAATTTAATTTTTAATGCTTTTTTAAATTTTGATTTTGACAAAGGGTGTTTCTGGTAGTCCAGAATTTCCTTGAACTCAACTTTCCTGTCTGAGATTTCATGCGTGCATCACCCTGCCTGAAAGAGAGGTTGCCCCCGCCCCTTGCCCACTCCGGGAATCACTACAGGACAGAACCCAGAAACCAAATTCTCAACACGCAGGATTTTGTATTATTACTCTGGAGAGGCAAGTGTGTGTGTGAGTGTGTGTGTGTGTGTGTGTGTGTGTGTGTGTGTGTATGTGTGTGTGAGTGCGTGTTGTGTAGAAGGATGAAATGGGAAGCTTCAAAGGTAGCAGCAACAGCAACACAAGCAAGCAGGAAAAGCAAGAAAGCAAGAGAAGTCAGAGAGGAGAGAGGGTGTTTTTATAGGCATAAGTTTTTTAAAGGGAACAGCAGGGAGTCTATGGGAGGGTGAGTTAGTAAATCCTGACTGAATTTTGATTGATGGACCTTGATGTTTTGTTTCAAGAATGAGTCAGTGGCAAAAGAAGAGAATAGAACGTTGGAGCTAACCACAGTCTGTAACCTAACAGTTTTCAGCAAGGCAGAGAGAAGGGTAAAGGGCAAAGCCCATCTGTGGTTTTTTGCCAAGCTGCTGTGTTTGTCATGCGTGGGTCTGTTAGAGCCCCTTCACTGCCCATCACATTTCTGCTTCTCAATGCTTTTTCTTATACTCTTTACTCCCCCTTTAATGCTCAATAAGCCTTTGAAAGCTTCCTTGGAGGAAATTTGTTGTTTTCTTTTTGTTTGGTTTTTGTTTTGTTTTGTTTTTGCTTTTGTGAATATGTTTATTGAATTTGTGTATTTATGAGTTAGAAGAAGCCTAGATTTTTTTTCTGGCCATAGTCATAAAACAGCAGGTAATTCCATCCTCTATTACTCAGAATCAGAAATTTATGACTCATAATCAGGAAACGTTGAGCATAAACCTTTATAAATTCAGGAGAGTGGTAATATTTGCCAAATAAACATCACTATATTATGTAAGTGGAGTGAGTCTAGGTACTTAATTTTGATAGTTCCAAATGAACCTCGGCCCATACATGTTGCAGGAATATTGACACTGAGAAAAAAATGAAAATTCAGTATATACATCATAGTTAAACTTGTTATTCCTGGGAAAGTGCTTTAAAAGTTTAATTCACTGCCAGTGCACAGTACCCAAGGCTGCTGAAAGATGCTGGCATTTTCTTAAGTGTTCAGTTTTCTACAGAAAACCCTATAGTAACTGATGTATTACAGAAATTGGCTGTTTAATATTTAAGTGTTCTTTTTCTTATCAAGGAACTGTGAAATTCAACTTTTAATAGATTTAGACCATGAAAAAATAGCGACTATATATATTGGACTTTAGATAGTATTTCTGTATTAACTTAAAAATACAGAAATACTTAAGGCACATCAGAATCCTATCTTTCAATATTTACTCAAAAAAAATTACGCCACTAGTAAACTACAACCATATTTGTTTACTTTTATCTTAGAATTTTATGATTTCAACTTGTCCTTTCTAATAGTTTTTATCGTTGTACAATTTGTAGCCTTACATATAAATACATGTAATGGAAGCACCAGTTTATATAGGCATGGAAAAATTGTTGTGGTAATATGTTGGACAGAAAAGTCTTCTTGATTTAGAAACATGAAACATATATTCAATTGTTATGAAAATCCCTTTGATCTAATAAAGAAAAGAGTGGAATGCAAATATTTAATAATGATCAGTGTTTTTTAATGGCAATTCATACAAAATACAAATTATTTTCTTCAGTTGGAATAAAAATGCAATGTATTCATCTCATGAGTGAAATAAAGTAGTTCTTATACTTATTGTTTTTGTGTGTGCCTGCCTCAATAGACAATTCTCTTTGGTGAGCTAGGTGTCAAACTATTTAAAGATATCGGATGATTTCTGCACATCGTATCCAGTCTTAGAATTCTATGATGCTACACATAGTAATTTGAGCATTCATCTCTTCTTTTACAATGGTGCCTTAAACTGATGATTAACAAAGACAATTAACTTTTATTGGACCATTATTATGCACCATACACTGTACTATCACTTTATAAGGATTATTTTAGCAATATTTCATTATACCTCCATGCAGTTATTACCATCATTATTTCTATTAAAGCACAGAGAAGGAATAGGTTTTATAAAGTTATATAATTTTCTCAAGGTTGTACAGTCAGTAATCCAGAATTTACATCTGTTAGCCTTAATTCAGAGAAATTACATCATAACTTGAAAATTCATTATCAACTGAAATGTTTTTCACAGTCAAAATTCTTCCCTAGGTGTCTCATAAGTGCTAGGGAGGAGGTTTTCTATTCTCCATAGGCATACTAACCTAAGGGCTCATTTACATTTTATACTTTCATTTTCTAAAACATAAAATAGGTAATGCAGTGAATCATTACCTATGTTTAACCTAGGCTAACTACTTACAGACTCTTTGCAATTTTGAATATACCTATTCTCTTCTCTTTTCTACCCACTCTTAACTTTTTCTTCTAGAGTAACTTCAAAACAAGCTACAGGCGTATCATTTGTTCACAAATATTTTTCATCAGGTTAACAGCATTAGAATAACATCTATGACATCCTCAATTAACAATTTGTACTCATTGTCATCCAAAAAGCTTTTATATTTAACTTTATATTTATCTCAAAAATATATCTTCACATTTGCCTTGTTTGAAGTGAAACTCAACAAGTTTATATAAGGTTTTGAATGAGACATTTCTCTAATGTTTGTGCTACATTTAGAGTACAGTGACATTCAGGGTCACAAGATCAACATTGTTCTATATATTTTAATAAAACTATAATATGCTTATTAGATGAATCTGGGAAATTATAGTCACACACATAAAAGAAACTCTGGGAGCTTACATGTGTTTTACATCAGCAGAGTATATTTCAGGAATGATATCTAAATATTTATTTATAATTTATTTATTAACATTCCAGATTTTATTCCCCCCAGTACACCCTTCAACCGTTCCACATCACATACCTCCTCCCTACTCCCAGTCTCCATGAGGATGTCCACACCCCCACCCCACCAGACCTCCCCACTCCCTGGGACCTCCTGTCTCTTGAGGATTAGGTGACTCTTCACTGATTGAACACAGACCCGGCAGTTCTCTGCTGTATATGCATTGGGGGCCTCATATCAGCTGGTATATGCTGCCTGGTTGGTGGTCCAGTGTTTGAGAGGTCTCGGGGGTCCAGGTTAATTGAGACTGCTGGTCCTCCTACAGGGTCTCCCTCCTTCTCAGATTCTTTCAGCTTTTCCTTAATTCAACCACAGGGGTCAGCAGCTTCCGTCCATTGGTTGGGTGGAAATATCTGCATCTGACACTTCAGCTGCTTGTTGGACCTTTCAGAGGGCAGTAATAATAGACCCCTGTTTGTAAGGACATAGCATCAGTAACAGTGTCAGGCCTTAGGGCCTTCCCCCCTGACCCCCAAGCTGGATCCCAATTTGGGCCTGTCACTGGACCTCCTTTTTTTCAGGCTCTTCTCAGTTATTGTCCTTGCACTTATTTCAGACAAAAGAAATACTGGGTCAGAGTTTTTGACTGGTGGATGGCAACCCCATCCTTCTACTTGATGTCCTGTCTTTCTGTTGGAGGTGGGCTCTACTAGTTCCCTTTCCTACTGTTGGGCATTTCATCTAAGGTCTTCTCTTTTGAGTCCTGAGAGTCTTTTACCTCCCAGGTCTCTGGTACATTCTGGAGCGTCCTCTCACCTCCTACCTCCCGAGGTTGCCTGTTTCTATTCCTTCTGCTGGTTCTCAGGGCTTCAGTCCTTTTCCATCACCCTATACCAGATCAGGTTCCCCTTTCCCCTCAACCCCCCACACTCATCCACTTTCCTTCCCAGGTTCTTCCCTCCCTCCCCACTTGTGATTACTTTCTTTTTAAAGTTGAACAACATTCAAAGCTAGAATTGCTTAGCCTTAGTGAATAAGAACACCGAGTCTTCTTCCCAGAGAACGCAAGTTTGATTCTAAGCACCCACATGGTAATTTACAAATATTTGTAATTCCAGTTTTGGGAGATCCAACACCTCTTACTGATGTCTGCAGGCACTAGGTATGCACACAGTACAGACAGACACATGCATACCCATTCCTATAACATAAAAACAGAATTTACAAATGAACATTTTTAAAAAATTAAGATGTAGTTTTAGTTATATAGTATATTTGATATTTTAAAGTTATAGATAATTTTCATTATTTGACATTATTATGCAGGCACACATTGTGCTTTGATCATATACAATGCCCATTTTGTTTCTTTCTCTTTTTTTTCAAAAATTTATTTATGTATGTGAGTATACTGTTGTTGTTTTCAGACACACCAGAAGAGGGCATCAGATTTCATTTCAGATAGTTGTGAGCCACCATGTGGTTGCTGGGAATTGAACTTGGTACCTCTGGAACAGAAGTCAGAGCTCTTAACCATTGAGACATCTCTTTAGCCCCCCCCATTTTCCTTTCTTATTTTGCTCTTACTTTCACTGAGCCCTTTCTTCCCAACAAGTTGCTTTCCCATTTTCAAATCTTCTTTTGAGCAGATTGTGTGAAAATTGGACATAGTATTACCTGAGGACACAGATATACTACTCCTGGGCTTATACCTAGAAGATGCTCCAACATATAACAAGGACGTATGCTCCACTATGTTCATAGCAGCCTTATTTATAATAGCCAGAAGCTGGAAAGAACCCATATGTCCCTCAACAGAGGAGTGGATACAAAAAGTGTGGTACATTTACACAATGGAGTATTACTCAGCTATTAAAAATAATGAATTTGAGAAATTCTTAGGTAAATGGATGGAACTAGAAAATATCATCCTGAGTGAGGTAACCCAATCACAAAAGAACACACATGGTATTTACTCACTGATAATTGGGTGTTAGCCCAAAAGCTTGAAATAGTCAAGATTCAACTCACAGACTATATGAAGCTCATGAAGAAGGAAGACCAAGTGTGAGTGCCTCAGTCCTACTTAGAAGGAGTAACAAAATACTCAAGGGAGTAAATATGGAGGCAAAGTGTGGGACAGAAACTGAAGGAGGGGCCATATGGAGACCATTCCACCTGAGTATCTATCCCATGTGCAGTCACCAAAGGTAGATGCTGATGTGGATGGCAGGAAGTGCATGCTGACAGGAGCCTGATATAGCTGTCCCCTTAGAGGTCTACCAGAGCCTGAAATATACAGAGGTGGATGCTCACAGCTAACCATTGATCTTATCATGGGGTTCCCAATAAACTAGTGAGAGAGAAACTGAAAGGGTTTTCAGCCCTATGAGAAGAGCAACAATACCAACCAACCAGAGCTCCCAGGGTCTAAACCACCAGCCTGGGAGCACATAGGGAGGGATTCGTTGCTCCAGCTGCATATGTAGGGGAGGATGATTTTGTCATGCCAAGGTGAGTGAGGAAGTCCTTGATCTAGTGAAGGCTGTATGCCCTTGTGTGGGGAAAATTGTGGGTGGGGAGGCGGGAGTTGGAGGATGGGTGGGGCATATCCTCACAGAAGTAGGAGTAGGGGGGATGGGATAGAAGGTTCCTGGGTTGGTGGAAAAGGGGATTACATCTGAAATGTAAATAAAATATCCAATACAGAATTTAAAAAATATGACAAATACAAGAATGTGAAAAAGAATGGGAAAGTTCTACTGTTTTTTTTACAATGACTGCGTACTGCTTTGAAAGAGAATTACTCGACTCCTAGGCACATTAATATATGATTTTTTTTTTACATTGCTGGGAATTGAACTCAGAGGTTAACAAATTATAGGCAGACATTCTATCATTGTGATATATTTGAAAGCCCAGTGATTTATTTTAAATTATTTTATATTCCTCTCTATATCTTGTTAGGTGTTCTATCAAGGAGTAGCTGCTGCCATAAGAACAACAATGAACATCTCCTCTTGCTTTGAATGGAAAGTCAAAATTGCAATTGAAACTTAAGGAGACATTTGTCCAATTTATCATTGTTTAGAAGGATGGCCTCATACTAGACCAATAGGAATGGTGTTGTCAAGATAGCATGCCTAAGCAATAGAGTCCATATTGTAGATAGAAGAACAATAGTTGGTGGTCTGCCCACACTAAGATCTCCATGAAGAAGTAGTGGATGGCAAACTTTTTATAGTTTAGTTTTTAGAAAAGGGTATACATGACTCAGTGTGGTTTAGGAATATATGAGAATGATGATAGAAGGTTCCTATACTTGGTATATCTTTAGACAGAAGAATTATGCATCTTTGAACCTGTTTTTAAATTAATGAGTTCACTAGATGTCCTGTCCCAAAGCCAAGCTTATATAATTGGATATATTAAATAGACATTGTGTTCTTGGATGCTCAGTAACCCAACAAAAACCACCATTATAAAACTTCTAGGAAGGAATTAAGGACTGGAGACCAAAAGTTATACGACACTGCCAGGTGCAAAAAAGAACAAAATAATATATGTGAGACATGAGATTAAAGGATACAGGTAAACTGGATAGATAGCTCATGATATATCTATGATATATCTTTTGTAAACTGCAGTACTCATATTTAATCAGTTTCAAGAATATGAATACAAACAAGTTCATATAAACTATAAGTTAGTGACAACTCACTCTTTTTTGTATTTGTTTTTATTAGTAATTTGTTAACTAATAGGTAATTGTCAATAAAGGATGATAGGTAACAATATGTAGTTGATTATATTTATATTCCAATTTTAGCAAGCACAAGTTTTATGATTTGAGGTAGAGTATTTAATTAGGTTGACCCTCCTTTTACTTATTTGAGAAAACAATCATCTTAGTTGGACTAATAGCTTGGTGATTAAATATTTTAAATATATATAAAACATTGAAATAATCTTTTCCTGCACCCTAGGGCCTTTTATCTCAGTGCATTACAAAAACAATTCTTATCACTGTCTTCCCAGTCTTCTAGTTTTCACATTCTCTTTCTGTGCCCATCACATTTTAATATGACTGCTAATTCTTTCCAATTTAAGTTGTTAAGATGATCCTTTATTAAATTTATAATAGAAAAGTTATCATAGTGCTTTATTTATTTTTGTCAACTTGACACACTCAGGTTCATCTGGGAAGGTAAGGCTTCATTTTAGAAGATGCCTCCATTAGATTAGCCCATAGGGAAGTCTGTGGGAGTATTTTCTTGATTAACGATGGATGTGAGAGATCCTAGATCATGGTGTGCATTGGCCACCCCACTCCCCACAAGCTAGTGATCCTGGGTAATATGAAAAATCAGGCTAAAAATCTATGGGCAGCAAGTCAGTAAGTAGCATTTTTCCATGATCTCTGTTTTAGTTTTTTTATTTATTAATCATTTTATTCATTTACATTTCAAATGACAATCCCCTTCCTGGTTATTCCTCCACCAATCCCCATCCTATGCCCCCTCCTCTCTCCTCTTTGCTTCTATGAGGGTGTTTCTCCATTCATTCACTCACTCCCACTTCACCCTTCTAGCATCCCCCTAGGCTGGGACATCAAGCCTCCCTCCCCTCTCACTGATGTCAGATAAGACCATCCTCTGCTACATATGTATCTGGAGTCCTGGCTCCCTCCATGTGTACTCTTTGGTTGGTGGTTTAGGCTCTTGGAGCTCTAGGTGGTCCAGTTAATTGATATTGTTCTTCTTATGGTGTTGCAATCCTCAAGCTCCTTTAGCCCTCCCCCTAGCTTTTCCATCGGGGTATCCAGCTCAGACCAATGGTTGGTTGTAAGAATCTGCTTCTGTATTAGGTGCTGGTAGAACCTCTCAGGGAACAGCTATATCAGGCTCCTGTCAGCAAGTGATTCTTGGCATCAGCAATAGTGACTGAGTTTGGTGTCTGTGGATGAGATAGATCCCTAGGTGAGGCAGTCTTTGGATGACTTTTCTTTTAGTCTCTGCTTCACTTTTGTCACTCTCTTTCCTTTAGACAGGAACATTTCTGGGTTTAAAATTTTGAGATGAGTGAGTGGCCCCATCCCTCAACTGGGGGCCCTGCCTATATACTGGCAGTGGTCATTATAGTTTCTTTGTTGGGCATTTAAGCTAAAGTCATCCCCATTGAGTCCTGTGAACCTCTTGCTTCCCTGGTGTCTGGAGCATTCTAGTGGCCACCCCAGCTTCCCATTCCCCATTGCTACGTGTTTCTATTCAATTTCCTGATCCTCTGTACTTCTCTCCTGTCCCTTCCAATACCTGTTCCCCCCCTTTTCCCTCCCCTCCTCCCTTCCTAGCTTGTCCCTCCTTCCTTCTGGCTCCTATGATTATTTTGCTCCCAGTTCTACGTAGGATTGAATCATCTACACTTTAGTCTTTCTCTTTTTTAAGCTGCATAAGGTTTGTGGGTTGTATTATGGGTATTCTGAACTTTTGGACTAAAATCCACTTAACAATGAGTACATACCTTGTGTGTTCTTTTGTTCTAGATTCTTGCTTGAGTTCTTTGTCTGACTTTCCTTCATAATGGACTATAAACTGTAAGCTGAAATTCCCTGAGTTGCTTTTGGTAAGTGTTTTATCATAGCAATAGAAATCTAACTGGGAAAAATGTCCTTATTTTGTTTTTATTTACTATTTTCTTTACTATGATTAGTCCTTTTCATTAATTTATTCATATGAATATTTTAAACATACTTATTTTAACACTGTTTAATTTTTTTTATATATTTTTGGAACTTTGGATTTGACCCTTCTTCAATTTTGCTTCCACCCTTTCCTATATAACAGGATTGAAGGATGCAGATATTACCATCAAAGTGTCTCAAACATTGTTTGAGGGCTAATATTGGGAACATTAATTCCTAGGTATTTCTACTTTAACATATGGACATTAAATGGGGCTTCCAATGCAGAAAATATTTACATACAAAATTACTATTTTAAATATTTGGAAGCCAGATAATTGTGGGACATATACAGTATTTGCTATACATATTAGTGGTTCCATGTTTGTTATTTATTGGTCAGGTTGAGGTTGTGCATGTGCAAGGGCAAGTAGTAGACCCCTGCCTGGGAGATACAAGGCTGTGGTTCAATAATACTAAGCACTAAGAAAAAGTTGGCACACTCATGTTGAACATTTTTCAAATTCAGTCATTAAGTCTATAGAGGGTTGCCTCAATTTTTTGTCCATAATTTTGTGGTATGTCATCTCAAGTTTCTAAATGTGGGCTACTTCAAAGAATCTGCCTCTGGCAAATATTGATAGCATTTTTTCCAATCTTCTTAATGAGTTGGAGGTGCAATATCTCTGATCTTGACTCTTGTGATTTAAGTCTGGTCCTATTCTCTAAGCATAACTAAGCATTTCCATCTGCCAGGAACCTGTTGGTGACTAAAGCCTACATCTCCATGATTTGGAGCTCAGAGAGTGGCAGATCCTAAATTTTTATCTACTGATTACTAATATATTGACTCACAAGATAGTTCCTGAATTTTGACCTGAATGTATGCCAAATGTTTATATTTTTATCTAATAGTATTTCATGCTTATTTGACAGTAGTGCTTCAAAGGGTGAATTTAAAATACCAAATATATTTGAAGTTGGGGCTCTCTGTTCTCCCTCCTAATCCCTATTTCAACAGCTCTTGACTATCTTTAGAAAGTGCCCAAGTCACTCCTCATTCGCCTCTGTGTCTACTCTTGCTCCTTACCGAAATATTCTTGGATATATGTCCTATGTTTAACTCTCTAGCTGAATCCTGACATTTGCATTAACCCACTCACTTTGATTGCAGTTTTGAGTACTTATTAACTTCTCTTTAAAAAATAATTTCTAGCATTTGCTTTCTCTATTCATGTAACTGTGGCTCAGTATCCCTAGTCAGGTCCTGGAATATAAACCAAATAGTTTATCATGTCATATTATGATAAACAAAATATTTATCATATCATATTATATCTAATGTTTCTTAGTTCAAAACACTAGATGTTTTCTATGTATTCTTTGATTAAACCTCTTTTTTCATATATCCATACTTTATGAGATTACTTAACTATGTCCCTGACAGTTATGGATTTTGTGGGATAAACGAACTATATTCAGGCATGTAGAGAAAAAGAAAATTTCTTAACTTTTTTACTATGTATTTTATAGGCAAAAAGAGAATAAAATAAATAAAACCACAAAATGCACAAAACCTATTCTGATTTTCACCACAAGATGGAACTGTTAGAATTTGGATTATAAAGAGAAAAAATAATTTGAAACTGGGTGTTTGAGAACTGCACGATTTTAAAATTTATTCAATTAAATGTATCTTGAATAAGAACTTACTGCTCATTGTGTAAAGCAGAAAAAAACAATATCTATATTTTATACATTCAAGGTTCAAGTTCTTTGTCTTTCCAAGGAAATATCCTAAAAGAGATTGCCATGATTTTGTACAAGGTAAGCATTAAGCATGTTCCTAAAAAAGGAAAGCATATCTCTAAATGGTACCTTATGCCTTATTTTTATAACCTGGAAATCTAAAAAAATTAAGCTTATTATTTATCCTTTTAGCATAAGAAAGCACATGAAAGCTATAAGTCTATCTCTTCAAGAAGCCTTGATAAACACATTATCACATTACATGATCAAATAATACTATAACAATTAATTTATTTCTTATCATGTGTAATATTAGACAAATAGTAATTGTTTATTACTTGCAATGTGCTTTAAATGGCACAAGTAGGGGCCAGAAAGGCGTCTTAGTTATTAAGAGTTTATAGTGTTCTTCCAGAAGACTCAGCTTAAGTTCCCAGCACCTACATGGTATCTCACAAACACCTTTAACCCCAAGTCGAGGGGGGTGTGACACTGTTTTCTGGCCTTTGTGGTTTCCTGAATGCATGAGGTGAAAAAATCATGCAAGAAGCCACATACAACACAAATAAAATAAAATAAGTAATATATTTTTAAAAGACACATATAAATAGCTTTCTACCATTGAACTTCAATTTTCATTGATGATATTTATTTTTTGGTAATATCTTCCACTTCTGTTTTTATTAGCATATTTTTGTGTTTTTAAATTTTAAATTAAAATCATTCTGAATTTCCATGCAAAACACAAATATTACATATTAACATGGCAAATTTGTATGTTGTATATTGCTCAAATTAGAACCAACTTATCATCTCAAATATTTATTTTTGCTGTGGTAAAAACATATAGTAAACATATAGTCCTACTTTTAGAAATATTCAAAGCATTATCATTTATAATCAATCTATTATGTAATGGTACATGGAAGTGTGCATTACTATCCAACAATAGCTAAGCACTCTTAATCAACTTTTCTCCATTGCTCCCTCCAGTATAGGGTAGCCAGCATTCTACTCACAACTTTTATAAGATGAACATGTTTGAATCTCAAATTTTAATGAAATCATGTAGTACTTGTTCATTTCATTAGGCATAATAATCCTTGCTTCAGTTCATGTTCTAACAAATAAGATAATCTCACAGTTCTTCCTGGTGAATTCAATTCCACTATGTATCAGATATATATATATATATATGTACATATCCAATAGTGAGATTGGTAGGTCATATAGTAGTACTATACTCAGCTTTAAAAATCTTCAATTCCCCCTAACAATGAACAAAAGAGACTTGTTGTTGTTGTCATTGTCATTGTTGTTATTTTTATAGTGGTCAGGGACAGCACAGACAACATTCATCATTGTTCATCCTAGCTTGATGCCTGGCTTAGTAGCCAGAGCTGTCTTATGCCTACGATTCATACAAATCAAATTAAATCCACGCAGTACAGTGCAGGAGGAGGAACAAAGATAGGGACCTGCTGACTGCCATGCCACCCACAGACTTGCCCTCCAGTGTGGCACAAGCAGGCCATAGACACTCTCTTCCAGCCATGCCATGCCATGCACCATGGATGGAGGATGTCACTCAGGAACATGCTAGCTGCATGGCCAGCTGGCAGTGAAGTTATCACAATGTGCAATTTTGTTATTGTTACATCACACTGAGCAACACAATGGTGCTGGCTTTGAAGGGGTGGGTGGAGGTCTAGAGTACATGAAAGCAGGAAAGCTGGCCCTACCTCTTGCTGCTGATGGCTGCACTGGGTGGCCTAGCTGGAGCTGTACTGGAGGACTCCCACCCAGGCCCAGGTCCGGGGCTCTGAATTGGCCCACCCCAAAATCTGCATCATCTGAGAATGGTTGAGGTGTTTGAAAGGGCCAGACCTGCTGTTCCAAAGCTGCAGGATCTTTATGACACAGGGCAACAACAGGATAACCAGGAGGAGTCCCAATGAAGATTCAATATTGATGGGTTCATAGAAGTTCGAGATCTTGAACCAGACCAATGAATCATTGCAATGAACGTTCACAAGTAAAATGTGTGGACAGAGGAATATACTGTGGGATACACTGTGACATAATACAGCTTCCACAATGAAATGTTTTCTATTATTTTTGTTGTTGTTTGTGTGTGCTGTTTTGTGGGGGGAGTTGGCAAGGATGAATCAGACAGGGAGATAAGCAGGAATAGGTTGTATCATGTGAAATTCACAAGAATCAATGAAAGTTTTAAAAACATCAAATGTATGTATTTATTTATTTGTTTAACTACACCTTGACTACAGTTTCCTTCCTCTTCTCTCAGTTCCTCCCTTTCACTTCAAACCAGGGATCCTGCATGGTACTGGCCTAGGCCCTCTGCACATAACTTACAGTTGTGTAGCTTGGTTTTCTTATGGGACTTCTACTAGTGAGAGCAAGGCCTGTCTCTGACTCTGTTGCCTGTTCTTGGGGAACCCTTTCCTTCTACTAGGTTGCTTCAAGTATAAATAATAGGTGAGAAAGTGCCTAGAATTACTGCAATGTGATAAAATTTATTTATTTATTTATTTATTTATTTATTTATTTATTGGAAATATTGTAATATTTTCCAGAATTCCTGGACAATTTTTTTTTATTCCTGTTACCAATGTGTTACTTTCCTTTTTCTCTATGCTCTTGCTAGAAATTGATATCTTTAGTTATTTTAGTAGTAGACACTTTTCATTACTGAGTGGAGGATTCAGTGTGATTTGGGTCTACTTGATGATAGTGAATGTTGAGGTTTTTCATACACCTTTTCACCACTTGTTTTTCCTCATTAAATAAGCAATTATTTGTGATTATTACTTGTAGTTGTTTGAATGAGAGTTGTCTCTCCATAGGCTCAAAAATGTGAACACTTGACAGTGCTATTTTGGGAGGGTTATATAAACTTTAGGAGGTGAATCATTGTTGGAAAACACATTTCATTAGCTGTGGGGGAGCTTTGGGAATTTAGAGCCTCACTCAATTTCCAGGTCATGCTCTCTGCTTGGTGTTTGTAATTGAAGATGCCTCTTCTCAAACCCTTGGATCTACTGCCATGTTTGCCACTTTTCGCCATGACTGCTTCTTGCTGATATGCTTCCCTGCCTTCATAGACTGACTCTTATCCCTTGGTACGATAAACCCAAATAAACGTTCTTCAATAAGTTACATTTTAAGTAGTATTGTATCACAGCAACAAAAATGTTGCTAATATATTGCCCTGTGGTTTGTTCCAATCATTTCATACATCAATATCTTTATTATAATGTTTAGTCTGTTTGTATATTTAATAACGAAAGAGGTCTTGTATTGTTCTTTAGTATGTGGTAGGATCCTAAAATCTCTGAAGGAAGACCCCAGACTCAGATAATATCCAGAAATAAAAAGTGTTTATTCTGCAGAAACAAACAGCATTCAGGGGTCAACCATTCTTTGAAATGGTGACCCCAGATAAAGACAAGAAGACCTTCTTATATAGAACCAAGGGAACTCAGTAGAAGGATTAGGTAATCTAAAATTTCATTGGTATGTGCTAAGGGGTCACAGGTGATTAGTGGTCTACATTCCTATGTTATACATGTTCAGTTGTGTAATGAAATAGCACAGATGGCCCATTCTGAGCTAATACAGTTCCCCATTTTTGTGGTTATCCTCATGCTGTTCTTTGGGAAGGGTTTTTATAATCTTGTTCTGGATTTTATGGTCTGTTCCTAGAGCTGTTGTCTTATGACTTAGTTTCTGGGACTTATGGTCTATTCCTGAAGCTGGTGACTTAAGGCCATTTTTGAAAGCAAGCCTTGTCCTCAAAATAAAGAGAAATAAGGTCCTTAAATGGGGACAAATGGAGTTTACATTGTTCTTTCATATGCATCTTCATTATCAGCATATATCCTGTATTGGAAAGACTTTCATTTCACCAGTCCATGTCCTTAGTAATTTTACTATTAAAAACATCAGATCTTTGTAGATTCATGCATTCAGTTCTAAGATCTGTGTTCTGTTCTACTGCCCTGTTTCTTTGTTCTCTCTGCACCACACTGTTTTGATTATACCACCTTTGTAGCATACTTTGATATATAGTATTCTATTGCTTTTTTGTTTTTTCTTCTTTTATAAAATTAAGATGACTTTGACTATTCATGATTGTTTTGTGATTCTGTCAAACTTTGGAATACATATTTTGAATATGGTACAGATGTCATTGCTTTTTAGACGGGGATGACATTTTATGTTTAGATCACATTGCTTATCATGGGCATTTTAACAACATTGATTTTTCAACACATAAACTCAGGATGTCTTTTCATGATTTTCTGTACTTTAATTTTGTTCAATAATACTTTATTTTTCATTTAGAGATCTATAATTTTTATTGGCTATCTATCTATCTATCTATTTATCTATCTATCATGTATCATCTAATAAAATTTGTATGGCACACAAGAGACTTCAGATAGACAAAAAAATTCTATGCAGAATAACATGGCTAAAGGTATCATATTATCTAACCTCAAATTATGCTATACAGTTATAAAGATAGTATTTTGATTTTGGCAAGATATTGGCATGATAATACAAGACACAGAAAAAATGTATATCTACGGAAACCAATTGTTTTTTTACATCATTTAGTTTTAGGATTTCTCTGTTTAGTTTTTTGTCTGGATTACTTGTTTATTGCAGAGAATGAGATATTAAGTCACTCATTATCACTGTGTGAGGGTTAATATATGATTTTATCTACAGCAATGTATCTTTTAGTAACAGGTGCCCGTGTGTTTGATGCATAGATGTTTAGAATAGCAATGTCGTTTAGTGGATCTTTTTCTTTGATGAATATGTTGTGTTCTTTCCTATCTCTTCTATTAGCTTGGTTTGAAGTCTCTTTTGTAAGATACTAAAATGACTACATGACTTGCTTCCTGGGTCTGTTATGTGGAATATCTTTTTCAAAACTTTTCTCTACAGCAATGTGCATGCTTGATGTTAAGATGTGTTTTTTGTATACAGCAGAAAATCCTGTTTTCAGATCCAATGTGCTAGCGCATGTCTTTTTTTATTGGGAGATTAAAACAGTTGATGTTGAGAGTTATTAATAAGCAGTGTTTGTTGATTTCTGTTATTTTGTTATGGTGGCACAATTGCCCCCTACCCTTTTCATTCATGAATCAATAAAAATCATCTAAGTTTTTCTTGTTAGACATTACTTCTATAAGACTAGTGGACTTAATTTGAGACACGCTGTTTTGGCCATTCTTGTTTTGTTTTTTACCATTTGACCTGGTCATGATCATGTCGACTTTTCTTTTTGGTTGAATATCTGATACAATACTCTGACTTTCCTACTACTGGGACTGTACAGGAGCCTCACAACCTGAAGTAGGCAAAGTAAAGATTGTAGATGAGTTTTTAACTGGATCAGGCAAAGTTGGTTCACAATCTATGTGTTTTGAGCTAGACTTGTGGATTCAGAGATGGTAGTTGTCAGAAAGGGAGATAGTAGAGGAAAATAGTGTTTTACCATTATCGGTAGCTCTTGAACAAACCAAGCTTAAAGGCCATAGATCTGATGATCTTAGGCCTGTGTGTACAGAGATTGGCACAGGCAGGAAAAAGAAATAGGAGAAAGAAAGTGATGGGGCATGGAAGAAGCAACATATCCTCAAAAGGAGTTTCACAAACAAATGGGGTTTCTAGGCCAGTTCTCAAATTAGGCCATAGTTGTGCAGATAGAAAAATGGTGTATTTTGGGATCTTTTTGTAGTATGCCATTCTATGGTGGACTTCAATCACCAGTACCAATCATCAAGAACAAAAAGACCATTATTACAATAGCACGAAGTCCAGAAGAGATAGAATTATACATTAAATGGATTAAAACCTTCTAATATATTACCAGTAACTATAAGCCCCAAATTAAGAAAACTATTGCAGAATGTAGCATGAAGTTATTCAGAATAAATCCACAAATAATAAATGAAAGAGGTAAATGAAGGAATCGGAGAAAGGTAAAAATAAATACACTAGAAAGTAGGCTAAAAGTGAAAAAAAAAAAAGGCTTGGCCAGATGTCTCAGCAGGTACAGGCATTTAGCTTCTAGGCCTAATGACCTGAGCTTGATCTCTGGAAATCATAAGGTGAAAGAAGAGAACAAACTTCTGTGCATTGTCCTGTGACTGCTACAAGCACATCATGACACATGATCCCATCATAAATAAATACAGTAAAATGTTTAACTGAATAAAAGGAAAAAGATTCAATATGAGATTAATAGAGAGCAAGAAATGAGAAAATATTTTTAAGAGTAAATGTTCAGGCCAGCTGGACAATCAAGTTGGAGCCCTAGACCCTGAGGAGAGGACTGAGATGCAGGAGAAAATAAAAAGGCACAGCAAGTCAAGAAGTCTGACCAAGCTGGCAAAATTTTTATTGTTCACACAGATTATATACTCTGAAAACAGGATATGGGGAGTAGTAGGAAAGAAAAGAGGGCTTTGCAGGTGGAGGAAGCTAGCTGCAGCTTCAGGGTCTAACTAAGTTATACCTGTTGTTTTCACAAAATTTTGCCATTACCAGGAGTTCTAAAAACATCTATCTAGCAGGATGTTGGCTAAGGATGAGATCATGAGGAAGGGTTACTAAGGTGGGTTGCTATGAGGCCTTGTTTGAAGTTCTGAGAACTGACAAGTGACTCATGGAAGGTAAGCAGAAAGAAGAATAGTAGATAGGAGAGCCAAGAATGAGTGTTTGCCAAGAATAAGGCCTTGCCGTGGCTTCCCACAAGTAAATAAAAGGAAAGAGTTCTCAGTAACAATATAGTAAAGAACGGATAAATGTGAGGAGAATAAAAGGTGTTTTTAAGACAGGATTCATAAAACCAAGCACCCAATAAGATAAAATAAAAATACTGGTAACAGTATAATAATGGGAAACTAAGATACATAGGGGAAAAGTAAAAAAAAAAAAGTATGAAAAGTAAGAAAGAAGATTTCATAAGAATGAAAAGAAATGAAATTAGATGGGTAGATAAATAGAAATACAAATGAAGTGCTAAACATGATGAATGTAAAAACTACTGCTAAAAGTACAGTACAACGTTAAAAGAGAGAAAAAAATTCAAGATGTAAAACTGTAAGATGAAGGCCTGAAGAAAAATTGTTATGAATCCTTTAAAATTTTGTAATGCCACTTATGCAGTGGGTAGGTTCAGTTGAACTTGTGGGTTCACATCTTCCATATGGCTTATAGTTCTGAAGTTTGCTAGAGATTTCTTCTCTTTAGAAGCTTTCCTTTTTTGCACACTGACTGTCTTAGGGTTTCTTTTGCTGTAATGAGACACCATGACAGTGACAACATTTAGAAAGGAAAATATTTAATTGGGACTAGCTTATAGTTCAGAGGCTTAGTCCATTGTCATCATGGTGAGAAGCATAGCAGTATGCAGGCAGACTTGGTGCTGGACTAGTAGCTGAGACTTTATATCTGCATCTGAAGGCAACAGGAAGAAAGAGTTACAATTGTCCACCTCTAGAATCTGACACCTCAAAGCCTGCCACCAGTGACATACTTCCTTCAACAAATCCACACCTTCTCCAATAAAGCCACATAAGTTAATAGTGCCACTCCCTATGGATTAATGGGGGTCATTTAATTTAAAGCCACCAGAGTTCACTCCCTGGTCCCCACATGCTTGTAGCCATATCATATCATAATGCAAGAAGCATTCAGTTCAACTTCAAAAATCCCTTTAGTCCATAATATTCTCAAACTTGTTTAAGAGTTCAAAAGTGACCTAGCTGGTATGCTCCCGTGAATTCACCACATCAGGAGCCATCCTAGAGGAGCCACTGCACTCAGGGCAGTGAGTAAGAACCCTCTCCCACTACCCTATGCCCCAGAGCTACAACTGGATGCCTGGGGCACTCGGGACCCATCTGCCACCAAACCCCTCCACTGTGGAATACCACTCCCCTTCTATCCCTCGCTTGGTCCCTTTGACTGGGACAGAAACCTAGCTAGTCTGCTCCCATGAAGACACCATATCCTGAGCCATCCTAGAGGAACCACTACACTCAGAGCAGCAGGATTTCAGGATCCCAGAGGCAACCTGAGTGCCAGGAGTTCTTCTACCCAGGAGCTCAGGACCACAGGATCACAGAGATATCTGGACTCTGAGGAGTTCTGACACAAGCAAGATAACTGGAAAGACAGGCTCCAGTCAGAGGCAGTGAGTGCAGGTAGGACTAGAATTAACCAGATGGCAAAAGGCAAGCACGAGAACATAAGCAACAGAAACCAAAGTTACTTGGCATCATCAGAACCCAGTTCTCCCACCACAGCAAGCCCTGGACACACCATCACACCAGAAAAGCAGGATTCAGAATTAAAACCACTTCTCATGATGTAATGATAGAGGACTTTAAAAATTACATAAATAACTCCCTTAAAGAAGTACAGTAGAACACAGGTAAAAAGGTAGAAGCCCATGATGATAGAGGACTTTAAAAAGGATTATAAATAACTCCCTTAAAGAAGTACAGTAGAACACAGGTAAACAACAGGTGGAAGCCCTTAAAGAGGCAACACAAAAATCTCTTAAAGAACTGCAAGAAAACACAACCAAACAGGTGAAGGAATTAAACAAAACCACACAGGATCTAAAAATGGAAGTAGAAACAATAAAGCAATCTCAAAGGGAGACTACCCTGAAGTTAGAAAACCTAGAAAAGAGATCAGGAATCATAGATACAAGCATTACCAACAGAATACAGGAGATAGAAGAGAGAATCACATGTGCAGAAAATACCATGGAAAACATTGACACAACTGTCAAAGAAAATGCAAAATGCAAAAAACTCCCAACCCAAAACATCCAGGAAATCCAGGACAAAATAAAAAGACCAGACCTAAGGTATAGATGAGAGTGAAGATTCCCAACTTAAAGGGCCATCTTCAACAAAATTATAGAGAAAAACTTCCCTAACCAAAAGAGAGAGATGTCCATGAACAAACAAGAAACCTACAGAACTCCAAATAGATTCTACCAGAAAAGAAATTCTTCCTGTCACATAATAATCAAACCATCAAATGCTCAAAACAAAGAAAAAATACTAAAAGCAGTATGGGGAAAAGGTCAAGTAACATAAAGGCAGACCTATATGATTTACACCAGACTTCTCACCAGAGACTATAAAAGCCAGAAGATCCTGGACTGATATCATACAGACCCTAAGAGAACACAAATGTCAGCCCCAGACCACTATACCCAGTAAAGCTTGCAATCACTATAGATGGAGAAACCAAGATATTCCATGAAAAAAACAAATTTATATAATATCTTCCCACAAATTCAGCACTTAAAAGGATAATTGATGGAAAACTCCAGCAAAAGGAGGGAAACTACAACCTAGAAAAAGCAAGAAAATAATCTTCCAACAACCCTAAAAGAAAATAGCTACACAAACATAATTCCAAATTTCATAACAAAAATAATAGGAAGCAACAATAATTTTTACTTAATATCTCTTAACATCAATGGACTCAATTCCCCAATAAAAAGACGTAAAATATCAGACTGGATACATAAACAGAACCCAGAATTTTGTGCATAAAGGACACGTACCTTAGTGACAAAGACAAACACTACTTCAGAGTAAAAAGATGGAAAACAATTTTCAAGCAAATGGTCCCAAGAAACAAGCTGGAGTAGCTATTCTAATATCAATTAAAATCTACTTTCAACCCAAAGTAATCAAAAAAGATAAAGAAGGACACTTCATATTTGTCAAAGGGAAAATCTACCAAGATGAACTCTCAATTCTGAATATCTATGCTTCAAATGCAAGGGCACCCACATATATAAAAGAAACTTTACTAAAGCTCAAAGCACACATTGTACCTCACACAATAACAGTGGGGGATTTCAACACCCCACTCTCAGCAATGGACAGATCATGGAAACAGAAACTAAACAGAGACACAGTGAAATTAACAGAAGTTAAGAACCAAATGGATTTAACAGATATCTATAGATCATTTCATCCTAAAACAAAGGAATACACCTTTTTCTCAGCACCTAATGGTACCTTCTCCAAAAGAGACCATATAATTGATCACAAAACAGGCCTCAACAGATACAAAAAGTTTGAAATAATCCCTTTCACCCTATCAGATCACCATGGACTAAGGTTGGTCTTCAATAATAACAAAAACAACAGAAAGCACACATACACGTTGAAACTGAACAATGCTCTAGTCAATGATGACTTGATTAAGGAAGAAATAAAGAAAGAAATTAAAGACTTTTTAGAATTTAAAGAAAATTAGGACACATCATACCAAAACTTGTGGGACTCTATGAAAGCAGTGCTAAAAGGAAAACTCATACCTCTAAGTGCCTACAAAAAGAAAAAGGAGAAAGCATACACTAACAACTTGACAGCATACCTGAAAGCTCTAGAACAAAAAGAAGCAAATATTCCCAATAGGAATAGAGGGCAGGAAATAATCAAACTCAGAGCTGAAATCAGCCAAATAGAAACAAAAAGAACTATACACAAAATATTAACAAAACCAGGATCTGGTTCTTTGAGCAAATCAACAAGATAGATAAACCTTTTGCCAGACTAACCAGAGGGCACAGACAGTATCCAAATTAATCAAATCAGAACTGAAAAGGGAGACATAACAACAGAAACTGAGAAAATTATAAAAAAAATCATCAGATCCCACTACAAAAGCTTATACCTAACAAAACTGGAAAATCTAGATGAAATGGACAATTTTCTAGACAGTTACCAGGTACCAAAATTAAATCAGGAGCAGATAAAATATGTAAACAGTCACACAACCCCTAAAGAAATAGCAGCAGTCATTAAATGTCTCCACACCAAAAATAAGCCTAGAACCAGATGGTTTTAGTGCAAAATTCTGTCAGACTTTCCAATAAGACCTAATATCAATTCTCTTCAAACTATTCCACAAAATAGAAACAGTAGGAATACTACCCAATTTGTTCTATGAAGTCACAATTACACTCATACCTAAACCACAGAAAGAGAACAAAGAAAGAAAACTTCAGACCAATCAGGCAAAGGACACTATCAATAGGACAAAATGGCAGCCAATAGATTGGGAAAAGATCTTTACAAACCCTACATCCGATAGAGGGCTAATATCCAATATATACAAAGAACTCAAGAAATTAGGCTCCAGACAACCAAATAACCCTATTAAAAATGGGGTACAGAGCTAAACAAAGAATTCTTAACTGAGGAAACTCAAATGGCCAAAAGCACAGAAAGAAATGTTCAATATCCTTAGTCATCAGGGAAATGCAAATCAAAACAACCCTGAGATACCACCTCACACCAGTCAGAATGGCTAAGATCAAAACCTCAGGTGATAGTAGATGCTGGAGAGAATGTGGAGAAAAAGGAACACTCCTCCATTGTTGGTGGGATTGCAAGATGGTACAACCACTCTGGAAAGCAGTCTGACGTTTCCTCAGAAAATTTGACATAGCATTACCTGAGGACCCAGCTATATACCATTCCTGGGCATATACCCAAAAGATGTTCTAACATATAACAAGGACATATGCTCCACCATGTTCATAGCAGCCTTATTTATAATAGCCAGAAGCTGGAAAGAACCCAGATGTCCTTCAACAGAGGAATGGATACAAAAAATGTGGTACATTTACACAATGGAACATTATTCAGCTATTAAAAACAATGAATTTGAGAAGTTCTTAGGCAAATGGCTGGAACTAGAAAATATCATCCTGAGTGAGGTAACCAAATCACAAAAGAACACACATGGTATGCACTTATTGATAAGTGAATAGTAGTCCAAAAGTTCGGGATATCCAAGATACAACTCACAGACCATATGAAGCTCATGAAGAAGGGAGACTGAAGTGTGGGTGCTTTGGTTTTTCATAGATGGAGTAACAAAATACTCATGGAAGCAAATATGGAGGCAAAGTGTGGGACACAAACTGAAGGAGGGGTCATCTGGAGACTGTTCCACAGGGGTATCCATCCCAAGTGCAGTCACCAAAGGTAGAAGCTGATGTGGATGCCAGGAAGTGCATGTTGACAGGAGCCTAATAGACCTTATAGGTCTCCCAGAGCCTGACATATATAGAAGTGGATACTCACAGCTAACCATTGAACTGATCAAGGTGTTCCCAATGGATAAGTCAGAGAAAAGACTGAAGGAGCTGAAAGGATTTGTGGCCCCATGGGGAGAGCAAAATACCAACCAACTAGAGCTCCCAGGGTCAAAACCACCAGCCTGGGAGTACATAGGAGGGACCCATGGCTCCAGCTGTATATGTAGGGGAGGATGGCCTTGTTGGGCATAGGTGGGAGAGGAGATCCTTGGTCCCATAAAGGATAGACACAGAGTGTGGGGGAATTAGAGGGTGGGGAGGTGAGAGGGGGTGGGTAGGTGGAGGCATATTCTCATAGAAGCAGGAGGAGGGGGGATGGGATAGGAAGTTCCTGGGTCTGGTGGGGGAAAATGGGGAAAGGTGATCACATCTGAAATGTAAATAAAATATCCAATAAAAAAGGAAAAAAAGAGAAAGCAATTAAAAAAAAAAGAGTTCAAAAATTTGAAGTCTCTTTTGAGAGCCATGAAATCTCTTAACTAAAATCCCCTGCAAAACTAAAATTAAAAAACACATAATGTACTTTTAACATATAATGTCACAAGATATATATTATCATTCCAAACTGGAGGAAAAGGAGTACAATGAGGAAATATTGAACCAAAACACTACCAAACCAGCTAGGCAAACTCTAAACTCTGCATCTCCATGTCTGATATCAAAAAGCTCTTTACATCTCCAATTCCTTTCATATTTGTTGACTGTAATACCTTTCTCTCTCTCTCTCTCTCTCTCTCTCTCTCTCTCTCTCTCTCTCTCTTTCTCTCTCTCTCTCTGGTTTCTCAAACTCTCCTTGGCAGGTATACTATGACTCTGGCATCTCTAATATCTTGGGTTCTCGAGAGCAATCCAGGCTTCACCTTCACAGCTTCATTGCAATGTCCTTCTGGGCCTCTGTGCAGGGACAGCCCTGACACATACTTGGCCTCAGTAGCTTTCCTTAGTTGCAGAAGGACATTACATAATCCTTTTTTTTTTTTTGTATCCTTGACTTTAAAGCCAGAACCACATGGCCAAAGCTCCCAAGTTATGCTGCTTGCTGGGGCTGGAACATAGCACCTCTTGTTAAATGCATTTGCACCAGCTTTCTTGATGCTTTTCTTTACTGCCTAAACTTGGCTGTCAGGGAACCTGCTCTGTAGACCAAGGGTGACCTTGAATTCTGAAATCTGCTCACCTCTGCTTCCCAGTACTGGGATTAAAGATGTGTACCACCATGTATGGCCCTAAGCCTTTTTAAAATTCCTATTCACTTTTCTTTGATTCATTTTCATAAGATGGGATCTTGCTTTGAGGTCACCACTCCCTTTATTCCACATAGCATTAGGCTTTTCTTTGATGTGTTTACATTTCCTGGTGTTTTTTTTCTCTTCCAAGTGTAGATTTTGTATTTTTCCTTACTCATCTTGTTCCTATTTATTATATATCTGCATATGCATGACCACTAATAGCCATGCAACACAGTCAATGATAGGTTGTTCAGAAATGTCCCTTTCCAAAGCTCTTAATACATTACTTTTTAATTTAGCTTCAGGGAAATTTTTTTTTTTTTTTTGTCTAGGACAGAAAACAGCCAAAGTCTTCACCAAAATATTACAAAAATGATCTCCCTGCCACATATTAATATTCTTTCCCTCTAAAACCTCTTGAGATGCTCTTCCCCACTGTCTTCCATGATCCTATTATTATGCCCCACTAAGGCCCACTTAAAGTGTTCAATTGCTTTTCTAGCACAAAGTGCCAAAGTATCAATATTCTTCCAAACAAAAGCATAGTCAGGCCTATCACACACGTACTCCATTCCTGGTACCAAATTCTGTCTTAGTTAGGATTTCTATTGTTGTGAAGAGATAGCATGGCTACCGCAACTCTGATACAAAATTAACTGGTGCTGTCTTGCAATTCAGAGGTCTAGTCCACTATTGTCACAGTGGAGAACATAGTGGCATGCAGGTAGACTTGATGCTGGAGAAGTAGCTTAGAGTTCTACATCTGGATCCACAGGTATCAGGAAGACACAGGGAGACATTGAGCTGGGATTGAGCTTTTAAAACCTAAAGACTGTACCACAATCGCATACTTCCTCCAACAAGGTCATACCAACTCTGACAAAGACATAGCTCCTAACAGTGGCATTTTCATTCAAACAATCACACTGAGGAACTCTGCTTGCCAGAATAAACTCTGCTGCCTGTTAATTGGGCAGAATATCTTATTATCTGAGCCTCCCTGGGGTGAATCTTCTGGGGTGGCTAATGTCTTCTAAGTTTGGGCTGTCCTCTAAGCATTCTTAGAGTGTGGGGAACAGTAACTTTACTGAGATCTGTCCAGGCAGAGGATCTCTCTTCACATTCTGAAGATATCTTGAGTATTAATTATTCTAAATAAGAGATACAGGTGTGAGTCTCAAGTAGCCCACTGGAGACTCAAAGGTTTCAGGTTCTATAGCATTTCAGAATCATTCCATAAGTTAATCTTACTTTGATATTGGGCCTAATACATCAAACTCCAGAGTGATTCTCAATTTTTCAACTGTGCTGCTGGTGACCAAGGAAGGGCGAGACTGCATTCCCTTATGCATTTTATTACTTGAATCCATTCTAATATCATCTTAACTTTTTGGTTTGTCCAAGTCAAACCTTCTCACTATCCACAGCTTGCCTCTCAGTTGTGCTGTCTCTGTTGGGGAGCTATGGCAGATGAAATTTAGGATTAGCGTGGTTGTTCCTTGTTATGTCCCAGGGTCATTTAGTCACTGATAATTTCTCTCTTATGAAGGCACCTGGCTTCTGTCCTAGAATTCATATATAGTGACAAAGTGATATTCCTTTTCATGGATGACCCATTTAACACGAGAATCAGTCTCACCAAAATCTGAAATTGAATTTGAGTTTTGTGAGGGCTGAGAGGTTGACTTGATGGTTGGCTTTAAATCTCTTTCTTTTTAAACAAGGCTGCCTGACTTATGTTTTGGATAAGGATTCAGGTTTCTTTCTATACCCCCACTGGGGAGCTGCACTACTGAACCTATGTTTTGCTTGGCTTCTTTTTTTGTGTGTTGTTTGTCTCTTTCTCTACATTTTTGGTGAACATAGTCACTGCCTTTTCTCTTCCTGTGTTTTCTATAGAGTATTTTTCCTATCATTATGGCCCTTCTTTGAATCAAATTGATGCCATTTTTTGTCTACAACAACACAGTATTTTGAAAGAAACAAGAACAGAAAATTCAGGGAACTCAGAGAAAACCAATACTATAATTATACACATAAATGAATAATGTTAACATTTGTATTAAGTACTGATAATATGAATTCTCCAGAGGGCATAACTGAGAATAGAAAAAAGAAGAACTCTATTCTACATCTAAGAGACAAACTCATGTACATAGACAAAATTAAGTAAATAGCAGAAAATGGTTTTTTAGAAGTGTTATGTCTGTAAATGGTAGAGTAGATGTTTACTATCAGATAAAACATGTTTCAAGACAAAGCACAGTACCAGAGTGAAAAAGAGTGACACTTTATACTGACAAATGTGTTATTATAACAGAAATGTATAATGATAAATGTATCTATTTCTAAAATAGTAAAGGCCAAGAAAAATATTGCCATTCAATATATTAGACACAAGACTCAAGAAGATATCTGAAAACACATAGACAAAATATTGTATTTAAATTTTGAGTCATAAGCTTGCTTGAAAGACCCAATGTAACTCAAGCTGGCATCAAAATTCTTAGTCTTCTACATTAGCCATATAATTAATAGGATTGCCAGTATGTGTCACCATGGCTAACATGAAAAATATCTTAATGCAACATACTTAACAAATATATACATTGTAAATAAAATAATTATCTTAGACAGTGAACATGGAAAATAATATTTTAAAATGCAAAACACTAAACAAATTATAATTATTGCTAATAAATAAAAGAAGCATTATATTAGATATCAGCAAATTACAATTTAAAGTTTAATCACCATATAAAGACTACATGATAAATAAAATTAGTAAAAATAAAAAAAGTATTTTAAATGTTAGCAAAGATGTGCAGCAACTATAAAACTGATACACTATTTCTGGGAATATAAAATGCTATATAAACAATTTGAGAGGTAATTAAAACATATTTTGGACAGTCCAACTATAACATTTAATATGTTTTTAATGTTTTAAAATAAATTTTAATATATGCACCAAGAATTCCACAGCAAGATATTTTTCTAGGAGTAAAGAAAACATGTTTTGTACTTGAATATGAATATTAATGACAATTTGATCTATAGTAGACCAAAATTGGGAATAACCTGAATGGTCATCAGTAGATGTATGTAAACTCAAATTCTGGTATATCTACAAAATGAAATATTCAGATATAAAAAGAAATAGAACTCTATTGGGCATAATACTAACAAATATTAAAATGTATACTCAGTAGAATAGTTCACACAGTTGAGTATTCTACAAATATATTTAAAAATATTTCTAGATAATGCAAAATAATACATAATGAGAGGAAACAGATAAACGGTGATCTTTCAAAGGATCATTGTTAAGTGGCTACTCTCTATTAGTTATATATTCTTTGATGAACATTATAATTAAGGTTAATATTATTTTGAGACTTAACTATGATAGCATAATGGAGAATGCAGAAAATAAGCAAAAAAATTAATAATATTACAAAATGTTGAACAGTCTAGGATGAAATGGAAAACAAAGAAAACTAGATAATAGAGAGTACACGCTAATGTCCAGAGTCTGTTTTTGCCACCAGAAGCCATATTGATGTTCGTTATCCATGACACAGTTAAAGGCCATGTTGATGTTTATCCTCTGTTCTGCCACTGGGGACCAAGTTGAAGTCCATGATCCATGCTGCCACCAGCTGCTGTGGGCAAGGAAGCTTTTTTGCAGAAGAATTGATAACTGCAGACTCACAAATGAGAATGAGAGACATTGAAGTCTTCTGTGACAGCCTTCCCCTGTTCTCAAAATTTAAAAGGAAAAAAAACCAGTCTAGATAGGGACTGTTTGTGGAAAAAGCCCTTAAAAAGTGATAATGATTATGTGATAGCCCTTCACAGTTAATGGCTCCTAGTGGGGAGCAGGGCTCAGTTTTCTTCAAGGGACTGGCTACTGGGATTTCAACCCTGCTCTAATAAGTATATGGACACGAGGGAAGGAGGGTGGAACTGGGAGAAATGGGAAGCCAGGAATGGAGGCTGGATTGTAAAAAATTCCCAAATAATTAATGAAAATATTATGTTGAATAAAATATATTTAGTATTGTAAGAATGGCTTACCTGAGTGCGCAACAAAAAAGTTAGACATGAAGGATGAGCATAGTTCATATATGCTGGTGTTGTTGAACCATCAATCATCTGACTACATGATTTTCACAAGCAAATTCTAAACTGGAAAAGAACTCTGAAGGACTTTAAAGATCAATATAGTGTTTCAGAATGGTGTGTGTGTGTGTGTGTGTGTGTGTGTGTGTGTGTGTGTGTGTGTGAAATGAGTTAAAGTTAGCCTTACATAAGATTCTTCAGGTGTTTCTCAGCCATTTGGGATTCTTCTGCTGTAAATTCTTTGTTTAGCTCTGTACATCATCTTTAAAATGAATTATTTGGGGTTGGTTTTTTAGGAGGTTAATTCTTGAATTCTTTGTATATTTTGGATATTAGCCCTGTATCCGACAGTGGGTTAGTGAAAATATTTTTCCCAATCTGTAGGTTGCCTATTTGCCCTATTGATTATGTCCTTTGCCATACAGAAGCTTTTCAGTTTCATGACATCCCCTTTATCAATTCTTGATTTTAGAACCTGAACCATGGGTGGTCTGTTCAGGGAGTTTCCCCTGTGCCAATGAGTTCCAGGCTCTTTCCCACTTTCTCTTCATTCAGTGTATCTGGTTTTATATTGAGGTCCTTGATCCACTTGGACTCGAGCTTTGTGCAGGGTGTTAAATATGGATCTATTTTCATTCTTCTACATACAGACTGCCAGTTAGACCAGGACCATTTATTGAAGATGTTTTCTTTTTTCTACTGTATGGTTTTGACTTCTATGTCAAAGATCAAGTGTTCATAGATGTGTGGGTTTATTTCTGGGTCTTCGATTCTATTCCATCAATGGAGCTGTATTTTTCTGTACCAATATCATAGTGTCTTTATCACTGTTGCTTTGTAGTACAGCTTGAGGTCAGGGATGGTGATTACTTCAGAAGATCTTTTATTACTCAAGATTGTGTTGGCTATCCTGTTTTTTTGTTTGTTTGTTTTTCCATATGAAGTTGAGAATTGCTCTTTCCATGTCTCTGAAGAATTGTGTTGGAAATTTGATCAGGATTGCATTGAATCTGTAGATAAATAAATATTAGCCAAAAAAAGAATACCTAGGATACAACCCACAGACCATAAGAACTGTAACAGAAAGGCCCAAGTGAGAGTGCTTCAGTTCCACTTAGAAAGGGAAAGAAAATAATCACAGGAGGCAGAGGAAGGGAGGCAACTGAGTGGAAAACAGAAGGGGAAGGGGAAGGGGAAGGGGAAGGGGAAGGGGAAGGGGAAGGGGAAGGGGAAGGGGAAGGGGAAGGGGAAGGGGAAGGGGAAGGGGAAGGAGAAGGAGAAGGGGAAGGGGGGGACAGTATCAGATATGGGGTGGGGGACAGGAGAAAAGCCCAGAGGGACAGGAGAATGAATGGAAATACACTGCCTCATGGGGACAGAGATGGGGGGACCCTGTAGAAAGTACCAGTGACCTGGTAAGTAAGAGACTCTCAGGACTCAATGGAGGTGACCTTAGCCAAAATGCCTAACAATAGGGAGAGGGAACTTGAACAGTCTACCTACAGTAGATAGACAAGCCTCAAGTAGAGGGGCAAGGTTTCCAACCCACAGACAAAATTTCTGACACAATATTGTTCCTGTCTAAAAGAAATACAGGGACAAAAATAGAGGACAGCTTGAAGGAAAGACTGTCCAGTGGCCAGCCCAACTTGAGATTCATCTCATGGTAGGGGCTCCATGGCCTGACACTATTACTAATGCTATGGTATGCTTAAAGACAGGACCTTGAGATGCCTTTTCTTTGAGAGTCCCAACAAACAATTGACTGAGAGAGATTCAGATAAATGCACCCAACCATTGGACTGAAGTCAGGAACTCTTATGGTTGAATTAGGGGAAGGATTGAAAAAGCTGAAGAGGAGGACAACTCTATAAGAAGATCAGCAGTCTCAACTAACCCAGACCCCAGGGAGCTCTAAGATACTGAGCCACCAACCAGGAAGCCTGTAGAGGCTGGTCTCAGGCCCCCTGCACATATATAGCAGAGATTTGGCCTCAGTGGGAGAAGATGTGCCTAATCCTAGAGAGACTAGAATCCCCAGGGAAGGGGGAAGCCTGCTTGGGGGGAGCACCCCCAGAAGGCAAGGGAGAAGGGGAATGGGATGAGGAACTGTGCGAAGAGGGACAAGGAGGTGGGCAAGGACTGGAATGTAGTTAAATAAAATAAATAAAAACTGTCAATTATCTATCTATCTATCTATCTATCTATCTATCTATCTATCATCTATCTATCATCTATCTATCATCTGTCTATCATCTATCTATCATCTGTCTATCTATCTGTCTATCTATCTATCATCTATCTATCTATCTATCTATCTATCTATCTATCTATCTATCATCTGTCTATTTTGATAATGTGTTTGTGCTCTTGGATGCCTGAGCATACACGTGAAGTCAGAAAACAATTTGCAGGAGTGGGTTTTTTTTCTTAAGATGTAGGTCCCAGAGGATTGAACTCAGGCATTAGGCTTGCTAGCAAGTGTCCTTACCCAATAAGCCATCTCCATGGGAGCAGAAGTATAAGAAATTTCATAGCAATATTTGTGAGTGCTGGAATAGAGCAACAACAACAACAACAAACAGATTAAAAGGAAATTTCTTTGATTCAGGGCTCAGAAAACAGGCCCAGGTTTTAAGGATATCTACTACTCATGGAATTTCAGGAAAGCAGCTAATCCCTACCCAAACAGTGGATCCTGGAACATACTAAAACAAACAATTTAGTTCATCTCACATGTGCAATTTAAAAAAAAATTTAATCCAGAAAAAACAGTTTCTTGGTCTCACAAGGCCACAGTTCCTTTTTTACCCTCAACTACAAAACCCCCTCTCAGACTCTGGGTCGGGAGTTCTGCACCCTTGGATATTATGCTACTGGGTCTTGAGGTCCCCCTCTCAGACCAATAAAATTCTACCCCTGCTATTGAGATTAATCTTACTTTTCATTCTTTTATTTCCCTGTCAGTTTAACTCTTATAGATAAAATTATAGAGAAAATTTCAGTCCAATTAATATATTTATGTTTTTGAATTGTAAAACACAGCAATCTTAAGTCACACAAAGACATGTTGGTCACTAAAATCAACCCAAAGAGGTTATTAAAATATCTAAAATATTGTTCGGGCTAAATTTGTAGTGAAAAACATGGAAGTAAATTTATTCAGCATTTATTCTGATAGTAGGCCAACTAGCATTTGCAATGAATTAGTTATGGAAAATGTAATTACAATGTACTGTTCCATTCATGGGTGATGAATCAACAGAGTAAGTTTCATATATAATTCCTAATTGAATTCCAAATATTTATCCTTGTATACACAGATAAGTGTAGCTTTCAGCCTTTACCAAAGAAGCTGCTTTTATTTTATTTTATTTTACATTAGTGGGAAGGTACCACAGTGATCCACAGCTTGTCAAATGACTTGTCAAATGAGAATAACTGACTTTATGTTACCTATTCTCAGTTGATACATCTTTAACATTGTCCCTATGCCTAATACTCAGGAAATGGTATGGAAGAGAGGGCATAAAGGTTTTAAGCTCTAGAGGGCCTGCATGCCTGCAACAAGAAAAATGTCTCCTAAGTATGACACAGAAGCAGCATCCAAGAAATCTCAATGACATGGTTTCTTAAGCAAGACCTGCATAATGACCACAGCAGTAAACATGCTAGTATAGATAGGGAAATTTTGTAAGGCTCAACTGCTAGAGCAGAAAAGCCATAGGCAGTCACTGACTGCCGAGAGCAATAGAATCCATTTTTTCTAAGGAAAAAATACCCTGATGGTTTATCAAATTCCAAGTGGTTAGCCCTAAACACGTGTACATATGAAAAGTACTAAATAAACACAGTAGGGTGTATGTGTTACATGTAAAACATCTGCATACATGCAAAACCAATAATAATTGAGGAGAGGTCATGATTTTGGGGCAGCCATGGGAGGTGTTAGGATGGGGAATGGAGGGGTACAAATACAATAACCATGTATGAAATTCTCAAAAGAACAAAACATTTACATAAAAAGGGAACACATGAAGATGGGATTGAGAGGTGGCAGTGGGGATACAGGAGAAACTGGAGGAGAAATAATAGGGATAGTTTTGTTAGGAACAGTTTGTATGTACATATGAAACTCTCAAACAATCAAAAATAACTATCTTCTACAGGCATACACAACTCCCCAAAAAACAAAGCAAAGGAAATAAAATCAATGAAGGTAAATAATATTTTCTATTAAAAACATTAATAATTAATTAAATGCATATATATATATATAATTGCATGTATATAAATGTGGATATCAGATGTCTGTATTAGCTCTCTTCCTCTGTATCAATGTCTACAATATTTTTATTGATATAGTTTTGTTAGATCTCTTCGTTTGAGGCCAGCCTCATCTATAGAGCAAGTTCCAGGACAGCCAATGTTACAAGAGAAATCATGTCTTGGGGAAAAAATATCTATGTGTGTGTGTGTGTGTGTGTGTGTGTGTGTGTACATAGTTTCACAGTGAACTTGGAGTTCATTTCAGCTAGCCTGTGAGCTCCCTTGCATCCCGCTAGCTCTACTCCTGCTCTGAAGTACTGTGATTGAACTGTATATTACTGTATGCTGCTTTTAGGTAGTGATCCAATCTCAGGTCCTCATGCTTGTACATCAAGTACTTTGTCCACTGGACCATCTCCCCAACATTAATTCTGTAATTTTTTTTTTTACTTTTATCAGTGTTAGAACTAATCCAGGTTATATGTATGGGTTTAAAAATTGACTTTTGATTTAACTTCTCACTGTGTCTTTTAGTTCTTTACTACTGTAGATACCTAACATTGAATATTTGATTCATATTAACATTCTGATTAATGTTACTTAATAATTAAAAAACATTTTTGTAAAATATCACCATAATAAATATAAAAAGATAGGAGGAGAAAAGTAAAAATGGACACTTGATATTTGGGCTTGAATAAATTGATTCTCTTTGAAAAACTAACATTTTAGTTTTTGAAAATTTCATGCATGCACATGATGTATTATGATCATCTTTACCTCCACTCCTTCCCCAACTCTTTCCAGTTCCACTTTCTCACACCTTTCCAAATTTGTGTCTTCATTTTTTTTTTATGTCTCATGGAGTCCAGTTTACACTATATATGTACTCATGGGTTTAGTGTCATCTACTGGAGTACAGTTGACCTGCCAATAGTTTCAACCTTATGGGACCCATACTTTTAAAGGGAAGTAACTTTCCCAGCAACCATAACTTTTCAGTGGCTCCTCAGTTAGGGGGGAGGGTTCATGAGCTGCTCTCGTCTTCATGTTGGAATGTTTTGATCTCTTACACATGGAAATTAATTCAAGGTTAGTTCTAGCTACACATGTGGGATCTTTTGTGACCAATGTTGTGTAACCATTTATAAATACTCATTTAAATGTTATTCTTGCCGAGGTGGTGGTTCTCGCCTTTAATCCCAGCACTTGGGAGGCAGAGGAAGGTGGATTTCTGAGTTCGAGGCCAGCCTGGTCTACAGAGTGAGTATCAGGACAGCCAGGACTACACAGAAAAACTCTGTCTTGAAATATCAAAAAAATGTCATTCTTAACAAGTTTCTCTTCAATCAGGAACCATTCTATTAAATAAAAACTGCTTATTGTTTGACATAAAAAGGAGTACATCAATTTCTTTTCCCCTATTTGTACATCTTTTATTTGCTTTTCTTGTTTAATTGCTGTAGCTAACACTTCCAGTACCATGTTGAATGAGTAGAGAAAAATGATACCTTGTCTTCTTTCTGCTTTTAATGGAAATGACTGAGGATTTAAAAAAATATTTAGTATAAAGATGGCTATAGGTTTATTACATAAAGCTCCTTATTATGTTGAGATATACTCTTTTTTAAAAAAAAATTTCCAGTTTGCTCAGAAATTTTATGATGAAGGGATATTGTATTTTGTCAAAAACCTTTCTTCATATATTGAAATGATAATATGTTATGTAATGTTTGTTGATTTGTATATGCTGAGCCATCCCTGCATGCCTAGATTGAATTCAAGTTAATTGTAGTGAATGCACTTTCTGCAAGTTTTTTGTTGAGATGTCATATGTATGTTCAACAGGGAAACGAGTCTATAATTTCTTCATTTCCTTTCTTTGTCTTTACCTAGTTTTGGTAGTAGAATAGCATTTATGTTAATAAATATCTCACAGTGCTCATTTTTGTGCTATTTTTGGGGATTGTGTTAATGATTATTTAAGGAACTGATGGATTTGAGCAATGGAACTGAGCTTGGACTGTTCTTATTTTGGAGTTTTCTGACTATTTTTTCAGTCCCATTGCTTGTTATACATGTGAACATTTTCAACTGTATGATTCTCAGAAGTACCAGGTCAAGTTAAAAGTCTCATTACTTTGCTTTTTTTTTCACAAATTAAAGTTTTAAAATATACCTTATTTAAACAAGTAAAAGCAAATTTTCATATATATATATATATTTGTACATATGAGTATTTCAGCTAAGTTTGGAACAGTGTTTTTGTTTCAGTATTTCTAATAATATTTAGCAGTTTTGAAATATATATATATATATATATATATATATATATATATAGCACATTAAAAGTAGTGATCTCAAGGTGCTTTATTCTGAAGTACAATTCACTAAAATTCTGTTGTTTTAGTGATGTTTAATGGATGTTAGTCCAGTCTATAGTAATTTTATTCTTTCTTCTTATATTTAATCTATTTTTTTCTGTGTATGTTGGCTCATTTTTATTGGTTATTTTATTTATTTGCATTTCAAATGTTATCCCCCTTCCTGGTTTCCCCTCCACAAACCCCTAACCCCCCTCTTCCTGCTTCTATGAGGATGCTCCTCCCACCTACTCTCACCTCAAGGCTCTAGCATTCCCCTACTCTGGTGCATAAGCCTCCACAGAGCCAAGGGCTCTCCTCCCATTGATGCCAGATAAGACAATCCTCTGCTACATGTGCCCATTTTTATTTTAGCTGAAAAATGCATATATGTCTAATGGATTTATTGTCTTTAGTTTAGTTCTCTCAGTTATCTAAATTAGCAGTCGTAAGGTTAGTGTCATGAGTGCCTGTTACTGTCATCACTGTCACTTTTTGTTAAAATTTACATCTTTAATCATGATCAGTTGTGTCACTTTATAGTGACCCCCAAATAAAGGGGTAAAAGTGCGCCCACATTTAATTGGTAGATTTTCATTCATATAACTGTGACTATTGCTGTGCACCATTTTATCATATAGAAAATTAATTGGGCATGACATTTTGAATGGCAAGATGTTTCACTACAGTGCTTTTTTAAATGAATGAGACAAAAGAATGTATATTTTATGAACATGAGTGAAAGAAAACAAAGTATATTAATAGAAGCATTTGTATCTGAATAGTAAATGTGCAAAAATTGCCTCACATTATTTTGTTTTTCAATGCCTTGTCAATAGCTAGCAGACCAGGACTTATCAAAAGTAAGTGCTGAGGTATTATATAAACCCATACATATTATTTTGAAGAATTTGGGAATAAACTTGAAATCTTGTTCTGTGGCCTATGGTCACTTATTCAAGGGATTAAAGAGAAAACCACCTCTCTCATACAGTGATGTCTGGAAATAATTAGAGATACGATTTTTATTTCACTTTTTGTAGTTCTACTGCTTAGTTACAAAGAGCAAAGCAGGACAGAGTAACATGGGCAGTAAACATTGCTGTTTGGTCCATCAGTGAGTGCCTCTTAGCACTGTTTTTCCAAAACTATCCTTTCTGACTTTATGGCATCTGAGCTGCTGTTCTTTTTCATATTAGAAACTTCTTTTACGAGTGACTAACAATAAATATAATAGTCGTCATTTCAGTTCTGTTTTAAACAATCAATAATTAAGAGATGTCAAACAGAAAATAATGACATATCATTTTGAGATCCTCGCACTCCTTGTAAGGAGGCTCAGGAACTTCCATCTCCTTGTCAGCTGAGTTTTTCCTGTTTTTGCCACTTGGTACACTACCTGAAGAGGATTCTATCCTGGTAATTATTTTAAAATTTGAGAGGATACCTACAGTGCAAAATGAGGGATAAGGTGTTTTAATGCTTTGCAGGAGTTCTCTATTTAGAGTATTTCAAATGAAAATTTTAGAAGTTTTCACATAGGATGAGAAGATTTCCATCTGAACTTCTATCATGTAAATAATTTATAGTCCCTGGAGAAATAAATGGAGATGTAATTTATGGCAGATCCAGTGTGTATTCTTTGTTTCCTTTATATCCTTAAGGGGAGGAGTTATAATCTCACTCCAGAAGCCAGGCCCTCCTTTCTACAATAGCTTATTATCTACATCACATTATGTTGTCAAAGAAAGAATCAATGAGCATCCACAGTATGGTAGGTGATGGTTTTCTAACATGCAGCCTCTGCTGTTTGCCAGGGAGTATCAGCACAGCAATTAGCAATTTCTGAAGAATAATGTAGTTCAGTTTTTACAAAAAGCACTGGTGTTAAAAAGCCCAGCTACAGCATTTTTTCCAAGATTGTTACTGACTGGCTATTTAAAGAGCTCTTCCTTAAGAGCCATTTTAAATTTCATTTCATGATAAATGTGATAGTTTTCTTTGAACCTAAATTACATTCCAAACATTATTTCTACCAGTACCATTCTAGGGAAGAGGAAGAAGTGTAGATGAGCTTTTAAGAAGTGTACCTTTGAGAGCAGGGCAGTGATTTTATACTGACATAAAGAGTCAGTACAGGCTTTTCTTTGAGATGTAATTTCAAAGAAGAGAATTTCTCCATTATTTATATCCCTGACCAAATTCACAAGCACATGAAGAAAACGAGTGGATCAAATATATCTCACATCAAATAGGACTAAAAACTTTTCATCCTTTATTTTCTTCTAATTACAGTTAGTATAAGTAATTTTGATCATCTTGATTCTTTTCTTGCCTCTATTTTTGGCAGATCATTCTATCTCTTCTGGTATAAACTATAGTTGCTGCAAGTCAAAATGTTATATTACTTCTAAGAATGACAGCAATGTGGGATAAGTAAATGAAGATGAATCAGAACAAAGCCGAGATTATTGGAGCAAATTTGGTGATTAAGGCTACCCAATCATTGAAATAATTAATTCTAATTAAATATATATTTAAAAACTTCTATTATATTCTCCAATCTTTTGTAGTAACAAGGCAATTAATAACAAGTGAGCCAAGTTTCAAAATCATGACTTTTGATTTACATATGGGTTCCTTATTACTTTTATGATATGGACTTATTTTTATTTTCTGTGTATGAGTCTTTGCATTCATTTCTGTATATGTATAACACATGCATACTTGGTGTCCATGAAGACCAAAAGTGGGTTTCAGATCCCCTGGAACTAAAGTTACAGAGAAATTGTAAGTCAACCTTGCTGGTGCTGGGAATGAAACTTAGTTCCTCTTCAAAAGTAACAATGTCTCATAAAGATTGAGACATCTCTCAGTCCATCATTTAATTATTTTAAACATAAGTTTCATAAATAATAGGTAAATAACAAGTGTAAATATATATAACAACTTTCTAAGATATTTTTGTTCAGTTATCATTCTTTACTGGAGCAAGACAAGATTCCCTACTCTTTCCACTCCTGTTTAACATAGTGCTTCAGGACATAGCTAGAGAAGTTAAGACAGATGACAGAGGGGAAAAAGAGGTCACAAAGTTAGGTGGTTAGAGAAGCAGATTTAATCTGCAAGGAATAGAGGGAGGGGATGAATATGATCAAAGCATACTAAATAAAATTTTCAAAGAACTAATACAAAATTAGAAAGATGCATGTACATAAAACAGCAGAAATAATCACTTCTCGTTTTTATTTTTATTAAAAATGGATTCTCCTCTCTTACAATAAATTGCAATCACAGTTTGAACTTTCACTATTCTTTTAGGTTCACCACCTCTGCTTTCCCCCAGATCCACTCCATTTCCCTCCAGCAAAGAACAGGCCTCCAACAGAAAACTGATGTGTTAATTGTTTGGGGTATTATTCATTTGAGAATTAGATTTGCCAACGAATGGCTGTAAATTCATCGTCATGGTGATGTCAATAAATGGTGTGTGTGTGTCTCTGTGTATGTGTCTTTATGAATATTTGATTAACTACATTACTTTATTTTTTCATTCTCTAAGATTGGTTAAGTTACTTTGTTTTCCTGACCTGTAGTTTTTATACTTGTGTATATGATAACTTCATATCAATACCAGTTCATAAATAAAAATACATTACAAAATTTAAGTCTAATAAGCGATATGTAAATTTTATTAAGGAGCATATGAGAACTTTTCCAGCATTTAAATGTAAGTCACATTTCCATTAAATGAGTTCCAAGGTGATGTTGTAATCTATCGGTGCTTTCAGAATTTTAGTAGGTATTAAGGAAAATTGATAAGTCATTAACTAAAACAGAATTTTCTTTTATTGGTATTTTTTAGGTTTTGCTACTTTTTAGTAGTGAAATATATTAATAGATCTATAAAATTTTCTACATATTTTTACTTCAAAATGTGGCATTGTTCTTCATACAAATGTTACTTGACACATGCAAACACACCCACAACTACACACAGTATCTAAAACATACTAATGCCAAACCTTCAAAACAGTTTTTTTTTTTAAAATCTAGTTTTCTAAAGTTTTGCTCCATGTATCTAAACTCCCAATTGTTAGGGTTGATAGGAAATGAATGAATGAATGAATGAATGAATGAATGAATAAATAAATAAATAAATAAATAAAGCAAGTTATGGGTTTTTTTTTCCCTTGTTTCAAAGTACTACATCTAGGATAATACCATGAAGCATTTTCTAGTTGCTTTCTGGTTCTAATACAATTCCAAGTAATGTTTTTAACTCCACTTATTCATTTGTTTTTGTTAAAGTCCATTGTTGGTGGTCGAAAACTCTACGGCTGAGTGGAAAACTGTTAAATGCTTGGGCTTGAGCGTGGATAATGAATTCTTTGCAGAGTTCCAGTCCTTTAAAAATATTTGAAACACACTTTCATGCTGTCATTGTACATTGCATGGTTTTATGGAAATATATTTTAATAGTTTTATTCTGGTAAGCAGTTCACAAAGATTACCCACAAAAACTTTCCTGCCCTATTTAATGCATTGTTTCTTTCCCTCTTTCTTCATTCTTTGTCTTTCTCTTGTCATTTTAACCTTTGCATATTTAAGCATGTCTTTTATAAGACAACTTCACTTCTTCTTAAGGAGATTGGAATGTCAGTTGTGAGTTGTGAATAACTAAAACTATGACAAGATTCTGATACAAGTCTCACAATACAAACTTTAAAAGTGGATGCTTTTTAGGGATCCAATAAAATGCTAGGGATACTTTTGTTAATTGGAATTCAATACTAGAATAACAGCTTAATAATAACACAAGGCCCATTATTCAGAACATAGTGGAAAAATTTATGAATTTGTATGAAAAGAAACATAAAAAGAGAATTGTTGAAAAGCTTTAGAAAAGAGGATACACACACACACACACACACACACACACACACACACACACACCTAGTACCTTTGTGAACTGAAACTAGAGTAGAGAAAGGTAAACAGATACTGAACTATTTAAAGTATACGTTTTCAAGCTTACACTCTTGATGCATCATGAAGGAGTTCCTTGTGTCACATAACTCAGACCATATTGAAGAAATCTTGCACAAGGCAATGGAAATTATTTCACTGGCAGAACCCAATTCTGTTCAAGTACCAATAAAAGATGGAAAAATCCTTTTTAAAAAATATTCCCAGAGAAAGGAAGCTGTTGCTTCCTTTCTATGGATAGTAAATTATCATTTCACACTGCAAAATCTTCAAAGATTATAAATCAATACTCACTGTATTGTATTAAGTTTGAGGACTCTTCATCATTTATGCTTTCCAATCCTAGTTAAGTTGTACTGCAGAGAAACCATATGTAAGCAATTCTACCATGTGATTAAAAAAATATGGGATGAACAAGGCACTATAGCATTTGCCCTTCTTGAAGTATGTGTGCTGCTTTCCCAGGAGAATTTGACACAGTGCTTCCAGAAACAAAATACTTGTAGGAAGCTTGATTTATTTTACAGAGAACTGAGAACAATGGGGTTGTTTTCTCACTGACCAAAAGTATTTTAGTGTAAATTTGAAAATTCAGTACTCATAACATGTTTACTCCAGTGATGGTCTTCTAATGTTCATGAAATAATGAACTACAGGAAGTTATATCAATAAGGAATTATAGGAAGGATGAATAAGGAAAAAAAAAACATGAAAAGCTGAATGTAAGAAAAATAGAGAACTGGGAAACCTGGTTTGAGGAATTCAAAATAAAATGTTGCTGTTGAAAACCCTAATGAAAATGTCCTTCTCAATTTGTTTTAAGAAAGACAAAATTTTATATTATTTCTGTTTGCTCATTAATTCTCCACTAGATAGATAGTTCAGCTTACTTAGAAAATCCAAAATTCCATGGATCTAAGGCTGTATGATTCCAAGAAGGGGGCAGTTATGGTCTCATGTCAAATATGAACAATTAAGAAACTCATTGATATTTTCAACATCTCTCCTGTAGTCCATATTTAAAGTGTACTAGATTCCCCCAATGTATATGATACTCGATGTAAATACTTAGAATGTCTGAGAGAGTCATACATTCAGGGGATATAACTTAGAGAACCATATTACACTGCATGGAATGTTTGAAAATCAAAAGGAAATGAGTTAGATCATTTTCAACAGGAAGAAAACTAACAATTTACTTCAGAAATATATCATATTTTAATGAAACAATCTTTGTACCTACTTATTTTAAGAAAATAACTGTCAGGAGCTTATCTAATAATTTTCTTTAGAACTAGATAGTCAGAAGTGTTGAGTTTTCTTTTTCTGATATAGACCTGGACGTACATTATTGTATTTATTAGCAAATTGTATGCTGTATAATTTTTAACCTCCCTTTTTCAGAATTTAAATATTTTAATGACTTTATCTTTTAGTGGGTGAGACAGAATTATAAACTTAATTATAAAGTTTCTTAGTAAATTCATTTCTGAAAGCCCTAAGAAGAGAATGTTCAGCTTCTCCTGAGGAACAATATGAATAAATATATGGTAGCAGGAAAATATGTGTATTTAAGCAAAATTGGTTTGGAATGCCTAGGGCGAAGGGAGGCAAAAGAATCAGAAGAAATGGAAAATTATTAAAATTAATAGAAATGATACTATAGAGGTAGTTGAAAATATTAAACTTATGAGGAGGTTTCATGATGCATTTCATACTACTTGCATTAAAAATACTTGATAAAAGGCTCAAATCACCAGTTCCAGTGAGTGCTCAAGTTTTATCAAGCTTATATGTATAAATAACCTTTATCAGTTGATGCAGTTACCTTATCAAACAGGCATTAAGCCTGGATTTAGCCTTTAGCTTGCATAGCATGCCAAAATCCACTTACCTATTATTCATATTTATGAAATTGTCAGAGCATTATAGTTAAGGAAGATTTCCAAGGAATGCATTTAAAGTTATCTTAAGTCCTTTAAATTTTTTAAAAAATAATTATTACTACTATTTAGTTCTGAATCTAAAACTTGTAGAGGAAAAATGATAACTTTACATTTGAATTCACTAAATTTCTATAGAATGAAGGAAAAGAATGTATAATGTCAAGTTTTTTCTTGTTGTAATAAAATAAATTGATGATTATGTGGCTCAAATTAGCAGAAAAGAAACTTCATTTCCTTTGTTTTCTATTGCCAATGGAGAAGACTAAAGTTGTACAAGATGACAATTGTTTGTATATGCGTTGACTATGCTCAGCTTGAAGATGCAGCAAACACAGAAAGTGCTACTGTGACAATAGAGGCATCATTTCAAACATCTTGTTATAAACTTAATAGGCAACTTGACTTCTATGGCTTCTGGAGAGGAGATTCTTTCCAAGGGTGCACTTAGATTTTTTATTTGTATCTGGAGCAGGTCAATTTTACCATGAAGCTCATTTCTTTCCTTTATCAGTTTATCCAGAGATGCTAAGAGCAACAAGCCAGCAAAATTATTTTCATGCACCCAATCACAGTTTCCCACAAAACTAGAGCTATAATACAACAAAAGTTCTTATAGCCAAAAATTAATTCCAATATGAGATTAAAGGTAAGACAATATAATATATCACTTTATGACATATATCCCTTTATAATTTGTGTCATAAACAAAGCTGGCCTAATTAATAGTAAAGAAGACAGTTTAATCTCCTACTATGTTTGAATGCCACAAAGAATATGTTGAATGAAATGTGTAAACTGAGTGATAGACTTGTTATGATATACTTGTAATAGCATTTCATCTGCAGTTTTAATTATCAGATTAAATAAGATCCTATGTCGACAAAGTCGATTTTACTGTAGTGGATAATTAATAAATATGCATTTAAGATATTTATGAAAAAGTCTGGAAAAATGTACAAGAAATTGCATAATTAACTGACAAAATTTAATGAAGAATGAAAAATGCATAGCTTGAATATTTATAAAAATTAAGTCAACTTTATAAGCTAACCTTTAATATAATAATTAGTCACATTTGATATATTAATCTTAACAGTATATACTCTTCTCTCTTTTTTTTGGCTTTTGTTTTTATTGAAAGCTTTACTATTTTGCCTATATTTGTCTTGATAGCCTGGAATCTGGCAATCTTCTCTACTTAGCCTCTTCAGTACTTGGACTACAGGGACACAGATCCATTACTACCTTAGTTTGTTTTGTATACATGACATATGCAAATAATGAAATTTTTATTTGGTCATGGTTCATGCTTATGATCCCAACATGCATCAGGCTAGGAGGCCACGTCACTAAGTTTGACATACATTTAAGGCCAACCTGTCCTAAATAGTGGCCTTGGTGTGGGCCTGCATAGGTAATACTGTTAGACCCTGTCACAAAACAACCACAACTAAATCCCAACCAAAATGCAACAATGTAATTTTATGTTTTTTAAAATTTACTTTACATCCTGCTCATTGCCTTCTCCTCCTACTCACCCATTCCCACAATCCTACCTGCCATTCTCCCTGCTCCTTTACTCTGAGAGGGTAGGGCCCCTTGGTTATATCCCCCCTACCTTGGCATATCAAGTCTCTGCAAGGCTAGGTCCATCATCTCAAAACGAGGTCAGACAAGGCAGCACAGCTAGAAGAACATATCCCACCTACAGGCAACAGCTTTTGGGATAGCCTCCACTCCTGTTGATCCAGAGCCACATGAAGATGAAGCTGTGTATCTGCTACATATGTGCACGGGAGCGGGAAAGGTCCAGACCATGTGTACACTTTAGTTGGTGGTTCAGATGCTGAGGGCCCCAAGGCTCCAGGTGAGTTGACTATGATAGTCTTCTTGTGGAATTCCTAACTCCTTCAGTGTCCACAATCCTTCACGCAACTCTTCCATAAGAGTCCCCAAACTCCATCCACTGTTTAGCTATGAGTCTCTGCATCTATTTGATGCTGGATGAAATCTCTCAGAGGATGTGCTAGATTCCTGTCTGCAAGTATAACAGAACATCTTTAATAGTGTCAAGAATTGGTACTTGCTCCCGGGATGGGTCTCTAGTTGGTCTAGTTAATGATTGGCCATTCCCTCAGCCTTGGTTTCATCCCCCACCCCTGCATTTCTTGTAGACAGGATAAATTTGGGGTTGAAAGTATTGTGGATTGGTTTGTACCTTCATCACTCCACTGGGGTTGTTGCCTGGCTACAGGAAGTGACTTCTTCAGATTGATTGCATATCTCCAAAGCTGTGGGTCACAGGTAAGGTCACCCAGAGTTTCTTGGGTGCCTCCCTTACCCCAGGCTTCTTTCTTGTCCTGGAGATGCTTCTCAACTCCATACTCCATCAGTTTCAGATTTCCATTCATTCTTTTGGCCATTTGTCTATCTCTCCTGTCTCTCCCCGCACGTGATCTTGTATCTCTCATTCTCCTTCCTATCCCCTTTCCCTTCCAGTTCCCTCCTTCCATCTTCCTCCTAGTATTATTTTATTCCCCCTTCTAAGTGATATTCAAGCATTGTCCCTTGTGCCTTCTTTTTTGTTTTGCATCTTTGGGTCTATGGTATGCAGCATGGGTATCCTCTATTTTATGGCTAATGACACCTATAAGTGAATACACACCATACATGTTTTATTGGGGGTCAATGGGTTACCTCATGCAAGATGATATTCTCATGTTCCATTAATTTGCCTGCAAATTTCATGATGTCTTTGTTTTTAATAGCTGAATAGTGTTCCTTAGTATAGATGTAACACAGTTTCTTTATCCATCCTTCAGTTGAAAGATGTGTACACTGTTTCCTGTTTCTGACTATTATGAATAAAACTACTATGAACATAGTTGAGCAACTGTCTTTGTGGGATGGTGGGGCATCTTTTGTGTATGTGCTTAGAATTGATATAGCTTGGTCTTGAGGTAAAACAATTCCCAGTTTTCTGAGAAAAAGCCAAATTAATTTCCAATATGATTGTACAAGTTTGCGTTCTCACCAGGAATGGAATAGAGTTCCCTTGCTCCACATCCTCACCAGCATATGCTATTACTTGAAATTTTAATCTTAGCTATTCTGATTGGTGTAAGATAGAATATCAGTGTCTTGTTTTGATTTGCGTTTCCCCAATCATTAAGGACTTCTAATAATTGTTTAAGTGCTTCTCAGCCATTAGAGATGCCTCTATTGAGAATTCACTGTTTACTTATCTACCCTGTTTTTAAATTTGGTGTTTTGAGTTGTTGGTGTCTAATCTCTTGAGTTCTTCATACATTTTGAATATTAGCCCTCTGTAATATGTAGAATTGATGAAGATCCTTTCCCAATCTGTAGGCTGCCATTTTGTCCTATTGACAGTGCCCTTTCTTTGTCTTAGAGAAACTTTTCAGTTTCATGATATCCCATTTATCAATTGTTGATAATAGAGCCTGAGCTATTGGTATTTTGTTCAGGAAATTGTCTTCTGTACCAATGAGTTCAAGGATATTTCCCATTTTCTCTCCTATAAGATTAGTGTATCTGATTTTTATGTTGAGGTCCTTGATTTCCTTGGACTTGAGTTTTGTGTAGGATGATAAATATGTATCTATTTGCATTGTTTTATATGTTGATATCCAGTTAGACAAGCACAATTTGTTGAAGATATTTTCATTTTTTCCATTGTATGGTTTTGGCTTCTTTGTCAAAAATCACATGTCCATAGGTGTGTGGGTTTATTTCTTGGTCATTGATTCAATTCAATTGATCACTATGTCTGTCTCTGTACCAATACTATGCAGTTTTTATCACTATTGCTCTGTAGTACAGCTTGAGGTCAGGAATGGCAATTCCTAGTACCTTTTGAGGTCATGGATGGTGATTCCTCCTGAACTTCATTTATTGTTCAAGACTGTTTTGGCTATCCTTGGTTTTTTGCTTTTCCATATGAAGTTGAGAAATGCTCTTTTGAGGTCTATAAAAATGTATAGGAATTTTGTTGGGGATTGCATTGAATCTGTAGATTGCTTTTGGTAAGATGGCCATTTTCACTATGTTAATCCTATCTATCTATGACCATGGGACATATTTCCATCTTCTGATATCTTCAATTTCTTTCTCCAGGTACTTGAATTTCTTGATATGCAGATTTTTCACTTGCCTTGTTAGAGTTATACCAAGATATTCTATATTATTTGTGACTGCTGTAAAAGGTGTTGTTTCCCTATTTTCTTTCTCTGCTCATAGACTAATGATCTGAGTTAATTTTGTATTCAGCTACTGTACTGAAGCTGTAAGAGATCTCAGATTTTTGGGGGTCAACTATGTATACTATTGTATTATCTGCAAATAGCAATACTTTGACTTCTTCCTTTTCAATTTGTATTCCTTTGATCTCCTTTATTGCATTTACTAGAACTTCTAGTATTATATTGAATAGATAGGGAGAGAGTGGGCCACCTTGTTTTGCCTCTGAGTTTAGTGAAAACACTTTAAGTTTCTCTCTATTTATTTTGATGTTGACTATTGGCTTATTGTATATTGCTTTAATTATGTTTAGTTATGTGCCTTTTATCCCTGATCTCTCTAATACTTTTAACATGAAGGGGTATTGGATTTTGTAAAAGGCTTTTTCAGCATCTCATGAGATGATTATGTGAATTTTTTCTTTCAGTTTGTTTATATGGTGGTTTCCATTGATGGATTTCTGTATATTGAACCATCCCTGCTTCCATGTTATGAAATTTATTCGATCATGGTGGTGATGGTTTTGATGGATTTGATTTGAAAGTGTTTTATTGAGTATTTTTGCATTGATGTTCATAAGAGAAATCGGTCTGAAGTTCATTTAACTTTCATATCAATAAGAAGCTTATACCAATGAAAACCTTAAATTTGAAATCCAAGTGAATTTTGTACCATTTAAGAAATTATAGCTTCATCTTGATACTAAATTATACAGATTTCTACCAATAGGTTACGGCTATGCCATAAATCCTAGCTAATCTTCCCTGTTCCAACTAAACCACTACTTTTATCCAGAGAGACAGCCCATTATTAACCACCTTAGTCCCCAAGCCCAGGGAATTGGGGCGCTGACTCTTCTTTAACTTCTTCAGGCTGATTACAGGCGTTGAGATATTAGAAGAGGGGTGGAGGGAAGAGTAAATTGATAAGCTTCCGATGCTGTGTCTTCACTGCATCCAGATGGAATTCCCAGACACCGGAGGTTTGAATCGGTCTGCTCGTTTTGCTTGATGAGTAGATACACCAAGGCTGTGTATTCTGCAATATACAATTCTCTGGACAAGTTTTAGTATCAAGAAAAAAAAATTTTTTCCTAGAGGGCTGACATTTTTTTTAAAGATGTTGGTTCTAACAACTTTTTTCCCCCTTTTATGTAGTTGGTTATAATATTTACATTTCAAGATTTATCCTCTTATCCCATTTCCCCCACCACCCAGGAACCCCTTATCCCGTCCCCCCTCCTTATATCCCTTCTATGAGGCTGTGCCCGCACCTACCCCCCCACCCCACTACCCTCTCCTCACCCTCACATTCCCCACCCCCATTCTGTGTTCGTTTTTCATGGGACCAAGAATCTCCTCTCCCACCTATGCCCAACAAGGCCGTCCTCCCCTATGTATACCAATAGAGTCGTAGGTCCCTCCCTATGTGCTCCCAGGCTGGTGGTTTAGACTCTGGGGGGCTCTGGTTGTTTGGTATTGTTGTTTCCTCTTGGGGTCACAAACCCTTCCTGCTCCTTCAGTCTTCTAAATTCTCCATTCGGAAACCTTTGATCTTATCAGTGGTTAGATGTGAACATCGTCCTCTGAATGTGTCAGTCTCTGGAAGATCTCTAAGGAGACAGCTATATCATGTTCTTGACAGCATGCACTTCCAGCCATCCACATCAATGTCTAGCTTAGGTGACAGTACATGGGATGGATGCCCAGGTGGAATGGTCTCCTGATGGCTCCTTCTTCAGTTTCTGTCCCATATTTTGTTTCCATAATTGCTCCCTTGAGTATTTTTGTTAGTAGTTCTAAGTAGAACTGAGGTGTCCCTTCTTGGTCTTTCTTCTTCATGAGCTTCATGTGGTTTGTGGGTTGAGTCTTTGCTACTCTAAGTTTTTGGGCTGACATCCGCTTAACGGGGAGTAAATACCATGTGTGTTCTTTTGTGATTGGCTTAACTCACTCAGGATGATAATTTCTAGATCCATCCATTTAACTATAAATTTCTCAAATTCATTATTTTTAGTAGCTGAGTAATACTCCATTGTGTAGATGTACCACATTTTTTGTATTCATTCCTCTGTTGAGGGACATCTTGGTTCTTTCCAGCTTCTGGCTATTATAAATAAGGTTGCTATGAACATAGTGGAGCATATGTCCTTATTATATGTTGGAGTGTCTTCTGGGTATGTGCTCAGGAGTGGTATAGCTGGATCCTCAGGTAATGCTATGTCCAGTTTTCTGAGGAACCGCCAGACTGATTTCCAGAGTGGTTTTACCAGCTTGCAATCCCACCAACAATGGAGGAGTGTTCCTCTTTCTCTGCATCCTCGCCAGCATCTACTATCAAGTGAGTTTTTGATCTTAACCATTCTGACTGGTGTGAGGTAGTATCTCAGGGTTGTTTTGGTTTGCATTTCCCTGATGACTAAGGATGTTGAGCATTTCTTAAGGTGCTTCTCAGCCATTCGAGTTTCCTCTGTTGAGAATTCTTTGTTTAGCTCTATTCCCCATTTTTTAATTGGGTTATATCTTTTTCTGAAGTATAATTTCTTGAGTTCTTTGTATATCTTGGATATCAGCCCTCTATTGGATGTGGGATTGGTTAAGGTCTTTTCCCAATCTGTTGGTTGCCCTTTTGTCTTATTGACAGTGTACTTTGCCTGACAGAAGCTTTGTAATTTTATGAGGTCCCATTTGTCAATTCCTGATCTTAGAGCATAAACCATTGGTGTTCTGTTCAGGAACTTTTACCGTGTCTCCACGGTAGTAGACCAGCTAGGTGTTTGCTGCTCTAAGTGTAGTTGCTCCTCTAGGATGCTTCAGGGTATGATGTCTCCTGCTCTGCAGCTCTGTGGTCCGTGACCTGGCTGCAGCTCTGCGGTTCTTGACCTGGCTAGGATGCAGCTGGACGCAGTTTCCTCAGGGAAGCAGATCAGCTGTGTGGCTGCTCAGTCCACTGGGGTCTGGGCAAGGGGCGGAAGGGGCATGGATTTCCGCAGGAGCAGGTTCTGGGTGCCAGTGCATTCTGGGATCTCCCTACTGCCAGTTGTGCTTCTGGGTCTTAGGGAGGTGAGCGGGTACTCCTACCTGCAGCTCCGTGGTCTGTGACCTGGCTAGGATGCCGCCAGATGCAGTTTCCTCAAGGGAGCAGATCAGCTGTGTGGCTGCTCTGTCAACCGGGGTTGGGGCAAAGGCTTAACATTATTTCTATGTGTGTACTATTTTGCCTGGTTGTGCACTACATGTCTGCCTGGCTTCCACATAGGTCAGAAAAGAGTACCAGAAACTCTGCAAGAGCAGTAAGTACACTTAAATGCTCAACCATTACTCTAGCCCATGAAGATAAAATTATTGAGAGAAGAAATGGTGTAAAAGATAAATTTTGGCGAAAGGAAAACTATTTCTTCAGCTCAACATGGTGACCAGATAGATCATTGAATCTATAGCTTAGGTGGGAGTTCATCTTTCAACAATCAAACTATTTCTATTTTAAATTTAACAGTAAGCAAGTCCTCATTTCTAAAGCCCAAGAAACCTCAAATCTCAGTAGAAAATTCCTGACATGCTGCCAGTATTTCTTGTCTTACTTTTATTGCCTGTACTTTGATACTGATGTAAGTTTTTTTTTTTTTATAAAAAGGGTTAAGTAACTTCCATATAGCAGCACATCCTCATTTACACATATCCTATTTCAAGAATCTACTGCTCAGTTCATTTGCTTTGACCAGCAGCCTCTAAAAGCAGCATGAGTATATACTAAGAAATAGTGAAAAATATAAACTTCATTACCCGACAATTTTTCACAAGACTCTGTAATAAGATTTTAGTTTAATGACAATAAGGATCTTTTTGGCCTGAAAATAGAAGCCACCATTCCTAATTGAAGGTGTTTTAGATCGTTTCTTTGCGTACATGATTTTCCTAACTGCTTTTCACTTGAAAATACTTTCAGATGGCCAGCCTGGAAATTTTGGGAAAAGTTTGCATTCTTTATATCATATGAGAAATTGAAGTTGGATAGTAAGTCCCCTGGGGCATGGAGACAATGCCTGTCTTCCTGGGACAGCTGGACAAATCCTTCCTTCTCTGTTCTGCCACCTGTCTGAATCCTTCATGTTCCTTGCTTCTCAAGCTGTTGTAACATTCTTTGAACCTCTATATCACATTTCTGTGCTCTCTCTCTCTGTCTCTCTGTCTTTCTCTGTCTCTTTTTCCTCTCTCTACCTCTCTCTGTAAATATTAAGAGCTACTAGTTCTTTATTTTTTAACTTTACTTAAAATATAATAAGATTTTTTTCTTTTTAATTTTTTTAATCTTTTTTTTTTTTTACTGTCCAGACTTTATCCCCCTCCTGGTTCACCCTCTGTTTTCACATTCCACACCTCTTCCCCCAACTTCCTTGGACTACAAGAGGATGTCCACACCCCCATCCTTATCCCATCAGACTTCCCCACACCCTGGGGCCCCAAGTCTCTTTTAGGGTTAGATACATCTTCTCTGACTGAGTCCAGACCCAGCAAGCCCTCTGTTGTATATGTGTGGGGGGCCTCATATCAGCTGTTGTATGCTGTCTGTTTGGTGGCTTACTGTCTGAGAGATTCTGGGGTCCAGGTTAGTTGAGACTGCCGGTCTTCCTCTAGTGTCATCCTCCTTTTTAGCTTCTTCCAGCTTTTCCCTAATTTAATCACAAGGGTCACCAATTTCTGTCCACTGGTTGGGTGTAAATATCTGCATCTGACTCTTTCAGCTATTTGTTGGGCAGTCATGATTGGCCCCGTTTTTAAGTATACTATAGCATCAGTAATAGTGTCAGATAATGATTAGGTACTAGGGAGAGGGGCAACAGGAGTGGAGCCCTGAGGGCCAGCAAAAAAATGGAAACAGACAACTTCAGGAGGTTGGATGTGGGAGGACCATCTAGAATGTACCAGAGACCTGGGAGGTGAGAGTCTCTCAGGACTCAAAAGGAGGGCCCTTAGATGAAATGCCCTACAGTGGAGAGAGGGAACCTGTAGAGTCCACCTCCAGTAGAAAGACAAGACATCAAGAGGAGGGATAGGGTTTCCATCCTACATTCAGCTGTTCCTGTCTGAAAGAACTGCAGGAACCAAAATGAAGAAGAACCTGAAGAAAAGAGGCCCAGTGACAGACCCAAATTGGGATCCAGCTCAGGTATTAATTCTTATATAACATTCTAGACCCAGAAGTGATCACATGTTACTTATTATGATAAATAATTCAATTTCTATCTTTTATCTTGCTAATAATTATTCATATTTTATATGTTCTGTAACATTTTATTTCATGCATATTGTACAACTTTTTTCTAATCAATAATAGGCACCATAAAGACAGACAAAATATGCTAGTCTTCCTTTTATGATAATCAACATTCTTACACAGAAATTTTTCATAGGAAGTCAATGAAAAAGATTTATCATTTGCTTATCATGTGCCAGATATTATTTGATTCATAACTTAGTCAAATTTATGGAAGGCATTATTTCTATCAGCATTTTAATAGTACAGATACTGTAACTTAGAAACTTATTCAAAGCCATCATCTAGTAAGTAGAATACATGAGATTCAAACTCCAGATAGTTATACAAATTATTCTTAATATTATGACATTCTGGCCCCTCACTGGTCTATCCCTGTTAATAAAGAGGACCTCTGATCTCACTGACTTTCTGTAAACTGTTTTCCAAATACAATTAAAAGTTGAATAAATAAACAATAATTTTATTTACATATTTTTTCTTAATATCTGCATAGTTTAGTTCTTGCACCAAACAAATTATAGTTAGAGAATGATAGTGATTAGTAGAGAAATGGTAATCTCCCCTTTTAACTATGAAATTTAAAGTTTTCCTTCTGTTAGTACAGAGTTGTGTTCATAGATGTATTGATGAGTCTTCCAAGCCAATATGTATGCCCTGTGTTTTATTCTATATATTATGTAGTTCTTTGTATACATTTATTTCTCAGTGATGTTTATTAGAACTTCCCAGGTAATCATCATAATCTATGATATTTCCTCAGGGTAATTACTTATTTATAGATATCACCAATTTCATTTAGATGGAAGATAGAAGTTACTAGCTTACTTTCCTCTATTGTTACTTATTTTATGAAACTCATCTGTCTGTGTATATGCTTATCTGTGTGTAGGGGGAGCAGGTTTGTGTTAGATACACCATTGGCTTAATTGAACCAGGTCATCTGCTTTTAATAGCTCTTCTCCCACAGCCTGGTGAAACCTAGACCAACCACAAAAAAGATGCTAATCCTAGTCTTAAAATAGTGACTTCTATTGAGACCCACAGGCTGTGCTTTAGCAACTGGTCATTTCAGTGCTTCTTCTGCATGCAATTTTAGCAAAGAATATAATACTTCTATAATGAAGATTGGAACTACTGCTCTTGTGGCAGGAATTGTTGGTGCTATTGGCGTTATCCTCTTTTTGATAGCATTTGGAACTGAATATTGGTTACTTGCAACGGAGACTTGTGGAAGTTTTGCTTCTAACAATGAAACTTTGGAGACTGAAGAAGAGGTAACCAGAAATCTAATGTATTCTTTAAAATTTATGGGACTTTAAATAGTTACCCATTAAAGAGAGTCATATTTTGAAAAATTTTACATATTAAAGTGATTCTTTGGGTTTTAATTTTCTTAAAGTTTATTTTTAAATTTAATAGTTTTTGTTCTGAGTTGATTCAGACATTGGAAATATGAAACCAAGGGTAACCTGAGAAGCAAGGAAGCTAGGTTGAATGGATGTTGTTGCAGGTTTATTCTCATACTAAAACATGTTAATTGTGTTGAGTAGTTTGCAAAATCTCCTTCCTCTGACTTTTAAATCATTTTACTGTTGGAAAGAATTGTAGAAATTTGAGGGAGTCAACAACTCAAAAGTTTGGTCTACTTTATAGATTTAAAAGACATTTCTCCAGACGAATGCTCAGAAGGAAATATCATTTTCACTTCAGGCCTGACATATGTCATTTTCACTGCTGGGTTGTAATTGTAGTTTTCTAAGAAAAGCTATTTTATTGAGAAGCTTACATTGGAGCCAAAAGCTTTGCTCCAACTCCTATTTCATAAAATTCAAATGCAATCATATTCTAAAACTGATCATCACCCACTGTTAAAAAGGTGTTATTATCCTTGGAATGTCTATGAATTCAAGATGCACTTTACCATTTGAAGTAATTCTCCAGTAATGAAAAAAAAAAAAAAAACAAAGTACAAAAAGAAACAAACAGAAAGAAAAACCAAACTGGACTATGACTCACTATGAAATGGTGTGGATAGATATTGTGTTAATACCAGACCTGGTTATTAAAAAAAAATTCAGTTTGACCTCCATTGCTATAATTCTTTGTTTTTGTATGATTTTTTTTTTGCAAAGATCTTCAATTTCTGGAATTTCTAGTTAGTATACACTTGTCACAATCCCATCTATCATTATTAAAGGCTTTTAGGATTAATGCTACAGCAGAATTATTGATTTTTCAATGTGCATTACTTTTAAGGTGAAACCACTTTTAAGGGTATTTTCTTTCTAAAGAGATCCTGGCATACACTTTTATTTTCTTGCTTCTTGTTTCCTGAAATATAATCTCATAGTACAACCCAGGGTAGTATCAAACTCGTGATCCTCTTTCCTATGTATCTTTAAGTACTCTGATTACAAATGGAAACTTCTGTGGATGACTCTAAGTAAATACATTTATAATGATGGATTCATTATTAAACAATAAATTGTTTAACTTGGGAGACATTATTGGAGGGATACTTTCCTGGTTTCCCTTATAGAATATTACCTAGGCTTCCATATACTCCCTTTAAACTGTCATTAGAAATTGCTTATAATCCTCAGGAAACAATAATTGCCAGCCATGAGAAACTTTTGCAGATGTCCAACAGAATGTTATAATTGGTTATCATATTTGAAATCAACTAGTTCAACTATTATTAAGTATAAATTATTTCACTAATTTTTAATCACAGTAAGATTATTCTATTGCTTATAAAATCCATTTGACATTTACAACATAGCACATGGACTAAAATGTAGCTGGAAATGAGTTTTAGTTACCAAATGGATTTTACCATAGAATATATTGATGTTCTAAAGGGTAAATGATTTACCAGAACTCATAGAACAGGAAACAGAGAAGCAGCCAAAGCTTAGAATTTTTTCTCTCATAGCCTAGTGCTTTACTCAGCATTTCTTCATTATTTTATTACTTTGGGATATATTTAGTATTGTATATGTGTGTGGACAAAGCAAAAATTAGATCTAGACTTAGTGATCCATAAACAAGATCTAATTACTAGTGAGTCTGTTAATTAGTTATTTAATGTTTCTTCTATCTATATAATAGTGTATTTGTAAGTTATCAAAAGTATACGTACTTAACTATTAGAAAGAAAATGAGTTTTATGTTCTAGGCATACACTACATGATTCTTTTACATTCATGGGAAAATTACTAACAAATACTGACATATAGTCACAATCAAGGGATTTAATTAGTATATTTGTAAACTCATATTTAAATAAATAAAGAAAAAGTCTTTATGAATGATGCTGTTACTTATTACTCTGGGCATTCTCTATAATATTTCCAGGTTGAGATTAAATATATATATATATACACACACATATATAAAATGTTGTTGTACTGCCTACAAATAAAAATTGATGAAAGTAATAAATTAAAAATAGTAAATTATTAGGTCAAGAGGATTTGTTTATGATATTTGATATAGAATTACATAGGATGAAAAAAACCTGTATTTTAGCTATGTGAGCAAGCATGTATTTTCATCTTGTCCTCATAATATACTATAATCTTGTTAAATAAGCATAAATTAGAGCACATACAGAGAAAAAAGTGTTGATTTATAGCTAATATTTATTTCATATTTCTTGACTATTTCTGCTTACATGTTTTTCTTATGCTGTACAACTAATCAAAGAGACTTATATTCATAACAATGTATTTCTGTCATATGTACTTACCTGTCTCTCTTCAATTTCTTCTGTATGTCTCTTCCCATGTTTCCAGCCCAAACTTCATGTGGTTTTATTCTAAGTGACCCACCAAAGTCAAATTTTGCTGCCTATGTATGCATGCATGTAGGGATATCTTCTGAATCATGATCAACATATTGAGACCATATTACTAAAGGAAACGAACTCTACTCACCACTAACAGTCATCAACTGTCAATAGCTCCTCAGCTGGTGTGTGGTGGAGGTGACACCTAATTTACCCATATCTCATTCATGATAGAATGTTCACTAGCTTAAACCTATCTATACAGAAAACCACATGGGTTTTCTAGTGTACTGGCCTTGTCATGTCTGGAAGGCACTGCTCCAACCCAACCCTCCTCTATGTATTGTATTTACAATCTTTTTGATCCCTCTTCTGCAACATTCCCTAAGTCTTGTGGAATGGGTTATGATATAGATGTCTTCTTTGTAGCTGAGCACTCCAAAGACATTTATTCTCTTTACTTTGACCAGTTGTGAGTCTCTGTGTTAGTCATCCAGTATGTAGACACTTTTTGATGAGGACTGAAAATTACACTAATTTATTACTATGGAGATGGAATATTATTTAGAGATAAGTTTAATACTATGTCCATTAAGTAAAAATTAGTAGTAAGTTCATATCTAAGATGTATAAGCTCCTCAACCATGGGTGCTTGGCCAGATTTATAGTATCAAGCGGCATGCATTTCCTTCTGTGGAGTAGGCCTTAAATCCAATCAGAGAGCAGTTGATTACCTGCAAAATATCCATGCCACTAGTGTAATTCATGGGAATTTTCTTTTCAGTCCAGTTGTTATGACCATTATAGTTGGTACAGCTGGTTAAGGTCTTTCTCTCATGTATCTTTTATGTCATTTTCTGGGACTATGAAAGCTAGTCAACAGGGAGAGAGCTTTCAGGCACATGTGGCTATAGGACATTTATACAATAGATGTTTCCATGTGGTTTTTAAAATTATCTTCAGTGTTAGTTAGCCCTTCCCCCACCCCTGCCTTGTCTATCATACTCCCTACACCTACTTTATTCATCATTTAATGTTTTGTAAAGCTCAGACATAATGCTTGAGATACATGTATAAATATCACTCCTTAACATCTCACAAAACTTTAAAAATACTAATCATTTTCTATTTTCTCATTAAAGAAATATGATTCTTTACTATTCAAATTAATGTCTACTAACTACAAGGGAAGATATTACTGATATGCTCATTCAAAAGTGACAGAATAATGAGACCTACCAAGAGAAAATGAATTTGAATATTCAAGTCATCAAAATCTTTAGTTGTATACTTTAGAAATAAATACTGGGTTAAACAAAATGTGAGAAGCTTATTCTAAAAATGCATTTCTTAACCTGTCATAAGTGGTATTTCAGTACTTTGTAGGATTTGTGTAAAACCAAGTCATGTGTAGGGTCATAATTTAAATTTTTAAATATTTTATTTCATAGTATGATGAAGACGTGAGAGACTATGAAGAAATGTCCGTGATTTACCATCATGAAGGCTTCTTCTGGCGGTGCTGGTTCTTTGGAGATGATCCACAAACATCAGTTTGGAGATACTGGTTTAGTGAGTATGAAATATTTTGTGATGTGTTTGATAAAAATATGTCCTTGTCTCAGAATCAAAAATAATATCTTAGACAGGAATTGAAGGAGATAATTTGATGGAGATAAAGTGACAATATATATGTATATAATATATATGTATATAATAAAACCCTCAGATTTGGAGGGAGATACTTTTTAAATCATGTGTATGGTTTGCCCTAAATGACAGTTAAATTTTATTTATGGCCCTGAATTTTAGCCCATCACTTTAATGCATACTAAGCAAATGTTTAACAACTAAGTTCTAATGCATTAAACCAAAGAGTAAGAATGCAGTTAATTTATAACTGAACTGAAAACCATCCATGTTGAAGGCTGGTTGAGGGTTTGCATGAAAATCTAACTTGTTACGTCAGAACATAAACATTCAAATTTTGAAGTCTTCAGTTGAATCTAAGATTAATTATATTAAGTCGTTATTTTAAAATACTGACCGGGATTTTGATTGACTGCTGAAATAATACTATTCTTCAAAAATAGTGATTGTCATTGTGGATTTGAAATTTTCTGTTACTATGGTAAAGTTACATAACCATTGTTAACTTATCATCATGACTGTTAACAAAGTTTACTAACATTAATTTGATATGTAACACCATAATAAGTGATACATATAAAGCCTTGGCTATTCTATTTGTCTAGATATTCTTTACCTCCATCAAGCTACATACCAATTTAATGACAGTTAATGAGTTTAGACTTGAGGTAAATTATATAGCTGAAATATGGCCAAGCATCATATATTTAACAATGATTTTCAGCACAACATGACTCATAATTCATTATACAATGATAATAATAATGATATTAACAATATACCTGATACCATACTTTTAAAAAAAATCTGGTTACTTCTGTAATGCTAGACATGTGTATATTCTTGAATTTGATATAGAAGCATGCTTAAGAGGCCCTTTCACATATGAGCAAATTAATTTTAATCTCAATACAATAAAATCCTATTTCGAGATTCATCATACCTGAGATTGGGCACTAGATATGAGCTATATCCTTTAAGAATTTATATATCTGCTGGGCAGTGGTGGCGCATGCCTTTAATCCAAGCACTTGGGAGGCAGAGGCAGGCGGATTTCTGAGTTCAAGACCAGCCTGGTCTACAGAGTAAGTTCCAGGACAGCCAGGACTACACAGAGAAACCCTGTCTCGAAAAACAAAAAAACAAAACAACAACAACCCCCCCCCCAAAAAAAAAGAATTTGTATATCTGAGATCAAGATATAAATGTGTTCAGAAACACAAGAGAAAGTGCTCCTTGGAAGAAATATGACAAGTACTATAGCTATCATTGAAAACAAATAGTCTTTTGAATATGTAGTAAAGAAGGAAATAAATAAGAATAATATAGAACAGAGCCTATAAAAATGGCTCAGTATGCACAAGAATATCCTTCTTGCACTTTGATTTTCTTTTTTTTTAATTTTCTGATATATTTATTTTTATTTATTTATTTATTTATTTATTTTTAGCTTTTTTTTTATTGGATATTTTATTTACATTTCAGATGCCAATCCCTTTCCCCATTTCCCTTCCCCAGAAAACCCCTATCCTGTGCCCCCCCTTTTCCATTTGGCTTTTATACAATTTTTTAAATGTTAATGAAGGGCTTTGTAAGTATGGTCATGCTCAATCAGAAGTGTAACCTAATACCCAACCTATCTATGTAAACTATCTTTGACTAGTGGAGACACGTGAACTTCTGCCTCCATGCCCCCTCTCTCTTTCTCTCTCTTTTTCTCTCTCATTACCGAGCTTCTCATCTACTTCATCTTCTCCTCTCCTTACTCCATCTTTTCCTCTCGGTGCTCCTTTCCCCTTAGCTCCTCCTACATATTACCCTTCCTGTTAAAATAAAGCTTTTCTCTCAGAATACAATTATTCCTATTTGTACCAGTGAGGTACAAGTTAGTCTTAACACCCGGTCCATCCTTTTGTTGACTAGCCAGAACCTCTGCCGTCTCTCTTGACTAGAACACTTAGTTTTGAACCTGGCTTTTTCTTGGCTTTAGAATGAATGTCAGCTGAGAACCCTCCACTCAGATCTTTTCTCTCAAGGTAAATAGCCTGGACTGGCTATGAGTCTATAGGTCTTCAATGCCGTCAGAAATCCAGAATGACTAAATTAAATGAATTTATGGGAAGCAATAAGCATAGCTTCTAAAACTTAGCCAATTTATAGAGACCACTGAACACCTGGACAACCCCTATACTACCGAACGTTGGAGCATCAAATCTTCAGCCTTCTGGCCCAAACTCATCTGACAGACTTTAGTGCTGCAGAATTATTAAGGGCAGATTACTCTGTCTAGGCAGATATAATCAGTCGACTATTCTGCAAGTGTGTCCTTTTCTGTAGATGGAGAGAGGCAATTCTTGCCTGGTGGCTGTCTCACCACAACAGGAGTAACTCCAATGATGCTCAATTTCTTCTTAGAATCCAAGACAGGAAGCTGTCAGGAGCAGACAGGTCTCTAATCAAAATGAACATTAATATAGAAATATTTGTGACGTCAATTCTATGGATTTCTGACATTTTGAAATCCAACTATCCATGTAAGGTAATCTGGACTGTTGTCTGTTAACTCCTCTCAGCTATTTCTAAATGAAATATAGAAAACACCCTAACAATAAACTCAAAGTCAAAGTCTCTTAACTCACAGGCTAGTCATCCCAAGTCAGTTAAAAAAGTTAAAGAAGGACTGAGTCTAAGTCTTGTATTTCTAAATGTGTTATACAGGCACAATGCCCATGAGAGTATCTATATTCATTTCACTTTCATATCGATGAGAAGCTTATACCAACGAAAACCTTAAATTTGAAATCCAAGTGAATTTTGTACCATTTAAGAAATTATAACTTCATCTTGATACTAAATTATACAGATTTCTACCAATAGGTTATGGCTATGCCATAAATCCTAGCTAATCCTCCCTGTTCCAACAAAATCACTGCTGTTCCCCAGAGAGACAGCCCCATATTAACCACCTTAGTCCCCAAGCCCAGGGAATCGGGGTGCTGACTCTTCTTTAACTTCTTCAAGCTGATTATGGGCGTTGAGACATCAGAAGAGGGGTGGAGGGAAGAGCAAATTGATAAGCCTCCAACGCTGTGTCCTCACTGCATCCAGATGGAACTCCCAGACACCGGAGATTTGAATAGGTCCGCTCGTTTTGCTTGATGAGTAGATACACCAAGGCTGTGCATTCTGCAATATACAATTCTCTACTGCTCTGGGTTCCTTGCACCCTCAAGGATAGGTCAGGAGGGATCTGGTGCCCCCAGAAGCAGACTGGGCGGGTGTCTGCTTCGGGCCTCAGATCCGGGAGAGAGGCGGAATTGATTTTCTTTTTAAATTTTGTTTTATTTTATTTTTTATTGAATATTTTATTTATTTACATTTCAAATGTTATCCTCTTTCCCAGTTTCCCCTCTGCAAACCCCCTATCCATTGGACTGAGCACTTGAACCCCACTAGAGGAGTTAGGGAAAGGACTGATGGAGCTGAAGGGGTTTGCAACCTCATAGGAAGAACAACAGTATCAACCAATCAGACCCCTCAGAGCTCTCAGGGACTAAACCACCCACTAATCAAACAGTACACATGGAGGGATCCATGGCTCTAGCTGCTTATATAGCAGAGGATGGCCTTAACTGGCATCAATGGGAGGAGAGGCCCTTGGTCCTGTGAAAGCTTGATGCCCCAGTATAGGGGAACACCAGGGTGGTGTGGTGTAAGTGGGTGGTGAAAGTATCCAAATTGGAGAATGTGCTTTTCAAACATGAAGACTTGAATTCAAATACGCATACCTGCGTTAAAAGCTGGGTATGGTCATGAAGACATATAACTCCAGTGTTGTGGATTATGAAGACAAGAGGACTGCTGAGTTAATCCTTAATGAATGAATTTTTAGTAAGTACAGACTGTGATAACTTGGCTGTTTTCCTCTACTCTTAAATGATCAGAATATGGAGCTTTGATGGTGATGTTGATACCTGTCCCTGAAAAACCCATTAATAGAATGAGGGTGATATTCAAGTCCTTTGTCTCATGTTCTTGAATAACAGTTCATGTTTTCTTGCCAAGAATAAAGTTAGCAGGAAAGCTGCACATTGTAAGATTAAAGAGAAGTTCATAAATCAATTACTTGAAATAGATATTAGAAAATTTCTTAGGAAGTAGTGCTCTAAAACATTGAGATAGGTTAGCAAACCAACTTGAAAGAGGCTGACAATTTCCCAGAATAAACAAATTAACAATCAAGAAGTTTAAGAAAAAAATCTAGAGGAAGAGCTCTCCTGTGAGTACAGTTAATTCTGAAGATCAAGAGAATGTGAGGTACATGTTGCCCTATACCAAATAAGAAGTAACTAGAACAAAAAGTAGCAGTGACTTGAACACATTTCCAGTTGCATATAGATTCATCAACACAGAGGGGAAGTATCACTGGGAAAATGGGCTTGAATCCTGTATATGACCAAATAATGATTAGATAATAATCTTTTCTGATGTAGGGTTAAATCCTAGGAATTAAAGTTTCAAAATAAGTGTAGTAATACCAGAATTTCTAGAATGCTATACATATTTCTTTGATTACTACATTAGGAGTGACCTAAAAGGGTTCACCAAGCTAGTTGAGACTGTGTGGGTATGCAGTTAAAATAAATTATTTTTTGAAACCACCATAACAGTTTCTAAGCAACCTATGCACATAAAATTAGAGAATGAAATATAATTAGCCAAGTGATTTAATCTAAACTTTGCACCAACATGGTTTATGTTAATAAAAAGGAAATCCTTAAGTAGCCAGGATGAATAAAAGAAAAAAGTAGACAGAAACAAAGCAGGTTCTTAAACCATCAAATAGACAACAGTGGGGAAATATACTAATGGAATTAGTTCAGTCAAACAAATAAATAAATAAACAATCCCTATGATGGCTTGATGTAACTGAGTAATAATCTAAAAATAATCTAAAATTATTTACTCCCAGTAAATAACAATATATACAAAGCAACAAGAAAACGAAACCTCTTTTGTGATACAAAAGGAAGCAATGAAACTGATTTGACTCTGCCAACGTAGGGAACTCATGCAATGAACTTTATAAATGTATCTAAATATGAGATAATGAAATGAATAGATGCTTCTAAATATACTATTCTTAAATTAATGCTTTTGAAGAATTAAATCAAGAAGACAACAATAAGAATTAAGAGCCAAATTAAATTAGAAGTCAAATTAAGAATTACAACAAAAGTATGAATTATGTTTTAAAACAAAAATTCCTGGGGTAATTTTTGGTAATTAAAATGAAAAAAAAATCTTAGCCATTCTGACTGGTGTGAGGTGGTATCTCAGGGCTGTTTTTATTTGCATTTTCCTGATGACTAGGGATGTGGAACATTTCTTTAGGTGCTTCTCGGTCATTGGAGTTTCCTCAGTTGAGAATTCTTTGTTTAGCTCTGTACCCTATTTTTCAACAGGGTTACTTGATTCTCTGGAGTCTAACTTCTTGAATTCTTTGTATATATTGGATACTATCCCTCTATCAGATGTAGGATTGGTAAAGATCTTTTCCCAATTTGTGGTAGCTGTTTTATCCTATTACAGAAGCTTTGCAACATTATGAGGTCCCATTAGTTTATTGTTGATCTTAGAGCATAAGCCAAATGTTCTGTTCAGAAAATTTTTACCTGTGCCAACGTGTTTCAAGCTCTTCCTCACTTTCTTTTCTATAAATAGATTAAAAAAAAAACCCTCAGGTGACAGCAGATGCTGGCAAGGATTTGGAAAAGGGGAACACTCTCTGTTGTTAGTATGATTGAAAGTTTGTACACCCACCCTGGAAATCAGTCTGGCAGTTCCTCAGAAAATTGAATATAGTATTACCGGAGGCTCCAGTTACATCACTCCTGGGCATATACCCAAAATATGCTCCAACATATAACAAGGACACATGCTCTACTATGTTCACAACAGCCTTACTTATAATAGCCAGAAGTTGGAAAGAATCCAGATGTCCTTCAACAGAGGAATGGATACAGAAAATGTGGTACATATACGCAATGAAGTACTACTCGGCTATTTGAAATAATGATTTTATGAAATTCTTAGGTAAATGGATGGAATTAGAAAATATCATCCTGAGTGAGGTAACCCTATCACAAAAGAACATACATGGTATATACTCACTGGTAAGTGGATATTAGCCCCAAAGTTCGGAATACCCACAATACAATTCACAGACCACATGAAGCTCCAGAAGAAGGAAGACCAAAGTGTGGATGCTTTGGTTCCTCTTAGAAAGAGGGACAAAATACTCATGGGACAAAATATGGAGACAGCGTGTGGTACAGAGACTAAAGGAAAGGTCATCAAGAGACTGTACCACCTGAGGATCCATCCCATATAGTCACCAAACCAAGACACTATTGTGGATGCCAAGAAGTACATGCTGACAGGAGCCTGATATAGCTGTCTCCTGAAAGGATCTGCCAGAACCTGACAAATACAGAGGCGGATGCTCACAGCTAACCATTGGACTGAGCATGAGGTCCTCCATGGAGGAGCTAGAGAAAGAACCGATGGAGCCTAAGGAGTTTGCAACCTCATAGGAAGAACATTTTTAACCAACCAGGACCCCCCCCCCAAGCAATTAGAGACTAAACTACCAACCAAAGAGTACACATGGAGGGATCCATGGCTCTAGTTGCCTATGTGGCAGTTGATGGCCTTGTCAGGCATCAATGGGAGGAAAGGCCCTTGGTCCTGTGAAGGCTTGATGCCTCAGTGTAGGGGGATGCCAAGGCAGGGAGATGGGAGTGGGTGGGTGGTGGAAAACCTTCATAGAAGTAGAGGGAAGGGAATAAGATAGGGGTTTTCTGGTGGAGTAACCAGGAAAGGGGATAAAATTTGAAATGAAAACAAAGAAAATATCCAATAAAAATGAAATAGAAACAAAATGAAAAAAAAAAAAAAAAAAACACCACAGGGGTAAGTAGTAGTTTTGAGAAATCATAGTGGGGAACCCAGATAGCAGATGAACAAAAACATGTTTGCCTACTTGTCTCAAAGACATTGTTTGTCAGAACAATCATTTTTTGACCTTGTTTTGTTCCTTTTTTTTTTGAGGATGTAAATTTATATCTGTCTATGTCTGACTATCTATAGACAGAAATATAAGTATATGTATTGGTATCTTGCATCCCTTACTTCCCTGTGGAGTTTCTCTTCTAATTTGTGGAATAAATACTTCTGGAATGATACTGGTCATACAACTCACCTACAAAAGTAGAAATAGCAGATTGACCAAAAGAAACAAAGGAAGAGCCAAATTAACAAACTTAGATATGAAACGGTTGCCATTCCACCTTGCTCCAAGAAACTCTAGAGCATCATCAGAGAATAGTTTGAAAACTTATACTTCAAAAAGCTAGCAAAACCTTTATTAAACTGATGATTGTATAATTTCACATGATCTACTAAACTTAAATCAGAACACATAAGTAACTTAAAGAGATCTATAACAAACAAGGCAACCAGTGCTGCAACCAAAACTCTTCCCAGAAAGAAAAGTCTAGGACCAGATGGATTCATTGCTTAATTCTATAAAACATCCTAGGAATATTTAACACCAATACTTCTCATTTTGTTCCATAAAATAGAAAGGGGAAAGGTGTGGTGATGCAACTTATGAATATATATCTTACATTCAAATAGACTGGAAATTTTACTGGACCTTACAGCTGCATTGACAAAACACCTTGAAGTCTTTTGAGGCCATAAGACTGATGTTGTGCTATGTACTCAGCCTTTTTGGTTACTCTCTTCTTTAGGAGAACCAACCTTACTTGCCTTGGACTTAAAATGTATGACTCAGAGAGCAAGCAATACATGTGTTTATATATGTATATGGGTTATCATAATCATTTGCTGAAAATAACAAGTAGGATAAAAGTGAACTTATGCCACAAATATAGGTGATGAAAGCAGCATATAGATATTACTTGCTAAGGGTTTGTTTATAGTCCTAAGTGCCTTGGAGATGGTACTGGTTGGAGTAAATTACTTAATTCTTTTTAAATTTTGATTAAAGATTTCTATAGAGAATGTCTCATTTCTTTCCCATGTGTTGTTTTCTGTGCCGATTGCAAAAGTGCAACAAAGTTCTTTTAGACAGCCAGATTCACAGGTATATATCCAGACTGGTATACACAACACATAAACATATAGTGAAAGGGAGAGTCATACAGGTAAGTATAAAGACAAGGAACAGACAAGAGAAGCAGATCAGATCCCCACAGTGGACAGCTTACAGACAAGCCAGAAACCACAAATTGCAGACAGGCAGACTCACAAGGAGAGAAGTGGAAAGTTCAAACTCGGCCTCACTCAAAGGAAAGTTGATTGGTCTGTTACTATGTATTGTAAGGCTAAGTGTAGGCCCCCAAGATCTGGTTGCCTCAGAGACTAGAGTCCTCATATAGAACCAAATGACACTATGTGACCTTGCTATTAAATTATTTCTGATTAGTAAATAAAGATGTTGACAGCCAATAGTTGGGCATAAATGACATAGGCAGGGTTTTGGGTTGTTAGGCTTGGAGTTGGAGTAGAACCATGAATGAGAGAAGAAGATGAATGGAGAAGGAAGGTACCATAAGTTAGGTGAGTCATGAAATAATATCCATGTGTGTTGGCTAATTGAAGCGAAGAACAGCCCAGAAGAAACATGGTAAATTATATAATGGGATCATTGACTGGGAAATAGACATAACAGCATAAAAAACAGATATTTGTCCAGCACTTGTGCTGACTAATGCTCATTTTAAATATAAAGGCTGCTGTATGTGTCTTTTATATGGGAACTGAATAATCAAAGGTGAGTAGAAACCCCTAGTTGAGATTAAATATTACTACAACAAAAAGTGCTGTGAATTCTTTCTTTAGTGTGAAAATAATGCATATTGGTGCCTCTGAAGCTATTTTTAATATGTTTAACTGATTCAAGAAGTAAACATTTCAAAATTAATTGTATAAAAGTAGGATTGTCCTCATATCAAAACTTAGTGAAAACATCACAATAACAGCAACAGTAATAAAGTACAAACTAATTCCCCTTACTAAAAAAAAAAAAAAAAAACCCTCAACAATTTATTTGTAAACCAAATTCTGAAACACATTAATACATAATGAACAAGTGGGCTTCACCTCAGAGGTACAATGTTGGTTCAACATATAAAAATCAATAAATATAGTATACCATATAATAAACTCATGGACAAAAAAATCACATGATCATATCTCTATATGTACAGAACCATATGACAAAGTTCAACCTGTCTGTTTGTTTCTTTGTTTGTTGGTTGGTTTTTGTTGCCTCATTTTTTGATATTTTATTTATTTACATTTCAGATGCCATCCCGTTTCCCTATTTCCCCTTCTTAGAAACCCCTTATCCCATATCCACTTCTCCTATTTGCTTTTATACCATTTTAATTACATGAAAGTACTAAGGTCAGTTCTAGGTTGAGGAACTAGCAATACAATAGATGCAATTAGTCAAGGAACAAGCAAGACAATAAGCAGATAGTCAAAGAACAAGCAAGATAATGAAAAATATTCTTTGAACACTCCTGTGATCACTGTTTCTAAGGGCTTATCAGGATGACTAAACTATCTGAGCCTACTTCCCTTTCCTAGCCCCAAATCATTTTGACGTCTGAAGCCTACTTTCTTGTTCTAGCCTAAGATTTAGATTCCTTCCTGAAACTACTTCTTTGTTCAAGTCTAATGTCAGATTCCTGCCTGAAGCCCACTTCCACGGCCAATGGCAGATTTTTGCCAAGCAGCCCCTAAAGCTTGCTGCCTTTCCTCATTTTTTATTTCATAAACAAGATTGAGCCTATCTTAGGTCCTTCTGACAAGAATGCCTTCCTTACCCATCATGGAATATGCAAATATTCCATGGAATTATCAAAAAGCAATGCACTTATGTTTTAGGTTGGTAAGGCTATTTGCAGAATCTTACCCATCCTTGGCTTGCCAGCCTGTTAATTTAATAATTCTGTCCGGGGGTCCATTTTCAGTTTCAATCCATGTAGTTTGGTTGCCAACATGTTGATGTTGTTAAAGACAAGCTTTAACATGGTGGGCAGGAATAAAACTATTCTCAGGACAAAAAGGGCTAGCATGATCAAGCTATACATGCCATTCTTGAAGCTTGATCAAAATAAAAATACTGACCTCAAGTCATGAGTGATTTTATTAGCAGTATCTGTCTCATCAACAGTCAGCAGAGCATCATTCTTTAAATTTATAAGCTCACTATGCAAAGTTAAAACATTCAGAGAGGTGTCAGAATTACACCAAATACATGCAAGGGTCTTTAAACTTTTTTCTAATTATAATGACTACCAGTGTAAATTTTAGAACTAACATGAATCCAATGGTATTTGGCACTACACTTCAGATGGCTCCTTACTCTTAAACTCTGAACCTCCTTCCAATAATTTGAGCAGGATAAAGAGCATCATTCTGCTGTTCCAAATGCCTATCTAAATCCTCTTGTATATTCAACATATTAGTAACATTGTTTGCTAAATGATTAACAAAAGTATCTGTCTTAACTCCTTATGTCAAAGCAATTGCAGAAGCAGCAGTGCTAGCAATTAATGTAGTTAAAGCTGTTATATCAGCAATAATCAAACCCACTACCCTCTTGCTTCTGCTTAAAGCCTAACTCACTTCTTCTAGTACTTGCATGTTTTTTTTTTTCAGAAAACCAAGTTTCTGTGATACTCAGGGCAATAAAACAAAAGTTGGTTGATTGAACTACATAACTAACATACCAGGTTTCAACACACTAACACAATTAGAAAGTGTACAATCAATGAAACTTACAATAAATACTGTAGAAGAAAAAAAGTAATTTTAACTTGAGAATTCAAAGAGCCTTAACTTACATACTAACACTTATTTGAAATACAGATCCTATTCCAACTTTATCTCTTGCTAACATAACATCATAGAGAACTCAGATATGTCTCTGAAAACGTCCAGAATCAGACTTCCAAATGAAGACTGTTATTTCCAATATAGGATTGATTTCTAGACCAGTCCATTATTGAATCCAAATAACTGGTCACATCTAGGAAAAATACTAGAGTCACTATTACTTCTCATTTTGATTCTCTGTTTTACAAGGACTAAAAACCTTATACAAGGCAGCTTCTTCCATCAGGAGTATAGGTAAGCAAAGGGGGAGTCAAGAACATATGTCCAATACAGCTTCCCAGTCACCATTGTCAGGGGACTCAGCAAGCTGACAGGTCAAGATTATTCTTTGTCTCAGCATCACCACAACTCACCTCATGTTCTGACAGCCACCATGCTCCTTCAGCATCCTGAAGATAAAACATAAACATTCCCTCTTCTTCATAGTAAATACCTGATTCGGATCATGCCATATGCCAGTAAATGGATCCTTCCTTTTCATCTAGGCATAAGTATGCCTAGTTGTAGAGTGCCATAGACAATCAGCAGAAAGTTCCTTCTCATCCAAATTTAAAAAATAAAAAAATAAAAAAGAACATGAATTAAATTTATTTGTTGTGTATGGAGATATACCTCCCCATTTTTTATTTTATAACAATATTGTTTTAAAATTCTACACACCCCTTCTACAGTCTCTTGTTCTCGACAATTATAAGGAATCCCAGTAATATGAGTAGTGTTTATATTGCTACCTTAATATCTCAAATGCTTGACTGCAATAGCCAGTTCCATTATCTGTTTTTTTTTTGTTTGTTTGGATTTTGTTTTTTATTATTGGATACTTTAGATCTACATTTCAGATGTTATTCCTTTTCCCCATTCCCACCCCCAGAAAGCCCTTATTCCATCCTCTCTCCTATTTCTATGAGGGTGAGCCCCACTCATCCACCCACTACCATCTCCCTGCCCTTGAATTCCCCTACACTGGGGCATCCAGCTTTCATGCAACCAAGTACCTCCTCTTTCACTGATGCTCAACAAATCCATTCTCCTCTACATATACAGGTGGAGCCATGGGCCCCTCCATGTGTGTTCCCAGGCTAGCTGTTTAGACCCTCAGAGCTCTGAATGGTTGGCATAGTCTCTCTTCCCATGGGGCAAGACCCTTTAATTCCTTCAGTCTTCCCTCTAACTGATCTATTGGGGACCCCATAATCAGTCCAATGGTTAGCTGCAAGAATCTGCCTGTGTATATGTCAGGCTCTGATAGAGCCTCTCAGGAGACAGGTGTATTAGGTACCTTTCAGCATGCACATCCTGTCATCCACAACAGTGTTTGCATTTGGTGATTGCACCTGGGATGGATCCCAGGTGTGGCCAACTTCAGATGGTTCTTCGGCCAGTCTCTGCTCCACATACTGTCTCCTTATTTGCTCTTGTTAATATTTTGTTACTCCTTCTAAGAAGGACCAAATTGCCCACACTTTGGTCTTTCTTCTTCTTGGGCTTCATGTGGTCTCTTAGTTATATCTTGGGTATTGTGAGCTTTTGGACTAATATCCACTTAACAATAAGTGAATACCATGTGTGTTCTTTTGTGATTGGGTTACTTCACTCAGGATGATATTTTCTAGTTCCATCCATTTACTTAAGAACTTCTTGAATTCATTGTTTTCCATAGCTGAGTAGTACTCCATTGTGTAAGTACCACATTTTCTGTATGCATTCCTCTGTTGAAGGACATCTGGGTTCTTTCCAGCTTCTTGTTATTATAAATAAGGCTGCTATGAATGTAGTAAAGCATGTGTCCTTGTTATATGTTGGAGCATCTTCGGGGTATATGCCAAGAAATGGTATTGCTGGATCCTCATCTAATACTATGTCCAGTATTCTGAGGAACTGCCAGACTGAATTCCAGAGTGGTCGAACTAGCTTACAATCCCACCAACAATGGAGAAGTGTTTCTGTTTCTCCATATCCTTGCCAGCATCTGCTGTCATCTGATTTTTAATGTTAGCCATTCTGACTTGTGTGAGGTGGAATCTCAGGGTTGTTTTGATTTGCATTTCCCTGATGTCTAACAATGTCAAACATTTCTTTAGGTGCTTCTCAGCCATTCAATATTCCTCAGTTGAAAATTTTTTGTTGACCTCTGTACCCCATTTATTAATAGGGCTCTTTGATTGTCTGAAGTCTAATTTATTGAGTTCCCTGTATATTTTGGATATTAGCCCTCTATCAGATGTAGGGTTGATAAAGATCTATTCCCAATCTGTTGGTTGCTGTTATGTCTTATTGACAGTGTCCATTGACTTACAGAACTTTGAAATTTTTCGAGGTCCCATTTGTCAGTTCTTGATTTTAGAGCACAAGCCATTGGTATTTTGTTCAAGAACATTTTCCCTTTGCCCAAATATTCGAGGCTCTTCCCCAATTTCTCTTCTATTAGTCTCAGTGTATCTGGTTTTATATGAAGGTCCTTTACCCACTTGGACTTGAGTTTTGTATAAGGAGACAAGAATGGATTTATTTGCATTAGTCTACATGCTGACCTCCAATTGGACCAGCACCATTTGCTGAAAATGCTGTCCTTTATTCACTGGATGGTTTTAGCTCTTTGTCAAAAATAAAGTGACCATAGATGTGTGTGTTCATTTCTGGGTCTTCAGTTCTGTTCCACTGATCTTCCTGCCTGTCTCTGTACCAAAACTAAGTAGTTTTAATCACTATTTCTCTGTAGTACACGTGGGTGTCTGGGATGGTGATTCTCCCAGAAGTTCTTTTATTGTTGAGAATAGTTTTTGCTATCCTGGGTTTTTTGTTATTCTATTTGAATTTGCAAGTTGCTCTTTCTATCTCTATGAAAAATTGAGTTGGAATTTTGATGGGGATTGCATTGAATCTATAGATTGCTTTGGCAAATCTTCTGAGACTTGAAGTTTTTGTCATAGAGATCTGTCACTTGCTCTGTTAGATTCATTCCAAGGTATTTTATATTATTTGTGACTATTGTGAAGGGTGTCACTTCCATAATTTCTTTCTCCACCTGATTATCCTTTAAGCAGAGGAAGGCTACTGATTTGAGTTAATTTTACATCCAGCCACTTTGCTGAAGTTGTTTATCAGGGTTAGGAATTCTCCGGTGGAGGCTTTGGGGTCACTTAAGTATACTATCATATCATCTGCAAATAGTGATATTTTGACTTCTTTCTTTCCAATTTGTATACCTTTGTGTTGTAGTGATTAGTTAAAAATGGCTGCCAGTAAAGCCGACTGTTTCAGCTGTGGTGGCTCTGCCCAGCTCAGCTGACATGTTCTGTGGCCAGAGGCCAAATGCATGCCGTAGCTAGAAACCACCAGCCAAAAACACCATCCTTGCCACCCATGAGATGCCAGCATGAGAGAAGGCTCTGGCCATCTTCCACACTGTTGCTGCAAGGTTGGGCATTGTCCAGAACATCCTGCCATCCATGTGGGCCCAGTAAGAAAATGAGACTCTAATGCTTAAATATTAATCAAAGGCTTTATGTATTCAGTAATGCTCAATAACAATATGCCCATACAATGAGAGTTATTTCCCAATTAGCTAACCTAAATAAAAGTTGTTACCCATGACTGCTCTTCATATCTGCATGGCTCTGCATTGCTCCTACTTCTCTGCTCTCCCTAGCTTCTCCTCTTCCTTTTCTTCTTCCTATCCTTACTCCTCCCACCTTAGCTCCTCCTACATATCACCCTTTCTGTTAAAATAAAAAACACTTTCTCTCAAAATACAATTAGAGCATAACTATACCAATTTGTATCAGTAAGGCACAAGATAGACCTAATACCCAGTCCATCATTTTTGAAATGACTAAAAGAACCTCTGTCATCTCTCTTAACTAAAAGACTTAATTCTAAACCTCGTTATGTGCTGGTTTTAGAATGAATGTCACCTGAAAACCATCTTCTCAAATCTGTTCTCTCAATGTAAATAGCCTGGGTTGGTTATGAGACTGTAAGTCTTCAACCCAGTCAGAAATCCAGAATGACTGAATTAACTGAATTTATGGGAAGCAGAAAGCATAGCTTCTAAAACTTAGCCAATTTATAAAGATTGCTGAGCACCTGGACAGTCTCTATACTTCAAAATGTTGGAGCATCCGATCTTCAGCCTTCTGGTCCAGGATCATCTGACAGACCTAGTGATGCAGAATTATTAAGGGCTGGTTACTCTGTCTTGACAGATATAATCAGTCGACTATTCTGCAAGTGTGTCCTTTTTCTGGACAGTAATTTGTCTGTAGATGAAAAGAGGCAATTCTTGCCCAGTGGCTGTCTCACCACAACTGGAGTAACTACAAAGGTGCTTAGTTTCTTCTTAGAATCCAAGAGAGGGAAGCTGTCAGAAGAAGATAGGTCTTTAAATCAAAATGAACATTAATACAGAAATGTTAGTAATGTCACTTCTGTGGACTTCTGACATTTTTGAAAACCAATTATCTATGTAAAGCAATCTGGACTGTTGTCCATTAAGTCCTTTTAGCTATTTCTAATTAAAATCTAAAAAACAACCTAACAATAAACTCAGAGCCATGTAATTGTTGTAGGCTCTTAACTCACAGGCTAACCATCTCAAATCAGTTAAAAAATTGGAAGAAGGACTGAGTCTAAGCCTTGTATTCCTAAATGTGTTATAGAGGCACAATGCCTATGGGAGCAACAATATTAATCTCAATTTTATATCAATAAGAAACTCATACCAATGAAAACCTTAAATTTGAAATCAAAATAAATTTTGTACCATTTAAGAAGTATAACGTTCGCTTAATAACAATTATACAGATTTCTACCAATAGGTTATGATTATACAATAAATCTTAGCTATTCCTCCATTTTCTAACAAATCTACTACTTTTCTCTACAAAGACAGCCCAGTATTAACCACCTCAGTTCCGAAGCCCAGGGTATAGGGGTGCCAACTCTTCATTAACTTCTTCATGCTGAATTTGGGCATTGAGATATTAGAAGAGGGACCAGGGAAAGGGTAAATTGATAAGTCTCTGACTACTGTGTCTTCACTGCATCCAGCTAAAATTCCAGGACATCAGAGGTTTGAGCATGTCTGCTCAGGTTGTGTGATGAGTAGATACACCAAGGCTGTGTATCCTGAAGTATATGATTCTCAAAACAATTTTTAGTGTAAAGATAACTTTTTGTTTGAATTCTGGAATCTAGTCTTCTGGCAGCGTACCTCTGTCATGTCTAATCCATATAATTCTGGGAGGTAGAAATACCTTAATCATCTCTTCTGAAAAAACACAGCCAAAATCTTTTTTTCCAAAACAGAATATCTGTGAGTCAGTAACCAGGAAAACCTTTATCTTGACCTCTTTCCCAGAGAAAAATTATAACCACAAAACTAAAAATTGTACTCATCTTTCTTCCCTATTTTGCCAAGCAGGAAATGAACCCAGAATTCCTGTGGTGTCCACGTTAGACAGAACCTGAGTCTCCTGTGAGGCAATATAACTTTATATCATCTGAATACACCTGATTTACACTATCTTTCTGTTCAGAACTCTGCCTAGAACAGTTTTTTATTTATACCATCTATCTGTTTGGCTCTGTACTCCAGAGCAGCTTCCACTTGTACATTGTACTCTTTACTCTAGAGCCAGTGACAATTTTCCCTATCTAAGTTCCAAACCATGGGTGATAATTTGTGATTCAGACAAATCTGTTTATTAATCTTTCCTAAAAGCAAATAATCCCCATATTTTAACTTTATACTTAAATCAGTAACTGCTCCACAATGGAAGCTTGTTTGTTTGGTTCTCTTGGCTAAGAGCAGCCTACAATTTCTCTCAGCAGAGGACCTGCCTGCCAGCAGTTTCTTTGTTCACAGTTCTTGTGCTGGAGTCATGTGACTCCTATCAGCACCAGTCACTCACTCACCTTCTGTTATTTTTTTTTTAAATAGAACTCTCAGGTGAATAGACTTAAATTTCTAGTGAATTCAAGCCCGAAATCGGTGCACCACTTTGTTGTAGTAATTATTTAAAAAATGCCCGCTGAATTTTTTTAAACAATTACTACCCTGTCTCCGCAAGGCTGGGCGTTGCCCAGACCATCCCGCCATCCATGTGGGCCCAGTAAGAAAATGAGACTCTAATGCTAAAATATTAATCAAAGGCTTTATATATTTAGTAATGCTCAATAACAATAGGCCTTTACAAAAAGAGTTGTTTCCCAATTAGTTTACCTAAATAAAATTTGTTACCCACAACTGCTCTCCATACCAACATGGCTCTCCATTGCTCCTACATCTCTGTTCTCTTTAGCTCCTCCTCTTCCTTTTCCTCTTCCTCTCCTTACTCCTGTCACCATAGCTCCTTCTACAACTTTGACCTCCTTTTGTTGTTTAATTGCTTTGGCTAGGACTTCCAATACTGTATTGAATAAGTAGGGAGAGAGTGGTCAGCCCTGTCTAGTCCCCGATTTTAGTGGGATTGTTTCAAGTTTGTCTCCATTTAGTTTGATGTTGGCTACTGGTTTGCTGTATATTGCTTTTACTATGTTTAGGTATGGGCTTTGGATTCCTGATCTTTTCAAGACTTTTATCATGTAGGGGTTTAGAATTTTGTCAAATGTTTTCTCAGCATCAAGTGAGGTGATCATGTAGTTTTTTTTTCTTTGAGTTTGTTTATATAGTGGATTACATTGATGGATTTCTGAATATTGAACCATACCTGCATTTCTGGGATAAAACCTACTTGATCATGATGGATGATTGCTTTGATGTGTTCTTGGATTTGGTTTGCAACGATTTTATTGAGTATTTTTGCATTGATACTCATAAGGTAGAGTGTTCTGAAGTTCTCTTTCATTGGTGGGTCTTTGTGTGGTTTAGGTATGAGCGTAATTGCAGCTTTATAGAATGAATTGGATAGTGTTCCTTTTGTGTCTATTTGTGGAATAGTTCATAGAGAATTGGTATTAGATCTTCTTGGAAAGTCTGATAGACTTCTGCACTAAAACTATCTGGTCCTGGCCTTTCTCGGTAGGGAGATTTTAAATGAGTGCTGGTATTTCTTTAGGGGTTACAGGACTGTTTTCATAGTTTATCTAATCCTGATTTAAATTTTGTACCTGGTACCTGCCTAGGAAATTGTCCATTTCATCCAGATTTTCCAGTTTTGTTGGGTATAGGCTTTTGTAAAAGAATCTGTTAATTTTTTTTTTATTTTCTCACTTTTTGTTGTTATGTCTTCCTTTTCAGTTTTGATTTACAAATTTGGATAGTCTTATCTGTGTCCTCTGGTTAGTCTAGCTAAGGGTTTTTCTATCTTGTTGATTTTCTCAAAGAACCAGCTCCTGGTTTTCTTAATTCTTTAGTTTTTTTTTGTTTCTACTTGGTTGGTTTTTTTCAGCCCTGTGTTTGATTATTCCCTAATGTCTCCTCCTCTTGGGTGGATTTGCTTTTTTTTTTTTTTTTTTTTTTTTTTGTGGTTTTTGGTGTGCAGTCAATCTGTTTGTGTATGCTCTCTCCAGTTTCTTTTTGTAGGCACTTAGAGCTATGAGTTTTCTTCTTAGTACTGCTTTCATTGTGTCCCACAAGTTTTGGTATGATGTGTCTTAATTTTCATTAAATTCTAAAAAGTCTTTAATTTCTTTCTTTCTTTATTCCCTGACCAAGTTATCATTGAGTAGAATGTGGTTCAGTTTCCATCTGTATGTGGGCTTTACATTGATTTTATTGTTATTGGAGAGCAGACTTAGTCTGTGATGATCTGATAGGATGCATAGGATTATTTCAATTTTCTTGTATCTGTTGAGGCCTGTTTTGTGACAAATTATGTGGTCTATTTTGGAGAAGGTACCATGAGGTGCTGAGAAGGATGTATATGCTTTTGTTTTGGGGTGAAATATTCTATAGATATCTGTTAAATACTTTTGGTTCATTACTTCTCTTAGTTTCACTGTGTGTCTGTTTAGTTTCTGTTTCCATGATCTGTCCATTAATGAGAGTTGGGTGTTGAAGTCTTCATCTATTATTGCGTGACGTACAATGTGTGCTTTGAGCTTTAGTAAAGTTTCTTTTATGAATGTGGGTGTTCTTGCATTTGGAGCTCAGATGTTCAAAATTGAGATTTCATCTTGGTTAATTTTTCAGTTGATGAGTATGAAGTGTCCATCCTTATCTTTCTTGATAACTTTTGGTTGAAAGTCAATTTTATTTGATATTACAATGGCGACTCCAGCTTTTTTCTTAGGCCCATTTGCTTGAAAAAAAATGTTCCAACCTTTTATTCCCCCTGAGGTAGTGTCTGTCTTTGTCACTGAGGTGCATTTCCTGTATGCAGTAAAATGTTGGGTCCTGTTTATGTATTCAGTCTGTTAGTCTATGTCTTTTTTACTGGGGAAATAAGTCCACTGATTTTAAAAGATGTTAAGGAAAGGTAATTGTTGCTTCTTATTACTTTTGTTATTAGAGGTGGAGTTATGTTTGTATTGCTATCTTCTTTTGGATTTGTTGGAAGAAGTTTAATTTCTTGCTTTTTCTAGGGTATAATCTCCCTTCTTGTGTTGTTAGTTTTCCTCTATTATCCTTTGTAGCGCTGAATATGCAATCTCTTGGTTTCTCTATCTATAATAATTGAGAGTTTTGCTGGGTATATTATCCTGGGCTGGCATTTGTGTTCTCTTAGGGTTTGTATGACTTCTGTCCAGGATCTTCTGGCTTTTATAGCCTCTGGTAATAAGTCTGGTATAATTCTGATAGGTCTGCCTTTATATGTTACTTGACCTTTTTTGCTTACTGCTTTTAATATTATTTCTTTTTTTGTGCATTTGATATTTTGGTTATTATGTGATGGGAGAAATTTCTTTTATGATCTAGTCTCTTTGGAGGTCTGTAGGCTTCTTGTATCTTCATAGGCATCTCTTTTTTTAAGGTTAGAGAAGTTTTCTTTTATATGTTTGTTGAAGATATTTACTGGTCCTTTAAGTCGGGAATTTTCACTCTCTTCTATACTTATTATTCTTAGGTTTGGTCTTCTCATGGTGTCCTGGATTTCCTGGATGTTTTGGGTTAGGAGTTTCAGCATTTTTTGTTTTCTTTGCCAGTTGTGTCAATGTTTTTTTTTTTTAATGGTATCTTCTGCACCTGGTATTCTCTGTTCTATTTCTTGTATTTTGTTGGTGATACTTGCATCTATCACTCCTGATCTCTTTCCTAGATTTTTTATCTCCTGGGTAGTCTCACTTTGTGATTTCTTTATTGTTTTTACTTCCATTTTTATGTCCTGGATGGTTTTATTCAATTCCTTCACCTGTTTATTTGTGTTTTCTTCTTATTCTTTAAGAGATTTTTGTGTTTCCTCTACCTCTTCTACCAATTTAGCTGTGTTCTCCTGTATTTCTTTGAGGGAGTTATTTATGTCCTTTTTAAAGTCCTCTATCATCATCATGAGAAGTGATTTTAAGTCCAATCTTGGTTTTCTGGTGTCATAGGTTATTCAGGACTTGCTATGGTGGGAGGCCTAGGTTCTTATGATGCCAAGTAACCTTGATTTCTGTTGCTTATGTTCTTGCACTTGCCTTTTGCCATCTGTTTATCTTTAGAGCTACCTGCACTCACTGTTCCTGACTGGAGCCTGTCTGTTCTTTTATCTTGGTTGTGTCAAGTTTAGCTGTTTCTGTGATCTTCTGATCATGAGATCCTTGGTTTGATAGCTCCTGGGAGTCAGGCTGCTTCTGGAATCCTGAAATCCTGGTGTGACCAAACTCCTGAGATTCTGCGTTCCTATTATCCCATGTTCCTGGGTGTTTTAGAGCCCCTGGGAGTCCAACCTCCTCTGGGTATTGCAGGATTGAGTGCAGGTTTGGCGCTCTAGCACTGCTCTGGGCACTGACACAGGCCGGAAAGCCCGAGCATGTCTTTGTGATTAAAGTCTCAGAAATGTTAGAAATAGTTATAACATATTTCAAAATACTATTATATATACAGTAACCCCGAATCCAGCATTGTATTAAATGGAAACAACATGAACTATTTCTTTAAAATAAAGAATGAGAAAATGGTGGCTACTTTCAATTCTCTTACTCAATTTAGCACTCACAAAATTGTAACTGTAGTAATAACCAATAACTCGTACAGGTTGAGATCCATGCCATGAGAGCAAGAGCCTACTCCTGACACTGCCAGGACCCAGAGGAATATCCCAGAGACAAAGGAGAGAGAATGATTCCTCATGATATTCTGCTATACTCATAGATTAATGAATAACCCAATTGTCATCAGGAAAGTTTCACCCAGCAACTGATGGAAACAGATGCTGAGAACCACAGAGCTTCAGGAAACCTACCCAAGAGAGGAGGAAGAGTTGTAGAAGCCAGAAGGGTCAAGAACACCATAAGAAAACCTACAGAATCAACCTGCAGGGGCTAAAAAGGACTCATAGAGACTGAACTGAAAACTGGGGAGCCTGCATAGGACTGTCTTAAGCTCTCTAAATATGTTACAATTTTCTTTTTTAGTCTTCTTGTAGGACTCCTAAGAGTGGGAGTAGGAGCTGTCTCTGACTCTTTGGTTTGCTTTAGGGACCCCTTTCTTCTACTGGGTTGCCCCATTCAGCCTCAATAGGAGGGGAGGTGCCTAGTCTTACTCAACTTGACATTCCATGGTTGATTCATATCTATGTCAGGCCTGCTTTTTTCTAAAGAAAAATGGAGGAGGAGTGGATGGAAGATAGACAGACAGAAGGAGGAGGGGGGAAGTAGGTAGAGAGGAGGGAGGGGAAACTGAAGTCAGAATGTAAAGAAAGGAAAGAAAGAAAATGAATGTACAAAAGCGTTAATGATCATCTTTCTTAATTTTTTTCTAGAGTAGTAATAATGATGACTCTGGAGTGATGGCTCATTATAGTTTATACTTATTTCTCTTAGTTTATTGATTCATGAAAGAAATGCCCATAAAAATATCTTGCCATCATTTCAATTGGGTTGTCTGTTTCCTTCTTGATTTGTAAGAGTTCGTTGCATACTCTGTACAGTTTGACCTTATTTGGTATATGATTTGCAAGTAATTCATCCAATTTAATGCTCTTTTCCTTACTGATTTGATAGTTTATTTTTTGATAAATTTAAAACATTAATTTTTCTCTAATTCAATTTATCTGCATTATCACACACTGTTCCTTTGCATGTCTATTACCTGTCATCACATGCAAGGTATACTATATTTGCCTACTATAGATAGTCTGTATAAACAGTCTTCTTTTAAAAAATTATTATTTACTCATGTGTGTGTGTCTGTCTGTGCACATGTGCATACGCATGCATATGTACCTGCATGTGGATATCCATGGAAACCACAAGAGAAAAACCCCACTGAAACTAAAGTTACAAAGGGTTTGGTGGGAAACTGGTACAGATACTGAGAACTAACTAGGATCTTTTAGAAAAGCAACATGCAAGTTCTCAGCAAGATCTTCAGTTCCTATTGTCTTCTTTAGAAGAATATTGATTTTGGAGGGAGGTTGTTCTTTCATGCAATAAACTCATAGTTGATATATATTTACATCTACATCTACATTTATCTATCTATCTATCTATCTATCTATCTGAATTCATTTAATTTTATTGTAATATAGATTTTATCTTTTTAAAAAGTGAGATTATAACATAATTACATCATTTTCCCCTTTACTATATTATAACCCTCTTATGTACCCACTACTTCCATATTCTGCAACTATTCCAAATTCATGGCCTTATCTTAGAAATTTATGTTATACAAATTTGTGTGTGTGTGTGTGTGTGTGTGTGTGTGTGTGTGTGTACGTGTGTGCATGTGTAGTCCTTACACATAAATACATCCTGTTCTGTTTATATAATGTCACTTATATATTTATGTTTACAAGATTTTGCATTGGATATGAAATTGGTGTGTTATTTGGTTACCTGTAGTTCTTTGTGTAGGGTTGAGGCTTTTCTGAGCTTTCTTTCTTTCTTATTCACATGCCTATTGGTGCCTTCTTCGTTCTGGTCATACTTAAGTAGCCATGTTAGTAAGATTTCATGGGTATAGCTTCTGATATTTCTAGGAGACACTATCTAACAGTAAACTTCTTGTTCCTTTAGTTTATACAATCTTGATGCTTCTTCTTCCATGATTATTTGAGCAGTATTTATGAGAGTAGTTTTGTGGATGATTCAGTCGGGACTGACTTCCACACCTCTTCTTTTTGATTGGTTGTAATTTTCTGCAATGATCTCCATATGTTGTAAATATAGTTTTCATGATGAGGAGTGAGGACTTATAAGGGCAAATATTTATAATGCAGTTAAGAATAATGCTTGCTTAGTAAATTGGTGATAGTAGAGTTTTCTACTAACATCCATGACCTCACTAGCTATAGGAAGCTGGCTGAGTTTCCATTATCAAGCGTGATTTCCCTATTGTTGAGCATGTCTTAAGTGCAATTAGAGAGCTGTTGGTTATCATTAGTGTCTGTACACTGTAACTTCACACTAAGGGTTATATGCCATGCTGGCCATTGTTTTCACGTGGTTCATAGGTGAGACTATTGGCTGGTTCCCTCCTTTATAAGCTTGCATGGCCTTTCTGGTGCCTAGTCCTCGGGGAAAAGGAGGCTTTCAAGTCAGATGCAGCTTGAGGCCTCTGGGCCTGGTAGCTAATGTGCATGGTGTCTTTAAAAATATGGACTTATCTTCCACCTCTTGGGTGAGGAGAGAGAGCAACCAAAAGCAATAACAATAGTCTGCAGTGTTTTAGCAGTCTATTGGACAACTCTGACCAACCACACTAAAGAAGGTTTCTCAGCATGCATTGGCTTTTTATACAGTTTATTTTTTGAGGTACAATGTTTCTATTTATCATTATCTCATTTAGTCATTTATCTACTTGCTAGAGTTCATAAATTTACCATTTTTAACTAACAGTCAACATTGTTTCACTTTTGTTTGGTTTAATTCTATTTCTTAGCAGATATTTTATTTGTCATCACATCATCATATGCATACTTGTTCTCATTAAATGAAAATAAATCTATTTGATATTTACTCATTATTCTCCTTTTATTTTTATTCCCCATGGTAGACTATATTTCATCTGTGGTTGTGAGCTTTATATTTTTGATACATAAGCTAGATTGTTATACTTGACATGCAATGCCTATAAATCAAACATAATGAGGATAAAGTATGCTAAATGAAGTTGGAACAGACTTGTCAAAGGACAGACACTGAAATGTCTTGCTGTTAACAACATACATTTTTAAACCACAGATAAATCTTAATTCTTCTCTTGATGCAAATTATAAAAGCATTTGATGTAGCAAATGAATTTAATATTCACAAAGCAGTAATAATCAATTCAATTAGAATTCTTTGGTTATTTTAAGTAGAGACAAATGTCTACTTATAATAAAGTATTACTGCTAACTAGAAAACACTTTAAGATAAGTGGTCACTCCATTAACATATCTAACATTCTCAGTATATCATTAATCATGACAAGACACTGGTATTAACACTGATATAATGACACTTTCATTATAATACCAGGTTTTTCATAGACTTCTAGTATCAGAAAAATATTACTATTTGAGAAGCCCATAGACATTATCTGGTACAACTTTCTACTTGATTGATGTATGACTCCCCTCAATAATATGTTGATAAGTAGCCATCAAATCTATTCTCAAATACTTCTATAGAAGATAGTTTAGATTCTTTCACTACATATCTTATTATAATAACTGACAGTTAATATTACAGCCTTAGTTTTGCTGAAGAGAAATCAATCTTACTAACACTTCTGACCATGAGGCCTCACTTTGTGTTTCACAGCCACATAAGTGGCTAGTGACTTGTCAAGTAAGTCAGTAATCAGTGTTATCATCTGCCTCTCCTCATTCTCACTTCTACCATGTATTTTTATTCTTCAACATCCTAATTTCATTCCATTGTCTGTAACAATTCCCATTCTGCTACTGATTGAAACATTTTTTTTTTTTGGGAGAGTGTGCTATCTATCCTTAAAATCTCTCAAATACCAAAGTATCCCATATATGACTTCTGGCTTTTTTGAGGGGGTGCAGCTCTGTTCTTGTTCTGTTTGTGCAACTTTAAATGACACTAATTCTTAAGTTTGCTTAACACAAATGTTTATATAGCCCATGGTCAATTCCATAAGTTATCTTACTATTAAATTGTTGGGTTTGTCCATGTGTTTTTTTCAATTCTGTGTGGTACACCTGGTGTTATTTTTTCTGCACTTAAGGGCTTATTTAATTTAATTTTTTAAAAAATCTTGTGAATTTCAATAAAGATTGGAAATTTCAGATTGGATTTTTTTTTTTTAAAAAAGGTAACAGCAGATAAACAGTGCCTGTACAATTTCTGTACCAGCCCTTCTGAGTATATATTATGGTTTCCAGTTTAGTCTTTTTATGGAATTCCGGAGTATGCAAATAAGTGGGTCTCTGACTCTTCTGTCATCTTTTGGTCTTTTTTTCTTCTGTTTACAACTAACTTTAAGAAACCCTGAAAACTATTATATTCAGACATATTAAATTTCATTATCTAGGTTCAATGAGTTGTTGTGATCTTTCGATGTCATGATTCTCCCATCTTGTTTATGGATTATACTGAACACTCAAGCATTTAATTCATTTCAAAAGAATTTGATATGTGTCTAGTGTGTTATAGTTTTTAATGGATTCTCATACTCTTTAATTTGCCTAGTTTCTTAGTTGGATAGTGAAATGAGAATTGTGTCATTATTATGTGTTAGAAAAACTGGAACCATGCTTTTTTTCTGAATTGTAGTATAAAAATATAATTTTTTATTAATTCTTTGAAAATTTTAACATTGTATTGTGATTATTTCCAGGCCCTCTTTCCTTAACTCCTTTCAGATACACTTCTCATCTGTCCATCTCCTCCCAACATTATATCTTCTTTGTTTCTTTAATAATTTACTGGGTGCAGTTGTACTACCAATATACTAATAGATGTGGAGGCATCTACTGGAATATGGTCAAGCTAGATAGACTTGGTATGGTCATGAACTCACAGTAGGTATGGTTGTCTCAACAAGACCTTAACAATGTACTTTTTTTGAGAGTAAATATATTTTTACTTCTTTATTGTTAAAATTTATGTTCCTTAAAAACCTAGAATTGTTACTGTCTAAAGAAAATGTCAGAACAAAGCTTGGAGCAGAGACTGAAGGAAAGGCCATTCAAAGACTGCCCCACCTAGGGTCCATCCCATCTGCAGACACCAAACCCAGACACTATTGCTAATGCTGCAAAGTGTTTGCTGACAGGAGGCTGGTATAATTGTCCCATGAGAGTCTCTGCCAGAACCTGACCAAAACAGATGTGGTTGCATGCAGTCAACCACTGGACTGAACATAGGGACTCCAATGGAGTTAGGGGGAAGGACTAAAGGGGTTTGCAATCCCATAGGAAGAAAAACAATATCAACTAACCAGAACCCCCAAGAGCTTCCAGGGAGTAAACCACCAACCAAAGAGTACACATGGAGGAACCCATGGCTCCAGCTGCATATATAGCGGAGGATGGCCTTATCTGGCATTAGTGAGAGAGAAGGCTTTTGGTCCTGTGAAGGCCTGATGCCCCAGTGTAGGGGAATGGTAGGGCAGTGAGGTGTGAGACATAAGTAGGTGGGTGAGTGGGGGAGTACTCTCATAGAAGCAGGGGGTATAGGATGGGGGTTTGCAGAAGGGAAACTGGGAAGGGGGATAACATTTGAAATATAAATAAATTAATTAACTAATAAAAAAGAAAAAACAATCTTATTGTATTTCTCTTCATTTGCCATGTTTATACCCTAACTCCTATACAGAATGTCCTTCCTTCTGTTATACTTAGAAAATAAGCCAATTCTTTCCTTTTGAGGTCAAGACCAAATTTTACAGCCTCCAGAATTTCTTGTTTTAAATTTAAATTTTATCTTAGTTAGGTTGTATAACATCCATGGTACATTTTATGTCCCTTGCAAAAGATTCCAATTAATTATGACATCTTGGTTGTGTGTTTCTATCTGTATTTAAATTATAGTTTGTTAAACCTGAAGGCTTAAAAACCACTGTAACATTTACCATAGGCTTTTAAAATATATGGTGGATGCCATGTAAACACTTTGAGTTAAATTCAATGCTTATGACATGTCAGTGGTGACAGTGCTTTAAGGAACACTGAATAAGATTTAAGATATTTAAACTCCAGTTTCTACTGTTTGTAAGTGACCCTGTGTATATATGATATATTCATTTCTGTACCCTAGTGGAATTATCTACAAGTAAAAGGACTTTATATTATGTATTTTAATTTCTTCAAATATTTATAAGAATTTCTAGATGTGTAGATGATCAGAATTTAATATGAAAGATCTTAGAATTAAAATTAAGATGTCTTGCTTTTTCTTTTTTATGTTCAGTGAATCAGCCTCATCCGAAGCGCTGTATTCCTGGATATCTCTTTCCAATGCAAATTGCTGTTGGACCTTTCCCACATCCATCTTTTGATGCAACTGCAGGTGAGTTTTGAAACGCATCCCTATGTATTGATGTGTGTACTTAACAAGAACTTTCTCAGGGTTAATTAAATCAATGTTGTATCCTAGATTATATATTAAGTCGATTATCTCTGTTTATTTTCCAGATACAAAATATTTACTTGGCAATTTCCATCCATATATCTTACTGGTTTTATGTGAAGAGAAATTGAAATGAAGGGTACAGACATTTATGATCTTCTAGGTATTCCATGAAAACTTCAGTGATGTTTGAGTCTTTTACTCAAGTGAATCAATATATTAGATATTACAAGTTCCATTTTATAGATTATGAAACTGATTCCTACAACATTTGGAAATAGTAGAGCCATAGTATTCAGAATTTTAAAAATTTAAAACATGTAATTTTATTCATTTTCGGTAATAAATTGAAAATAAAATGAAAAGAAGTACAAATGTCTCTGTAAAAACAAGTACCTTCCGCATTCAAAACAAAGTTATGCTTCTAGTCTCTTACTTTGGAACACAGGTTGAATCAATAAAATATCATCATATAAACTCTGATTTTTCTCTCTGTCTCCCCTAAGGCTTCATCCTGTGAAAAATCATATCTAGATTATTTTATAACTCACTAAATCTAATCAGTAAAGCCCTTATCTGCATGTGTATGAGACTATGTAGTGAAGCATGAAAAACCTACCAGCACTCATACCCTCAAAGAAGAGTGATTCTCCTATCCCCAGCAGCTATCAACTGCCTATAGCTCTTAATACAGGGAATGGCCTATAAAGCACCTCTCATATTTATGCTGGAATTTTGAACAGCTTGATTTTATGTATGTCTTATGTAGATAACCACAGTTTGTCTGAGGTCATGAGTATAGTAACCATGTCATGTTCAGGAGACAGCATTTTATGGTACTTCTTTCTCTCTCCTCCAGCTCTTTCTCTCCTGTTCCTTGATGTTTATTTACTGATCATTTTTGTTGAAGTGGTTAATACAGATATCCCAGTCAGAGCTGAATACTAGGTCCCTTATTGTTAGAACTTTCAACAGTTACATAAATCTCCACTGGCTGTAGCTCAATGAAAATAAAAAAATATAAAAAGAAGAAAATACTTTGACCAAGGTGGAGAACAGCCTAATTTTATGAGTACAAACAAATATTTAGAAGGCAATTTGACAGCACTACCATTTAGTAAAATTACTATAGCAGGTTCTATTATAAGTAAGTCCTATGACCTCCCTAACTATAGACTTTTGACTAATTTCATAGCACCATTCATAGATGCAAACTGCCTCCTGTTTAACAGGCCACAAAAATAAATAGAAGTAGCTGGTTACTGGCATATATGTCCCTGTTGTATCATTGAGCATATTCTGTCTGTCAGGTCAGTATTGTGGCATACAAATTCAGCTCCCCTGCCTGCACACTACATAGTCCTTTCTATCATCATGAAACCTAGCAGGGAAGAGATTTACCAATCAGATTGAGATTGATTTCTTTAGCTATTATAAACAAACTTTGTGGTATATTTGGCAACAGGACTGTAGTATCCAACTATGGTGTTTAAGCAAGGTCAATTACAGTATCTTTTGTGATTTTAAAAGATTGTGGGACCTCCCTGGTCAATAGCTTATAGGAAATATCTTGTGGCTGTACAGATATTTTCACATAATAATCCATGTCTTTTGAGAGTGACATTGTCTACCCATTTAAGGTCCCTCTGTTTGACTTTTGCTTATATTAATATTTTGAAATCAGCTTCTTACTAGTAGGTTCCATGAAGCTTTTACATATAGCTGTGGTTTATGATTGCCTACCCACCACCTTCTCCTGTACATCATCCTCTAACTCTCATCCCCTACTCTAACCCTAGTATTTGGTCATCTTCTTTCATATTGGATGCATTTTACTATAGCTTCAAAAATGTTTAATTGAGTTGAGAGATAAGAAGCTTCAACATAAATTTTTTCATACATCTTATCTTTGGGTTAGTTATTTCCCCAAACCCCCTAATTTCCACATACTTTTACATGTCTCAATGAATAAAATATTTTACTGCTTCCTCACTATTCCCGCCTCTATTTTCATCTCACCCTTATTCTACTATTCCCAATTTCTAAATATATCCTCACTCAAAGGTCTATTTTTTCTTTGTCCTTTTTTTCTTCTTCTTCTCTCTCTCTCTCTCTCTCTCTCTCTCTCTCTCTCTCTCTCTCTCTCT